>JAIUCV010000005.1:58807164-60062164 GCA_026724425.1 Erythrophleum ivorense | reverse complement strand
TAGACCTTAGACTGCATTATAATTTTTTTTTGTATTATTAATAATAAATTTATTAGAATAACTATTTATAATTACAAATATAAGTTAAAAAATAGAATTATATACAAATATTATGGTTATCTTTTTTACTCTTGCTTTTTGTATAATATATTATTATGAATAGATTGTAATTCAAATAAAATAAATTATTAATCACTAATATTATTAAGAAAACTATCATTTGGAGAGGTTGTATTGTCTCAAATGCTCCAAATGGTTGGAATTTCTTGCAATACATCTTTTAAGCTATTTAGTACAAATACATAGGGACATCAAATAATAAATAACGCAAAATGAGGAATTTTTGCCACATGGACTATGAATACTCAAATTTACCACACCATTAATTAATAGTATGCCATGGCAGTCTTCAGCCGTATATACTTGCAACTGAGTGGATCAACACTTTTTAGCAAATAATAAAGTAGAGATGTCTAGTATTTAATATCCCAAAAAAATGGATAAAATAAAGTATGAAAAAAAAATATTTTTTTTAATAAGAACTTGGCTTGTTTTTAACTAAATTAGGTGTGGGCACAATATTTTTTGCAAATTTTTTTTTTTTACAAGATTGGTCTGTGATCCAGTTTAGTCTAAAACAATATACCCAATAAATCACTAGAAAATGTTTACACATTTCTTGCTTTGTTATATTAATCCTAAATGTAATTTCTAATACTTAGGTGTAAATATTTTTTTTATGTAATGACAAGCGTATCTTGTAGAATTCACACCGCCAAGTCTGATTTTGTCAATCTACATGTAAAATGAAAGAATTTAATGTTTCACAATTAGTATAATGGATGACTTGACAAAATAAACGAGCATTCGATTTCACCAATTAATTTCCTTGTTATAAAAAATGATATAAAGATTAATTTATTTAATGGCACTGATAAATTAAATTAGTAAAGGCGTAGATGCTTAGATTCCAATCATTAAGGGAAAATAAATCCCATTACAATTGAATCTTATTATCTACCATAATTAAATCACATATACGACAGAGATAGTAAAATCACCATTTACAATCACGTTGCAATATCATGTTGAATGTGTTTGAGTAGTACCGGAATAACGATATCAGGTGAGCTCAACTGCGGCAAATGGCCGTCCGATGACATAACCTCCACAATGGACTCGCGGCCGAGGTGTTGGTGGAGATACTCGGAAACCACCACTGGAACCGCCATGTCCTTCGTACTCTGTATAATATGGCATCGTACAGTGACGAAACTTAGAATTTCCCTCATATCAGAGTGTTTAATTGTATGCAGGGTTAAGGTTTTAGGGTATTAGGGTTTAAGGTTAGGATTTTTTAGGGTTAAGGTTTAGGGTATGTGTTTTATAGAATTTAAGGTTTAGGGTTTGTTACGGTTTTTTAGGATATAGGGCATAAGATCTAAGGTTTTACGAGTTTAGGGTTTAGTATTTAAAGTTTAGGGCTTAGGGGTTAAAGACATCAATGCAAGTCCATATCTTTAGTTAATAGAAGAATCATTTTGATTGAAAAAAAAAATTAGAGGACTAATTTGAATAAATTTATTACTAGATAACCAAATTGAAAAAAGAATAATTTTTGAAAAATAAATTAATAATTTAATCTTTATTTGTTTATATTAAAAATAAGGCCAAAGGGGCTTAAGTCAAAATATGTCAACCCACTGCATTTTAGCCCAAACCCCAAATCTACATAAGTAAAACTTGAAATAAAAAATAAAAAAGAAAAAACCAACAACAAATAACATGACTAAAATCGATAGACTTTTTAGTATTTTTCAAATTCATTTCTTTGGCTGATTATCAAAATTAAATTCACGACAACAAATTTTGTATTTATTACTGTTACTTTTAAAATTCTAAATAAGATTCCTACACAAAATATAACATTCATAATGACTGAATATCGGAGGGTTGGGTGATGGGATTCAGGAATTGGATAAGAAAGTTTAATAATTATTATTATTGTTATTAATAATTTAAATTAAATTAGATATTTCCTAAATAAATATATTAGATGTTTATAAATGGTTTTAGATCAATTTTTCCACCCAAAAAAAAAAAATCAAATCATTGTTAACTACTACTACAGTATTAATTATGTCAAGTAAATATTGCCTATCTATTAGCAATGAATTGCCTATCTATTAGCAATGACTAGTGGGAAAACACTTGTCTCTATATCACAGCCACATGATATTGAAGACATTTGTTTGTGTTGGAGAATCCATAGTAGCAATCTTGCTATTCAAGGAACACCCAATGACCTCAGAGCATCTACAATAACTCGTATCCTCCTGGTCTAGTCACAAATTTAAAAAGAATGGCATTTGTACGCTTGTGTAACCCCTCTCATTCTCAAGTCACCGACTGCCTAGTCAGCCACTATTAATAAAAAATTAAAGTGAAAAAGAACCTAGGCTTAAACCCTAAGACACAATGATATATATCCCAGGCTTCTCTTCCATGATGCAAAAGCGAATCAACCTAGATGCCGCACGGACAAGGATAGTCATCGTGCCAAACTGCTTGCCCATATGCAGCATATCTTTGAGTAATGTGCAACCCAAATCTTAAGAACTTCATAGCCAAAATGGCTTCCTTAGCTTGATTTCACAAACATAAATTCAGATATTTTGCTTCAACGGATTTCATCCTTGTCGTAGAATCTACCAGCCGTTTGCGTCTCTCCTTCCCAGCAACATTTGTCCAGAGAAAAAGTTGCCAACAATCAGTACAATACAAGACCCACTCCCACACACGGTCAAGCTGCTGAATAATGAAAAAGAAACTCAATACGATACAATGGGAGTGGACATTGAGAACAACACTTTAGCAAATTTCAGGCTCATTTTTAAACAGGTTCCATCTTGATTGATCCATTCCCTTCCTGCAAGGATCAACGCAAGTTAGAAGAAACAAAGGAAACCAGCATCCTATGCACGAGGAAAACAACTAAAGCTTAAAATATACGACGGAAGATTTGTTGCTCAAGGGTAGACAAAACTAGTATGTCATCTAAAGAAGTCCAGAAATGGTTTGAAGTAATCACCATGCGCATGGTTTAGTAATTCAGTTAAGCAGCGGTCCACATTGCTTTGAATGCACTAGACCACTAATAAACAAAGCATAGAGAGGTTGATTGTCGCTATGTTAGAGAGAAGCTTTTGCAGGATTTGATCAAGACACTCTATACTAAATCTAAACATCAATTAGTTGATTTGTTTACTAAATTTGTTAAAGGTTTTGGTTTATAACAAGCTTGGAGCATATGACGTATGCTCTAGCTTGAGGACTGTTAATGTTCGTAGTTCTGTTGAGTTAGTCTTCTAAGTTCCATTGAGTTAATTATTACATGATCGTTTTCAGTTTATCTTTAGAAGTTAGTTTTGTAGTCAAACTATTATTCAGTATCATAAATAAAGCTGTATACAGGGGATGAAGCAAGCTTCAACTTTCAGGCCCTCCGTTCTACATCATTTGATTACTTAACACTTTTCTTTAGGCGAATATCAGAAAAGCTCATTCAGTCAAGGAGAATATATAGGATGATCTTCGATGGGTTGATGTGTGTAGATTGTATCTTCTCTTCACTTGACTTATAATAAAAGAGCACCAACATATTGCTCCCTGCCTTCATTTGGTGCATGATAAGCAAGACTCTACCATTGAAAAATTAAAGGCCTTCAAATATATGCAAGACTCTACAGTTTGGCCCAAAATCAATTTTCCCTCCTATGATTTAAAGTGTTTCAATTAAATCACCCCTGCTTTGCTTTGTTATCACTTAACCACCCTATGATATTTTTTGTCTTAATTTTAACCAAAATGATAATGTGAGAGTTAAAATTATGAACAATTTAATAATTAAAATTATGAATTACTTATATTTAAAACATTTTCATAGTCTTTTAAAGTTATTACTAGGATTGTGCTGACATTTTGAAGTTCAAAATGTCCACTTAATCCCCCCAATAGCCTCGGAACATTGTGAAAAAATTCAAGATATAAGTGAAACATTTAACAATGAAATTGTCCATTGTTTAACATCCACATGATTATTTTCATTAAAATTTAAATGTGAAATACTACAGGGTATAATTGAACAAACTATAGGGATGTTGAATGACACACTTTAAACCACAAGAGGGTAAACTAGTTTTGGGCCAAACCATAGAGAGGCAAATTATAACTTACCCTTGAATCAATGTTATATTCAATATCAATAATTTTTGGACTAAGTGGTATACCTCTTAATTACTTGGTATACATTTTGACTCTAATTATGGTTAAAATTATTCTTTCAAGTCAAGGATGAGTGGGAATATAAGATGAAGTCAAAATTTAAGAATGGCTCAATGACACTCCAAAAATGAGTTCCCTCATATAAGGAATCAAAACTTGTTAACACAAGGACAAAATGATGGAGGAGGTACTTCTTTGGGAGAAAAGTGAATGAGTAGGCTGAACTTTTAAATCCTATTTTCATTCCTCACTTCCTCTCCTTCTAGAGAAGTTTTCCTTCTCAAAAAAACCATTTGGAAATTTAAAGCTCCATCAAAAGTTAAATCTTTCATGTCTTTATTTCTTCTCCTACATTTCCAAGTGGCCACTTCCTTGTGGAATGAGTTGTTTGAGATATTTGATGAGAATTGGGTATGTCCGTGGAATTTAGAGTAGTTTTTCCTTAATGGTTAAAAGGTTTTGGTGGAACTAAGGAGAGTAGAGCTTTATGACAAATTAGCAATTAGGTTTTTGATATAATTTGGAATACTTAGCTGGAGCTTCCTGGTCTTTATTTGAATATTAGCAAAGTACAGCTTCCTCTTCAGTCTTGAACACAAATAAAACATTATTATTTAATGGGTACCTTGGAAGTATGAAAGCAAAGTAAAAGAGGCTATAGGCTTAGTAATACTTGTTGATGATGTTCGAGAGCCAATAGACTACAGAAAAGTCAACTAATCAGAAACTTACATCCACAACCTGCAAAGATCTGTCCGTGGATGACTTCTGAGAAGCTTCAACAGTTGAAGTTGACTCATTCTCACTAATGTCTTGATTGTGCATCTACAAACGGCCAAAGAAAACAAATTGTGCCAATCAAAATTCTGGACTCCTAAATCACAAGAAATTATTTAATGTTATCAATCAACTAAAGACTGCCATAATAAGCTCTCACAATTTACAACAATCACAATGTAGTGAAGGTAGAGAAAACTTATAAAGCCACAAAACTCTGCTTAAGTTTCAGAATCACACTACAAAAAGCAAAACATACTACAGAAGAGGGATATAAATTATCGATAAGAAACTAATAAGACTGCTTGCTTGAAGTATGCAGGCAATTGAACTTTCAAAGCACAACACTACCTCTTATTAGAAATCATTTTAAGATTCATCTATATACCCTTATCATAATGTAATTTTGTTTAAAAATTATTAATATCCGTCAATTATCAAGTTAAAACTTATATCCACATCATGGTTTGTAACTGAATTTTACCTCTTATAAGATACAACCTTGAGAAGTTATCCATATAAAACTCACAGTAATTTATTTTTAATTATCCTTATTAAGTCTTATTTTATCTCATAACTTTTATATTTTAATCTAAAATAGTTTTCAATGATTAAAATATGTATCTAGATTATTATTCTTAACTTTTTTTATTTAAAAAATCATTTAAGAGAAGAGAAGAACAATACAAAAATGAGAACAAGAAGTCCTCCCAATACATAGAACAAAATTACAGACTCATTAGCTCAAAAAAGCTTTCCAATCCTTATGTAAATCCACAAGGGAAACCTCCCTAAAAAAATCTATTAATTGAAACCCACATAGAGGCCATGAAAATAATCCTCTCCCAAAGATGTGATGGAAGGAATCTTTGATTAAGCACTCTAGCATTCCACTCTAACCAAAGATACCACAATCCATCAGAAACTGCACACTACCAAAAAACTTTATGCTCCTTTTGCCTCTCGAAACCTGTATATTTGATGGCTGGAAAAACCCAAAGATCAGCTGGACATACCTGGCTCTCATCAAAGAAACCAAACAGCCTATTCCAAATTTGTCTAGCCACTTCACAATGCAAGAAAAGATGACTATGTGTTTATAACCTTCTAAATTACATCACATAAACATCAGATGATAAAGCCTTGTTGGGTCCTAGAGTCTAAAGCAAATCATTTGTATTAATTCTATTGAGTACCACTGTCCAAACAAGAGTCTTCACCTAAAAAGGGGTAACTGTCCCGAAAAACTTAAGCAAAAGGAAGAGAAAAAGTATTTGGACTTCAAATCAAATATTTAAAGAAAGAAGAGCAAGTATAAGAACCTAAAGAATCCAAATTCCAAATGCTTCCTATCAGGCTGAGAAGATACACAGAATGGGACAAGTAATTCCAGCAGCAAAGCAAAATCATCAAGTCCATCATTTAAATTTCTAGAAAAGTGAAAATTCCAAGAATAATTACTTTGTCCGCTCAAAAACTTAGAAATTCAAGTATTATGCAAAGAAGAAAACCGACAAAGATGTGGAAAAGGCTTAAGAAAAGTGTCACCAATCCAATGATCCACCCAAGGTCAAAATCGGGAACCATCTCCAACATGAAAAGAAGGCGTTGAAGAAAAGGGAGGATATACCTAAGAGATAAACTTCCTAGGGCTTGCATGTGTAGCACCAATCCCAAGCTTAGCATACCAGCCATTCTACTGAACACCATATTTGCTCCTGATCACCTTATGCCACAAAGCAGACTCCAAAGGAAACTGCCAAAGCACCTAGCCACTAGGAAGATGTTTTTAGACACCAAAGTACCAAGACCTTACCCACCATCCTCCTTCAACCTATAGCACACATCCAACTAATGAAGTGATCTCTATTACTCTCACCACCCCCCAGACCACAAGAAATCTCACATAATTTAGCTACCCTTAACGGAAAGTCTGGAATCTTAAACAAAGAAAGATCATTCAGAGGGATACTAGACAAGGAAGCCTAAATTAAGGTTATCCTCCCACCAAGCAAGAAATAAGCCCCTTTCCAACTCTCTAATCATTTTGAAATCTTCAGCCACACAAAATCCCAAAAAGACTCAGCATGCAGATTGCCCCCTAAAGGAACACCCAAAGAGCTTTGGGGCCATTGTAAAACCCCACAACCAGCCATCTCAGCTAAATCACCCATAAACCTATCTTGAACATTAATCCCAACCAACCCACGCTTGGAAAGATTAATGCAAACTACAAAGCCCAAACACAACCTCAAAAATTTGTAGCAAAGAAAGCACATTCTGAAAAATTCCCCTATTGCTAGGAAGAAAGAGAATAGTATAATCTGCAAACTGAAAATGAGAGACTTCTAACCCCTCTGTCCCAACCATCAAACCTCGCACCATCACTCTCTCCACACCCCTCTTCAACATACAACTCCAAACATCAACAACAATGCTGAACAGGAAAAAGGGAAAAAAGGATCACTTTGTCTTACATCTTGCTGACCTCTAAATTACTCCATAGGCTCACCATTGACTATAATAAAGAAAGCAACAGAAGAGAAGCTCTTCGAATCTAGGTTCTCCATCTATACCAAAACCCTTTACAACAAGGAACTTTATCTAGAAACCCCCAAATGACCCTATCATTCTCAAAATCTGACTTAAAGACCAAACCCTTAAGCTTTCTATGTCTAATGTCCTCAACAACTTCATTAGCTACCAATACAACATCTAAGATTTGCCTCCCTGCCACAAAAGCACTTTGGTTCTCAAAGATAGCATCCCCAAGAACCTCCCCCATCCTCCAAGAAAGGATGTTCATGATGATCTTGTAAACACTAGACACCAGTCTAATAAGTCAAAAATATGAACGTTAATAAAATGATCCTTTTAGGGACAAGATTGGTGAAAGTAGACTTTATGCTACTAGTCAACCTTCCATTATTAAAAACTCATCAAAAACGTTCATCAGATCATCCTTCAAAAAGGACCAACAAACCTGCATAAAGCCATATTGAAACCATATGGACCAAGAGCTTCTCCTTATCCGTGTTCCAAATGGCACACCTAATCCCTCCTTCAAAGGTCTTTCTAACCAAGTAGCCTTAGCACTAGCTATAGGACAACAATCTAACCCCCAAGAAAATACTCTCAATGACTTCCTCCATACAAAGCTCTTTATAAAACTGAGACACTTCCTCTGTAATTCAAACATTATCCCTTACAACTCTCCCTCTGTATAACTCCAACTCTTTAATCAAAATTCTTCTCCTACTATTCGCCACTATATGAAAAAATTTAGAATGTGTCCCCCTCCCTAGCCCATTTAATCCTACTCTTCTGACACCACCTAATTTCCTCCTTATTAAAAATCTCATCAAGCTCGTTCCTTAAGATTAACCTACAGGCAACCTGATCTTCTCCTGAACCACCCTCACTATCTAAAAAATCTCATCAAACTCATTCCTTAAGATTAACCTACAGGCAACCTGATCTTCCCCTAAACCACCCTCACTCTCAGTTCTATCAAAAACCTTTAACTCCTGAAGGACATCCCTCTTTCTAATCCTAGTGTCTCCAGACTTTCCTATTCCAAATTCTTAATTATTCCTTCACAAACTTCAGCATCTTTATAAACTTATAACCTTGCCAACCTGTACCAGAACACCTACCAAGATTTAACATGATTAAAAAAACAGTGATGCTGAAGCCACAAACCCTCAAACTGGAACATAGCTGAACCCCACTTAAACCTACTAGACTCAAGGAGAAGAGGAAAATGATCAGAAACAAGGTGAGAAAGAATCTCTTGTAACAAATCTGGAACGAAATCCTCCCATCCCCCACAAAGGTGACCAAGAACCTATCTTCACGAGGAGACATCACCCCTCGTCAATTTACAGACCAAGTAAATTGTGCATTTGAGAGAGGAATGTCTCTAAAATCACAATCCCTAATAAAATCGTCAAAGCCCCTCATACCAGCAGTATCCTAGAGCAATGTGCAATGTGCACAAAACACATTGTTGCAATGTGCAGTTTTTGCTAGTGATTTGGAACATTTCATTGGAGCATTATGCTTGCATAATCAAGGGTGTCTCTTTGTCTTTAGATGCCTTATGGGATAGAATAACTTTTGCCCACTCTTTGGTGTTCAGCTCAACGCTTATTTAAGGGAGTGACTTTCTTAGATATGCTGAGGAACTGAGGAGCTTTGCTGCATGATTAGATTTCTATCTTATATTCTTTTCTGATCTTGTTACAATGCTAGTACTTTTCGTACAAGAAAGCCACTGAAAACAGAGGAGATGCCCAATAAGCATAGCAGTTTCCTATCCCACAGCAAATGTGGTGGCACAAAGACCTTTAGAAATCTACCCTAAACACACTATTGCACACCTCTGCAAAATGTAACCTTATTCTTACAGCCAAAGACCCAAAAGCAGGTCAGCATAAGCTCCTCCATAGTCCAGAGTTTCTTAGCAAATCACTACTCACCAAATATCAGGAATTTTATTCCAAATATTCCATGCACTTGAATAACACAAATATAGAATCAATGAGTTTCAGTAACCTTTAGGACTCTATCCTAGAGGCTACAAGTCAACCATATCAATTCTAAAATAAAATTAATAAAAGAAGAATTCATTCAAAGAGAAAAGTTACAAGGCAGTAAATCAACTCATCATCCTAAGAAAAGAATAAAGCAAGGAAAATTAAACTAAATCAAAAGGCAATAGACATCATCACAAAAGAACTTTCCAATACTTCCAAAATATCTGTTAAAGAAACAGTAAGTAGAGATACAAAAATTTGAAATACAATGGGAGGCAACAAAGACAACTCTAACCCAAAGAAGCTGCAAAGATAATAATCCCTGACTATAGAGCCTAGCATTAAGCCTGAGCCAAAATTCCAAACCCCTAAAGGAAAAAAAAAAAGGGCTCGGGGGGAGTACACTTCCACAAAATTTTTTCCCCCTAAGAAAAAGGAACTTTATTATGGAGCAAGAGAAGTACACAAAAGGAAGATAAGACAGCTTCATACATGAGAGGAAAGCAAAGTAGCAGAATAAATACAAGAATACTCGATTGTAAACAAATAACAATGCCACCCAATCCTTATTCATATATTGGATGACACTAGGCATCTTGGATACCAGTATATCAAACACAAGCATATTGGATGACACCTAACATCCAATATACTAAGGTCTAAATGACATTGTACCAAATATACAACAGTGTAAAAGCAAGTGCCAAAACCCTTTTTTCTCTCAAAACCTCAAAAATGAGTTCAAAGAAAGTGCTCAATGGTGTTCATATAAACCCATAGCCTATCAAAGATGCCAGATATTTAGGGGAAGATACAATTTACTCCCTTGAACTAAGACAATTACAACTTTAGGATACTAACTTCATAATGCAACAAAACACACCCTATATTTTTGGAAAAAAAAGAAAACTCAAAACATTAACTCTCACTCTCATTTAACATTAACACACCACATGCCACCTAATGTAAACCCCCCTCCCCCTACCCACCCCAAAAACCAATTGTCTTCCCCCTTTCCCCATTTCAAACTAATTTTCCCTTTTAAGAATCAAAAGAATGTGAGATTATAGCTGAGATTGAAGCCGTTCAAAGTGAGGAGGGGTGAAAATTGCAAGCTTGTCAAGAAAAGAAGAAGTTAACTGCTTAGAATTGAATTCAATTGCTTGGATGCTGGGGTATTTCCTCTATTTAGCTTGATTGAGCCCACTGTGGTCCAAAGAAGATTGAAACTCATGGAAATCCAGGATTTAAGGAATTATGGAATTGGCTCTTCTATCTTAAGCCAACCCAGGGGAATAGTGGAAAATTTGCATATATATATATATATATATATATATGAGGCCACATAGGCACATACTCCTCACAAGGTCTCTTAAACATCAAATGAGACGAATAATTAAAATTTCCAGTTTTTACTAAGAACAAGGCGGCATTTTGTTACATTTTAAAGCTAAAATACTAGAGTTGTAATCAAACTTTAGTTCAAAGGAGTAAAATGTATTTTCCCCCATTATTTATTCCGAAGTAGCCAGGCTCTAGAAATGTAGGAGGAGGTGATTGTTAATCTCTTAACTCTATTGAGATAGAGCCTTATGTGGCCCATGCACTTTAAGTTATTTGTGTAAATCATTTATTATATATAAGAAAATGAGAAATATACAAAGGAGGAGGATAAGAAACCTTCCTAAGAGAACAGAACATATCTCCCTAAAGTTAATCATCACCAAATTTATATTTTGCAATGAGAAAGGAATGAATGACATTTGACTCCAACATTAGAAATAGAAAAAATTACATTGATTTCATGGACATGTCAAGCGTCCTTACAAAAGTTAACCAAAATATTAAGGAAAAGGTGTGATACAAATCTCACTGCTGAGAAATGGAATCTTCAAGTTCACCCGTGAAAGATAATATCCTCAAAAAACTTTTTTCTTCTTCCATATCTTTTCATCAACATAAGGAAAAGTACAGCCAAGAAAAATTCATAAGGGATACTCTTTATAGGGATCCAAATGTGATAGAGAGCAAACTGCAGAAGACTATTATAATCTCATTTATCTTCAAACAGATTAATCACTTTCCCAGCAGAAAATACCCATAGCAAAAACACTTCTAAAAGTATCAAAGACCCCACTGGTAGATTGTTACAGTCCTATGTAATTTGAAGTGTCTTCTCTCCATAACAATGTGAGACAAAGGGCGTCATTGACAATTGCATTTTGAATATTAAATTTTAATGTAATTTTCCAGTGATTATTTTCTAACACTTTAATGGGTAATTTTAGATAGTTTTAAAGTAATTATGGTAGACTACATAGGTTAGGAAAGTCCTAGACGATTGTTTACTAGTCAGCCAAGAGTTATGTGCCTATAGAAGTGCCTGCTTTGCAGTGCTTGAAAACAATATATATCATATATTTTCAGTCATTAATATTTCCTAAAATCTTCCTTAGTCACTAGTAAATTCCAGAGTATCTGTGATGTAGAACAATGGAGGAAAAGGGGGAGAGAGAAGAAGAAGGAGGGAAATGCAGAAGAAAAGGGGGGAGATACTTGAAGAAATAAAGGGGGGATATCTGAAAATACTTTTATTATTATTCAAGGCTAAGTTCATTCTAATACAGTTGCCAAGGGTTTTATATAGAACTCATAAGATAACTTCTAATAGCTTTAAAAGTAAAAGATAATATTAAATCCTAATCCTAGTAAAAGATAAATGTCTAATCCTAACAAAAGATAATTATTAAAGTCTAACAAAAAATTAATTAAGGATAACTTTTAAAACAAAGTAATTTAAATATTAGTTTCTAATCCTAATAAAATATTATTTCTTATATTTATCTTTAATCCTCAACTTACAAATAATAAATAATATCTTTCTTATTATTTTCCCATTCTCCATTATTTTCCCCTAGTTGGAGAAAACTCGACCTCAAGTTTTGAAGTGAAAAAACACTAAAATAATCCATCTTGGAGCCTCAAGTCAGAGGAATGAAACTACTTTAAGATATGGTATCCAAAAAGACTTTGGATTCACCAATACATCTAGAATGACAAACTCAACTAAATAATGCAGTTAAGCCTGTTTAATCTGAATAAAACATTCTACATCTTGAGATTTACCTTCAAAATGTTGGTCAAAATCAACATCTTCACGTCATAAATTTACTTCTAACTGCTCTTCAAAATCTATGATGTTGCCATCATCATCATCAATGTTTGATAGGCAATCAAGGGGTTCCACCATAATAACATCAAGCTCAGTCAAGATGGCTTCCTCTAATGCTTTGGGTTCTTGAGGACATTCTTTTTCTGCCTATATTTCTTCTATGCTTTTGCTAGTGACTTGTCTATATAGCAAACTAAAGGCACTCAAGATATCATCACATTAGCAGCCAAAATTTTCTCTAATAGCCCTAAACTGTTCCTCAAGATTGTTCAGGCTAGCACTTAGCATAGCAATTTAGAAAACCAAAATTAGCAGTATTTCCCCCATGATACTCCTTTGCAATCTGAGGTTGAAAAGGCTGAAAACAAGACAAAAAATGGCTGAAAAACAAAGTTACCCACGTCTGGCGTGTGCAGAAGTGTGAAGAGCATAAAGCCTATGTGCAAGGAACTTCTCCAGCACATTGCAGCAACTCCAATGATGGGGTTTTAGGGATAGGCCAGTTCTGGCCATGCACTTCTGATGGTACGGTCAATTCGTTGATTTGGTGGTCAACGGTGTGAGATTCAGGGTGGACAGCGGTGGATTTAAAATTTCTAATGAGTTTTGGGTGAGTTTCTGACAACTCTTAGGCAACAGAAACAGGAATGGAACAAGAAGAACATTGCTCTGATACCAAACTGATGCAAGACAATGGAAGAAAAGGGGGAGAGAGAAGAAGGAGGAGGGAGATATCAGAAGAAATAAAGGGGGGATATCTAAAAATACTTTTATTATTATTCAAAGCCAGGTTCATCCTATTACAATTACTAAGGACATTATATAAAACCCATAAGATAACTCCTAATAGCTTTAAAAGTAAAAAATAATATTAAATTCTAATCCTAATAAAAGATAATTATTAAAGCTTAACAAAAAAATAACTAAGGATAACTAATAAAAATAATAATTTAAATATTAGTTCCTAATCTTAATAAAATTTTATTTCTTATATTTATCTTTAATCCCTATCTTACAAATAATTAATAATATCTTTCCTATTCTTTTTCCATTCTCCACTAATTCAACTGGTAGATTCTAAACGATATGCTACAATGATACAAAGCAACTTCTTATTATTATTGATTTATTGTGCTTCAGTCCCGCATGAATTATGCACTGATTTAGTTACATGAGCAGTCACTCCTACACTAAAAATTTTCCACCTGCTAAAACTTTATACAACTAAGACCTGTTATTTTCTTAACATTAAATAGAATATCTACAGAATGATGTTCCATGTCTCATACAAACAAAAGAGAACTCAATAAATTTTCAACAGGCCAGGTACCAATGATGTGAAAATTGCACAACAAATTGTTTACCACATCAGTTGACAATGAAATCATACCACCCAAGAACATTTGTACAAATATATGGTTCCTTACAAAATTTAGCATACCCCACATGAATATTTGTTCTCTTGACCATCTTCAAACAAGGATGAGTAGTAGGCTGGATCATAGATAGAGCCCCCAAGTATCTCATCGGAATTAGAACACTGCCTAACTACAGCAGGTGTTGCAGAACTCAAAAAACTATTTCTTAAGTCAAAATCTGCTTCTCGAGAAGCTGTATCCACATAAGCCCCCAACCTATAAATCTGAATCCATAACAATGAGGATGTTAACCTCACAATAAAACCAATAATTTGCATAGCTAGAGTCAGTTTCACTGAGAATATGAAAAAAGTTGTATAATCCTCCGTAGAAATATTCCTGCAAACATCAATTATATTTTACATTAGACATGAACTAAATGATAGTCACGATGACTTGTTTGATAAACACAAGCAAACAATTTTGGTTCACATGAATAATTATACTTTGATCACTATGTACAGCAATGAGTCATGCTGGTAAACAACAAATTTAAAAATTAAAATACTTGTTATCAAGTAAAAATGCAGAGAATATAAAATAAACAAGTAATGCTTTAGTTAATGCCATTAACAACAGAACTTAGCAGGTACAGTTTTCATTGAATTGATAGTTCCTCAATGCCAGCCGCTCCAAGGTGCTATATAAAAAGATGAGATGGAATTCATTATGCTAATCTAGTCTCAATTTGTGCCCTTGTCATTTTTTCCATAAGTCCATAAAATTAAAAATTAAAAATTAAATCCAGGAAGCTATAGACTTATCAACTCTAGGAAGAAAGGAAAGATTAGAGAGTTTGGGCTACCACGTCAAATTATCAATCACTCAATTCTATAACTTTTATCCCATGGAATAGAGAATTACTAGGGTTGGACTGCACTTCCATTATGCATTGCATATATAAAACTTAAAATAAAAGGTCATTTTATTGTTAAAGCAAGAATCACAAGATTTTTGGGATGTTTTCATGTTGGAAAGGACTGTAAATAGAAAAAGAAATTATTAAAAAAAAAAGGAAAAACTTCCAAGTTCTAACTCAAATTTATATTCGTCAATCCACATCTGCTAGTAAATTTGAGATTAACCAAAAAAGTATTCCTATAATAACCCATATGAAGCAGCTAGTGCAAAACCTAATCAACAGAAAATTGTATGTCAAAAGTGAAATATTATAAGTAAATCCACTAGAATAAACACATAAGAGTCCGTATCAATTTACTTAAAATAAAATAGCTAAAAACAAAAGTATTAGGCACCCTAGCTTTTAATATTTTGCCTCTGGAAATGTCTAGATGTATCCCAGACAAAAAGAATTAGGATATCTAACATGTCTAGCATAAGATGGATGCGAAGCAGAAAAGACCTTTGGCACAAAGCATAGAAATAATATATAAGAAATGCAAATTGAAAGAGGAGACAGATGGACGCACCAAATTTCATGAGTGAAGAGAATGAACCAAGAAATATCAAGCAAAACGGCGCAGAAAAGAAGGAAGGCATATGTACGGCCAAGGCTTTGACTGCTACTCTCTATTGCAACCAATGCAAACAATGCGATTGCCAGATTTATCAGCAACACCCCATTGTACAATGCTCCCAGCGATCCAATTAACGCGCAGCCAATCTTGCATTTCGATTTTTAAAATTGAAATAAACATCCCGATACAATGTTTTCTTTCTTAACCGCAAACAATTTTCATTTATCACACTCAGAAAAGAAAGATAACGACGTAGTACCTGAATGTAAATGAGGATGACAGCTAATGATTGTAGTCTATCGTAATCGCGTACCCACGGCTGTATTCGATCTCTCAAATTTAGACAGAATGAACCACAACGCGTCATATCATATATATAAATTTTTATGCATGTATATATCCACTCCACTTTTTTATTCTAAATCCAATACAATCATCAAACAATTCGTTTCCGATGACAACCACAGATGATAAACAAATGCTTCATCGCCTGGGGTTTGGTACATTCGCCCCTCCCTCTCTCCTTTCCCTGTCCTCCTTTTGCGTCGTCTCTTTCTCTTTTATCATTCTTCTATTTTCCTTATTTTCTCCGTGCAGGCTAGCGGTTCCTCCTTGCGGGAAGAAAAGAGGATGCTCCTCTCCACGGCCAACACTCAATTTCCTTCTACCATTGGACTGCGAGCCTTGCTTACCAAAGCCTTGTAATTCGTATAAGCAATCAATCGTCTACATTTAAAATAAATAAATAACTACAATTACCTATGTGATCTTCTTTTTTCTGTTAAAAAATAATTAAATAATAATAATAGTAAATTATTTAAATCTTTCTGAATATTACTGAAATTACATTTAAATAGAAAATATTTTTATTTAAAAAACTTAAAATTATACTAAAATATAAAATAATTTTTATTTTACGAAAAATTTATGTGAATTTTAAAAATAAAGAATATTTATGTAATTTCAATAAAACTTAAATATATATATAATTTATTTGACAATGAAAAAGTGAGAAGCATTTTATTATCTTTTAATATATAAAAAATTAATTCTATTATAACTCATATTTAAAAAATATATTTAATATATTTTTTGTAAGATCTCACAGCTAATATAAAATAATGTTTCTAAAAAATATGTTTATACGATGAAAGTTTTGGTATTTGGACTAAAATTAATATAGATTCTTATATCCTTCTTACTAGGTTTTATAATAAAATTATAAAATACATTAAAAAATTTAAAAAAAATTAATTATGTAATATTAAACAATAAAAATTATAAGTATATTTGTAAAAATTATAAATTTGCTATGTTATTAACTAAAAATCATACACTTTATGTTTTAATTAAAAAATTCTAATAACAAAAATATAAAGAAAAATTACATGAAGTTTTTTCATATTTTGGTACAAGATCATATATTAATAAAATAAACAAATAAACAAATACTATTAACAAAAAGATAACTATTGAAATAAGGAAGAGTTGGAAGTTATTTAACTTTCCACTATATATTTTTATTTTTTTCAAATATTAAAAATTAATTATTAATTTATTTTTTATTTAAATAATTTATTTAAAAATATTAGCAACCACTTAAAATTTTGTTTTATTACTCTTAAGGTATAATTATTTTAATTATAATTTATTTTTATTCAAAAATATATTTAAAAAAATTTTTATTAAAAAAGTCAATTGATATGCACTTTAGTGCATGTTAAGTTATTAGTATGTATATTGGGCGAAAAAAGAAAAAACTTGCTAGTATGTATGATGATTCATAAATTGTTAATCCTATTAGTATACATATTTAATAGACATATATTAAAGTGCATATTAATTTTATTTTATTTTTTATTCTTATTTTATTTTTATTTTAGTATAAATAATTATTTTAGATCTGGTCTGTAATAACCTGAACAAATAAAATGATAATAATAATAATAATATGAAACTAATTGGATTTAAGATAAAATAACATAAAATAAAAAATATTTTTAAGAGTGCTTAAATATTTGTTAAAAAGAATTTGCAACAAGTAGCATTCTAACATAAATGGCTGAGACTTTGGGTAGCATACTATAAGGTGTTAGGTTTGAATTTAGTGAAGACCACTTTAAGTTGTTTTTCTCCACTTTTGATTTCTTTTTTCTTTCCCTAACAATGACCAAAATGCCCCTAACAAATTTGATACAAGGATGGTTTATTTTTAATTCCATTTTGAGTTTTCTTTAGGATGCCACCTCAAACACACACAAGTTGTAGTGTGGGGGAGGGGATCGAAACTTCTGTTATTTAGGCTAGATTTCTTTGTTTTGCTACTACCTTCATCAACCCACGTAACTGTTGTAACTTGATAGCTGAAGGTGGTGTAGAACCATGGCTATCCAAGTCTAAAGTTTCAGCCTTTATTCCATCTTCTTAGTGGCTCTTTCCTCTAATTTTTCTTGCCTTAAGGTTTGCTTTTTTGTCCTTCAAAGTATCCTAAAAAAGTCTTCATTGTATATCCCTCCCTTTATGGTGACTCTTGGCCTAAAACAAGGTAAGAGCTTTAAGGCAAGGAAAATTTTAGCTTTTTGCACTCCTAAAGTAAGGGTCTTATAACTTAAATTTTATTCTTACTTTACCTTGTTGTTGCCCTTCAATAAGACCTTAAAAAAAATTTAGCACATTTTGTTTGCATTCTTATGATCTTCATTGCTGTTATTTGATTATGCAAGGGTGTTGATTTGAATCTTTTTTTATGTTTTCTTATGTCAGCAAGCAATCATTGGGACTAAGGATGGATTATGCCACTTGAACCATTGTTTTATGCTAGAGAATGCTTTGATGAGCTATTTAAATTAGAAAAAAAATTAGGTACCAATATACTAGGTAAGATGGGGGCTCTATATTGATCTTTTTTAACTTGGTTGAAAATTCATAACTTTGCTTATTCTAGTTAAATTTAATAATGGAACCAACTAAAGCTAGTTATAGGTTTAGAGATTTATAAAGTGGCAAACTAAAGTATTAAATGAACATAGTTTAATATTGGGTAATGAGAAATAGGTGGAATGATAGCTAAAGCAAGTTAAACCTTAATCTAAAATAATGTTGGAGTAAGAAATTTATTGATAAGAAATAATTAAATAAAAATAAGTTGGCTAATATGAGCTCATAGAAAAAGAATTGATTAATCGGCAAAGGGAAGTCATCAATATTAACTAGGCAACTAGTAGCTAATTAAGAAAGAAAACCTCAAATTGGACTTATGGAAATTAAGAGAATTTTTATGACTATCTTAAGAATCATGTCGAACACTGTGGTGGAAGAGTGACATTGTTCAATAAGGAGACACTGTTACGTTTCTTTTTCTACAAGCTTGGTGAGTAAATTATAAAGCATAATATGGTTTCTTTTTAATTTAATCCATATTGAATCTTTCCTATCTTGTTAGAATCCTGCGCAACCTTAAAGATAAGCATCTTAAGTGGTAACTTTTTTCTTTGTATAAGCTAAGGTTAAGTTCAAGCCTCATAGATTATAACATGCCTTAAATATTCATATTTCTATGATCATGAGATGACTTAATACTAAGAATATGAAATTTAGTGGCTAGCAAGAAAATTTGATGAGTGACGCATATTCTATTACACACACACTATATTTTTAAGGTAAGATTGCACAAAATGCTAATAGCTAACAACAATTCTATTAGCCTAGGTGCACCTTGACATTTCCATGTAAATTATGTGACTAAATACTAAAATGGTACTAAACGAGATGCTCTATTAAGTTTATGCATACACACACGTATTTGAATATGTGATATCTCACTCTTATAGGCTTAATGTCTATGGAGTTATATTATATGTGTTAGATTTAGAGTTCTATGCAACCCTTCCTATGGTTTCCATATAATTACTCTAACATTTAAAATTTATGTTGATAGTTTTTCTTTTATTTAATTCTCAATACTTTTATTATTATGATTTTATTATTATTATTATTATTATCCATACTAATATTATTAATCATGTAAACTTGATTAAACTTAGTTGCACCTAATATTAAATTATATCAAGCATATAGATATATATACTTTCGTAAGTTTTTATTTTAGATTTAAAGATTTTTTTTAATTGACTCATTCACATTATATAATATATATGTATAACAATAATATTAATTAACTAATTAATTTTACATTTGTTAGAGGAATTCCGTGTCTGTTTGTCTCCTCTTGTTATTATATTTTATTTTCTACTCGTTCAACACCATGGCTCATCTTATTTCTCACTATTGCAAATAGTAAAGTGACAATTAATCCACCTCTATTACTATACCTAGGAAGGTCTTCAACGGTGAGCTCAGTAATGTTTTGTTGGGTTTAATTATTTTGTGTTATACAATTTTGTCTAGTAATTTGAATTCTAGTTACGATTCTGTAGATGCATAGATAGGATTCCCTTCCCTTGTAGTTATATTTTGTTGTTTCCTACTGAGAGCAGAGCTCTCCTTAATGTGTTTTTAATTGATTATGCTGGCTGGCTGGCTAGTTATAGAAAATTTGGGATGTTCGAGATTTATGGGAGACTTTACCCGATTTTTTATAACAAGATGTATGTTGATAATTGACATGATTTATGTAAGATTGAAGAACTTCATATTTTTGTTGTGAATAAGATGAAGTTTTTGAATATTTTTGTGTGGCATTGAAATTCTTAGTATTGTCAGGCTTACGAATATGGAGAATATCCTTATAAGTTATGCCAATCATGTTTCCATTTGGAGGCATGACAAGGTCCTTATACTTTTTATGAATTTTTAGTTTAATCCTTTTTTTTTAACAATAACACGATTTATATACAATAACACAATTTGTATACAATATACCCTAAACACATGTGTGTGTGAGTGTTAATCTTAAAATCTAAATGAAATTGTTGGTTTTATCTAGCTCAATTTTAATTTACTTCATTATTTCAACTTTGATTTGCTTCATCTTTTTTGTTACATGAATGTTGTGGAATAATAAATTATCCTTTCAATTTTTGTTTTCTTATATCTAAATCATGTTCTGAAATTGTCTTTTCAAGAGTTGCATTTCTCATATCATTAAAATTATCTCATTTAACTCAAAAAGTATTGTACATTTTAAATACATTAAGATAATGTCAAAATTTGTTCAATAAAATTGTTTTTAGATATTTCCCCAAAAAAATTTGAAATTGCTACAACACATTAGGATTAAGGCTATGCAATAAAATAAAACTATAAAAAAATGTATTTAGATAAAAAATAAGGAAAGCTAGAATTAGGAATTTTTGTGAACAATATAAATTCAAAAAGATAAGAGCTCCATTTATGAGAAAGAAAAATAAGTATATAAAGTACAAAAAGTGATATAATCAGTATAAACCTTACCGAAAAAGATATAGTAATAACAAAACCAAAAATTATAAGAAAGATAAGAAAGAAATAATATGATATAAATGTGGACAATTTGACCACTTTGCAAATAAATGTAAAACTAAAAAGAAAATTAAGTAATTAAACAATGAAGAAAACAAATAGAATCTTTTGAGAATATTAATAAATGAGGATTTTACTTCAAAATCATAAATCAATAACTCTTCTAATTATTAGGAAGATCACAATTATCAAATTCAAGAAATATCTAGTATAAAAACTCCTGAGTCAAAATCAAAATGTTTATGAATAGATATATATATATATATATATATGGATGCGAAGAATGTATAACTAATATAAAAGAAAATAAAGCAAATGTAATAACTATAGTTTCTAATAGAAATAATAGACAACATAAATGATGAAGATTTAAAAAGACAATATCTACTAAAAATAAAAGACATTTTAGATCAAAAAGATAGAAAAATAGAAAAATCACCTCCATTAACTATGAAAGAAGTATTAAAAAACTTTAAGAAAAGACCCTAGATAATAGGAATTAAAGAATCATAACAATAAATATATATATTGAGATAAAAGAATTAAAAGAAAATAAAATTCATATACAACTAGAAATTGTAAAAATAAGAGCTTTATTAGAAGAAAAGTAGAGAAAACAGATAAAGGTAGAAAGAGAAAATGAAGAAATAAAAAGGGATGTCTCATAGGAGATTAGTGAAGAAAAATTTATCCAAAGGATAAACAACTTACCAAAAATGATATTGTCAAATGAATTTAGTCATAAACAATGAGTATAAAATAAATATGATAGTAGTAATTGATTATAAAATAGATTTGAATTGCATTCAAAAAAAGATTAATACCTACTAAAAATTGTGAAAAGACATTAGAAACTCTATCAGCAGCCAATAATTCAAAATAAAAAATGCAATATAATTTGGCATATACTCATGTTTTTAATAAAGGAATATGTTTTTAAAATATTTTTATATTAATTAAAGATCAAGAGAACCAATTATATTAGGAACCCCATTTTTACAATATATAGCACCTTTTAAGGTAACCCCACTAGGAATAACCACAAAAATCTTAGGAAAAGGAAAAAATTTTGAATGGATAAAACCTCTAATAATGAAAGAAATAAAACTATTAAAGGAAGGTTCTATTTACAAGATAAATTAGATAAATAGAAAACTAAGTCAAATCAATTTTCTTCATACAAAAATACATCATAAAAGAATAGAAGAATAAATAAAAAATATTAATGTTCAAAAAAGAATTGAATAAATAAAAAAATTTTGAAAAAGACATATGTGCACATCATGTTAATGTTTTATAAGATAAGAAAAGATATATAGTAGAGTTGCCATACAAATATACTTAAAAAAAAAAAGAGATATTCCCACTAAAGCCATACCAATATAAATGAGTGAAGAATTAATGGAATATTGCAAAAAGAAGATGCAGCAGCTATTAGATAAAAATAATAATAATAATCAGGCCAAGCAAGCCACCAAGGAGTTACCCCACATTTTACGTACAAAGTAATGTAAAAATAGAAAGAGAAGTACCTAGATTAGTAATAAATTACAAGCCATTAAATAAAGTATTAAAATAGATTAAATACCCCATTTTTAATAAAAATGATTTAATAGAAAGGATTGCTAATATAACAATATTTTTAAAATTTGATATGAAATTAAAATATTATTATATACAGATAAAAGAAAAGGATAGATATAAAATAGTTTTTATAGTAATATTTAGATATTATGAATAGAATGTAATGCCTTTTAAATTAAAGAATGCACATTTAGAGTTTTAATAGATAATGAATGAAATATTTAATCTTTATACAAAATTCACCATAATATATATAGATGATGTTTTAATGTTTTCTAATTTGATTGGACAACACCTCAAACATCTACAAAAATTTTATGAGATAATAAAGAAATTGGATTACTAGTTTATGCTACAAAAATGAAATTGTTTCATATAAACATAAAATTTCTAGGAATAGAAATATATGAAGGATCTATAACTCCTACTAATAGAGTTATAGAATTCAGGAATAAATTCTCAAATGAGATCAAACATAAAAACTCAACTACAAAGATTCTTAAGATGTTTAAATTATGTGGTAGAATTTATACCAAATCTTATAATAAAGATGAAACCTTTGTTTTAGAGACTAAAGAAAAATTCAATTGATTGGGATCTTAAAATGACAGTTATAGTCCAAAAAGCTAACCAACAAGCAATGAATCTACCTTGCCTATGTATACTAGACCACAAAGCCTTTAGGATAGTAGAAACAAATGTCTCAGAAGTTGGATTTGAAGGAAAACTTAAAAGAAATAAGAAAAATAATAAACAGTAAGGTATCAATCAATGACATGGATTGATACCTAACAAAAATGCTCCACCATTAAAAAAAAATTATTATCAATTGTTTTATGTATTTCAAATTTGTTAGATGGTTTGATAAACCAAAAATTTCTATTAAGAGTATACTGCAAAGTTGCCAAAGAAGCTTTACAAAAGGATATTAAAATTTTAGTTTTAAAACAAATGTGTGTAAGATGACAAATCATTTTTTCCTGTTTTGATCTTGAAATTGTATTTATAAAAAGGAAAAAATTAATTCTTAACTAGATTTTCTCAACAGAAAATTTTTACAAGCAAAAGGTTTTTCAAAATAATCATTTCTTATGAGCTCCATTAAAGGTGGATCTTTTTCTTAAGAAGGAAAAGGAACTGTACAGCCAAGGACACTCAATAAATCTATAGCCAAAACCCTGGAACCTTTAGATTATGCTATAACCTCTTCACAGACACACCCTCTCCTGAAAGTCAAATAAAAACTTTTAAATAGTCATTAGCGAAAATGATACCCTCAGAAGAAGAACTATAGTATGTAACTTAAGAGTATGTTCTTCGTGTCTGAACCCTAAAACATCCAAGAAACAATTAAAGTAGTAGTTCTTGAAAGGTCTATAAAAGAATTATAGAACTTTATTTCTTATGACTTCAAAAAAAGATCACATATATTATAAGCTAATCTTGGTAGATCCAAATTCGACCCTAATTAGCCATTAGAAAGGCTCTACAAGAAGAGAATACTCTCAAATAATGATCAATGAAGTTTTCTCATATAGCTTTTAGAAGTAGTTACCTTTTATAGTGAATAAATTTTCAGTCAACTATCATGGGCTAACTTATAATTATTGTGATTATAAGGAAGCCTAGTATAAAATATTTTATTATAAAAATTATGAACATTCATGGTTTATATGATTTAATAAAGATTGTCCTAATGCTTTTCCAAACTAGTTCCTTGAATGATTCTATGTGCTTAGGCTAGTACAGAGAATTCTCCTAGCAGTAATTGATAAAGGATAAAAGATATTTAAAACAACCACAGATTATGAAGAGATGATATTTCTTTTATCATTTTAGAGTTCCTTGGGTAATGAGTTGGACTTTTACTGTTTTAACAGGAGTCCATCCTTATCCTTCTCTTAGCTACTTAGCTAAAAGGTTTAAAGTGAAATGGTGGAAGAAATATAATAAAAAATTTGCATATGTAAATCAAGTTAACAATTGTATTAAGTCCAATGTAACTCATATGAAGGCAATTATCTATTCCCATTTTTAGCTAGCAAAAGTAAAGTAATGACAAAATTAGCAGTAATATAAGAGGTAACTTCAAAGATTGCTTTATTTTCAAATGTTAAGTCATCCATTTAAGAGCCTGAAGAACCACATAAGAGGTAACTTCAAAGATTGCTTTATTTTCAAATGTTAAGTCATCCATTTAAGAGCCTGAAGAACCACAGAATAAGAATATTGTTTTGAATTAGATTTCAAACAGGAGTTATGTTAAAGAAATAAATAGGTCAAGCTTTCCTATAGTGCCAATAGTAATAAAACACAGACAAAGAGCATTGCAACATAGTTAAAGTTGAAAGAAGTCTCTCTCAAGGACAGTTAAAGCAAATGAAATGTAATACTATGACGGTCTACATAAAGCCCTTTCATTTTCATTTGTAGGCAGACACAACTTAGAAATAACTTTCTTAAATAGTCTCCCCTTGAAACATCTCTTAGAGCAAGATTTTTTAAAGAAAGCCTTCTTTTGTGAGTTTTATAGTCATTTTAATAAAGTATCTATTAAAGCAATTTATATCTTTAAATTGTTTGCTTCATAACCATTTGCTTAGATCCTTGCTTCCCTTAAATGGTACTCAAAGCCTTTGTTTCTTTTAAATTCAATTCACATATATTATCTTGTTTTAAACTTCTAAATTGAATATTTTTATCAAAGTGAAAACATTAGTGAGCCTAAAAGGTGGTCCTAAAAACAAAGTCTATTGGTTAAGCCATTAGGTGTTCCCATCAAACCTTAAGTAAGAAGAAAGTAAATTAAGAGTTTAGAAATAAAATAATATAATAAGTGAGTTTAGAAAAATATTAAGATCAAATACTATAAAGGGTAGCAAAAGTAGACGCCATAACAATTATGATTTAAAAACAAATAGTGATAGTCATAATAGAATAAATGAAGAAAATGCTAGAGAAATAGAAGATAAAGAAGTCTTAAATGAAAGCAAAGTTACAAGACATAATTTACAAGAACAATAACAAAATTGTTTTATGCCTATATTTAAAACAAAAGAAGTATACCAAGAAAAAAAACTAGGTTCAAATTTTCTTATATAACTCAAATAATAGAAAAAGAAATATGAATTTCTCAAACTAGACAAGCCATATTTATGATACCATTAGCCACAATAGAAGAATAGAGAAAGAAATATGGTTGGATGCATGTAGGATTAATACAAGTAGCCATAAAGCCAAATTTTAGATAAGGATTAAATGAACTTGTTTTGGTTTGTTTAAAAAATAGGAGACAAATAGTCTTCAAAGACTCCATTGTAGGTATAGTACAAATAAATATATAAGAAGAACTTGTTTATTTTGACTATTTTCCAAACTATGTAATAGGGATAAAGGATAGAAATGCCCGAAACGGATTAGTACAGGAAATAAGGTTAGATCCAACATGGAGAAAAGGAACAACATTTATGTTAATACAGTATATAATAACATTCAAAATCGCATAGACACATAAAAGCTTTAAAACTTTAAAGGAATCCCCTGAAAGAGAAATAATGCTCAAAGAAATAAGAGATCATTTAAAAATCATAGTATTAATCCCTAGAACCTTAAAGCATGATAAAATAAATTTTCTAATTAGTTAGAAATTTTTAGGATTAGCACAACCAGAACCATTAAAAAGATTATAATTAGAAGAAATACTACAAACACAAAAAAGAAATGTATTTATCAAAATGCTTAATAGATCATTATCCTCATCAAGTTTAGAAAGTGGTTGCAATCAAATAAAATATGCTGAAGCTAAAAGTTTTATAGATAAGTCAAGCTTAGGATATAAATTGAAAGGAGTAGATTTTGAAGGCAAAATCCTTGAACTAATATATGAGCAGGAAAATATAAGATATTTAAAAACACAACCAGAAATAGATAAAGAATTTTAACTTATAGATTATCAATCCATAAGATCACAATTAAGAGTAATAAGAAAAGGCAATTATGAAATAAATAAAGATTTATTAAGAAAAGAGTTCATGTTAACCAAAAATAAAAAGAAAAGAGAATGGTTATTTGAAAACTTCACAATGACATAACAAAATCAAATTAGAGAATAATAGTATACAAATACAAAAAACTTAAAAGAATATTAATTTAATTGGATTAAAATATATACTTCTAATAATAAAATATTCAATTTTTTTTTTGCAGAAAATCATCCTTCAATCAATGTTACCACTGTTGGAACAAAAAATTGGAAATGTAAGAATAATGTGAGTGTAACATCTATCCACCCCTTTCAAAAGAGATACCTTTATCGGTAGAAGGAGAAGAATTAATAGCCTCACCTTTAAAGATAATAGATTCTTAAGATAGTAAAGGAATACAAAAAACACAACAACCAAATAATTATTCAAATAAGATATTACATACTATAAGTCAACAATTAACAAGAATAGAAAATAAGATAAAAGATGGAGAAAGTAGTAGTAACACTCATTTTTTTTTATTATTCTTTTCTTCCTTCCTTCTTTATTTTCATTTCTTTTTCCTTGCATTGCCATGCCATACGTTGTGATCGAACCATCTCCTTCTTCTCCAACTCATGCATTGCTTCTTGTTGTTATTTCCATTCATTCTCTGTTCTATGGTTATCGTTGGTGGCGCGTGACAAACCTCAAGCCTCCTTGCTACCCTAAACTACTGCAAGAAGGTCTATGGAAGAGGCTATATCGTGCCATTGTTTACTATAATCTTCCCACTATTCTACTTCCATTTTTTTCATTATTTGTTGGATAATTTCTGGGCTTTTGCTTTTTCTTCCTAATTTCAATTCATTCTATCTTTAATGAAGCTTAAAAGGCTACTTCTCCTCCTCCTCTTCTTGTAGGCTAAATATAGCTCAAGAAATTTGGGGTTTCTAAAGGGAAGTTTCCAGTTGGGATACCAATGTGCCAATCTTCAATTCTTGGTCCCTTAAGGTAATTTTTGAGTTTAGATTTTAGATTAGTAGTTAAATGAAGCAACTTTAGTTGATGAGTTGATCAAGGAATAAAGAATAAGGCTTAGGAGTATAACTATTAATTAGTTTGTGATTTTTAAATAAGATTGATGTTAACAATTGTTCATCTAAGTTTAAGTAATGATTTAGTGAACTATAAATGTGGATAGGAGCTATGTTGATATTAATTTTAAAGGGCGTTAGTCTTAAGAAGAGGAACGAGTGTTGTAGTAATAATCCGTACATTTGGTAAGTAGATAATGGATTACACACTGGTTATTGGGTTCCTACATCTCCTAGGAACCAATGATTATGGTAACAAGGTTTTACTTAAAAATTTAAGCTTGATTTTATTATTATTGTAGCAAAAAATGTATAGATCAAGTTGAGCAACAACACAAATATATATATGCATGGATATAACCATATGTACACATATCTATAGATAAATATATAAGAGAGAAATAAATAAATATAAATAATAATAAGTGAGTATATATGTATATGTAGATATACATGTATGAGTATATAAATATAATTTATACATTTTATCTTGTTGCATATATTAATCTCCTGGATTGGTTACTAGAGTATTTAAATTCATTGATTATTACAAGTTGCTTAGACTCGATAGTGAAATAGAAACATTTGACAGGAATTCATAGATGGGTATATTATTAAATGGTCTAAGTATACCTGAATAAAAGGGAGGGAAGTTTGGGTGGGAAAAGGAGCTACCCATTATGTGTAGTCGCCTGTGAAAGGGGTAAAGAGCTACCAATGAGCTGTAATCGCCCTTAGAAATTTATGCGAATCATGATATGTAGAAATAGGTGGAAAAAGGAGCTGCTCATTAAGTGTAGCCACCTCGAGAGAGAGTAAAGAACTGCCAACAAGGTGTAACTGCCACCAAGGTGTAACTGCCACCATCATAATAAAAACTTAACCTTCCCTCCCCTGTAACCACCAGTTTAAGGATTTAGCCTCTTGAGACAACCATGTATAGGTAAACTTGTTATTTGATCTTATTAATTGATTTTTGCATATCTTGACTCCTGTGTGGGTTATAGTCTTGTTTCTTTTATTTTGATAATCCATTATCTGCTCATTGAGTTTTTAACTCATTCTTTTAGGTATAATTTTTTTTAGATAGTGCTGTTGGATTAAGCCTACCTCCTTCATTTAAGGTTCATAGGAGTTATGGTGGTGAGTCCAATTTTGAACCCTGAGGGCATTTTTTGTGTTATAGTAAAGAATTTTGAATTGATAATGTAATGTGCTATAGACATGGCTCCATTTGACACCAGTTATATTCACCTCCCTTATATTTGATTCTTTTTATACCTTGATGATTGGTTGCGAAAAGCGGAGCTCTCCCTTGTTATATTTATGGTTTTCTGGCTGTTTGTAAAAATTTGGAATGTCCTACTTATTAGGGATACTATACTTAAATTTTTACAAAAAGCTAGAATACTAGCTATACTAGCTAAAGAAGCTAAAAAGCTAACACTAAAAGTGGGAAATAAGAGATAAAAAGACTAAAGAAATAGAGGAAGTATTAAATAAAATACATATTAAGTTACAAAAGTTAAACATTCAAGATAATAAAAGAGCAAGAATTAATGTTGTAATTGAGTTAAAACTTTTAATGTCTTACAAAAAGCTATACCAGCTAAAGAAGCTAAAAAGATAACACTAGGAAAGTGGGAAATAAGAGATAAAAAGACTAAAGAAATAGAGGAAATATTAAATGAAATAAATACTAAGTAAGAAAAGTTAAACATTTAAGAAAATAAAGAAGTAAGAATTAATGTCGTACTTAAGTTAAAACAACATTTTAAAGACACATAAGAAATAACTATAAATAAGATTAAAAAAACAACAATAATTATAAATACATAAAGAAAAATTATTATCCAAAGCTAACTTTGCTAGATCTACAGTTTGAAGAAAAAAATTTTATGGCAACTTCTCATTATGATGGCAGATCAATATATGAGTGGAATTTAGATAAATTAAGCGAATATGAGATAATGAATTTAGCTTAAGAAATGATGATGGCTACAGTAACATATAAAATATAAAACAATAATGATAATAATGTATTTGACATACTAACACAAAGGATTTATAGGAAGTCTTAAAAGATGGTAGGAAAATGTTCTCACTGAAATAGATAAAGAAGAAATAAGAATACATATAAAAACTAGAATAAACCTTTTAGGATAGGAGGAATTGTAACAACTAAAAAAATTGTTGAAATTTTCTGAGCCTTGAAATTTTTCCTAGTCTGTTGGTTATAGTAAAAAATGACTTAGTTATAGCGAATGTACCAGTTTGCTATAGCGAGAATACTTCTAGCTATAGCGAATTCGAGCATCTTATACAAAAATTAGAGAGTTCCTTATAATAACGCGCGCCGTAGCGAGAACAGGGGCTTGGGACTGATGCGTGCTCGCTGTAGTAAGGGTTATTTTTCGTTATAGCAAGGATTAGTCAAAAAAAGCATGAAAAAGGAGAATTTTACTTCTTAAAAAGTCCAAATCCTCTCCTTTTCTTCTAACCGACCTAATCTTCATACAAAATAGAGAAAATAGGTAGAGAAAGAGAGAGAGACCAAGAAAAGGAAGGAAGAACAAGGAAAAGGTAAGCAAACTTGATATTTTCATAGCTTTTCTTCTTAGAATTTTGTTCTTTTCTCTTTTCCCTCTCTTTCTATGGTTTTGGTTATTGACTTAGTTTTGTTTTGAGCTTGGTTTAGAAGAGGGAGAGTAGAGAATAAAAAGGAAGGTGAAGGCAAAAGAGAATCACTCTTGAAAGAAGCTAGAACTCAAGGTAGATACTTATGTATCTTACTTCTTCTTTTTTGCTTTCCTTGAGTATATTGGTTCTACCAACTTGAGAGCTTGAGAGAGAAAGGAAATATGACCTAGAGCAAGCAAGAAATCCTTAAATTAGAGTGTGGGAAGTTAAGAAATACAAAAGAATTAGGAGAAGGACTAGTAAAATTTAAGAGAAAAAAATTAGGAATTTAATCTCCTAACCTTTGTGAGTAATTGCTGGAGTTCCAATAGAGTAATTGCATGCTACTTGTTGTGTCTAGGCTCAAAAGAAGTAGCTCCATCTAGTTGTGATTGTAAGACCAAGAAGAGAGAAAAGAAATTAAAAGGAAAGGCTTGTGTTGGCTTGTAATGTAGCTCTCCACTCTTTCTTGTTATATTCTTGGATGTATATAGTCATTGTATGCTTGTGTATGTGCTTATATTATGAGACATGCCATTTGATGTTGCCTTGATGCATTGGTATCAATATGCTTATGTTTTAAGTTGTGAAAATTACTTAGGTGAGGTAGTGCCAAAAGTCCTTTGTGATGGATGAGATAGAGCCAAAAGTCTCTAGAAATGAGTGAGACTAAAAGTCTCATGGATGAGTGAGGCCAAGTTAAAAGTCCCTAAACTAAATGTGAGGCTATCCAAAAGTCCCTAAAATAGGATGAGACTAGACCAAAAGTTCCTAGAGCTCTTTTTTGGCATTGATATGGTTTTCATGGCATGTAAATCATGTGTTGTATGATTGTGAATGATTATATGCCTATTTGTATGCTTTGAATTATTTATATGCCTTGATTGCTTCCTTGAATGAGTGCATGAGCTATTGAGATTTCATGAATCTCACCCCCTTCCCTCTCCCATCTTAATATGTTAGGTGAAGTTCAAGAAGATCAAAGTGCAAACCAAGGAGCCTAGTTAAGCTTGTTTAGTCAATTGTATAGTTTATTTTAGTTCTTTGATATAGAAAGGCGCCAAAATGAATATGTACCAATTATTTTTGAGGTGTAAATATTTGAGCAAATATAAATGTATGTGTAAATGATGTGTGAACCATGTATAGAGCCAAAACAATGGAAATATAAGAATTAGCCTCTTTATGACTTGTATGTAGTAGTGTATTTTTGTCCGTAGCATAGTGATTTTGAGATGTATGATGATTTAGACCACTTGAAAATTTCATATATGCTATATTTATACTTTAAAACTTAGTTCAAGAGGTGCTAGAATATGTAAGAGACTATTTACCCCTATGTTGAACCATTTAAGGTGTCAAAATCGCCAAATTTGTAAGTTTCATCAAAATATGACCAAATGAGCTCTTCTTGATATGAAATTTGGCATGCCTCTAGAGTTTATTGAGATTTTTTTGGGAAGCTAAAGTACAAAATATTTTGAGGTCTAAGGAACATTTGGTGAATTGTTGAAGTTCGAGAATTTTTTGGTTTTGGATAGTGCACTGTTATCATGGGTCCAAAAATGAATCTATGTCATTCATAGACCAAACGTTGTCCAATTGTCATGAAATTTTATGAGTATAAACTAGACATATACAGGACCTATACCAATTAGAAGCACCTCAATTGGAGGTCTGTAGAGGGAGAAATAACTATCTGAAGTTCTATGTTAGCATCAAGGAAGCCATCCGACCTTTGTTATTGTTCTATCATTTTTTGAGGTCCAAAGTCTACTGAAATGATCTAAACTTATTTTTTTCTTCTAGTTAACATTTATATATTTCCAAATTGGTATAGTTTGCCTAGATTAGATTTTTTTGAAATTAGTTATGAATTTTTGAAGTTCATGATAGCAAGCTGCATCAGTACCAGGGATAGCCAGACCTCTATCTCTTTTTCGATGTCAAACATGATCCAAAAGCTAAGATTATGGTTAGAAATTATTTTTAGTGTATAGTTAACACTTAGGGATTTCCAGAAAGCTATGGTTTTCTTAATTTTTATTTTTCTAGAATTAGTTATGATTTTCTAAAGTTAGAGCAAAAATATGACTTTTTGGCTGGTTTTGAGAAATTACATTTTGGGATTTTTGGCTTCATATTCGTGGTTAATGAGTTTTTTTATGCTATGTATGAGTTGTATAAATAGAGTTTGAGTAGAGTATGTGATTGATAGGTTCACGAGATCTACAGGACAAATTATGAGCGTTTAAACCCTGATACATAATAGGAAAATACCACGGTTTACTCTTTTTTTTAGAAATCATATGGAATCAAGCCTAAGTAGAAACTAGTTGGGGTTAATATATTATGATGTTACAAGAATCATATTTAGATAATATAGCCTAATTAGTTTATGCCATAATAAAATTCTTTGTAAGAGAATCTATAAGAATAAAAGAAAGACATTTAGAAAAATTAAGGAATTTAAGATATCCAACTTTAGCATACTTGATGATATAAAGACAATTTTACTCCTAAAGAATTTTAAAAACAAGATGGAAATTTTAATTTTTGGAAAGAAAGATTTATTTCAAAGTTACTAAAGTTATTTGTAGAAAGAGTAAGAGATAAAATAAGGCATAAATAAGGAGGATCAATAAAACAAAGCATCATACTAGGTAGGATTACTACTATAAAGAAAATATGACAAAATTCTAAGGAAATTTTGCTTTAGTTTAAGCGAGTATAAGTGATGAAGATATACATAAAAAGGAAGCAATCACACAAACAATAATTAATGTTAGTAACAAATGCAAATAGCATGTCTTGCTACTCTAAAGAAAATATTGATGACAAATGCAAACTTAGGCCACCTTATCATTATTGTAACCCATTCAGGCATGGGATTGACATAAGAATAAAGTATTACTTTGACCTATAATATTAATATAGCACATAATATTAGATTAATAGACATATAATATTAATATAACATAAAATCATTTTAAAAAATAATCTTCATAAAAATTTCAAAAGAAATTTTGATAAAGTCTCCCTATAAATTGGTTAAACCTCAAATTTCAAATAGCCAAATCAATGAATAATAATAGCTCTATTGTCTAATTACAAATGTTTAGGAGCTCCAATCTTTAAATAAAAACCAAACATAACAACTTTAAACTAAAAACACTAAAGCCCTAAATGACTACAAACTTTGTCCATTTTGATTCAAGCTTGGCTCTAAGAAAAGGTACTTGTCTCATTGAAAGGGTGGCAAGCCTAGGAATTTAGTATAAGATGATTGGGTAACCCAAAATGAGATCATATAAAAGGTTAAGTCATACAAACTCAAATAAAATTAAAACATCATAAGCTATAATTTTAAGGAGTAACAAGTTCCATAACACACACACACACACATATATAATGATAAAACAAAGCATGCCTTACACACATAGAAAAACTTGTATAGTTTATCATGCTTATCATCATTTAACTTTATTAATAAATGACACATTACATTCATATAATGCCTATTTCTTCTTTATTGATTTCCTGCTAACTTATACCCAAATTTAAATTTTATTTTCAATAGAAAAACTCTGTGTTTACTTATCCTTTTAGTTATTGTATTTTATATTCTACAAATTAGTATTATAGTTTATTTTATTATTTATTTTTACATATAATGGAACTATGTTTAAAAGCTCCACTGGCTTAGCTCGAAAGTGTTGGTAGTAAAAAAGGCCATCAGTCTATTTAGTATTAATGGTTTGTTGCTCATTTGTACGTGTATGATGTATCCTAGAGTCTACTCTACAAACTATAAGTAGAATCCTCCACCTACAATTTATGGTTTGTTATTAAATGAATGGTTGAGAGCAAAACTCTCTTGCTATATTGAACTAGTTGTTTGTTGTAGGCAAATCATTCTAACTAATTTAAATGGATTAAACAAAAATTAAAGGGATTCTCTATATTGACTAAACGAATATTTAATGAAGCTAGCATATTAAGGTTTTTTTCTTGGCCATAAAGTGGTATATTAAGATTCAATAAAGCATAATGTCATGTTTCCAAGGTGTTTAACCCTATAAATCACTTATGGTCCTAAATATAGTTTTATCCCAAACAAGCTTGAAATAAATACAAAATACTTCCAACATCAACCTAGCCCCTACTCACTATCAACAAAGTGAAAAATTATTTGACTACACAAATAGAATTCTCACAATGCCAAGAACAATATATTGGAATTTTATGAAGATCGAAGTACAAGTAACCCTCCATCAAGAACACAAAGTGAGCAACATTTCCTACCTCATTCTATGGTGGCATTACACACATGGAGAATAATAGAAAAAAACCTATTATATATATACACTCTCCCCCACTTATGGTTCCTTAGGTCACATGCCTAGCAAAGAAAACATAAGCAATCTTATATCACTTGTGATATGTGTTTTATAAACATATCAGATCATTAGTACAATAGTCTTGTGGTATATGTTTTTTTAAAGAAAAAAACACTCTTATGTGACTTGTATGATTCATGTATGCTAAGCCATTACATAATGATTTATACTAAATTTCAATTATCTTAATGGGTTTATGTTAACGCTTGTGGTCATGAAAGTAGACATAAAATTAATATAGGCACATATGTTTTGTCTTGAAAAAGAATGACATATGCACTAGATGATCAAGTTATTAATACAAGTAAAAGTCAATCTCACGTATTTATTGTTAGTCAATCATAGGAATGTAATTAATGAAATCTAAATTCTGAAACTTTTCATAATTGAATTAATCAAATTTATTTTAATTCTATATGTTCTAATTAATTTCTTAGTTATCAGTTTAAATCTTTTTAATTAATTTTTTTACATAATAAAAACAATTACAAGTTTGATAGTTGGCAATCATTCCCTGTAGGATGATATCTAATTATTTTCTATAGTACTTATTTGACTTGTACATTTGTAAATTTTTCACAACAACACAATACCACTAGGAGCAGATCTTGTCAAAGACATATGGAGATTTTCTCGATAATTAGGTAATGTGTTTAGTAACCAAAGTCTCAAAATCTTATCTTCAAATTTAACACACATGCTAAATAACTAGTCGAAGCACCTTTGAAATTCATTCTCTGTACCTCAAATTCATAAGTTGTTTAAGCAAAAATAATTTATTGTTTCTAGATTTTGAAACATGCAAATATTCAAACTCACCCCACAAAGTTCTAGCATATGATTCATTAAAGATGTGATTCAAAACATTATCATCTACTTATTGTTGAATAAAACCATACATCATCTCATGCTCAAAAACCTATTCTTCTTCTATTTTAAAATTAAGTCTTTTAGTAGCAAACATAGGTAAATAAGCTAAATTATACAAAATCCCCTAAATTTTAGATCAATTGCAGATAACCCTATTGACCATTAAAACTTGACAATGAATTCTCTCAAACTTCCAAATTCATACAAATAACACCCTATCATTAGTTAGTCTGTAATTTTACTAATAGAGTGTGATAAGTCGGTGATAATAAATTTCTAAACTTCATTTTTTATATAAATAACTTCCTGAAACTTTGGATTATGTATAAATAATCTCCTAAACTTTAAATTATGTGCAAATAACCCCTTAACATATTATGCTTCGTAGTGAAATAACAGACTAACTTATAATAGGCAGATTATTTGTACAAATATGAAAATTTATGAGGGATTTATTGTCAAATTTTAAAGATTATAAGGCTTATTAGCTCATGACTCAAAGTTCAGGGGATTATGTATAATTTAGCCCAGACAAATCTAGCTTTTTCACAAATAGTAGATCATTTATCTTTTGTTTCTATTTATCATTTTATTGTAGTTAAACTCAATCTTTCAATCAAGCAAAATGCATAAGTAAAGAAATCTTGTTCTAAATATCACTTGTTGAGAAAGGGTATATATAAGCAAAACAATAATAGGCAAATTAAACCTTTCCTTACTTAAAAGATTTTGTAAGGAGCTAATACTAGCCCGTAGAAAATATTTCAAACAATAAATATATAAACAAAACATAAAATAAATAATCACAGGGGAATGCATAATTTTTAATTTAAAAAATCATCTCAATGTAAGAGATAAAAATCAGAGGATCTAATTATAAAAATTTTTATTAGCAACAGATCAAAATCAATGAGTTTAGCAAAAGAGTTTTTGACAATTACGCATAATTCAACCCAATCCCTATTCACTATCAACAAGGTAAAAAATTATCATTGTAATTATACATAAATCCTTGAATAGGGATATAACAACTCAACCAATAGATAAGAGAAAAATAATCTAATAATACTCACAATGCCAAAAACAATATACTTAAATTTCATAAAGATCGGAGCACCATTAATGCTCTAATCAAGGATACACTTACTCTTCTTGTTGGTGGCACTGCAAACATAGAGAAGCATAGAAAAAATCTATTTTATATATACTATCCCACATTCATGGTTCCTTGGGTCATATGCCTAATAAAAAGAGGAAATAGACAACCTCACGTCACTTTCTATCTTCCATTCTTTTAATATATATATATATATATATATATATGTATAAGCACCCACGGCATAAAATGGTGAACAAAGACACTGTTCGATTCGTGATCTCTACGAATTCGAATATCCATGATGGTTTATTCATATAAGAAATGACTTACAATATTTACTTATTCACATTTGGAAATGAGGAGGGAGAAATCGGGTTTGGGTTTTGGTTTGGACGTGTGTTCCTCCATTGAGAACGAGTCCTAATTATCATGAAGATATATAAAAGATAGTGTTTCTACTACTTTGGGAACAAACAGGATAGTACGGGAGGCATTTGACAATTTTATGGTGCGTGGTGGCAGTTTTGTAGAACAAACAATTATCAACGCCTAAATTACACTTATCTCTCTTTAAATTTGGGCATCCATGATATTGGATAATTTTCCTATCTTATAAAATAAATTATACCAATTCTTTTTTAAAAAAATTAATTAAACTACATCCAATATCTTTCCCGTCTTAGAAATATTATTCAATTGGCATAACATTTGATATATATTATAATATATATATATATATATATTATAAAATAGATGTTATAAAAATTTATCCTACCATTTACTTTTTACTAATGAAATTTTTTTAGACAAGATGCATAAATAGCTGAAATAATAAGGGGAAAAAATAGGCTTTATTTTTTTGTCATGAAAAAATATATGAAGATAATATTGTTATCTTTTGTTAAAAATATATTTAGAAAACATATTTTTTATTTTGTTTTAATATTATTTATTTTGTATTGGAAATTATAACTTTTAAAAAGTTACTATTTTATACTAATTAAATACACATTTAATAAATGATAAAATGAGTTTTAAAAAATCATGTTTTTTTGGGGGGTGTTTGAATTTAAATTTTTATTTAAAAAAACTTAAAACACTGCATTTCACTATTTTTGAAATCTTTTAAATTTCAGAAAAACAAAATTTAGAATTAAACACTATTTACAATTTTTTATATTCTAAAAATTTAATATATATACTTTTTAAATTATCAAAATCATTCATTTATTTTAAAAAATCGTACGAATCACCTCATTAAAAATATAAGAAAAGTAATGAATATTTTGCATTGGAGACACCTGTCTCACCCTCTAATCCCACCAAACTGTACGATCAAAATTAATAGACAACAGTATAAGTAACAGAGAAATTCTTGAATATTTTTAGAGTATTATATTATTTATATTTTTTAATAAAAATTTAAATTAAATAAAGCAAATTTTATTTATTTATAAAATAACAATAAGTTATATAATTAATGCAATAAAAAAATAAATTATATAATTAAATTTTATATTTTACTACTTATTATTATTTTATTATATATATTAAATATTGTATAGAACTTATATTTTATTATTTATATTTATTATATTATTATTATTGCATGAGGTTTATTGTATAATTTAATTTAATTTTACTAGTTACTATTACTATAGTTACCATGTAAAGGATGTATTTGGTGGTTAACGTCCGGGTCAGCTGAAGAGGCAGGGCAAACGCAAGCATTCGAAAATGGCAGAGACGAACTCCTCGTCCTCTACAGCTTCTATGGCTGGAGATGAATCTTCATCTTCCTCGAGATTAGAATCGTCTGCATCATTGGCGTCGATTGCACAGAATCTTCAGCGTACGGTTCTTCAATCCACCGACTCTGCTATTCGCTCTGCTCGTTCTCTGAAACACAACTCTTCCACTCATATCCGTTCCGTACAGGTTTGCTTATCTTCTCTTTCCATTTTTTGTTTCATATTTTGTTCTCTCCATGTGCATATAAGCCCTTGTTCTTCCTGGATGATCTTGTGTAGTTTTCCTACTATTCCAGGTGGTTCGGGTTCTATATATTCCGTCGGTTATTCGTATTATGGTTTATTAATTTGTCCGGAATTGTCGTATTTCGATTCTGACAGGATTTTTCCCATTACACAGGGAATAATATAAACCAGTGTGACCCATGAACAGTTAAGATACCAGTAAAATTGGTCTGTTTGTTTTCTTTCTCGGAACCAAACGAGCAAATATGGACATTTTATACATGGGTAGTAATCATAGTGATAGTATCTTTTTCAATCAGACATATTGGATCGTATTCAATCCAGGAACATCTGATACGATGCTGTTCATACGCTTTAACTTCTGAACGAGTGATCCCTTCAATTGGGGGGACGGCACCATAGGGTGATTTGGTGTCAACTTAAAGGGTTGATATTTTTTTTTTTGAATGATAAAAGAGGAACTTTAGTAGAAGGAAAGGAATACAAAGGAGAAGGAAATAGCTCTCCAATCTTTTCAATTTTAGTTTAGTTAAGTTGCCTATTATAAAGGCTTGAAAAGTTAGAAGGAAAGAGAGAGAAACCCTTGATTTTGGGAGTATGTAAATAATCCTAACTTACAGAGTTAGAATATTTATAGTGAGTTAACAGCCGGATTGTTATATGTAAAATGTATTCAAAAATAGTTTTGTGAGTTTTGGTGGTGTGTGACGGCTAAAATTGTCTTGCTAATTTCTGTTAGTTGCTGATCGGTTGTTAGGAGATAAGGGTTAGTTGGTTTGTTAGCAATAAGAGTTAGTTGAGTCAGTTGGAAAGCATAACAGAATGTAACCAAATAACGGCTCCTTTCTGATCTTTCTAGGATGAAAAATAGGTGGGAAGATTCAGGGGATTGGTTGTAGAATCATATAATGAAATTCTATTGAAGAAGTTTTGATTCAACCGGAGCCTTGCATCAAAGTGGTATCCAAGCTATTTGATTCAGGGAGATGGTGAAGAGCACGAGGAGCCACAACCATGAACATGATTGATGGAAGGAGTTCGATCGATCACAAAAGGAAATTAACTATTTGAGAGGAGAGGTGGCCAACATTCGCACTTCTCTGTCACAAATAAAATCTCATATGGCAGACCTGGTGACAAAGATGGCACAGACAAGCCAGGTAGTGACGGAGTGGGTCAAGGCGTCTCAGATAGGGATGAATAGAGTGAAAATGATGAATGAGCAAGCAACCACTGCAAACACATCCATTAATGGAAGTTAATCGTCCTTAGAATTGGGACTTGTGATGAACACAAACGGAGGAAATGTGAATGAAAACAAAGCCTTTTTGGGGTGAGGATCTGCGATGAACATCAGTGGAGGAATCAGGCATGGGAAGCGGGGAATTTATCCTCAATTCAAGTCATTCACGGGAATCCAATTAGTTGATTATTTGTTTCCTAGCAAGAACACCAGTATAAAATTCCCTAAATTTGATGGTTTAGATTACAAAGGTTGGGCATTTAGGTGCAAGCAATTTTTTGTTGTAGATGAGACACCACTAGAATAGAGGATCAAGATGATTAGTATTCATTTGGAAGGAAAGGCTTTGCAGTGGCATCAGTCGTTGGTGAGAGACAAAAAGGCCAGAGACGTGAATTGGGGAGAGTACAGGGAGTATGACATGAGAGGTGTGATGATATCCTCAAAGTGGACCCTATGGCTGCATTACAAACATTGAAACAGGAAGATATGGTGATAGAATATTAGGAGGAGTTTGAGAAATTACTATCCGAAGTGACTATCTCGGAGGTAGTGTCAATCAATTACTTCTTGGGAGGGTTGAAACCAGAAATAGAAGTCCCTATTCAAATGTTCAAACCTTCTAATTTAATTAATGCCATGTACCTTGCTAGATTGCAAGAAGTATCAACCTAATCCACACAAACCCATAATTCTTAACAAACCAGAAGGAATTTTTAAAACTACAACAATCACCAACCAATTCCTAGTTCAAGAAGCATCAATAGCCCATCCTTGTCAACTTCATCCAGCTCAATTACAGAAAACCAGTCCAATACAACCAATTTCAATAACCAGATATACAACCCTTCCAATACAAACCCACCCAAACCCAACTTAAATCAAAATCAAACCATTAAGCATTTGACAAAGTGGGAATGGATGAGACAAGGAGGAAAGGCGTATGTTATTGGTGCCTAGAGAAATACACACAAGACCATAAGTGTAAAATCTTAAGCTCTTTATGATAGTAGCACAAGAAGTGGAAGGTGAGGAGCAAGAAGAAGAATATTTAGATCGCATCACTAATCAGGAAGTACAGCCAATGGTGTCATTAAATGCAATAGAAGGAAGAGAAGGGTATTCCACTATGAAGGTAATGGGATTCATTAAGAAGCAGCAAGTATCTCTACTCATTGCTATAGGGAGCACACATAATTTTTTGAACCTAGCACTGGTTAAGAAGCTGAAATTGAAGACTTAGTACACAAAAGAAATTAGAGTGAAAGTAGCTAATGAAGAGCAAGGTATAGTGGACACTAAATGTGTACAGCTACCATGGAAGATGCACGGAGAGGTATTTTATGCATATATATATTTTTTTAATGGAATGAGGGGAATATAACGTGGTATTGGGTGCACAATGGCTAGTTACATTTGGGAAATTTATGATTGATTTGAAGGACAAATTTATGAGTTTTAGGTTGGATGGGAACCACTATGAAATCTTTGGATGACAGCAAAGGCAACTCTAACTATCAGAGGAATCTTCCCACAATGCTTAGCTACTTAAAAATGTAGTGAATGTGATGCAGGTTCTAAACCAGCCACAAGACACACAGAATGAATTATAATTATAGGGATGGCAGCGGGCACGGGCTAAACTAGCTGAATTGGACCACTTATTACAACAATTTAATGATGTCTTTAAGGAACCAAAAGGATTACCACCCTCTCGTGACTTTGATCATTCCATTCCTTTCAAGGAGGACCTATCCATTAGTAGTTGACCCAACAAATACAGGCCAATACAAAAAGATGCCATAGAAAAGTTGGTCTAGGAAATGATTCAACAAGGAGTGATTTAACCTAGCAATAGGTCATTTGCATCACCTATAGTGTTGGTTAAGTAAAAAGATGGTACTTAGAGATATTGTGTCGATTATAAGAGGCTCAATCATCAGAGTGTAAAGCATAAGTTTCCCATTCTAGTCATTGAGGAGTAATTGGATGAATTATATGGAGTTTGTTTTTTCTCCAAACTCGTTTTGAGGGCTGAGTATCATCAAATCTTAATGAAACCAAGTGACGTTTATAAGATAGCATTTGGCACACATGAAGGGTTATATAAGTTTCTAGTGATACCTTTCGGCTTCACCAATGCCCCAGCCACATTTTAAGGCTTGATGAATACTGTATTCTGGTTCTACTTAAGGAGATTTATCCTTGTGTTCTTCCATAACATATTGGTTTATAATAAATCATGGGAAGAACATATGGATCACTTAACTAGAACTTTGGAGATTTTAAGAAAAAACACCTTGTCCCGCCCTCCCCCCCCCCCCCCTCCCCAAAAAAAAGTGTGCCTTTGCAACAGAAAAAATAAATTACTTAGGCATATTATTTCAGCCAAAGGAGTTGAAACCGATCCTAAAAAAATAGAGGCAATGAGATCATGGCCTGAACCTAAATCTATTAAATTATTATGAGGTTTTTTGGGTTTAACAGACTATTATAGGTGTTTTTTGAGCCCTTGAGTCAACTCCTTACAAAACTATTGAAGAAAAATCAGAAGTTTGAGTTAGGGACAGAAGCTGCACTTGCTTTTACCAAATTAAAGCAAGCAATGACATCTATATTGGTTCGAGCCTTACCAGATTTCACATTCCTTTCACTATTAAAATTGATTCACATTCCTTTCACTATTAAAATTGATGCTTCTAATGTTGGGATACGGGCTGTTCTTTCTCAAAAAGGATATCCCATTGCCTATGCAAGCAAAGCACTTAGCCCAACCAAGTAGCATTTGTCAGCATATGAAAAGGAACTTACTGCTATAGTGTTTGTTGTTAAGTAATGGAGAGAATATGTTTTCGGTTACCCATTCATCATCAAAATTAACCACTTACCAATTGAATATCTACTGGAATAGAAGGTAATTTCTCCTTATCAACATAAATCGTTGCATAAGCTAGCTTGGGAATATACAATTGAGTATAGAAAAGAGAAGGAGAATTTAGTGGCTGACGTACTATCTAGAAAAGGTTATGAAGTAGAACCAAGGAGAGATAACTCTGTAACTTCATGTTTTGTAGTCTTTACCTTCACCTCTAGTATTGATAGAAGGGTCAAGGAGTCATGGGGGAGAATGATGCCAACATCAAACAACTCATTTCTCAATTGGAAGAGAATCCAGATTTTCATCCAAAATACTCTTGGCATCATGGGATTTTGAGAAAGGAAGGTAGGGTAGTAGTAGGAGATGACCCTCATCTCAAATTACAACTATTAAAACATTTCCATGATGACACATTAAGTGGTCACTTAAGAGTTATAGCCACATACGGAAGGTTAGTAATAGTGTTCTGTTGGAAAGGAATGAAAAAGCAAGTGTGGAGCTATATAGGAGAGTGTGCCATTTGCCAATGTCATACCCATGAGAACATGGCTACTTTGGGCCTATTGCAACTGCTTCCTATATCAGAAAATGTGTCGACAGATTTGAGTATGGATTTCATTAGGGGGTTTGTCAAGATCATGTGAAAACATTCATATTAGTGGTGGTGAATCGTTTAAGTAAGGCAACCCAATTTTTGGCATTAAACATCTTTTTTTAGTTGTGGAAATTGCCTAGGTTTTCATGAGTCAAGTTGCGAAATTATATAGGGTTCCTAAAACGATTGTTATGGATAGAGACCCCATCTTTTATGAGAAGTTTTGGAAAGAGCTTTTTAGATTATATAAGGTTAAATTGTTGTATTCTTCTACGTATCATCCACAAACTGATGGGCAAATAGAGGTACTAAACAAATGCTAGGATTGCTACTTGCGTTGTATGTGTAGGGGCCAACCCAAACAATGGGTCAAGTGGCTACTATTGGCTGAACTTTGGTATAATATTTCATCTAAGAATCACCGATATGGATACGCGTATCGGGTACGACACGATACGATACGTAGGATACGTCAATTTCTAAAATTTTAAGATACGGGTATGGGAATATATATATATATATATATATAATAATCTAACACATTATTAATAGCATAAACTGATCTCTATATCCTCTTGAGGTTGTGTTAGCTACTATCACGGAGGAACTTATCAAACAGGGCAAGCAATTTATACTCACATCCCACCAAAATAGGAACTTATCACGGAGGAACCACTGAGGACTGAAACGCACCAATAATCATCGGAGAAGAAGCACTGAGGATCGAAACTTTTGAGATGAAGCATTGAGGTTTGAGATGAAGCAGCAATCATCGGAGGAGATGAAGCAACACAGAGGACCAAAACGCACTAGTAATCATTGGAGAAGAAGCACTGAGGATCGAAACTTCTAAGACGATGCATTGAGGTTTGAGACGAAGCACTAAGGATTGAAACACACTAGCAATCACTGGAGAAGATGATGCAGCATGGAGGACTGAAACGTGTGAGACGACACACTGAACCACTGACGAAGAAACACGGACAAAAGGGACTCGGAGGACGCAGTGGCTTTCGAACAGAAAAATAGGTTAGCTATAGAAAGCGACGTCACTTTTGGGATGGAATGTTTCGGAGCCGTTTCGAAATGTTTCAATACGTATGGAAAAGTTTCAAAACGCAGAAATGAAAAAAAAAAATGTTTCGAGTACTTTTGTACCTGTACGGTACACGTATCCATACCGGATACGTATATGGTTTGGTACGGCTCATAAATAGTCGTACCTATGCTTCCTAGTACTTCATACTATTTGGCCATTGGTATGGCTCCATTCAAGGCTATATATGGGATCAAGCCACTAGTGCATATGTTGTATCTTGCAGGGGATTCGAACAATGAGATGATTGCTAAAAGTTCAAATGAGAGAGAAGTCACAATTTTACCATTGAAACAACATCTACAAAGGGCCTAGAACCGAATGGTTCAAGTTGCTAATAAGCATAGAATGGAGAGGGAGTTTATGGTAGGAGATCTTGTTTATTTGAAGCTATAACCTTTTAGAAGGAATGTCCTTAATAACTCCTCCTTACATAAGCTTGTAGCAAGATTTTATGGGCCATATAGAGTGGTTCAACGAATTGGACTGGTTGCTTACAAGCTAGATTTACCTCCAACCACCAGAATTCATCCTATTTTTCATGTCTCTATGTTGAAAAAACATAAGGATGAAAACATTCGTGTCTCTAAAAAACTATGCTGGATAATGAGGGGCACTTTACTGTGGAACCTCAGCAAGTCTTGGCACAGACGATAGTCAAAAGAAGCCATTTACCAATTACCCAATTTTTAATTCAATGGAAGAATACTAATGTTGAAGGATGCTACCTAGGAAGATTTGAGCAATATTCAGAGTCAGTATCCAGAATTCAACACTACCTATACTAATCCCAATCCTTGAGGACAAGGATTGTTTGATTTGGGGGGGGGGGAGTTATTGTTACATGTAAAATATATTCAAAAATAGTTTTTTAAGGATTTGTGGTATGTGATTGCTAAAATTGTCTTGCTAATTGCTGTTAGTTGCTAATAGTTTGTTAGGAGATAAGTGTTGGTTTGTTAGCAATAAGAGTCGATTGAGTCAATTGGGAAGCTTAATAGAATGTAACCAAATAACGGGTCCTATATGATCTTTCCAATATAAAAATAGGCGAGAAGAGTCAAAGGACCAATTGTAGAATCATATAATGAAATTCTATTGAAGAAGTTTTGATTCATCTGGAGCCTTGCATCATGGATACAATAAATGGTTTAGTTATGCACAACTCAAACTACATCTGGTAAAACCAAGGCTGCCAAGATTGAGATCTTACTTAGGATTGGCCAAGGGGTCAAATAGATTGAATTGTATGACTGGACCAAGGATTGTAAGATCCTACTACGTGTGACATAATATTTTTTTTAAATATATTTGTTGGTAATTATGGACATCCTTAGTCTTAATTGGGGCCTAATTTGATGGTTTTATTTTCTCGATTTTCTAGTCTAAAAGTCAATTCTTGTCTTTATTCTCCTTTCCTATTTTGTTTCATATTTATCTTTATTATTCCATCTTTATCTTTTGCTGATTTCATGGGATTTTAATGGCATTATTGTTATCATGGTCCTTATATTTGTACCTCCCTTTTCTTACAAATGATGTATGAATATAGAATCATCTTTCTCTGAATCTTCTAAATGGTATTAGAGCACCGTGGAGCTTGAGCTAGTTAGCTAATTATCATCAATCCCATGAGGCCCCTTAATATTGGGGCATAGGGCTCTAATAGGGTGAAAGTTTTTCATGGCCAGTCTATTTTAGTTGTTGTGGCTAGTCACCTTTTGACTCACAACTGCTTGGAGCTCCCTCTAAAATCACCAACTGGCCATCTCCCAGTCACTAGTGTCCAATCGTTGCTAAATGCACCCTTACAACTACTTGATCTGTGATTTGCTAGGATGCCCATGCGCTAGTGCATCGAGAGTCCTCTCTTGCTATCGTCTGCCCAGAATTGGTTGCCAACCAATGTACTATTTGATTAGATTGTAAAGACTAGTCCACTCTAAATCCTAGCGAAACTTTCATTTTTGCAACTCATGGGCTACTAGTTCATGGACTTGACAATGGATAGAAGGGAGATACTCCCATGGAAGCTAACTACAAGCTCAAGTTCTCTTAGGAGAGCTCTCTAGTTGACACCAAGAGATTTTAAAGGTTGGTAAGTAAACTTATTTACCTATATCATACTAAACCTAACATTAGTTTTCCAGCTAGTGTCATCAGTCAATTCATGATAAACCTAGTGAAGAACACCTTGAGACTACCTACAGAATTATAAGATATCTAAAAATGACCCTTGGTAAAGGGATTTTGTTTCACAAGGTACAAATCATGGAGTTGAAATCTATTTTAATGTGAATTGGATTAGATCCATAATTGATAGGGGGTCTACCTTGAGGTATTGTATCTATGTGTGAGGAAATCTTGTCACTTGGAAAAGTAAGAAACAATTTGTAATGGCAAGAAGTAGTGTTGAGGTGGAGTATAGAGCTTTGGCTCAAGTTATCTATGAAGGATTATAGTTGAAGAGATTACTTGGTAAATTAAATTTTAACTTCAAAGAAGCTATGGGGGTTATGTGTGATAATATGGCAATTATTAGTATTGCAAAGAATCCTATTCAACAAGATAGAGTTAAACATATTGAAATTAATAATCACTTTATCAAGGAGAAAATGGATTCTGGAGTTCTTGAACTTGCCTATATTCCTACCAAGTCTCAAGTTGCTAATGTTCTGGCTAAGGCTTTGTCTAGAGTTAGATTTGAAGGGTTAAGATCCAAGTTGGGGATGATTAATATATACTTCCCAGTCTAAGGGGGAGTGTTGGTAATTATGGAGATTCTTAGTCTTAACTGGAGCCTAATGTAATAGTTTTATTTTCTTCCTTTTTTTGTTTTTGGGTGTAAAAGTCAGTTTCTATTCTTTCTGTTTCTTTCCTATTTGCTTGTACATTTATCTTTATCATTCTATCTTTATCTTTTGCTGATTTCATGGATTCTAGTGGCATTATTGTTGCCATGGTCCCTATATTTGTACCTTCCTCTTCTATTGAATGATGTATGAATTCAAAATTATCTTTCTTTGAAACTTCGACAATATTTAATTACATAAAATTCATAAGCACAAGGTTGTTAAAATCTCAATATACTTCAACAACACAAGTCATGACATGCAAAAATCATACATTAACACAACTCAACTCATAAGTCACTAATGCCTTGTAATTTAAATGATAATAAAAGGCTTTTTAAAATTGGTTATATGGGATAAAATTGGATAGGATAGGGTGCTACACACACGTGGGTCATGTGATGTAACTTCACACTTTTGAATAGCAAAGTGAATGGTCAAACTTGGTGGCAAGTGCTCTTCTATCTCCTTCCTTTGCCATTTTTCTTTTGGTTTCCATTCTCACCAAGGTTACAAAAGAGAAAAATGTTTGCCTGCTATTGTGAGCTTCTCTTTTCAGGTAAGGTAGAAGGGGGTGATGGAAGCTGATGAACAAACTCAACAATGAAAGACTAATATAGGTTTTTTGGTCACAAATTAAGGGGTTTTTAGAAGCCCCAACCAAAGCGTTCTAGGTTCCAGAACAATGCATTTTGCCCTAATTTTTCCCCCTAAAATTAAGTATATGCTTGGATTGCATAGGATCGTGTGATCTAGATCTCAATCTTGGTAGATTTTGATCCTATGTAGGATTGGGATTGATTTTCAAAGGTGAGATTGTTAGATCATACGATCTAAATTGTGATCTTAACATCCATGCATTAGAACAATTGGAATGCTCTTGGGATACAACTAGTGTTCACTACTATTGATGCCTAGTTTCATACTTAGTCTAAAACTCTCGCAAGTTAGAGACTTCAATGTAGAACAAGAAGGAATAAGAAGGAAAAGCCACCAATTTTCAAAATTCAATAACAATTCACCATATCAATAACAAAGGGGGTAATATTTTTAAGGCTAAAATGTAAAGATGCCCTCTGATCTTAGAGGATTTTGCAATTTATCCTCTTTAACTTTTAAAGTTGACGAAATAACTCCAAATTTCCCATTTTGTGCAAAATACCCCCTTCATTAACATTTCCGTTCTGTCCAAAGCTCTAACAGCCACTGTACACATTAGCAAAAAGAGGCCCCCAAGAAAAAACTTGCCAACATGTCGTTGTAAGTTCCATCAGGGGCCTTTTAGACATTTCACACACTCCTTCTTCCCCTTTCTTCTATCTTCTTTTCTCTCTCTTTTGCAATTCTTACTCTCTCCTCTTTTGTTAATCTTTCTCTTCTGCAATTAAATTTACCAACAGATCAAAACTTAAAATCACCATCTTTATATGTCTTGCAGAACTTAGATGATCTAAAATAAAAGCTTCCTTAAATCCTAATTCCTTCACAATGGCTGCATTTGCAATCTAATGAAATTTCAATAAGAAAATATCAAAGGTCTAATTATTTTATCCCTAAAATAAACTAAACCATAACCAATGAATGAGTTCTTGAAACTTATAATTTGCTTCATTTTACTGAAATTTCTTATGAGTCTGCAAACCAAACTTGCAAACCTCGTATCTATTTCACTCTTCTTATTTAAGTGTTTTCCAAATTCTACAAGAGAAAGGGTAGTGTGCAAAGGACAAAGGAGATGTAGAAAGATGTGCACCAGAACCTTTAATGGTAAGCTTTTTAAAAGCTTTAGGAGGTTGCAACTGATTGAGTACACTTCTCAATTTTTCTGAATCATTCATAGACCAACTCCATTTTTGCCAGAGATAAATATTTTCCAAATGCAAAGAAACCTCCGATACAAATCCTCGTCTCAGTGTTCGTTCCTTTTCGAAAAACCCTAAATAAATTTCTTCTAAATGTATAAGGAGAAAAAGAAAAAACTACCACCATAAATGTAAACCCATCCTAGCATTTTGGTTCCCCTTCAAAAATCTTCGTCGTGGAACACTTGTGAGCTTTGAAAATTACTTGAAGAGAGAGCTAAATGTGAGCTTCATTCATCTTTGGCTAGTAGGTTTTATGGTTGGCCATTAATGTGTGAGCCTTTTTTTATTCCCAATAATTTATAGGTTTATAGTTTGCTACATATAGGGAGATTATGGCAAGAAAATGGGATTTGGTAGGTTCTTCTATGTGTGAATTTAATTTTTAGGTCTATAAAATTCAATGTCCTTTGCAGAGTTTGGGAAGAAAAGGAAGAGAATTTGTAAATCTTGGGAAGAAGAGGAAGAGGAGAGAAGGAAAGAAAGAGAGAAGAAAAGGGAAGAAGAAGGAAATGTAGGACATGTCTAAAAGGCCTTGATGCCACTTAGGATGAATGTTAGCAATTTTTTTTTTAAGTGGCCTCTTTTTGCTGACATGTACAGTGGTCGTCAGGGTTTTGGACAGAAATGTTAATGGAGGGGGCATTTTGCACAAACTTGGAAGGGTGGGGTTCTTTGGTCAACTTTAAAAGTTGAAAGGGGTAAATTGCATAACCCTTTAAGTTTTGGGGACTTTTTTTTTGTGTGCATTTTGGCCTATTTTTAAATAAGTAGAGGCCAGTTAATAGGCAACAAAATCCTAATTCTACTAGATTTCTGGTCATAGGAAAAATAGAAGGAGAGGAAGATGAAGCTTGCAATAGAAGGGAGGCTGGAGCTCCCTTAGAGAAGTAGTTGGAGCTTTAGCACTACTCTTTTCCCCTAGGTTTGATATCATGTAAAATTCGGGATTAAAAATTGAAATATGATGAATAAAAAGGCTTGCCACACACTTGGACTGCGGCAGTCTCTTGATTCTCTTATTTATAATAGTTCAAAAATAGAGTTTAACTATAACATAAACTCCTTAAGATAATGATATAGATCATTGTAAGACTCTTAAACAATGATAAACTCTATGACTCCTAGATAATAATAAACTAGGAGTTCCACTTTGATAGGCTTTTCAACGCTTTTATTTTGCGTGTGGTTGGTGGTGTCCTTGTATTTTGTGCTCCTACTTGAATATGTAACAAACCTTTGGCATGCTAATGCCATGGTTTCTTTTTTATCCCTCTTGATAATTTTCCATGCTCTATATTGTATGATGCTGGGAAATTTTTTACCATAGAAAGAAGAAGAAAAGCGCTAGTCTCTGCATGTTCATTAAAGAAACTTTTCGTAGTTGAATATCTTATCTTCTGCATCTGCATCTGTACTGTTAACTTTTTCTTTTCTAATAATATTTATTCTCTTGCAAAAAAATGAAATCCTGTCTTTTTCCCTCCAATACAATGAATTGCTCCAACTCATCCAGGTTATATATGATTATCTTGGAATTTTTGCTTTTCTAGAAATCTTAATGGTAAACTTGTTGATGATTTTGCATTGTTGCTAAAAATACTTGTTCCATTCGGTTTCATCTTTGCCTGCTTGATGGATTTTGAATTTGGATTCTCTAGTTCTTTGACATGCTCATCTTTGTTTAAATTTCTTATTTGAAGTTCAAATATTCTCTTCTTTGGAAAGTTAGGCCTTCTAAGGTTAAGGCTTTTGTTTGGACAGTGGTACTCAATAGAATTAATACAAATAGTTTGCTTCTGATTCTAAGACCCAATAAGGCTTTATCACCTGATGTTTCTGTGATGTGTTTCAGAAGTTAAGAGACGAATAATCATCTCTTTTTACATTGTAAAGTGCCTTGGCATATTTGGAATGGGCTGTTTGGTTTCTTTGATGAGAGCTGGGTATGTCCAGCTAATCTTGGTACTTTCATAGCTATAAAGTTTAGGGGTTTTGGGAGGCAAAGGAATCATAAGTTCTCTGGCACTGTGCAGTCTTTGCTGGTTTGTGGTGTGTTTGGTTAGAACGAAATGCCAGTGTTAAATCAGCAATTCCTTCCGCCACATCTATTTTGGGGTAGGATTCTCTTCATGTCTTCTTTGTGGGTTTCTGCAAATGGCTTTTTTTGTGGGGTGTACCTTGTGGATCTTCAAAGGGATTGGAGGGCTCTTTAAATTAGATCCTGGGCTGCTTTCTTTTGTATTAGCTTTTGTTTAGGAAGGATTCGTTGTCCCCTGTTTTCTAACTCTTTGTATTATTCTCTCTTCTCATCAATTCATCTAAAAAAATATGATTATCTTGCAGGATTTTTTTCCAGAGGTGATATCACAGTACAGAACTTATGAAGATGCTTTCATCAATAAAGTTAAAGGTGATTAGTCATGAGTGATACCATTCTTTTTCATTCTAAGATGAATAATTCACTGAATGGCATTGATCCTTAAAAAATAGTGTTTGCCATAGATCAGTGTAGTTGTTTTAGTTCTTGGAATTATTGTATTTACATGGCATTGATTTGTGATCTCTTCCTTTTGCAGATGGGTTGATGGTTGCAAGGGAACAGCCAGCTGTAGCTATTGGGTTTGCAATTTCTGCTGCCCTTGTTATGCGAGGTATTATATTTCCAGTCTTTTGTATATAAAATAATTGATATATATATATTTTACTAGTTAGTAGTTTTCTTTAAAGTTTTCCAAACAAGATTAGTGCATCTTTAGCTTGTCAGGTTTTTTGACAATAGTCAAAGGAGTTTTAAACCTATCTGCATGAGTCCAGTTACTATATTTAGTCGAAATTATGCACGTTTCTCTAATAGTAAACTCTGACAGCCCATTTAGTTCAATCGAAGGGAAGGAATTCCTTTTCCTTAATTGTGTGCAATGTTTATTATGACTTTATAATCATTACTCAACAGTGTCTATCCCTTTTTATTTATTTATTTATTTTTAAAGTAGGGGCATTAGGATTATTTTTCGTCTTCAAAATCATATTTTTTCTTTCAATCTCCCGTTCTATCCTAACAATTCTGTGTATCAAATAGGCTAGCAATGCTTTTGCATATGTGACTAGTAGTGCAGCAAGTGTGCAACATTGTCGGTGGAACACAGAAATTTAATAGTACGCTCACTTACTTGGATATGTTTCATTAGTATTGCAGGGATAATTTCTTCAAGAGGAAAGAAAGTATGAAATAAAAGAATACAAGATTTTCTGTGATCAAGAAAAGAAAATATAAAGCAGAAGAAAATTTAATTCAGTCAATTCTAGCTTTTTCAGTGTTTTCAATTTATGAGATGAAAATATTCCTGAAAATGTATCCAGATGTTCCCACCGTCAGTCTTCTTCCTTGTACCACTCCCACCAACCATTGTTTGACATGTAAATTTTATGATAAGATAGTTAACTATAACCTGGAATTAGATTAAAAAAATTGTATGGAAGCAAGTAAAAAATAAAAGTGTGCTTTCACTGTCAAACTTGCTGCGTTAGTTCAAATTTTGTTTGTAAAAGCTTATACTCTAATTATGCTCTCAAGCTAGTGGATTTTTTTTTAAAAAAAAAAGAATAGTAAAAATTTAAGTTTAGAAAGATTTGACTTGAAGCTCTATCGTCTGTCTAATCTTTAAATCAGTCATATATTTAGCTTAGAGCTTCAGCTTTTTTCATTCTAAAAGCCAACAAAGCCTTAGTGATGAGATTGGGATAGTGGTAGGATACACGGTAAGAATGGGAATATTAAACTCCTTTTACTGGAGGCATTTATAGAAGGTAATCGGGAACTTTGTAGGATGCAAATGTAAATTGGCTTTGGACTTGCTGTTACAGAAAAGGAAGGTTAAACTTTATAGATATTAAGAGGTTGAAAAAAAAAAAATACTGCAATACGGTAGTCTGAATGGTATTTTGAAACTGCTGTAACAGTTTTTATGATGTTGCTCTTGTGCAAGGTCTTCTTTGGCTAACAAGTGAGCAATCATAATGGCAGGATCAGTTCTCTTCAATTCCTAAAAATCATGCTAGCTCTTATGTGAATTTGTTTGGAACCTTGGGAGATGTTGAGTCTGTATTGAATTAGGTAACATATGTGAAAAATATGAGGTTTTGACTTCTTTAAGTATGAATTGAATAGGGTTCCTGCAGACAGGATTGTATGCCATATTTGAGTCTCTGGTCCCTTGTTTTTTTATTTGAAAATGTCATCATCATGATATTTTTCATCATGTCTTTGAACAGTTGTTTAAATGCTTCCTTTTGTATTCTGACTCTTTGACTTTTTCTTTAAAATGTTTTCGTGAATGTTTATATTGAATAAATTTTTAAGAATTGTGTTTTGGCAGCTCCAAGAAGGTTTTTGTTTCGTCATACATTGGGTCGGCTCCAGAGTGAGGAGGTATTTTCTCAATTGAACAACCAAAGATGCTTTTCCTTACCAATGAGTTTCCTGATTCACAATATTTGTGATCTACGACCTGCTCTTTCTTTATCTTGCAAGTTGAGATCTAGGACTCTATCTTAGATATTATGCGCTTCATGTTGCTTAAATATTTCTCCAGTGCATTTTCTGTTCTAATCCTTCACCTATATTGCATGAATTCTTGTAAAGGCACGGTATGCCAGTGCTGAGAAGAATGTGAAGGACTTGAACCTGTCAGTAGATTTAATGAAGAAAGAGAGCAAAAAATTGCTTGAAAGGACAGCTCTTGCTGAGAAGGATATGAAATATGGGCATAACGAACTCATGTATGTGTTATTAGTTAAGGGAGGGACATATGGTTTATTTGATTACATCTGAAATAGCCTTAATATTGTACTTGAATAAAATTTAGGAGCACAGGAACCCAAATTCAACATCTTGCAAAATCAATTTACAAGGTTGAAGCCCAAGCTTTAGGTGTGCCATATGTCTTCATCATTCTTCTATTTCCTCTGCAACTTACTGTTGTGCGTAACATTAGTATTCACATTGTGATGCTCCCTCTTGTTTATCCCATTTTAGATCTGATGGATGGGCTGCGGGATGTACCAAGTCGGGAAGCTCTGGCACTTAGAGCAGAGGTATGTCCATGATCTATCTGGTTGTGTCTTCGTATATCATGAATATGCGTGTCACCGTGAAATCTAGTCGGAGGATGCCACTTAAGCATTCTCTTCTCTCTCACAAATGCACGCTTGATCAGGTTGCTTCTATAGCATCAATTTTGAAGCGGCAGAAACTTGTGCTTCACAAACGGATAATGAAGATCTCCGAGTTAGGGGTTCCTGTGTGAATTGATAGATTAATGTTCTGGGCTGTCGCTTGTTGACATCCATCTTCTCCTTGGACTTTTCACCATTGTCTAATCAATGTATTCTCATTTATGCGGTTACGGATTTTTCTCCGGTATGCATTGCCATATAAGAAAGAGGCTGAAATACACCTCGTCCCTCCTGTTTTGGGCATGGTCCGCCGGCAATATTATCCTTTTATCTTAAAAAGTTTTAGTGTTACCTTTTTGTGTGAATTTGATTTTGGATCAATTTAGTTTGCAAGTTTGATTTGGGTCTGACCGTGATTTGTTTGAAATTTTCATCTGAAAAGTAATTTTTGCCATTAATGCAGTTCATCCAATGCATAAGTAGTTTTTCTTTTTTTTAAACTTTAGTGCAAACAGGGACTTGGAAGATAGATATATTTTTGAAGAAAAATTTAACGCCAAACCAAACAAGTGCAAACAGGTTCTTCAATCCAAACACACTTTTAGGCAAGTATGGAATCAGAAAAAGTTGTAAAAGGGCAAAAATTTATACTTAATGAGTATTAATAGTTACTGAAAATATAACTTTAAATATTAATTGAATTAATATAATAATGAAGTTGACGAAGATTAAAAAGTAGGTGCAAACTAATAAAAAAATTAGAGAAATATTATAACATCAAAATAAATATAATTGCCTAAATGCAAAGTGTATATATATATTAAATGTGGTACAATACATATTAGTTATTAAAATCATATTTTTTTATTTTTAATTGAATAGAATTTATCTACAATCTTTTCTATGGTAAAATTCTTTGTAATATCTTCTTAATAGAGACAGTCTCTTCACAAAAAATATTTGAATTTTGCCTTAAAAAATTAACTCTTATCGTAAGAGTTGATCTTAAATCGACTAGTCATAAGATTAGATATTTGTAATATATATATATATATATATATATAAATCAACTTATAAACTCGGCTAAAATAAGACAAAGTTATATAAGGTAGTAAAATTTAACCTAACCCCCTATTTTATGGGTTATACAGATTAGTTTGAGAAGTTCAATCTATTTTGATAGCTTTAATTTTTTAAATGTGAGAGCACACAAGTAGCTTTCACGTGCAAGGCATATTGGATGAATTGATCATAAAACTAAATTTTATAAAACAAATAAAATATATTAAAACTTCTCAATTTTTTTAATTATATTCTCTACCCACTATAAAAACAAGGCTTTATAATAAAATAGAAAATAACTTTCTATTTCCAAATTCCATTGCTTGTTTTATTTTAGTTGCTTTTATTGGATGAAACTTCAGCAATTTATTTTTGTTTAATGATGATGACATTATGTTAATTGTTGAAGGAGATATTTAATTGTTTAAAAGTTTAAGTGTTTGAAATAGTTTTTTGGACCTTAAATACTTGATTTTATTACTTGTTGTAATGTTGAATGTCATTTGAGTTTTTTTAATCGATGGGTTAAATAAATAAACTTATTTAACCTTGTTGGTGAGGTAGATTAGATATTTCTAAACCCATTTAACAAATGGTTTAGCCTAGTTTGGCCTATTTAACTTATAGGTCATGACAAGCCAACTTATATGGGTTGGGTTAGCTCATTTTGATTACATTACTAAAAATTATTATAAGAATTAAGCTATAGGTTGGCTCAGCTCATTTTGATTACATTACTAAAAATTATTATAAGAATTATGCTACATAATACTACTTATAAAGACACTCCTCATGTCTCCCCTTCTGGCCTTTGAATTCTTTTTCTCTTTTTCATAAACACATTTCCACTAGTTCATACTAACAAGCAAAACATCAACCTTAGGCATATTAAATGTTTGAATAAATTAATAATGGAGCCCTTAAAAGATTACTTTTTCTCTTAATTTAGTTTTTTAAATATTTTCTTAATCAAAATGATTTTTTTCTTTAGGCAAAGTCACAATCATTTAATAAACTACATCACATATAGAATCAATGAGAGCCCACATGGCCATTAATTGATAATATAAAGATGGCCAAGAAATTAAATGATGGTAGTTTATTAAATCAAACATATCCAGTTTCAATATCATCTTGTTTAATTTCACAAAAGCCAACTGACACAACACTAAAAACTATGTCACTGCAACTATAGATTTCTTTTGAAACTGGATATAACGACGTTGCTTTGAGGTTTCAAGACACTTTGACAGGTCTATATGATCAATTAATGCCTCCATGGGTTTCTGTTTTTCGTTATATCTCAATTAGATTGACTTTGCCTAATAGAGGGCCAATTTTGATTAAAAGAATATGTTTGATGTACTAAATTGAACAATTTTATTTTTAAATAATAAAATTGAAATAAGAGTAATTATTTGAGAACTAAATCATTAATTTACTTTAAATATTTGCAATTAGTTTATGTAGAATTAAAATAACAAAGTCATAACAAAGTTAAAGAAATAATTACCGGGCAATTTTATATATGATTATGATTATGACAGTGATATCAAGGGTAATTTAGTCATAAAAAAACGTGTTAATTTATAAACCAAGTCTAGTCAAACACTTTTTGGGTTATAGTTACGTTTTTACTGTTGCGTATGAATGAACTTTTAAACTAAAAGAAATCATTCTGGTTTTGTCAAGTGGACTTGGAAGGGAGATTCTATAAAAATGAGAAAAGAAAAAACCAGGGGTGGGCTGCTAATACATAAAGGGCATGACCCCGCGAATCAAGAGCTTTAGTCGTAGGCAAAATCATTTTGGAGCTTTGGAACTTGGATACCCTCACGAAGTATGGAGAATGAGAATGAATAATGATTGCGCACTTGTTTAAATTCTGCACTAAGAAGCAAAGTGAGAATAAGAGGTCACGAAATTTTGCAACTGGTGATTTGGAGATGGAGGAGAGATCAAACCCCATAACCTTTATATTTATTCCTCAAGTTTTTCAATTAAGACTACGAGGGAGTGGAGCAACTCAGAACTTGTGGTTCACTAAAAAATAGCAATTGCATCGTAGGAGGGACGAGATAGAGATGGGCAATGGGCAATTTTTTATGGGCTTGAATTTAAATAATCTTATAAAACTAATATAATACAATATAAAAAATCTAAAAATAGTAAGAGAGAAAATTAAAAAGAAAATAGAAAAGATATTTTCATTCATTAAGATATCATATGCTTCGTACATGATCTTTATTTATAAGCCTTCAACCTTAAATATCAACATAAGAGTTATAATGACATAAATAGAAAAAATAATCTTTATAATTGTATAATATAATTTTTTCGAAAGTTAGGAGGTTATATCATTAGATATAAAAGGGATCCTAAAAGTTTATTATTTAAAGATTATAAACATCTATATGATTATATTATTTATAATACTTTCTTTTGGATGTCCATCAACAAATAATATACCTCGTTTAAATCTTCTTAAAAAAATCCAGAAAGATAAAGTCTTTGTAAAAGAAAAAAAAGTACACAATATTTATAATATAAACTACCTCAATAAAAAATTTTATTAGGAAAATCAAGTGAAACAAAATCTTAGTTGAGAAAAAAAGAATACATCATGTCCTTTACTCCCCCTAATACAACATTACTTCATGATCTTGAGTTGGCACATCTTAACTTTTTAAATGTGGTAATTGATAATATTTAAGTGAATCAAATTTGCCAAATTATCATATGAATAGATTTGTTGAATATCTATATTATCATTCTTCTGGAGATCATAAGTAAAAAAGAATTATGGTAAAATATGTTTTGGTTTATCTCATTTATGTATCATTCTTTTAGCTGAGCTATACACATTGAATTTTCTTTATATAATATTGTTGAAATTTTTTTCTTTGAAGATAAATTACACTCCTTTTGGATATGTTAAATCATTAACCTTAGTCAAATACAGTCTCAACTTGCCTCATGCATTGCAATATTTCTGTATGATTTGAAAAAGTAGAAGCTAAAGTTTGTCTTGTAAAGCATCATGATATAGACATACTTTGCATGTAAATAAATAACTTATTTTTTATCAAGCTTTATGTTGATTGAATAAGTATTTTGTATTTACATAGCTAATTAATAAAATAATACTATATTAATAGTCCCTTAGAGATGTCGTAATAAATACTTAATTCCATCCCAATGTATTATGTTGGAAAAGAAGTGGATTTTGCTAACAAACTTGTAGTAAATGCAATATCAAGTCATATACTATTAATAAGATACATTAATACTCATATAACATTAGTATATGATACTTTGGAAGGAAGTGTTTATTATTCTCTCAATGTAGTAAATACATTGGAAAAGAAGTGGATTTTGCTAGCAAACTTGTAGTAAATGCAATATCAGGTCATATACTATTAATAAGATACATTAATACTTATATAACATTAGTATATGATATTTTGGAACGAAGTGTTTATTATTCTCTTAAGGATAAAAAAGGATCTTTATTTATATCAACAATCTGTAGTACTTAGTATATGTGATTTATCCATATAGAGTTGCTTTAAGATCCTTTTCATATATACTGATTAATGAAAATGAATTATCTGTTAAATATTTGACTTACAAATTAAGATAAAACTTTTTTTTTGAGATCTCTCATATCAAATTTTATATTCAAATGATCAATTACTTTTTGAAACTCTTTAGGAATTTTAATAATATTTAAATCACTAACATAATTAGCAATTATGACAAACTTTAATCTAAGTTTTTTTATAAAAACACATAGATAAACTGTATCATTTTTGTAACCTTCATTTAATAAATATTTACTGAGACGATTATACAATATATATCCAAATTATTTTAATCCATATAAGAATTTATATAAATGTATTGAACAATTTTTTCAAGAATTTTTATATGCTTCTAGTGTTTTAAATCTTTAAAGGATTTTTACCTAAATTTCATTATATAGTGAACTATACAAATAGATTATAATAATATCTATTAGATGCATATTAAGTTTTTTTTGTGTACTACTAGACTAATAAGATATTCAAAAGTAATTGTATCCATCCCAAGAAAATGTGTCATTTATAATCAATGCTAGGCCTTTACAAAAATCTTTGTACTACAAGTTATACTTTGTATTTAATAACTTTATTTTTCTTATTTTGTTTTTACACGAATACCAATTTATACTATAATGGCTTTACACTTAGGTGTTTAGATTATAGGTCTAAAAATTCCATATTTTGAAAGTAAATTTAATTCTATTTGAATTAAATTTTTTCATTTTAGCCAATTATCTCTTTATCTACATTCTTTGATAGATTTAGATTTAAGATCCATATTTTATTTTATTATTTCAACAATAATATTATTTAAAAAAACATTATCAATAACTATAACTTTTCAATTCTATCTTTTTTTTATATAGCGATATAATGTATCTATATCTCTTCATTATTTTCAAATACTTGAACTTCTTTTGAGGTTTTATGATTAGTTATGTTTTAGGTCTTTATTTTAGAGAATTTACCTTCTTAATATGACCATTTTGGTTATTTATTTATTTTATTTTTTTAAGATTTTTTTATCTTTGGAACTAATTGTTTTATTGTGCTTAAAGCATGGCTTACTTTTATTTGTATTAACATACTATTCAACTAAGACATGACCTATCAACTAAGACATCAATTTGAATTGGAGCATTTTAATATGGTACATGAGATTTGGTAACTCTCTTTGAGTCAATATTTGCATCTAATAGTTGATTTGTAATTTTTTGTAAATGTATCGTTTTTGAACTTCTAGTGAGCATTATTTTATATGAGAATCTAGATGATAATGATAATACATTTTATGTAACTTCTTTTTCCAGCTTCTCATTATCTCCTTCTAATGTTGAGAATTTTTTTTTATTAAAATGATAATTAAAAGATCATGCCATGAAAGGGACTCATGATTAACATATATTCTTAACCTTCTTTAAAGATTTATCTTTGTACATTATAGTGGGCAATTAGAATATATATTGCACATCTAAAAATTTTAAAATAAAAATATTTGACTTTTAACCAAAAGCCAGTTGTAATGGAAAAAATTTATAATAATCTATTGGTTTGATACTTAAAAGTATTACTGTATGTAAAATTGCATATCTCCATGTTAAAATGAGATATTTTGTTCGCATAAATATTAGCCTAGCTATTAATTGAAGGCATTAAATGAATAATTCTACTAAACTATTTTGTGTGAACATGAGTAACATGCTTTTTAATCGTTATTCCAATAGATATAAACTTACTATCATTATTAAGATAAATTGTCTCAATTGCATAATCTATAAATTGTACTTTTAATCACATCCTTAGAGCAAGTAATATCAAAAGAACTAGATCGTAAGTTGATAATAAACACATATATAACCATGTTATAGATGCATTTATCAAAACCATATAATATTCAAATGGTTCATATAATAGATGAATGGGCTCACATGTATCTCTTTGATATATTCTAGAAATGCAAGGGATTTAATCCTAACTTTAGCTAATGATGATCTAATAATAAATTTACTTTAAGAATAAGCAACATATAAGAATTCTTTGAATTAAAGAATTTTTAGATTTCTTTGATGGATCCCATATTAATTCTTAATAATTTTTTGCATCATAATTAATTTAGAATGACTTACCCAATCGGGCCAAATAATAAATGTATTTAACTCAACAGACTTTTAGTTTACTATAACACATGTCTCAATTGTATTAATAATTGTATTGTATAAACCAAAAGATAAGGTGAATAATTTTTTCAATACACATTTCTTTCTTTATATAATAGCTGTGATGAGTAAATATTTAATATTTTTTTTCATTTATAGTCTCAATAATGATATCCATTGTGATAAATATCTTTAAAAATTAATAAATTTTTTTAAAACTTAGTAAAAATAATACGTTATCATTAATAAACTTCATTCTAGTGGATGTGGATAATAATATGGTAGCTCTTCTGGAACCTTTATTAGTTCTATACTATCTAATATAATATTAATATTAACATTACCTATTATCAAATGAGAAAAATATATTTCATCTTCAACTACCATATGCAATACATGTGTCATCACTATAGATGTTGTGTCCAACCATATAATGAGAAATATCCATACTACTTTTTTAGGAACTAAACTATATTTTATTATGTGTAGTTCTTTAGGAGCTAATATGATATATTTTCATATATATATATATATATATATTATTGTATATTTTTACTACTCATTAATAATATGCTCCAATATTATTATTGTAAGAGTGCATTTAAATATGAAACATGGCTATAATTTTTTCAATAGTCTTCAATTCATCAAAGTATGCCACAATTTTTTTTTTTAATATATATACATGCACTAGTCATTTAGAAGATGAAATCATCAGTTATAAAATAATCAAAATTAAAAGTAATGTGGCTGCTGGTCATTTAATGATATTTAACTTTTTACTTTCCAAAACATTTACCAACATTAAATTAATAATTATATTGAATAAGCTTTAAATTTATGAATAATACAAAGTATTGAATATATAGATAATATAAAGTAAAAAAAAATTCTTATACCTTAATACAATGAACACAATATTCTAAGAATTGACCCTTTATTTCAATTTACTAGAGATGGGTGTTGATAATGAATCATAAAACTAACAAAAATATAAGAAATCTAACAAGAGTAAAAGGAATTTTTTTTTAAAAAAAAATCTATATAAGTGTATAATAAAAAAATTAATCAACCATAAAAATTAACATAAGAATTATAATAATATAAATAAAAAAATTAATCTATGTAATTGTATAATATAACTTATTTAGGAGTTATAAGATATATGTGATTAAACATAAAAGAGATTTTAAAAGACCATTCTTTAAAAATTATAGACAACTACATAATTATATTATTTACAACAAATATAAAATTATTATGGGTATTTTAAGCATCTAGATTTAAGTATTATGATATGTATATACCTAGGTCCAGATCCAGTTTAGGTCTAGGGTTCATATATATACATGTGTGTATATATATATACACTTAATAAATTTTGAATATGGATTATTGTGGGTGCAAATATCACAAGTGTGAATTGCTTTAAAGTCGATTAAGATTTAAATATTAATTGGATATATATACTAAAGCAGATTTTCATCATCGGGCCATTGCAATCACTTTGAAACTCCATCGTGACTATAAAAAAAGTCTATTTTGAGAGTAAATTAAACTTAAATTCAATTCTTATAATTTCATTATTAAAAATTTTTAATTAAAATATAATGAATATATAATTTTTAGAAATAACATAACGAATTTATAGTTTTTTTTTTCAAATAACATGGGGGCTCAGGCTCGGAAGAAGACAAACTAGCTACCAGATACACGGGAAAAAGCTACCCTCATGTTATTTCTAAAAATCGGCTTGAAGGCAAGCATTACATCTCTAAAGAGGACTACTAAATAAAATATCCAAGCATAATGGAATGACGGAAGTTCGCGAGCCAATTAGCACTCTGATTTGTTTCTTGATAGATGTGGACCAAAGCAACATCCTATGGGCAGATTACCATTTCCTTAATCTCTGAGACGAGGTTATAATAGGGATATAGGTATCACAACCCCCCTCAACATATAGCAGCAAGAGAGTCCATTTGAACCTCAACCTTCTTGAAAGACATTTCCCACGCTAACTTCATACCACGTAAGAGGCCCTAAAGCTTCGTTATGGTGATGGAACAAGATCCAAGATTATAACCAAAGCTAGCAATTCAGCATCTTGTCTCATCTCGTATTAAGCTCCCACACGAAACTACACCACTACCATGAATTGACCTATCAACGTTCACCGCAACCTATCCCACTTTTCGAGGTTCCTACAGAATCATACGCTCAACCTTGCTCGTTAGGCTAGCTACGGGATTCTTCAACCAAAAAGCGTCTTCCCTAGTTTTCTTGATCCAAGCATGGCTCAAGTCAGGGTAAGGAGGGGCATCTTCATTAAAGCGAAAGCTGCACCTTGAAGCCCAAAGAGCCCAACACGCATAGCCACATAAAGTTCTCCAATCTAGTCCCATAGTGCATCTGTTACCCATGTTGTGAGCTGTATTCCATCTTACCCAATCATGGAAAGACAAGTTAAAAGACTCATTTTAGTGCATCGAGTTTACAAGGCTTCTCCAAACCGCCTTCATGCGGTCATAGTCCCTAAGGCAATGTAAAATAGTTTTGCACCTAAAGGGGCACGAACCCAAGACGAATAGGTTGCGGTTGTGCTGAAGCTCCATTGTGTGAAGTTGATCGCGGGTGGCTAACCATAAAAGGTTCTTGATCTTCTCCTATATCGGCCACTGCCAAATTATCTTCCAAATACTACCCACATTGGACAAATCAACTTCAGCGAGGTGTTTATATGCTGAACGGGCAAAGACTCCATCATGGCCCCATCTCCATAGAAGGATATCCTCTCTGTTTCTAAGGGTGTTGGGAGGGTTCGTTCGAATTTCTTGTGTGGCATAATCAGAAAGTTTCTTCGGCAGAGAGATCCAATAGTCTTTCCAGAATTTGACTTTTATAACTTCTCCCGGATTCCAACCTAACCCATGTTGGGAATCCCTTCACACACTAGATATCCCCTTCCAAACATGTGACATGTTCAGTTTCTTAGTGATATTAGGCAAAAGACCAGAACCATAGTTGTATTCATCACATAATACTTGCACCCAAAGAGCGTCTTTTTTACATATGAGACCCTAGCATAATTTCATAATGAAGGCTTTGTTCTGCTCATGCAGCTTCTTAAAACTTAGACTTCCAAAATCTTTGTTCCTGCAAATATCATTCCAAGCAACAAGATGAAGTTTTTTGTTACTGTCAGAGAAGCTCCATAAAAAATTCCTGCAGCATTTATCAATATTTTCTAGCACATATTTTGGTAAAAGCATCATTTGCATGGTGTAGCTAGAAAGAGTCAAAACAATAGCTTGACTCAAGGTAGAGTGGCTGGTAAAGTTCAGTAATTTTCCCTTCTAAGAGGAAAAATATTTTCCAACTTTCGCAAGGATAAACTGGTGACTAAATTTGGATGCCCTCTTATGAATAAGAGGGACACAAGGTACTTACCCAAGTTTCCAATAGGGGAAAGTATTTCACTAAATTGAAAAGCTTGTGAAAAGTGAATGTTCGTAAAGCAGAAAATTTTATTCTTTAAGAGGTTCACTTTTTGGCCCGAGACTAAGCAAAAAGGATTCATGCGCCCCCTTATAATCTCTACTTAATCCATAAAGGCTTCAAAGAAGAGGAAGTAATCGTCAACAAAGAAAAGATGTGAGATTAGAGGTCCTTTTTCTAAAAAGCCTAATAGGCTTACAAAAATTGTTGCTCATTGCCCAGTTGATGCGCTGGCTAAGTCTCTTAATGCAAAGGACAAAAAGATAAGAAGAAAGGGGATCTCTTTGTCTTACTCCTCTTAACAGTTCAAAAGTATCATAAGCTTTCATTAAGTCAACTTTCACAACCATAAAACCTTTTTTCCCCTTTTTGTATCTCATAGAATGTATGACCTCTTAAGTAATGATGATGCTATCACTATTATACCTCTTAGGGATGAAACCGCATTAGTTAACAACAATCAATTTGTTTAGATAACCCCTCAGATTGTTAGCTATAATTTTTATCACAATTTTAAATATCACGTTACAAAGAAAGATGGGATGGAATTCTCTGATAGACTCCAGATGTTCCACCTTCGGAATGACAACAAATAGGATGTATGGTATTTGGGTTAAGAAAAACCTTTTAACAAACCTCCACATTGAAGGACCTATAGTGGTCCACTGGTTATGAAAGAAGGCAACCGGTAAATCATCTAGCCTAAGAGCTTTAAAGGCTTTTATACTAAAAACAATGTTTTTAATCTCAATATTAGACACCTCTCTTTAAATAAAATAGAGCTCCTCTTGATTTAACTTTAGACACCCCATTAATCAAAGTTAATTTGGGTTTATCCCCAGGATCTTTAAAATAAAAATTTTAAAAAAAATTAACCACCAAACTTTTTAAAGTAGATTGATCAAAGACCTATTGCCCACTATTGTCTTTGATGGCTTCAATTTTATTCTTCCTTCTTCTAAAATCACCATAAAAGTAGAACTTAGTGTCATAGTCAGCTCACTTCAATAAGTTACACGTTAAATTTTGATACCAAATTAGTTCTTTTTAGGGAAGAATCTTTTCATGCTTATGCCAAAGATTCATTTCCATATGCTAAAGATAAGGATCGTTTTCATTGGCCAATTTCCTCTCAATCCTATTTAATCATTCAAAATCTTCATTTTCTTATGCAGAACTTGTTATTTGACCCATACTTTACACGAGGCACTTAGGAAGATGCTTTTATCTTTAGGCTACAAAAACAAAACAAATAACATTAACAAAGTGTAGATTGTTGTTTAGTAATTGTAATGGGAAAGATGAAAACCTTATTTCTATCTATTACTTGTTCTTGTATTTAATGCTTCTTTGCTTAGCATGAATCATGTACAATATCTATGAAATGTTGATATTGTATAGTGTTCGTAATATGTATATTTGCCTTGTTATTACATGAGGAGAATGTTGATTAAAAGGATAATTGTTGCTTTTCTATGCTAAAAATGATAGCAATGAGATTTCTCAACTTATTGTTTTAAGTCAAGTAAATTATGTTGTACCAGAACGCTAAACAAGAATTTCAAGTAGGAATAGATGTGATGATGTTAAAGCGATATATTTTCTAGATTTATTATTAATGGGAAGTAATAATTATAGGTTGAAATGTAAAAATTTGTTTACCATAAAGAAATGTTCAAATAAAGGATGAAACATTATAACTCAATTTGTAAATATTACTAACTAAATTAGGTAGAAAAGTAAGTGTGGTATTTTAAATATGAAGTTTATTAAAAGTGTAATATATTAGATTTTGGATATAGAGTAGAGAACCTAGAAACTAGAACTCGAACAAAATGTTAAACAATATAAAATAAAATGTTAAATAATAATATTTTTATGAACTTGAACCTTAAAAGAAGATAGTAAAGAAAGTGGATAATGATAGCAAGGCAACAAATAAAAAGATGAAAAAGTAAGAAAAGCATAAGAACATATATATTTTAATAAGGTAAATGTCCAAATGGTATTGATAACAAAAATACAAATTTTGTTATTGAGCAAAGAATAAGTATTTTTATTTTGTTTGGTTTTCGAATATGAGTTGTAAAATAAAACATAGGAAATACTCATCTTTTAATCAATAGGCTTTTCTTCAACTTGAGGCATAAGAATTAATTACATTTTCAAATCGATTAGTGATAAATGACTTTGACTTGTAAGGAGAAAAAAAGCATAATAAATGAAAGTTAGTGACAATTGATCATGTGGTTAAGTTGATAAGCATTCATTCTAAAGATTAAGTTAAGATTATAGGCTAAATTTTGTTTATTGTCTATTTTTTACCATTATATAATCAAGGGATTAATGACTTGATCAAAACATGTGGTATTATTTTTCATATAAACATATTTCACAACATACAATTATATGATGTAATTTCACTACACAAAATTGGTCGATAGTGAACAGGAGAAATGGAACATGAATGATTATGAGGTATATAAGATTAAGTAATAATATTATATTGATTCAAATCCATAACATAAATAGTCAAAACATCATATAAGAGAACAAAACTAAGATGGTAGTAACTATAGTCAAAATATACATCTTGATAATATTTGTGGAATCAAAATATCATATCCAAACAAATAAAATGTAGTTAACAATGCCAATTTCAAGGTTAGATTAAATATCAATTCTGTATTAGTCATATTTTAGTCAAAAGAAGCTAAATTTTCCATTACTAATCTAACACATTTTTCCTATTTGATGACTTTTGTAACTTTGTTGATGGAAATTGTGGGGTGCTTATTTCTTCAAAACCAATAACCTCTTTTTGAGAGACATTTCTTTTTGTTCTTGCATTTATGATGGATTTACTTTGCTTGTTGCTAGAGAATTCGGCAATGAGGTTTTAGTCAAGGAACTATGCTCAACTTTAATGATAATAGATTCCATAGGTGTCACTGTATTTGAGGACAAAAATTCTATCTTATTTTCACCCATAGCTAATGTTGTTTCCTACCAAATAAGGAAAAGTAGTCTGTTAAACCATCTTGATAAAACTAATTAGATAAAAGAAATAAAAACACTTTAATTACCTTAGGTTTTGACAGAGTAAAGTGTTCAATCAGATTACATCTTTCTGTTAGTTGCATAACATTATAACTAGACTTTCTATTCAAGCTAAAGTTAGTAATTTTTAACTTAAAAAGGAGTCTCTAACTAACAATATCTTCTAGCTTAATAAGAAATGAATGCTTATGTCCTTATTTTATAGCCAATAATAAAAAAGGGGAAAAAAGTTGTTACAAGGACAGATTCTATCATTTATTAGTATTATTTAAACATTATATTATTTATTAATGTTATTTAAACAATCTAGACAATGTTAAGCAAAAGAACATATAACCTCAAGTAATTTTTTGATGAAGTTCTTAAGCTGGCTTGTGCATTATATTGAAGGCCATGTTATGAAATAAAATAACAAATGTTGTCTCAGTGTCATCATTGACAGATAAATGGATTTTATATTTGATTTAGTTTTATTGTTAATCTTAACTATTGATGAATGAAAATAAAAACTTAAAACAAAATAAAAAGAGGAATTATGTTTCTACAAGGAACAATGATGGATGGCGGTTTATGACAACCAAGATACGTAATTAAATCATCCTAAAACTTTAATTTTCTTGGACATTCAATACAAGAATCATAAAACCAACTAAAATTTGTTCCAATTTTGTCCATAGATACTAATATAGTGCAAACACCAATCTGGGAAAGTAATTAAATATAGTTAATTATTGTAATCATGAAAAATGTAGTAAAAAAAAAAAAAAGAAGAGAAAGACTTCAATCGATGATATACCTCACTCAAAGCATGTAATTGACAAGTGGTGAAATGGTTAGCTATGGTCAGCATTTGTTCATCACTTAACTGTGTGGATAAGGTAGACTTGGCTATGTTGTAGTGTCAAAGATTGCTCAAAAAGTAGGATGTTGAAATTTCAATGGAAAAAGTAAAAATATATGAAAAATATATAAACCATATTGTCTATCCTAAGTAGATAAAAGGTATAATGTGGAGTAGGCCTTTGTTGGAAAATAAAAACTTTAAGAATTTATGGATTGAACAAAATCTTTATAGCATTTTAGGAATTTGATAATTGCATCACACTTGTATATATGTCAACCACCAATAAAATAATTTATTTTTGGAAGATTAGAAAAAAATGACATTCAATATATATAACATATAAATGATATTGACTTGGCTTGATCTGGGAAGTTGTAGCACAATCATTATGCTTAACCCCATGGTTTGATATATCTAATCAACAGCAATAGTAGCAATTTCTCTAAATAAGATACATGAGATACAATTATTTTTGTATAAGGTACAAAGGTAAAGGACGAAAAAAAGAGGTTTTGATATTCAAAGTGAAAAGATATTATGTATTAATTAGAAATCATATAGCTTATCATCTTTCAAATTGATCACCAACTTGTCATGTATGGTACCTTTTTTTTTGGAATTGATCCAACAAACCAAATGTCTTTAAATGACTAATAATGTCTAATGAAACATAAGTAATATGGGTCAAAAAGTAATTGCAATAAGTTAGATGTTTGTAATTTGATTAAAAAAAATAAATATGTTTTCTATATTAACCAATTAGGCAATTATTACTAACTTTGTTCTAAAAGATGTCAGGAAATGGGCAAAATTCAAAGGCATATTGTGATAGTGAAGCCTCACATTCTTTAACAATAATGGCAAAGTTAGATTTAATTTTGAATCGATTTTTCATGGTTTTGAACTACCCATAGTTGTGCTGAACAACAAAGTTCTCTATGTAGTAGTACTTTCTTTCAAACAAGGAGGAAAAGAAATTAGCAATGTGTTGTTTGATAGTTATGGAGGACTCAATCTTTGTTGATTGAAAAGGCAGTAATTTGTAATTTGTTTAACTTAGAAGATGAATTTAGTAGATAAATCTTTTCATCCACAATAACCATATTAATACTACTAATCTTATGAGGTGGGTGGAGTTGCTTAACAATTCACAGCTAAAAGACTCTAATGGAAATTTTCCATATTTCTCTTCTTCAATAAATACTTGAGATAAAATTGCAACTATTACATTCCATGTTTTTCTTATTATTTAATAATAAAAGTTTGAGTAACTATGAAGTTAGCTAAAGATATACTTATATAGAAAAGAGGAAAACTAACATATCAAAACATATATTTGTATAGTTAAACAAAATACAAGTGCGAGTACCTTTAAAGTAAAGATCAATAGAGAATGATGCAACTTTCTTAATGTCCAAAACAAAACAAAACAAATGTTTATAAATACAATCACAGAAGAGTACAGAAGAGGGAAACCTTTGTTATAGATTGAAGACAAAATGATGCAAACTTTCTTAACCTCAAAAAACAAAAGACAATGAAAAATTGAATCAAAACAATGTATAATAAATGACTTTTACTAATTGAACCATCTATTTTGTCAAAGAGGTATCAATTAAAACATGGAGGGAAAATTGAAATTAGTAACATTCAAGAACTAATGAAGGTGCAGGTGCATACTACAGAACAATGGGTGGGAGATATCAAATGATTAATATATATACATATACATATATATATATATATATATATATTAAGAGCAAATATAGTAGGATTTGAATAAAAAATAATGTATAATACATTAGTTTCATTAATTAAACCATTTGATTCATAAAGTTGTCAATTAAAACATATAGACAAAATTTAAATAATCACCTTTTAAGAATTAAGAAATGTGTATATTATAGAACAATGGATAGGAAAATTCAAATTTAAATTATCAATATATGTGAAGAACATAGATAATAAGATATAGGATAAACAAGTTGATGACATTTCCAAATATAATTAAGCACTAATTGAATGATTAATAGTTAAATCAATGACAAAACTAAGTGAAGCAATTAATTATGTACTAATGTACAAAAGGAAAAATGAAACTAAATTAGAACAAATCATATGTCAAAAGAAATGTAAATTAAAGAAAACTAATAAAAAACAATTAATAAGAAGAAATAAAACGTCATTTAATCAATCAATTAATCAAATGATATATACCATAGAAAAAAATGTCATGTAATAAAATTGCATTGTAGTAGTGTCACTTAAATATTTTTTTTAAAGCGTAATGCAATAATATATGTAGTTGTGATCATGTTATATTTAGCTTAACAGTTTATAGTTGTGATAGTGCAAATAATGTTCTTTAATAAATGTAAAAGCAAGTGAACATGATCATAGGTAAAAAAAAAGTTAGAATTATACTAATATACAACAAAATATTTTGGCACTAACTTATCTCCAACAACATGTTTACATAAGCAGAAGAGGTGCACTCAATTTAGTAAAGGAGGTGCAATCAATTTAACAAAGGCATACTTAACTTAACAGAGATACTCACAACTTAACACAAGAAGGTGCACTTTACTTGCCAGAAGTGTATTTAACTAAATAGAGGTACAATCAACCTTGTAAAGGAGGTGCACTCAACTTAATAAAAATACCCTCAATTTAGTAGAGGTGATGTATTTAACTTAATAAAGGTACACTTAATATAATAGAGATGCCATCAACTTAGTCGAAGAGGTGCATTCAACTTAATAGAAGTACTATTGACTAAACTGAAGTAGGTGCACTTAATTTAACCAAAGTGCATTCAACTTAATAGTGGTGCATTCAATTTAGTAGAAGAGGTTCACTCAACTTAACAGAGGTACCCTTAACATAGTAAATGAGGTGTACTCAGTGCAACATAGGTGCATTTAATTTAGCAGATGGGCACACTTAACTAAATAGATGTTCCTTAAATTTAACAAAATAAAGTACACTCAACTTAACAAAAGTTAACTTTATAGAGAAGATACATTTAACTTAACAGAGATGCCCTCAACTTAGTAGAAGAGGTGCACTTAACTTAGTAAATGATTCATTTCTACTTACTTTGGAAGTTCTTATTCTCTTAAAGTTTAGAACTCTATAAGCTTTTTAGAGGTTTAGTGTTGATTTTTTTACCATTTTCTTGAGTTTTTCCTTGTTTTATATTTCTTCTTGCTTTCTCTTTTCTTTGCCTATGTTGATAATACCTGACATATGGATGAACTTTTTCTATCTATAAGAATGTCTTTTGTAGAAGATAAAATGATTGAATATTTGGTCCATATACCAATTAGGGTTTTAAGTGAGTGCTTTTGAGAAAGAGAGAGAGAGAGAGAGAGAAAGAGACTAAACTAAGTTGTTGCAAAAGTTGAATTGGTCGAGAGTATGAAATTGTTGTTTTGTTTCTGGAAGGCTTTAATGGCATGTCTAATAAGATTGCAATAGTCAAAATTCCAAATTCAATAATACTATCATCTTATTGGTCCATTGATATTATACATGCACATGATACACATTTAACTTATCTATCATACATGTGACTTAAAGTTAAGCGATAAAAAAAGTTGAGCAAACATACACAACAGACAAAGTGAACATAGATAATAGTCAGGTTAAGTGAATGCAAGCAAGTTAAGTGTAGAAGAAAGTTCAATTAAGATAAGCAATTTTAATGCATGAAAGCACAAAGACATCATCAGATATAATCAATAATTCTTAGTCCTTTCCTAAGGGACATAAAATAATTTTTAAGCAATAGTTTCATGAAAATATTAGTAAGATGATACTTAATTTGAAAACTTTTACATTACCTCTTTGAACATGATCCTTTATGAAGTGATACTTAATTTTTATGTGCTTTGTTCTTGAGTGATAAATAGATGTGCACTTAACCTAATAAAAATGCCTTCTATTAAGTAGAGGAGATGTAGTCAATATAATAATGTGCCTTCAATTTAATAAAGGAAGTGCACTCAACTTAATAAAAGCGATCTCAACTTAAGAAATTGAGGTACTCTCAAGTTAATAAAAGAAGTACATTCAACTTAATAGATGTGCTCTCCACTTAATAGTTAAAGGTGCACTCAACTTAATAAAGATACTCTTAACTTAATAGAAAGAGGTGCACTCAACTTAACAAATGTACACTCAACTTAGTAAATGAGGTGCACTCAACTTAACAAAGGTGCCTTCTACTTATAGAAAAATGTATAGCATAAAAGCATTATTGCCTATGTAATGGGATGATGTATATAAGATAAGAAAGAAAATTCAAAACAGCTAAGCATATAACACGGAGGTGAAATTTCAAAAGAAAAGATGTGTGAAGATGATGATATAAATGTAAAAGCATTAATTAGGTTTTCCGTAAAATATGATGTAATTCCATTGTATGAAAAGAAGTAGAAAACTCTCATAAAAACTACTAAAGTTTTTGAAATATTTTTTTAAAGACAACATTTTTTTTGGTAATTGTTAAAGCTTCCCTGTCTAAATTGTGAATGAAGATCCTCACGCCAAAATTTTGCTTTACGCTCAAGATAGCCACATAAAGTTGCGTATAGGTGAAAATATGTTTTGGTAAATAGAATCCAATATTTGATAATAACTGTCTTTAACTTTTATTGATAGGCACTGCAAATGAAATGAGTATAAGAAACTATTTTCTCTTGAATTTGAAAGGCCATTATGTATCAAATGGAGCAATATTTATTTTTAGGATAAGCACTTTTTGGCCAACCATATTCTCAATAATTATCATTGCTTCAATCACATGTCTATCTAGTTGCATAATAATCAATCAAGTTCCATCACATAAGCCTGATGATTGATCTATATTTCTAAGGAGCATTATTGGAATTCCAACTTTATATGGTAGGAGGCTAGAGTAATCAAGTCTATTTAAGAATTTAGGAGTGTAAAGATTTTTAAATGATTCAATGCCTTCATTTGTTTGGCATATAAAGTCATAACTAAAATAATCTTTTTGTTCTCTAGGTATTAAGGATAGTAATGTAATGATTAACATGATCAACAATGTTAAGAATTAGTACAAGAATTGCACAATCTTTCAAATAAAATGTGTTTAACAAATTGTCAAGTAAAAAGGGATATATAGAGGAGACAACTACATAAATTGGATCTATATAAGATGTAAGGAGCAACTCTATAGGATTGTCAATATTAATCTCTCCATCATGTGGTTTAGCAATTTTTCCATCACCACCATTAAGAATCTACTTAGAGAATTTAAGTAGCTCTTCATTTTGTAGATCAGATTAACAAGATTGTAATCTCATATGTATAATGAATTTATAATTAAAGATGCAGTGTTAGCTTTAGTACCCTTTGGAATGACAAGTAGTATTTATTGAAAGTCTTCTCCTATTATAAATGACTTCCTTCTAAATGGCAGATTAAGACTACTTGGATTATCCACTTGTAAGATGTCCTTAAGTGTACAATCCAATACTTTAAAGTAATATTTATGAATCATAAATGCTTCATCTTATATAATTAATTTTGTCTTTTATAATAGATGGTAGCATTAGATCCTTTTTAACATTATAAGTGGAGTCTTCTATGATGTTAATGGGAATTGCAAATCTTGAGTGAGCTATTTTTTCTTTCAGAAGAGGGATAACTGTGATTCCAAAGGATGCAACTATAGGTACAATTTCACCTTTTGAATGTAATGTTAATGTTAAGGCAATCTAAAGATAAGTTTTGCTAATACCACTGTGAACATGGACAAAGAAAACTGCACTTTCATTATTGAGAGTTAAATTCATGATTTGGTCAAAGGTGAATTTCTATTTAGTGGTCATGGTTGCTAGCAATCTATTCCATTCAAGTTATAAGATATCTTGATCAAAGCTCAATTATTTTAAAATAAATTTGCTATGAAGAGAGGTAACAAAAGAGCTTGGTGGAAGTGGCATTAAAGGATATTTATTCAAACTTTAGCCATTTCTCGTGAGTAAATTTTCAATCTCAACTAATGCAACATTCACTTTATTAGCCAATGAGACATTAGGACCTGTGTTATAAGTAAATGAACAATGTTGCAATTCTATAATTGTATGGAACTAAAATAAAGAACTACACAATAAGTAATACATTAAATGGAATAGATACAAAGTAAAAATGTTTGAGTTATAGGATTGTAGTAAGAAGCATAATAAACACAATTGATTAGTAACAAATAAGTATTGATGTGGACAAGATTGATCATGATTGGTTACATTTTTCAATGTTAGGATGAGCATGAAAAAGATTCAGTAAAGTAAGATTGTAAAGAACAAGAAAACAATTATCTAGTTATACACCTTTTTTTTTCAATTGCTCGTCCATCATCTCTTCTTTTTACATTTAGGATACCCATTATCATTAATTGATATGTTGTAAATAAACCTTTTAGGAAAGTGCTTCATTTTTTCTTATCATTCTTGCAAGGAGACTTTATATTAGCCATTCTATGTGTCCTATGCATTATGCAAGATTTAACTAATTCATACAATAATGGAGCTATACTAAGATTTAGTATTTTAACATAGTTGATATTATGAAGATCGTCGGGTAAAAGAAATTTATTTTGAGGCATGAGGAATAATAAGACATGTGTATATGGAAGACCTCTTTTTTATAACTCGATGGTGTGCATATCTACAATAGTAATGAAAATATAAAGTGCTAAGACAAAGAGAATTTGTATGTTAATAACATTGTGTAAAAACACAAAAATGTATGGTAGGAAGTTGAAGAGAAAAAAACAAAATAGTGATGAAGGTTATAAGTTTTGGTTTAATAACCTACTTTAATGAAGCCAAATAACTTATTTTCTTTAAGAATATTCATTAGTTTTGCTAGCTTTAATTTGAAAATTCTACACATAATGCTAAGACTATCATCAACTCAAAGATCATGTGCTTAAAAAAACCTCTTAATTTCAGGCTAATTTGGATTGCAAGTGAATGTTAGGAATAAGTCAAGGCAACCAACCTAATTACAAATTGCCATTGCATCATGGTAGTTTTGAATCATGTATGTTACTCCTCTTATGAAACTTAATGGTAAGATAATACATTTAATAGTAGAAGGTACTTCATTATCTCCTTTGAAAAGTGCATATGATAAACCCTTGTAAATTTCAACCTTTAAATGCTTTCAATAAGTATATATAAAATTCAATCATGGTATAGCTATCAATAAAGAATTGGTTATAGTCCCTGGTCATTAGGCAAAATGCCAAAAATTCTTAGATGGTTACCTTTGTGTGTTCTTTGACGTACTATGCAAGAAATTATAGTCGTAAAATCATCCTTATAATTATTTTCACCAAATGGAAATAGCAATGGATATTACAATAGAAGGTATGAAAGATGCAATTTATTAATTCATTAAAGAACACCAAATTGTGTTTCAATGATAATATCCCTTTGAATATAACTTAAATCAAGATCAATAACTGTTAAAGCAGCAACCTCAGATGAAGTTGGCATGTTGTAAATTCTGTTATCTTTATCTCTGTTACGAAATAAATGTAATTTAACTTGCTAAATATCATTAGAAGATAATCTTGTGGCTACCATTTAAAAGCTTTTTACAAATGGGTTACTGCATTCATCAAGCATGGCTTTGAGCTTCTTAAAAATTTCTAGAGTGAAGTTTGAATAGTGTTGGTTTGACATATGAAAAGAGAAATAAATTAATTAAATGATGAGATAAAAGAATATAAGAAAAAACAATTAAAAGAGAATGTCATTGTGTGGCAAAAAACTTGACCACAGAAATTTATTGATTTCATTCCAAGCGTCAAGATGTAAAGTTGAGAATATATTGATTGTGTTTCTTTAATAGGAAGAAGACTTCTGATTTGATGATTACTTTGCCTACCTAAAATAAATGTGTAAGATCCACGGGTGTAGCTAACTATTATAACAATATTACCTCCCATTGATGTGATAGAAAACATTGCATTATAAGATTGGATGTGTTGCAAGAAAATTTTTTAATTCTTGAGAACTCTTAATTGAAGAAAATTTTTTGCAAATATTGAGGAGAAGAATGCATCAAAGGTAATTGGATTTTGCCTTGGGAGTAACATAAGGAAAACATAGATGTTGAGAAGTTATTTGACTTGTTTATTCTTTCATTATACCACATATTTACATCATAGTGAGCACACATATAATTAGGAGTACCTTCATCTAAGTAAGTTGTAAATGCAAGTTACAAATAAGAACAATGTATAAAGAGTATATAACTAGTGATCAAACTTAAGATCTTTCTTGTATACATAGAAAATGAAACTTAAGTACCATATTGCACAAGTATTGAGGATGTAATTTCTGCTACAAAGGCTATTTGGCCATGAAAGTTGATATCACATGTTAATTATGTAAATATATGAAATAGGATGCATGCGTGAATACGAAAGTAATACATCATAATATAAAGAGGAAAGAAAGTAAATAACAACCACATGTAAATATACAAAATATAAAGGAAAAGGAAAGAAGAAATTATGCTAAAAACACCTAAGAAATAAAAGTATAAAAGTATTGAAGGTTTATACATTAGTAGGAGGAGAGATGTTGTGATTATGGAAAAAGTCAGATTCTATTTGATGATTAACTAATGTTATTACTGGATATGTTGTATGAGAGGCAATATTAGTATATGGAAATAAGAATAATGCATTTAATCTTCAGCAGAGTGATGAAAAAACTTGAAACAAAAATAAAAATGAGATGTTTATAGTATAGTAGGATACGAGATGTAATTATGTGGCAAGTGGTAGAAATAGCACATATAGTTAAATGAGGAGTGCAATGGTCTTCTTTTGTTAATAAAGATGTTGGTAACATCTCTCAAAGAGTGTTTTGGTTGGTGATGAGATAGCAAAGAAAGTCTAGCAACATATTGCTTGGGAAGATCAAATTATTTGACGTGCAAACTGGATTGATTAATTGCTCTAACTTAAGGAAGGAAAATCAATATCACTTATAAATAGAACAAATAGGAATAAAAAAGATCTATAAATAAAAAGATAATATGTTAAAAATAGATTTGGTCAAAGAAAAGTAATAAAATAAATATTGATTTGTGATACGAAATATGTACTTTGATGAAAAAGAAATATTATGATAGTAAATTGGCATTAAAAGAAGATTGAAACCTAATTCTATTATCTTAGATATGATCAAATTTGCTATTTAAATTGACTATAATAGAAAAAATTTCTTAGACTATAGAAGTGAAGTCTCTTATTAGTGTTGGTTATAATTATGAAAGCATTATCTTATGTTGAATCAGTAACCATAAATGTAGTTTGGTGTACTTAAAATGGTCATAACAAAAAAGATAAAAAGAATAAGTTAAATAGGTATATAAATGACGGGCAAAGTGAAGATCATCTATTGAAATGTAAGATAAGATGAAAATTATGTACCATCTACTATAGCAATTGTGAAGTCATGTTCTTCTCTTTGGTTGTTAGTTGTTTTCTTATTGCTTATAAATAAATAAGAATTAGAAACTAATAAATAAGCAATTGTATTGAGTACAAGATGGGATAATATTAAGAGTGATGTCGATATGTATTGTAACATGGCATATGAGGTATGAATGCTTGTAACATGTCTTAAACCTTCTTAACGTGAATGATGAGCCAGACAAAGCCTTTTAGTTAGATTATGATGAGGTGTAAAGTCATTTGTTGCTTTAGTATTATATTTAGCTGTTGCACCTATTAATGAAAGAGGACAATGAAATTTTGCTATAAAAAAAAGGATGAATGAAGATATGAATCCAAATATATTATGATTTAAATATACTAAATTGGGGTAAAGTAATAATAAAATAATAAATAATCATGATAATCAACTATTCTAACAATCATTAAATGATTTTGTATTAAAAAGCAAAACTGTGAAAATAGTATGACATTAAAGAAATTTTTTTACCAATGACTTATGTCTAATCATGGGGCAAACGGGCTTTTTTTTTTGTTTAGATGTTTATGAGATGTAAAATTCTTTACTTTATGGATATAATGTTTGATTGATAGATCTATGAATTGGCCTACAAGGAAAGGTTTTGTTCAACCATTATAGGTTAATGTTCAAGGTTGCATGGATCTGAATCTTCTAATAGCATGAAGATTTGAATTGTGTCAAAGCATTCTAACCCTATCAAGAGATAGAAGTGAAGAAAACTATAGTTGAAACAAATCATCATTGAGTTGCAAATGATCTAATAGTTTTTTCATACTTTTAGATCTTCTACTTGTTTTTATTGGGAGCATTGTTTACTTAGAAAGAAGAAAATTTTATTGAAAGTATTCTAAAGAGCAAAAGAAGTGATGGAAAAAATATCATTGCATAATGCTTTGATTAAATATAATATTGCTTATTAGGTCATGATAAGTGTAATGTCAAATGAAGAATGAATCCATATTTGATTTCGTATTATGGTGGAGGCATACCATGATTACTATCTAGTTTTATTAGGAGCATTGTTCACTTAGAAATATTCAAGGATTTCTTCAGTCAAGTAAGGAGTACTACATGGCAAATGACCATGCTTGTTAATGGATGATGGCTAGTTATTATCAACATAGCCTAAAAGAATGAATGTAAAGATCAATAGGTTTGTTAATTTGGCAAGAAGGAAATTTTATGCATGATGTTATGATACTGAGAAGCTGGTTTGAAACAATATCCTTAGAGAAGGAAGATTTGATTTTGAGTACATATGAAAAGGTTCGCAAAAGAAATTAAAGAAGTTTACATCAGAAGAATAAGTATGATTTGTTTGTTCATGCAGAGACATGTACCTATGGAGTTGTTTTAGTTCTAACTTTGCTTATCTGATACTCCATCCGGTCCAGTATATAAGACATTTTCTAGAAGGTTTACTTAGTCCAAAATATAAGACACCATGTAATCTTTTGTGTTGACTTTCCAAAAATGCCCCTCTTCTTTTTTAAAAAGAAATGTTAGTTTAACTTTTTCCTTTTTCTCTCTCTTCCATAAATAAGGGTAACAGTGGAAAAAAGTGATAAATTTGAAGAGTTCGAGGTAGTTAGGTAGTTTTATTAAATTATGTGAAGTAGTTGAAAGTGCCTTATAATATGGATCGGATGGAGTATAATTTTTAGAAAAAAAATAGAAAAAAAGGTGTATTTAAGTGGTAACTCATTGTTAGATAGCAAGGGAAATGTAATTGGACTTAAGATGGAATTAAAAGATAGTAAACAATGATGCTTCCATTAAAAATCATATATGTTCATTAATGGAAAGGAACTTTGTCATGTCAATTAGTAAAGTAAGGATTTATAAAATAAAGGCTTTAAAAATACTAAAAAAAGATGGAAAGTCAACATATATAGAGATAATAAATAAGTAAGTAACAAAGTTGTATGCATAGGTTGTTTTCATTTGTGTTAGAATTAGAATCTTTATTCTCAAAAGCCAAGACACCATCTACCAAGCCTTTATCATGCTAAGTTTTAGTAACAATATTTGTAAAGGAATCTTTTAAAACCCACATTGTGTTAAAACAAAAGACATTGGGCCTATTTCTTCTCCTATCTTCCAACTCAAGGGAGATTTAAAAAAGGTCTATGATCAAAACCATTTTAACAAGATGTTGAACACAGACATTTGGATAAGCTAATCTCCAAGAAATGTTGCAAAAAAAACCAGTCAATTCTTTCTTTTCCTTTGTAAAATTTGGTCTTGAGAATCCCAGATTAAGAAGGTTAATATCTATGATACAATCAGAAAATTGATTCATGGAGTTCTAGTTAGGATGATTGCCATCGCTTTTGTCACTAGAGGAAAGATAGACGTTAAAATCACTAAAGACTTACTAAGGGCCAAAAATAGAAATAGTAATAAGATGTAGGAGGTACTAGAGTTCTTTTCTTTTAGAAGGAGTAGGATCCCTGTAAACATTAGTGAGAAAAAATTTAGATCTTGTAGATAAAATATTAATGCTACAATGAAGTGCTTGTACATGTGAGGTAATATAGCTAACCTTAAAAATAGTATTATCTTATAAAAGCCAAATGCCACTTACAAAGACAATGGCTTCAATTTTGATCTAGTCAATGAAACCAATTTTCCAAATCACTTTGACTGCTTAAAATCCATTTATTCTTGATTCAATAATAACAAGAGAAAATTTATTTATATTAACCTCATTCTTGATACAAAGAGAGAACATCTTAGCTTCTGTAGCCTTATAATTCCAATAGGCAATATTCCTTGGAATGTCAAGAGAGCAGAAAAAGCAATCATTACGACTTATAAGTTATTAGAGAAAACTCTAGTAGCATCATAAGCCTTTAAACTAAAATCATCTTTTCCTTTTGTCATGTCTTGCTACACTTAGGAAAAGGTCCTAAAGGTATCATAGTAGTCAAGTGGTTTGTGAATTTTAAAATAAAATTATTATTAGCCCCAACATTGATGACTCGATTATACTTTTTGTTGCTTTTCATATTGAGGCATGTATTCTTTTTTATTGAGCCAAACAGTTTAGAGGTGCTCTTTGTCTTATGAGCCAACTTATAGATACTTCCTTACATCACTTGGTGCAATCTACCTTGTGTTTTGAACTTCGTTGCTTTAGCAAATTCCCTAAACCTAAGTGGCAGCTCATTTTTTATGTTAGAAGGTGGGCTTGCATATAAAATAATCTCCATATCACGTGTGACATTAGCATGTACTAAGTGGGGCCTAGATGATGTTGGGCTCACATTTTCTTTATTTAGACATGACAAGGCCAATTTGTTATCAACTTCTTGAGGCATTAGGTAAAGTTTCACCATTTGGTTTTAATTGTTGTGATTAGAATAAAGTCATTTGTATCTAACTCTGATAACATTGAGAATCTTAAGTTCTTAAGGTTATCATTCAACTATGATTCTTGCTTAGAATTTCTATGATTGTTGGTTAAATCTCTCTCCATCATTAGGATATATCTATCTTTAATCAGAGGTCATTTCTTTTTTAGGAACCTTTGCTGTGTCATTGTTTTCACTAGCATCCATGAATCGAACCTTTCCTCTGTTGGAACATTTTGGTGTGCTAAAGAATGATTGTTTTGTGCTATCTGTTTCATTGAAGGTGAAACCTTGTTGGTCATTGGATCTTTGATCACTTGCATGGAAGATGAATATTCATCCTTCCCATGTCCATATCTTCCACATTCAAAACAAATGAGGTTAAGACCCTCATATTCTATAGTAAAAATATAATTCCACAAAATGAACTTTGATATTAGTTTCTTCTTAAGATCCCTTCCATACTAATTCTAGCAATGCATCCCTTTTCAATCTTAATTTCAATCCTTTGGCTAATAGAGAGAGTGTTAGCATCAACCTTTATAATTTTGCCAATTCAATTCCCCAGCCTCCATAAAAGGTGCTTATTGTATTATTGAATAGGGAGATTAAGAATTGATATCTAGATAGCAAGCTTGTCAATACAGTTCTGAAAAGGATTGAAATTTGAGATCCATCGTTTGACCACGAGATAGTGCTCAAGGATCACCCAAGGCTTTCATTTAGAACAAATTGATAATTTGCAGAGTTAACAAAGCGTGCTGGGAAACAGTTATTCTCCTCATCAATTATAGCTCAAACTCGTTGATATTCCAAAGTTTCACAAGTCTTGCTTTCAGATAATGGTAGCTCAGTTTTTTTCCCAGTAGCTTAAGCATTAGCGTCTTTTTCCATGGGTGACAGTATTCTTTCCATTCCTCACCGGAAATGGAGTTTGTCATACGTATTTTCATCAATTCCTTGATATCTTCTGATAATACCACTTCTTCATCCTTTTCTGACTCAGCCAACAAGTCCTCGACAGATTCGATTTAATGATAGTTATCAACTCCATTACATCCCATAAGAGAGTCTTTATAGGATATGGGTTCACGTCCCATGCAAAGATCTTCCTAGAAGTATATCTCAACCCCCTTTGTGCCAAGCATAGTATCATTGGAATGAGGTTTATCCATAATGTTCATACCACTAGTATTTTGCATATTCTCCTCTGGATCCTCCTCCTCCGCAGAGCATCTTAGATCGCCACAACTTAACCTCCATGAATTTTCCTGTCAATTTGACAATTTTATAGTTGAGTTAAAAAAATATGTTTTTATTTTTAAAAATTATTTTTATATCATATTATTATTATAATAATAAAAAAAATTATATATAATTTATCCCACTGCACTGTTGTCTGCATGTCTTTCTCAATTATCTTTTGAAAAAAACAGAAAAATCGTGAGTTCGTGATCCATCCCTCCCTGCTTTTAAGCAAGCGCCTCCGCGCACTGAGGCAAAAGGTTTAGAAGTCCTGCCCAAAACTCCTTGTCTCCGTTACACTGCACCAAGGCATGAAGTGTAATCTACTTCTGTTTGGATGAGCGCATAGTTTAGGGTTTAAGGTAGGGTTATTGAAATATATCATGGGTTCTTCAAATCCGTCCGATTGTCCGATCAGGATCGACCTAGATGATGAGCTCGAAGGAGAGCACGTCAGTACCACCGATTACTTCTTTGTGAAGATAGGAGAGGCCGTTCCATTAAAGGCCAATGGCTTCAATTTTGATCTTGAAAGCCTGCCTTCTACGCCTCTTGCTGTCTCTGAACGCTTTGGCCTCATTTTCGTCGCTCATTCCTCAGGTTGATATACTTTTCCATGATTTCTTGTTGTGGCTATACTCTTATGTTAGTCAAGCCCAGCCTGTCGTCCACTCAACTTGGGTTTTTAGGTTTCTTCGTTGCAAGGACCAAGGACGTTATGGATTCGGCGAAAGCGTTTAAGGAGAAGAGTAGTGGTTCTCCAATACAGCAGCTGAGTCTTGCTGATGTTTCTATTGGGAAGGTTAACGTATTGGCTGTTTCTACGGACAACTCAACGGTGGCAGCCTCCGTTTCTGGTGATATACGATTTTTCTCTGTTGATAACCTTTTATGTAAGGTACGCTTCTCCAGTATTTAGACACAACTTTCTTCTGTAGGTACGGATTTATGATAGTGCGCAATCGTTAAGTAAAAACCTTTGCCCTTAGACTTGCTATGGCATAAAGCCTCCCTTTGGTGTTCTCAATTTCTTTCAAGTAGTGTCTTTAGTAGACAGGAGAGAGATTTGGGCGCGTTTTTTGTTTTCAGTTCAATTCATTTTGTTGTTCTCTTTTAGCAGCAGCATTTAAGGAGGACAGCTTATTGATGTTGGACAGTGAGGGGGTTAGTATTTAGTTGACTAAAAATTATGGTTCTTAGGTGAATCAAGGTAGAAACATTATGGATATATGTTAAGAAAATGGCATTTTGCAGGCAATGATGTTTTGGGTTCCTTAGGTTTGGGCAAATTCAAAGAAAGAACAATTAGGGTTTTGATGGGATAAATTTATCATGCTGTTTGCCATGAGACGTAGGTTTGGGCATTGTATACAATCAAAGAAAACATAATAATAGCGAAGAAGAAGGAAGACCTAAGCATCATAATCAAAAGAAAGCAATATGCTGCTAGAATTTGTAAGTCTGATAATTCTATTTTAAAGAAAGCATTACATTTGTTTGAATAGATTCTACAATAATTTGAAACAAAATCTGAATCCTTTAAGGATGAAGACTCTACTACCACTAAACCCTTAAGGTTATTTTTTTTTTTTTTTGGGGGATAAGAAGAAATTATATTAAGAAAGAAGAATGATGCAAATGAGAAGGATTAAATATGCTCCTAGGGAAAGAAGTGACTTCAACTTGCAACAAAGCTTCCCATTCTGTTTGCATATTCAAAAGAGACGCTCCCTTAGACAACCCCCTTGTCTGAACACCACATCGAAGCTCCAAACAAAATCCTTTCCCTTAGGGCATCTAAAGACAAGGAAACACCCTTGAAAAATATGAGCTTCTGCCCTGCCAAATATTCCAAATAAGTGCATAAACTGCATATTGCCTTAGTAATACCTTATTTTATCTGGCAAAAACCTTTGAAGCATATAAGGAGAACTGCTCTATATCAACCCTTAAGTGTAATATAGGACCCAGTAACACTTGCATAAAATAAATTGAAGCCCAAACAACCTGGAGATCAGGAACTATTAAAATTACTAAATTATCCCTATGTCTGAATGTATTAAATAAACCAACAAATTACTAAAGCAAATAACCTTAGATATGTTGATCTACTGAGGCTGTGGACTATTAGGGTATGTTTGGTACCAAGGAGAAAGCATTGATGGGAATGTCACATCCCCCCCCCCCCCCCAAGCCAAAAAAAAGGCAAGAAATGTTTATTATGCCCTTGTCATCATTACTTAACACTACTTATCATTTTTTATAACTGTTTTTAAAGTATGGACACAGGTATCATTTTTCATTCCTCTTACCTATTTTGTTCGTTCTTTTCTATTCCCTCAATCTCCTTTCTCACATACCAAACACAACCTTTTGTGTGTTTGGATACACGTTGGTTATCGTCTAGAATCGCTTTTGCCCAACTCCAGCTGCCTAGAAGCAAGAATTTTGTGCTTTGTGAAAATGTGGTTTGGGTGCCCTACCACTTTTCCAAACACACACCTTATAGTTGGCCTAAAAGTCAAAACTAAACCAAAATACTAAGATACCTTGATGCTAGTGAATCATGTGTTGCCCATCCTCTATCTTTGTAATATATCTTTCTCTTTAATAAAACTTCAGTTCTTACTCCCAAAGATAATTAAATGTTATTAGGATTATAACTTATTCAAATTGGTATTATATATATGCCTGATATGTTTTGTCACTAATTTTTATGTTTTTGTTTTTTTGGGGCCATCTTACCAATTTTCAGGAAGTAAAGCAATCTTTTTCCTGTTCACTCAATGACTTGGGCTATGTTAAAGATATGCGTTGGATAACAACATCAGAAAAATCTTACGTTGTTCTTTCAAATGTGGGGAAACTATATTATGGAGAGGTTGATATTCCCCTTAAAGATGTGATGGACGGTGTTGATGCAGGTATGCTTATTTTTGTTTTAAAACTTGGCTCGTAATTCTAGCCATTCCTCTGTACCAGTGATGAAGTATATTCTGTGTTTATTGATGTCAAGGTTCCAAGTGTTTCAATTGATAATTGATGGTCTACTCTTATGGAAGGCTGCATTTCAATTTACTTCATATATTGTCTTCTACAATTACTATATTTTTTGGTTGTTTTTATTCTCTTGATTGGGAGGGAGGGAAGACATTGATGGTTCCTGTTTTAAGACAATGCTTTTAGTGCATTGCCCAGAGGCTTCTCTTTGACCCTCTCCATCAACACCCATCCTAATATTTTTTTAGATAAAAAATTCCCACCCAGCCATCCTATATTGGAACAAGGATGGTTGGGATGCACAAGAATCAAGAATGTTATAACCTTTTTGTCAAAATTTAGGGTAAGCACAGTTATGGTTGGTAGAACTTAGGGGATGAGGAAAAACATTCATTTTAGCCTTTGATGCTCTGCTTTACTTATTATATTCTAAAATTAAAATTAAACTATAAGATAAAACTCCTAAAAATAAAGGTAAGGGATAACTATACAACTCCTAGACAACAATAGTAAACTCCTAATCCTTTAACTCTCCCTCTTTTTGTAACACTTATCTTGTAGTGAGTGATGAGTTTTTCAACACTCCCACTCAAGTTTGAAGCTTGCTACGCTTAAAACCTCATTGAAAAGAACATATCCAGACTTAAGCAACTATGACCCCTCCTGATGATGTCCTCGGTAGACAACTAGTTTCCACTCTACCAGCTTCCCATGAGCGGCCCTCTCAACATACTCCTAGTTGCTCTCCTCAGCCACCTTGTCTAATGCAATGACACAATTCTTAGGAATCTTCAACCTACATCCTTTGAGTAGTCCTCTTGACTTTCTCCTAGCTACTCTCCATTACTTGCATTGCTCACCATGGTACCCAATAATACACAAACATAATGTTGAAGTCTTCAATATGCAACTCTTTGAATCTGAACACCTTGGACTCCTCAGATTGCTGGTCGAGACAACCAACAAGACAACATGACAACCAAACTACTATGATCATTATAGTAGGATTGAAAATCAATGACTTCATAACAAAAAAGATACCTACACTAGATTTATCACCCATGCCTTAGGCCCCAAAACTCCTTAAATCCTACGAAGTCATGCAATTTCAAAGAGGTATCTTGGTTTTGGGATAATTTCAATTACTTGCAATTTTTTAAATAATTTTTAAGTCAGATTTCTTTTAAATTTTTATTAAAACTTTTGAATTTTTTTGGTCTAAACTGTTAAACTTCCAAAGTTCAAACAGTATAAAAAGTTGGCCGAAAACAAAAAGTAATATTTGAAGTTTTAATATTTAGCCCAAAAACAAAAAAAAGCCTCTAACCAACTAACTGAACCCAACCCAATTCACACCCTTATGGGTTGGGCTGAGCAACAAATTTCTCAAAATGTGACCCAACCCAACCTGCCATCATTTGATTGGTTTGGGTTGAAGAGCCTGCTTAACTTGAAGCAATCCAACCTGTGAACACTCCCACAATGTAGTGCTGAATTCTTCAACCCCCCCTTTTTTTCCCGTCACAATTAAGATTCCAAATCTTACACCAAAACGTTGCATACTCATTTATAGTATTAAGAACAAGTAAAGAAAAACCCTGAAATCGCTCAAGATGGACAACCATATAAGAAAAAACCTAGGACAAAATAAAGAAATTGAAACAAATTACCTGAACAAGGTCAAGAATGATGATAGGAAAGCCAGTCTTCTTCTTGTGGTCATGATGGTGTGTTTGTTGGTGGCACATGCTACCTCACAATAACCAGAAAATATCAGGCATTTGAAACAGTACGGAAATGTAATACTAGAGAATACTGCAGAATGAGGGGCCAGAGCTTCAGCCTTGAAAGTGAAAAACAATGGAAACCTTACACTTTCCTTAAGATACCATGTAGATATTCTAAATAGGAGTTACTGACATACTTAGCCAGACACCCTATGTGTCTTTTAAATTGCAATGTTAAGTACAAAGCATAGGACAGGTAGTACATGCTCAAGCTTGCTAATTCTTAACGCACTTAATTTAACCTAACTGTCTTGCTATTCTAACAGGGAATAAAACACTAATTGTATAAGGGTTAAGATTTTGAGAGATTACACAGTCCCACACACCTAAACCCTAAATTGCTTTATTATGAATAATTAATCTCTAGCTTGGAATTACAATCTCTAAAGTATATTTAAATCATATATGTTTAATCTCTTCAACTCATCACATTGCGTGTCATTGATCGTTCCTAGAACTTTTGTTTTTTGTTTTTGTTTTTCTAATGAATTCTAGCTTTCTAAAATGTTTGTTTTAATTTGTTTCTTTTAAAAGTTGAATGGGGTGCAGAAGGGAAATTTGTTGCCGTTGCAAAAATGAATGTTATAAGCATTTTGTCAGCCAAGTTTGAAGAACAGGTTTCAATCTTGCTATCATTCAGATCATGGATTGGTGATTCTGGGGAAAACTGCCACATAAAAGGTTTGCATTATCTATATATTTGTGTTTGTGTGTAAATTTGTTGCTGTCACAAGAATGGATGTTATAAACATGTTATCGGCCAAGTTTGAAGAACAAGTTTTAATCTTACTATTGTTCAGATCATGGTTGGGGATTTATTGTGGCATAAAGGTTTGCTTTGTCCCCCCCCCCCTCCCCCCCCAAAAAAAAAAAAAACACACACACACACACGCGTGTGTGTGTGTGTGTAACAGAAAAAATAATGAACTTTTAGGAAATATCTTACTGTGTATTTTTTTTTTCCTGAGTAAATAAAAGCAAAGTATCCAAGGTAAAACTGATGTGTGGTGTTCTGGAGTACAATTAGTTATGACTGTCCAAAAAGTTTGGCCACATTATATTTTCTTTCTTAAGTTTCTTGGCTAGTCAACTGTTTAGCAATAACAGAAGAAGAAGATTGTATAGCTAGTTATATCTCATTAGTCACTCAACTATATATTATAATCAATGAAAAACCCTTCCTTTGTCTAAGTTTTTCTGGAAAGTCAAGGCCCCTTCAATGATAAAGGCTTTTGTTATGTCCTCTTTGTTGGTTTTTGCAAATGGTTTTCTTAAGGGGATATCCCTTGTGGGTCTTCAAAGGGATTGGAAGACTCTTTTGAATTAGATCCTGGGTTGTTTTCTTTTGTTTGGGGTGGATCTCTTGTCCTCTGTTTTTGTAACTTTCTGTATTATTCTCTTTTCTCATGCTATGTTTTTTCCCCTCTCATCTAAAATAAGGGATGCCTGTATTTTTCTTTTTGGTTTAACTGCAGAATTGAATTGTTTAACATTCCGTCTATTATACAGATTACGTGTGGTACTGTTATGCCAAAAATTGTGTCTTGTTTTTACTGTTAGGTGCTGTTTGATCTTCATTATTGTTCCCCATCTCTTTCACTCTAAGTTAGCTTCTTGGAACATGGGCTATTTTTGTAAAAAATTGTTATATTATGGTTCTTTTACCTAAAAAGGATAACAATGTAGTATTTTTTATTATGCTAATATTGAGTTGGTGCTTTAAAGTGAAGATTGCGGCAAAAACAGTGTATTATTTCTCTGAATAACTTTCATGGAGTGGGCATACAATAAATAGGAGGATCGAAATAATTAGGAGTAAATGCTCCTTAATTTCTTGGTGCAAAGAAGGAAAGAATTTGAACAAAACTATTTACACTCTGTACAGAATTAAAGACAATAAAGAGCTTAATAATAACAAAGTTGACTCTCTAAAAAAGGTAATAAAAATATTCAAATGCCCATGATTCTTGGAGAAAAATCTGGAATTCCACATAAAGTGTTAATTTTATAGCAATTTGCTTTTGTAGAGTTATGAGAGTGGTATAGCTTGTTAAGTATATACAGATGTAGAGAGATACTATATCATCTTCTACCTTCATCTACTATGGATGTGCGGTGAGCACGACAAAATGGAGGGTTAATCAATAGTTCAAGAGTTATATCTGGATTCTTTTGTTAGCTCTTATTGGTGTGAAGGTGATTGTATTGGAGTCTCAGAAAACCAAGGTTCTTAGACTGCACTGGTAGAAGATGAATTTTAGAACCTTGCTATGATGATAATGAAGAGGCCAAGGGTAGGTATATGAGCAATTTGAGTCCATAAAAATCTTGTGTTTAAATGTCAGAGCTGAGGATACCCTAGTGAACTGGAAGAAGTGAAGGTGGTGTTTTCCAAGGCTATGCATGTATAGTTATTCTTCAATAGACTAAGATATATACATAGTTTGACAGTCTGAATGATTTGGCTCTTTACGTTGAGGGATTGGTAGTTTTTCATTTGGGTATGGCCTCACCCTCACATGGTATGGTGGTATTTTGTATATAATGGCAGCTACTAAATTTGATACTCTTGATGGGACTTTTTAATCTTGGTTTTGCTTGATTTTAAAGGAAGGGTTGGTAGTAGTTACAAAGACTAGGATGTGGTCCTTTCTTTGGGAGGAGTTAAGTTATACGTATGGGATCAATGCTCCTTTTTGGTGTGTGTGGGTGGTGATTTCAATGCTTAGAGGGAGCTTTGAACTTACAAAGGGGATATCCAAGAAGGAACTCTCTCTCTAACTAGAAAATGGGTAAGAAAATGAAAGTAGGATTTACATGAGAAACACACCTAAAGAATTAATTGCCTGAACTTGATCTTGTAGAATTCTCTGGTATTGAAGCTTTTGACAAAATGGAAATGCCAGGAAAGGTTGGGACCTTGAGCACTAGTAGGATAGGGAATGATGCAAGGAGGAAAGACAATAGAGGCAAGGAAAAGAAGACTCTAAAAGGGAAAGATCCCTCACCTGAGTCCAGCCAAAATCTAATGTAGGATCCATTACCCTTGTTTAGAGAAATCAATGGTCTAATGGGGCATTTCACTGAAAATAAATTTCCAAGGAATGGAGTGAGTGGCAGTGAGTTTGGGTCAGCATTCACCCTTTTGGGAATTGAACTTACTTTTGATGACTTGGTGCCATAACAGAAAAAGTCTTTAAAGGGAACAATTATAGTGGTATAGCCAAAACAGTGGAATATTTTGGAAACCAAAACCCAAACCTTCTTCCTGCTTAAGTGTGCAACAAATTAAATGTATCCTTAAAAAACTTTTAGATGCTTTGGTAGCAAGAAGTATAAAACCCATTAGCATTAACCTGTTTTTGGGGCCTCTGTTTATGGCTAAAGCAAAATGCCAGAGTTTTTTATAAGTGATTTCTTCCTTAAGTACCTTTTATGGTATATGATAGTATTTGGCTTCCTTGTGAGCTTCAGCTCATGGTTCTTCTCAGGGGATTTCTTCATTAAATTTACAAAGGGGCATCAAAACTTCTATGAGTTTCTGTCTTTTTTGTCTGTTTTGTTATGTTTGTTTTGTTTTTGGTTTTAATTTTTGTTAGTACTAGAAAAATTTCTTTCCTCCTTCTGTTTCTGTGTACTTATCTTATTTTTATTAAGTTCTTCTATAAATAAAATATATATCATCAAATGTTTAATTATATTGGTTATGGGTGTAATTAAGGGGTATTACTCTTATTAAGTCTTGTTTATATAGTTTAGAAAGAGAAAGAAGTTAATGAGATACTGACTTAATTAATTAATCTTTTGAACTATCTTATCTGTAGACAAATAAGAGTGAAGTACATGTAAGACATCCTACTTTTTCTAGGAGATTATTACATAAGCCCAATCCTAAAAGCTCATTTACTTATAAAAATGTTGGGTAAAATCATTCAAGGTTGCATCAACTATAAAGTGTATTCTGGATCTGGTTGAAAATGAAAATTTTTGTTGCCTTCCATCATCCACTTCTTTTTTGCTACCTTTTCAGATTTTGGTGCATTGATCTCCTTTACCAATGCTAGGCGTATATTTCCTTCTGGCTTTTTTTTTTCCCAAGGGAAGATAATTTTGTTTTCCGATTGACTTTAAATCAGTGATTTTGGTAGTAGACAAAGGTCTTTGTCACCACTTTTATCTCTTGTTGGCAGTGATAAAGCTCTCACACTTACACTCACACACACACACACACACACACTCAATTGCGACATGCTGGGTTGTCTTCCAGGTTTTAAAAAAAGGTTACTTGATGCCAAAATTACTCAGACCACAAGAGAAAGCAAGAATACTGCTATTGCACTTAGTCAACACCTTGAACAAGACAAAAGTAGCTAAATCCAGCCACAATGGAGCTTGAATCACCTATGGTAGGTCCCTTAAGTGAGGGTTGGCCTCCTGTGGGTAAGATAGCAGCCCTGTAGTGGCTGAATGAGATTTGGCCAGAAAAAACGTAACCTACATAAAAGTTGAGAGATTTAGAGATCTGCTCTTTCCCCCTTTTTCTAAGCTTCAAATCACCAAACCACCCCTATAGGTGGCTTAGCAGGCCTAAGTCGCACCTATGACTTTTTTTTTAATTTTGTTTGTGTTGCTTGGTGGCTAGGGTTTTGGTTTTTTAGATGAGAGTGAAAGGCATTGATATGGTTTATCATAATACTATTCATGGGCCTTCACTTAACATTTTAAGCTTTTGAGTTGAGGTCATCTTTGATAGTTACCATGTAGAAAGAGAAATAAATTAATGAGATATTGTCCTAGTTAGCTAGTCTCTTGAACTATCTGATTTATAGACAAGTAAGAGTGAACTACATGTAGTGCGTCATACTTGTACTAGGAGAATATAATGTAGTATATTGGTCTCTTATCTTTCTTTCTCTCTTCAAATTTCCAGTTGGTGTGGCTTAAAGGATAGAGAAGCTCATGAGAAAATTTCTATGGTTAGGAATGGGGTAAAATAATGGGGACCATCTTTTTAGTTGGGAAGTCTACTGTGGACCTAAGAATGAAGGGGGTTTTGGGAATCTTGTGTTGAAAAGCATTGCGTTGGCAGCTAAATGACTATGGTGTTGTCCTTCCAAGTTCAGAGGTTAATGCGTTATGGCATAGGGTAATTTAGAGCAAGTACTACTTTGGTCATAATGGATAGGATGCTAACACATCAGTGAATGCCACCCATGTGAGTCTTGGAAAGTTATTTCGCAAATATATTCATCTTTTAGGCCACTAGTCTCATTGAAATTGGGTGATGGTACAATACAAGGTTTCAGGAGAATGCTTGGATGGGAAAAATCCCTTTCTCTGAAGCATACCCTTGCCTTTATGAGCTTTTTTGTTTGCATAATTCGATCATCCATGACTTTTGTAGTGAGAATGCCAATCTTTCATGGAATTTACATTTTCTCAGAAACTTGAATGATAGAGAAAGCTGTGAGCTTTGGTTATTTTTGTCTCTAATTAATGATTCTATTCAGTTTTCACCTAGCCAAGATATAAGGGTTTGGAATCTTGATTCTTTGGCATTTTTTCATGCAAACCTTGTTTTGAGTTACTTACTCATTCATTCTCCCCACAATGAGTGGTTTCTTCTTGATAAGCCAATTTGAAACTCTAAAGCTTCTTTCAATGTTAAATCCTTTGTTTGGACAGCAATACTCAACTTAGCATAAACAGTATATGGTGTATTTGTGGGCTCCATACAGCTCTTTCTTCTGACATGTGTATAATGTGTAGATGATAAGAAACTTTGTCTTGTTTGTTTCTGCATTGGTCAGTAGTGACTTGGCTTTTTGGAATAACCTATTTAGTATTTTTGGCAAATATTGGATCTATTCTGGTACTTTGGAGTTCGGAGCAGTTTCTTCTAATTCATTTCAAAGGTTTTGGTAAAAGGAAGGAGAACAAAATTTTGTGGCAATGTATGATATATGGGATGTTTTGGGTTGTATGGTTTCGGAGGAATGCCTGCATCTTTAGGGACACTTCGTTGCCCCTGCATATTTTATGGGATTGAATTGTTTGTATGGCTTCCATTTGGTGCTTTGCACATGGATTTTTCTAAGGGAGAGTTTTTTTATCAGAAGTTTCTAGTGCCACATCTTTGGGAGAGGATTATGTTTATGGCCTTCTTTATGGGTTTCAGCTAATGGTTTCAACAAGGGTGCTCCTTGTGGATATTTAAAGGGATTGGAAAGCTCTTTCGAGCTAAAGAGTCTTGAATCCTCCCCCCCCCCCCCAACCCCACACCTTTTGTTGTTTGGGGAGGATCTCTTGTCCTCTGTTTTTTATCTTAATTGTACCGTTCTCTCTTCTCATTAATAAATTCTTTTTTTTTTGGGTTTTTATTTAAATAGGGGATAGACTACTTTTGATAGGGTGATGCTATGGAGAGCTCTACCTTTCAAGAGGTTGAGCTTTTTTGCCCATTAGATGTGCTTTGAAATTCTCACCTAAAATTGAGTGAGAATCTTAAAATACATCTAATGGCAAGAAAGCTCAATCTTTTGAGGGATAGATCTCTCCCTATCATAGCTCTTGCTGATATGCATAGAGATTGGTCAGCTTTACTATATTTATGAGCTACTCAGGTGCTTTGCTCTTTTTATTTTGTTTTCATGTTTTCTAGTTACTTCTCATTTGAGGATATCTTAACCATTTATCCCTCAACAAGTTGTATATTCTTTTCCTTCTAATTAATTTCTTCCATCAAGTAAAAAGGGTGAATGAAATAGAAATTCTTTTGCCTCTTCTTCACAATGTTAGAATTTCAGTGTAAGGATAGGAGAGTTTGGAATTTACATTCTTCTGGTGTGTATTCTTGTAAATCTTACTTCCATTTCCTTATCTCTTCTCCTATAAGGGAGGTGTTCCTTATTGAAATACCCATTTTGAAACTAAAGCTTCTCCAGCGATCAAATCTTTTATTTGATCAATACTCAAATAGAATTACATGAATGACATGTGCCAAATTTAAAGTCCTAAAACAGCTTTGTCTCCTAACATTTGTATTATGTGCATGCTCAGTGCAGAAACTGGAGCTCGTTTATCTCTACATTTTTGAGTCTCTGTTTTCTTATAAGTTGTTTGAGGTTCTTGGTGAGAATTGGGTTAGTCCACAGGATTTAGAGCAGTTTCTCCTTATACAGTTCAAAGGTTTTGGCCATACAAAGGAGGGACAAACCTCTGTGGCAATATGTGGTAGATGCAATAATTTGGAATGTTTGGTTAGAGCCAAATGCCTGTATTTATAAGGGTGTTTCTTTGTCTCTAGATGACCTTGGGCAAGGAATCTTTTTGTAGCTTCTTTCTAGTGTTCTGCTCAAGGAATATTTTAGGGGAGTTTCTCTTTTGGATGTGCAGATGGACTGAGCAGCATTGTTGCATGTTTAGGGCATGTTTGTATCCTGTTCTGAAAAGGAATTTTTTGTTTCTGAAAAAAAAAAGTTGTTTGATAGCGTTATTTTTCATATGTTGTTCTAAAAGCCTAAAATCTAAAGAACTAAAACTAGAGAGCCTTTAGATGTTTTGGTTTCTTATTTTTCAAAACCAAGAGAAAACACGAAGAACACTTTGAGAGATCAGTTTTCATTAATGGCATTATTGTAATTTTGACAAAAGTGTTTTTAAAACCAATGATTTAAACAGATTCCCCCCCCCTCCTTCCTTAACTTCAAAACTTGTTTTTGAAAACAATTTGACAGAACCGTTTTATGAACATAAAAACAACAAATAGAATCAAATAGGCCCTTAACTTTTTCCATTTTTTTGTTTCCTTCTTCTGTCATTTTGTTCTCTTGGGAGGGGTACCTTATCCACCTTTTTTGTGTATGTTTTCTCTCTTGATATAATTCTTTTTTTTTAAAGCTTAAAAAAACGTATGTAATGAAGAGTACATGCTCAATATTACTTTGAATCAAGCGCCCTGCGATTAGTATGAAAAGATTTTTCAATTCTAAGTTTTTTATAAATATGAGTTGCATTGTTGTAGAAGTCCTTTCATGGGATGAGTTAGCTTAATTAGCTATGATGATGAAAAAGAAGGAAGGACTTCTGTCATGAATCTCAACTTCGTTTAGAGCTTTTTAGTGGATCTGAAACCTTTAAATGGAAGCTTCTAGTATTTAGTATTTGTCTTATGGCTTGAATTTTGGTATTTTAATTTATGTTTTTCACTATTTGTTATCTAATCTGGATTTTTTTGTTGAATAATTGTACCAGTTGATTCTATCAAGTGGGTTCGACCTGATTCCATTATTGTTGGATCCTTTCAACTTACTGGAGATGGCAAGGAGGAAAATTATCTTCTCCAAGTCATTAGAAGTAGAGATGGTGAAATCACTGATGTATTTGCGGGTTCCCTGCTTCTGCTATTTAATAATCATGATGAGTTTCCCATTAATGTCTTCATTTTGCTGTTATTCTATCATTATTTATTGTTTATTTCTAATTAAAGTTTGCAAGACCATTGGACACATGCACTACTCTTAAAAGTTCATATTGATTGCTTTCTGGTTTAAGTAAATTTGACTTGCATTTAGCTGTAGATGATGATAATGTAACTCAGCCTCATGCTCACAAGAGCTCTTAGTTTTCATTTGTGATGTGTTTGTTTGTGGAAAAGATTTTTTGATGTTGTTCATGCGTGCTTAGAACATGGAGTATACATAAGGTATTTTCTTGCTAAACTAAATTTTAGTATAAATATCCAATGAACATTAGTCTTAGCTTCAAATGGGTCATGTTGTGGCTTTTGTGGTGAATATGACATGCTTGTTTAATAGAGTAACTTTTAAGAGTGCGAAATTGGAGCTGTTTTCTTGTGGAATAAGTTGTTTTGGATTTTTGGTGAGAATTGGGTCTGTCCACGGGACTTAGAGCTGTTTCTCCTTGTTCATTTCAAAGGGTTTGGCTGTACAAAGGACAGAAAAACTGAGGCACTGTGCGGTTTATGCAGTAATTTGGAATGTTAGTCTAGGGTGGAATGCTCATATTTTTAGGGGTGTCCCATTGGTTCTCATCACCTGTGGACAAGGATTCTGTTTGCAGCTTCTTTGTGGTGTTTGGCTCAAGGTTTGTTTTGAAGGAGTGTCTTTTTAGATATGCAGAGGGACTGGGCAGCCCTATTGCATTTTTAACTTTCTTTTTCTGTAATTTTGTTTTCTTGGGAGGATACCTAATTTTCCTCATTTGAGTCTTTCCTCCCTCTTAATAAAATACTTCTTTCATCTAAACAAAATAATGGGGGTGCCCTTAAACACTGCTGAGTTTTATTTTCATAAGTCTGAAGGGGTTCAGAGGGAAAAAGTTGCCAAAGTGCTGGTGCAATTTGCTGTTTTTACGGTGTTATGTAGTGTTTCATAGGAGAAGAATGCTTGTATTTTTAGGGGTGTATCTTTGTCTATGAAGATGTTGAGTTAGAATAGTTTTCTTGTGTTCCTTTTGGTATTCTGCTCATGGATTACTTAAGGGGTTCCATTTTCTGATTTGTTGAGAGATTGGCCTGCGTTGGTGCATTTTTGAATTAAATTGTTTTCGATATGTTGGTACTGTTTATTTATTTATTTTTGGGTTCGTACTCAAGGATTTCTTCTTCCTCCTCTTTTGTAATTCTCCTTCCTTAATAAAATTGTTTTTGCTGTTTAAAAAAAGAAATGAAGATATGGTTTGGCTTTTCTTTGGTGTTTTTCTCATAGTTTTATTGAGGGAGGGATTGGGAAGCTTTGTTACATGTTCAGCTTATTGCCTTGTGTCTTATTTGTTTTTCTCTTAATTGGAGGATATCTCTTCCTCCTCTCCTGTATCCATCTTTCTAATCAAGTTTCTTATTTTGTTAAAAGGAAATATATATATATATATATATATATATAAGAATTTGGAAAAAAATTTCTTTTATTCATATGTGTTTTCTATTTCTTGTCTTGGGCTCTTTCTTAGCTCCTTGAGTTGGTTGCCTTATTATCATTGCATTTTCTTCCTTTTCTAATAAAAAAGACTTTTTTCTTTTAGCAAAAGAAAAGAGATTTGGTCATACTATCATCTTATTGATTTTTTAAATGTAACAGTGGCTTAACTAGGCTCTTGATTGCCAAGGGGCATTTATTTAAGCAGTTAATTGTAGGAGATGAATAGTTTAATTATAATCTCTAGCACATAAGCCCATTAGACGTGAAGTGTGGACATAACATTAGCTGTCTGATGGAACACGTCTATCGAATGTTTATTTATATTATGATGGGGTTATCAATGAGAAGGATAACCATTACAATGGCTGAATAGAAAGGTGATACTTAAAAAAACAAAAACAAAATGATAAGAATTTCCCTGATATTCAAGAGACCCGGACCTCTCCACACTTCTCACACTTTTTCCACACCCCCGTCCTTCCCACTCCGCACACTATAATCATCTCTGATGCTTTCTCTCTCTTCACACCTCAGCCACTAACTGACAAAGGTGGTTAGCTGACTAATTCTCTAATTTACCCTCTTCTACTGCCACCTCATCATTTCCTCCCTCTCGAATCTGTTTGGCTCGTTTGCGCACATACGCGTGATCCCCTTAGGTATTCTTTGGCCCTTTGTTTTTCTTCTTAACATATACTTTACCCCATAGGTCCTGAGGCTCATCACTATCATTTCTTGTATTGAAACTTAATTTTAATTGAAAAGAATGGGGAGCAACAAGGATTGACTTTAGGCCACATGGTCATAGAGGATTTGATACCATGTCAAGGATCACTTCAAATCAAAAGCCTAAGTGGCTAAGTGAAGGCCCATGAATAATTTTATTATAATCTTTAATATAATGTTTCTTGGGACTTCCATTTTCTGAAGAATCTTAATGAGAGGAGTACTTGAGATTTATATCCCCTTTCGCTTCGTTGTGAGAATTCCCATGTCTTTCTTTTAATCCAGATAGGAGAATTTTGATTTTTTATTATTTTGGTGCTTATTGTTGTCAACCCTTTGTTTGATTTCTTATTTGTTCTTGACCAGCCAATTTGAAAATTTAAGGATCCTTATTAGGTCTAGTCATTTGTTTGGACAATGGTAGTGATCACGATTAATGCTAATGACATGTTGCATATTAATAAACCAAATACAGCTTTTTCTCATAAAACATGTATATGATTTACTTGAATTAGTGACAGATTTATTTTGTCCAATATCACTCTAACTAAAAGTTAAGTAGTTAATTGAAGGAACACAAATAATTTTATCATATTCTCTCCAACTCCTTCACATGAAGCCCATTGTGTTTAAAGTATGGACTTAATAAGATTTAGGGTTTGGGGGCAATTTCTCTGAAAAAGGTACAAATGCTTTGGAAAGAATACTACTACTACTACAACAACAAGTCTTTTCTCATTAGGTAGGGTTGGCTATATAAATTAAAAGATGCTATAAAGTTCTATCATAAATCATGTTTATAGATAAATCATTTAAGTTCGAATCATTCTTAATCGTTTCGTCTATAGTTTCGTCTATAGTTTTTCTTGGTTTTTCTCTACCTTTGACCATTGGACTATTTTCCATTTGATCTATCATTCTTATTGGGGTTTCTATAGGGCTTTTCTATATATACTCAAACCATCTGAGACGCGATTTTACAATCTTTTCTACAATAGGTGCAATCTTAATTTTCTTTCTAATATATTTATTTCTAATTCTATCTTGTTTGATGTGTCTACTCATTCAATATAATATTCTTATTTTTGCAACATTAAACTTATTCTCTCGTTGACTTTTTATTGTCCAACACTTAGTCTTATATAACATTGCAGATTTTATAACTATGTGATAAAATATATTCTTAAATTTGAGTGGTATTCTTCAATTATAAATAATACTCAAAGCACTCTTTCATTTCTTCCACACTGCTTGAATCCTATGGTTTGCATCTTCTTCTATTTTCTCATTATATTTTATGATAGATTTAAGATACTTAAACTGTATGACTTGTGGTATGGAAGGTTTTAAAATTTTCACTTTTACGCTAGAATTAGTGCATTTCTTGCTAAACTTACATTTCATATACTTTGATTTACTTCTACTTAAACGGAATTTATGTGCTTCCAAAGCTAATCTTCACATTTTTAACTTCTCATTTATTTCTTCTCTTAACTCTCTAACTGGACTATATCATCTGTAAAAGCATATATTGTGGCATGAGCTCTTAGATATGTTTAGTGAGGATATTTAAGACTAAAGTTAAAAGATAGGGGCTCAAAGTTGAACCCTTATGCAGGCTAATAGCTATTAAAAAATCTTTTGTGGGTTTATTTTTTATTCTCATACTAGTTGTAATCTCGTCATATATGTCTTGGATTGCTCGAACATAAATAATACGAACTCTTTTTTTTCTCCAGAGCTTTTCACAAAATCTCTCTTGGCACCTTATCATATGTTTTCTCCAAATCAATGAATATCATATGCAATTCTTTTTTATTTTTTCGATATCTTTCCATCAATTTTCGCAGTAAGTATATTGCTTCCATAGTCAACTTTTTTGGCATAATACCAAATTGATTCTTTATAATGTGAGTCTCTTGCCTTAATCTTCACTTAATTATCCTCTCTCATAATTTCCTATTATTTGCACAATTTTGTATGTTTCCCTTGTTTTTATAAATAGAGATGTATTTCTTCTCCACTTGTCTACCATTTCCTTAGATCGTATAATCTCGTTAAGTAAGTTTGTGAGTTAACTTAAGCCTTTCACCCTTAAACCCATTCATACCTCAATAAGTATATAATCCAATCCAATTGCTCTGTCATTTTTCATCCTCTTTAATTTTTTTTTTAAAAACCTTTAACTCTGGAATTCTAGGATAGTATAATTTTGGTCTTTTTTTTTTTTCAGTGTTTGGCTTATCCCAGTACAATAAGATCTTGTATCTTTCATTAAATAGTTTATAAAAATAATACTTTCACCCTTTCTTAATATCTTATTTTATGACCAAGACTTCCCTTTTTTCATCCTTAATACATTTCACTTTGTCTCTGTCTCTTGTTTCTCTTTCCTTGCTTTTAGCACACTTTTAAATAGTTCTTTTCCCAACTTTAGTGCCTTAGAATTTGTATAATTCATCAAGTGCCTTAGTTCTTACTTCGCTTACTACTTTCTTAGTGTCTTTTTAGCTACATTATATATATATATATATATATCTCCCCTCCCAAAAAACAAAAAGAAATTTTCATCCCTTTTATACAAATATTACGCTTTATAGCACTTCTTTTAACTTTAATCTTATCTTGTATGCTTGCATTCCATCACTTAGATTCTTTATCCTTTGGTCCAAAGCCTTTTGATTTATCGAGTATCATTTTTGCCACCTTTCTAATTTCTTTAGTTATTTCATCTCATATATCATTAGCACTTCTTTGTGCCTCATAAAACCTTTTCTTTAAAATCATTCTCTGCAAGCTCTTTTCTTTATCCCTCTTCAATTGTCACCACTGATCCTTGAAACTTTCTTAGCCTTTGCTCATTACTCTTTTATGAACTTGAACATTCATAGCCAAGACCTTATATAAGTTAGTCAAACTCTTTTCAAGTATAACTTTACAATTTATGCAAAGCTTTATGTTTGCTTTTCTTATTAGAAGGAAATCATTTTGAGAGCATGTCTCTCCACTTTTGTGGATATTTTTCGTACTTACTAAAACAAGTATTAGCTATTGTAATCGAACTCTAATGAAAAATTTAAAATATTTTTACTCTATGTATTTATTTCTCCTAAGCCATATTCTCTATGCAAACTTTCGTAACTGCTAGATTCACCCCCCACATGGCCATTAAAATACCTTATGGTATTTTTTGAGCTAAACTTTTTGAGTCTTTACAAAACTTTATGTTGTAGTGTACTTGTGATGCTTAAACATTAATAACATTAAAAGTTTCTCTTTTTACTACAAATTTTAATGCTGTGATTCCATCTTTTAACTTTTTTTACATCTACCACAACATTTTTCCAATATTTATCCACAATTGTATCTATCTCATTTCTAGATTGGCTTGCTGGTATATCAGAGTTTAAATTTTGAAGTGTTTAATTTTTTCACTTTTTTTTCTTACACATTTAGTTTATTGTAAGTACATAAAATTAATCTTTCTTCTAATTTTGGTATCTACCATTTCCATTGATTTACTTGTAAATGTACCTATATTCCAAATTTCAAAACGAATCCTACTCTGTGAATTAGCTTCTTTACCCACATTTATTCATGAAAATGTGAAAATCCTTGTGTATTTTTTCACTACACTCATGCGTCGATGTAGTGGCTCCTACTCATTTGACTATATACTTGAGCTATACAGCGTGTTGTTTTTGGACAACAACTTAGCATTATTATATATGACATAAAGATTCGACAAAATTTCATGTTAGTTGTTGACTACCTAATACAATCTCTTTTTTTTTTTTTAAGACTTGGGATCGGCTATGAAATGACTTGCATCAAAATACAACATAGGCAAAGTTGCTTTGGAAAGAATGGGGAGGCCAAAACTCTATGGCACTATTCAATCTTCATTGTGCTATCGTGTATTTGGTTGTAGAGGAATGCTTGCATCTTTCTTATTACCTCTTTATTTAGTGCATGACAACAATGTATATGGTTTCCCCTTGATGGTCTTCTCATGGTTTCTTTAGGGGGGGTGTCTCTCTTGGATATGCAAAGAGATTGGGTAGCTCTGTTGCATTTCTAAGTTTTTTTATCTTCTTTTTATTGTCTTCTTCCTTCTTGTTCTTTTTTCTGGAGGACGTCTTGTCCTCTTTCCTTGTAATCTTCTATCTTTCTAATGAAGTTTTTTTTTTTGGGTGTGAAAAGAAGCTAAATGGTTATAAGCTGTTTCAAGGCCTAATTATATTTTTATTCGTATTCCATTCAAGATCAGTAAACACTGTTGAATTTCTTATCCTTGGGAGGACCTTACCTACCAAATATGGTATGTGTTTATATTGTTATCCACACTGTACCATATACTTGACCTGATTAATTGGATTAGAAATTTGTGCAATTAATTTCAATTTCACTCTGTCAAATAGATTCATATGATCACATTTGTAGGTGATTAACTTTTCTTCTTGCTTTCATATTGTCAATTTATTTGCTACCTTTTTTTTTACATTTTCATATGGTTTGAAAATGCAAGAATGGGGTGTAGGGTACCTAATGAAAGTTGCATTTGTAGGTATTTATGTAGTATAAAACTCTAAATTTGGGATTTCTTCTTGTAGGTTCATTCTAAATTAATTGTGGAATCTTTCTATGATATTTATCAAGGACTAGTTGATGACATCATCCCCTTTGGATGTGGACCGCACCTGTTATTGGCCTACTTAAAACAATGGTAAAAGATTTTCCTTTCATGTCCTAAAGTTTTCCTATTTATTAATGTGTAAATTCAACGTATAAATCTCCTCAGTTGTATCAACTTCTGGCACTTGCTTTAGGGTAAAAATGGAAAACAAAATTTTGTGGTAGTGTGTGGTTAGGGGATTCTGTGGTTGGTTTGGTTGGAAAGGAATGCTAGCATCTTCAAGGGCATAACTTCTCCTTTGATTGTCATATGGGATAGAAGAATATTTATGGCTTCATTTGGTGCTCAGCATGTTTTTTCTTCCTTTTTTTTTCCCAAAAAAGAACTACTTTATCTAATATGCAAAGAGATTGGACAACTCTGTTTCATTAACAGGCTTTTTAGGATTTGTGTTGCTGTGTTTTGTTTTGAGTTCATTTATTTATTTACTTTTTGTATTTTCTGGTTTGAGGATATCTTAACCTCCAGTTAGTTGTAATTTCTTCTATAAAAAATGCTCTGCCTAGTTTATCAATGTGCTGATGAACCAAGACGTTCATGAGTAGCTCAGCAACCTTGGGAAAGGTTTATTTATATATATGAGATGCAGTTCTATGACTATTCTCATTCAGTAGATGGACCAAGTATGTGATGAAGTGAGCTTGGATCATTGGGGATCATTAACTAGTTTGACACTATAGCTCAATCAATTGACTGCTCAAGTAAGGTGCTTTTCAGTTGTGCTCTTTTTGTTGGAGTGTGGTGTATTTGCTGGAGTTTAATTCCAAAATTTAGGCCTCGTTTGGTACAAGAGATTAGTTTTTGATGGAATAGGAATGGAAAATGGAAAGGAATCTTATGTCTCATAATTATGTTTGATATGATGGAAGAAAAAATATGAATGTTTTTATTTTTTTATATTTGAAATGGAATGAAAGAGAGATTGGAAGACCAAAATATCTTTAATTATTTTTTATTGTTAATAATTATAAAATATAATAAAATAATTATTTTTAATTATCAATAATAATAAAAAATAAGAAAATAATTATTTTTTATTTTTGATAATAATAAAAAAAATGATATTTTAATTTTAAAAAATCAATTTTAATTATCCCTACCACCAGAAATTCAAACACACAAGAGTAAGATGGTTTGAAAATTTGTTTTCCCTCAAGTTAGACTACTTGCCATCAAAGGTGTGAAGGTTTGCACTCTCCCACGTTTGAAAGTTTCAATTTTTCCAAGAAAAAAGTCACCTTGTGTACTAAATGTGTTTTCCCTGCTCTCCCATTCCCTTTATCATTCCATGAATGCCTTCTCCCTTCTACCAAACGAGGCCTTAAAGCTTCCAATTTCTCCCTTCTCACCTTGTGTTGGAGAGGCTTGTTTTCTTAGCCTTCTTGTGGATTTCAGCTCATGAGTTTAGCAACATGTTTCCTTGTCTATTATGCATGGGGACTGAATTACTCTTGAGCTAATGTTCTTTTTTTATTGTTTCTTTTACTTCATTGTTCTTTCATGTTCTAGGAGGATTCCTGGTCCTCCTGCTTTTTATTCCCTTTCCTTCTTTTCTGATTTTTGTTTTCATAAATGCATATTTAAAAAAGCCAAAGCCTAGTTTGTTTTCCTCTCGGAAAATAGGAGATGAAGTGTGTCAGATGGGGATACTACACTTGCATTTATACTATGTGAGAGGGATTACAACATTAGAAGTACAATACTAGTAAAGCTAGTACAGCCAGTGCAATTAGATACAGATAACACCACATCAGTACTAATAAGAGCTAACAATAAATGATTAACATAATGGAAATAAATTCCTTTGCTTCTACAACAAAGAAAGCGAGAGATGAGAGAAGAGGTCATTACCTCTGGTCCATTGTGTTAGAATCATTGAACGTGGAAATCCATTTTTTCCCCTTTTTTTTCTCTAGACCATTGGCTTTGCCAGCCAATAGACTTGACTAGAATGGGGAGTGAATCTCTTGAACAAAAGATGCAACTTTCTTTCCTTTGTCTGGATGTAAACATGATCATAAGTGGTCCTTTCTTGGAAAAAATAAAACCCTAAGTGAGGTATACTAGGGCAAATTAAGTCCTAGCTAGTCTAATCAAATCCTTCCCTTTTATGAAATGCTTTAACGTAGTGGTAAGCAGGAACCCTGAAGAGATGTAAGTTGTAATGTTTTGTCCCTTCTTGATTGTCACTCAATAGACTTTTTTGTTCTTCTCAAAATTCTCTAATATCAGCCCAATACAATTCGTTGCACAAGGGGTCCGAAAATGCCTCTTTCTTTTCTCCATTAACATTTCTCTTGCTGCTTTATAGCTTGCAACATTGTCAATAACAATCTGGACAACATTTTCTTCATCAACTTTTTATAGTATCTCATCCATCTCAAAAATTTTATCAACAGTTTTGAAGACATTGGATACATCTTTAGATGATAAAAAGATTGTTCCCTTAGGGTTATTCACAAGAAAACTGCATATTGACCTTTGAGGAAATAACTAAGAAGAAATTTTTGTGTTGTATTCTGTTATATGTGACATTTCCTACCAATGGGCTTACCTATTTAGGCCTCGAAGCAAGAAAGAGAAGAAAGACCTCTTGGCAATTGGCTAAAGAATAGAGGAGAGGGAAAGGATAAGCACTAGTAGATATTTACATAAAAAAAATGTCAAAAAAGACTGAAAAATAATAAGGAATTCCACACTCCCCCTCAAGCTAGGGAGTGTATATCTATCTTGCCAAGCTTGGATTAGTGAACATCAAATTGAGTTTTTAGAATAACCTTAGTTAGAACATTGGCTGTTTGTTGATGAGTAGGTGTGTAAAAACCTCAATTATCCCTTTTTTAATCTCTTCCTTCATAAAGTGGCGATCAATCTCTACATACTTGGTCCGATCATGATGGAGTGGATTTTTTTGTTATGCTGATTGCAACCTAGTTGTCACATAGTAACTTCATGGAAGCTGAAGTGGGAAACTATGTTCTTCAAGTAGCCTTTCAAATATATGTCTTTATAAATTCCATGGGCCATAGCTCGAAATTCAACCTTAGCACTACTTCGTGCTACTATTAACTGTTTTTTGCTTCTCTTAGTAACAAAATTACCCCACACATAATTGTAGTAGCCAGAAGTTGATTTCTATCAGTAAGAAAGCTCGCCTAGTCTGCATTTGAGAATATTTCTATTTTCTTACTTGTTCTGTTCTTTGTTCTTGAAAGGCAACCTATTTCCTAGTGTCATTTTCGAATATTGAAGTATGTGATTTACTACTTCTGGGTGTTCTTTTGTAGGATTGGTCATAAATTGCTTCCAGGTGTTTTTCCATAAGATTGTTCATAAACTGACTTGCCACACAAATAGGATAACTTGTATGCAAGTATACGTATCATTTCAAGTAATATAAAAGTGAATAAGATATCCTTTCCTCAAGGACTTGCTAAAAGAGAATATGCCAATTCCTAAAATTAACACTTCAACTAACTCAAGCTAACTAATTGTATGTAGAAAATGATTAATGAAGATTGCAACGTTAAAGAGGCTAGTAAAATGAAGTTTGTTGAAAGTCAATGGATGAAAAGGCCTAGGAATATTAATCTTCTTAGTACTTCTTAAGAACTCAAGTTATCTTCTTTAGACATATCTTTAATTGTGATATATGCTAGCTCAGGGTTCTTATTACTTATAAGAATTTTTTCCAAATTACCTGTAAGTATTAGCGTAGGCCAAACTCCTAATCCCTTATGAATTTGAACTTAATTAAACAATTGCATAGACTTAATTTTAGCTAGGTGAGACCAATAGCCACATTATTCAATTCAAGGTTTATTCCTAATCTTCTCTTTCCAAGTTTAAGTAGAAAACTACAACTCAATTGGAGGCTAGTCAATCAAGTAGCATAAATAATATAATCGAAGAAGCATGTAAATACCATTAATTATAAATTAAGGATGAAGAACAAGCTCTAATCGATACTTGGTTCATAATATCCCTAGCCAAAATTGTTTAGCTACTCATCACAAAAGATTTCAACTTTAAAAATATAGGATGTATCAGATTCATCATGTAAACAAAAGAGAAAAGAATAGGAATTGAAGAAACTAAGATGAACTCTTGTCTTCTCCACCACCCAAGCTTTTCCTTGCTCCTTGATTCTTTGGAATGTCTCTTTTTCTATAAAAAAGTAGGTTAAAATTGATGGACATCCGGAATGCTACGTTGAGGCTGTGGCTTAGAATTTTGTGGCCGCAACGTGGACTTCATGCTTTCTAATTTATGCACTATTTTAAGGCTAAAATTCCAATTCTCATGGCTTAGGTGCTTGGTAATTCCAAAACTTGATTCACAATGTCATTTGGACCCTACAAAAAGACACAAAAATTCCCTTTATCATTGTTCAATATCAAATGGACTAAAATCTATCATCTAAACTATTGAAAATTGAAATTAAAATAAGTTAAACAATTAATAAAAAAATAACACAAAATTACCAACTTCTAGTCTTTAAAATCAGAACTCTATTAAATAAACTTAAGAAAATATGTACAATACCTTGTGAAATTGGCAATTAACAAATTGATGTTTGGTGCTATGGTCTTGTTGGGAAAGGTATATCAATTTCTCAACCAACCTTTGGTACATCCCTCTATCAATAGGGGTGGAACTTTCCCTTGTCCCAGCTTTGTTTGTTGGATCCATGGGCGTATTGGCTAGCCTACATCCAACTATACAGGTTTCCTTTAGTAAATTGAGGGTATATTTTTTTGGGATATAGAATTTTTTTGTTGGACCTAGCCACCTCCATGCCTTGAAAATACTTAAAGATTCCTCAGTCCCTAATTTCAAATCCCTATCTTAGGACTTTCTTAAGATGAGTTATTTCTTATTCATTGTCTCCAATTACAATAATATCATCTATGTAGACAATGGGAATGATAGTCTTACCGCCTGATGTCTTGATGAAGAGAGTATATTTGTCTATTTTTGTGTGAACTCAAGCTTCTTAATCACCTTAGTGAATTTTTTAAACCATTTTCTCAGAGATTATTTGAGCCCATATAAAGGTTTTTGTAATTTGCTTGCCCACTAGGTTGGCATTGTTGGCGTTCTTTAAATTCGGAGGTATCTCTATGTAAACTTCCTTATCTAGATCCCATTGAGGAATGTATTCTTGATGTCAAGTTGATGAAGCTTCCAATTAATATTAGCTGTTGCAGACAGAAGCACCCATATTATATTTAGCTTTGTTATAGAAGCAAAGGTCTCTTAGTAATCTATCTCATATGTTTGGGTGAAGCTTTTTGCAACTAGTCTCATCTTGTACATTTCAACATTGCCATTTGCCTTGTATCCTTCTGGTTGCTTTGCTTGAAGTTTTTTAGTGAGCTCCTGTGTGCCTTTTTTCTTGAGAGCATGGCACTCTTCATTCATGGCCTTTCTCTACTTTGGGTGCTTTAGGACTTCTTTTATATTGTTTGGAAGTTCAATACCATCTAGGTTAGTTGTAAACACCCTATTACTAGGATACAACTTTTCATAGGATACAAAGTGAGAGATAGAATGCTGGGTACATGATCTAATTCCTTTTTTGTATGCAATAGGGAGATGAAGATAAGTAGATAAACTCAATTCATTAGTCGAGGTTTTAGAGTCCTTGCTACCCTGGTTACATTGTGGACTCGGGTTAGGTTGGCAATGCTTTTGGATAGTGCAATGCTGCTCATCTTGCTTATTGTGCCTTGAATACAACTTGAGATTCTTGCTGTCCCTTTGGTTTTGAGTTTTAAAAGCCTCAAGTTGAGTTATCGGCTTGGATTTTGGCAAAAAGTTTGGCCTAAGCTCGGGTGCTGTAGGATCATGGGCCTAAAATTCATATCCTTCCTCACTAATGACTAGATTCTCCCCTTGAATATGAGTTTTGGGGTAATGGCATCTGTTAAAGAAAAGTGACATCCATCAAGGCATAAAATTCCTACGTAATGGGGGAGTGACACTTGTAACCTTTTTGGTGTTGAGAATATCCAAGGAAAACACATCTGATAGGTTTGGGATCAAGTTTACTCCTCTGTTGCTGAGGAATATGGACATATGCAAAACACCCAAATACCTTTAGAGAAAGGTCAATGATGACATGAGTTTTGGGAAAGGCTTTAAGGAGAGCTTGGCAAGGAGAGTCAAATTTGAGAGTTCTTGAGGGCTTTCCCCATAATTGTTTTGGGACATTACTTGTGAACATGAGAGATCTAGCAAGTTCAAGAAAGTACATATTTTTATTTCAGCTATGCCATTTTGTTGAGGAGTGTTGACATAAGAACTTTGGTGAACAATGTCATTTTTAAGGAAAAAATTCCCAAGAACAGAATTCAAATAGTCCCAAGCATTATCAATCTTGAAAATTTGAATTTGAGTCTTCAATTGATTTTTAATCATAGAATGGAAATTTTTTAACAATAGAGGCAGTTTTAGACTTGTCTTTCATAAGAAATATCCAAGTGATACGGGTGTGATCATTAATAAAAGATAAAAACTAACAAGCACTGGTAACATTATAATCATAAAATGGCCTAAATATCACCATGGATGATAGAAAATAAGTGAGGGTTTATAATCATGGGTAGGCAAGTGTTATGATAGTGTTTGGATAATTGACAAGCCTTACATTGGAAAAATTTCGGACTTTTATTGATATAGAAAGAAGGGAACATTTTTGCCAAGTGTATAAAGTTTGGGTGACCCATTTGTTGGTGCCTTAACATAATAGTGTACTCATAATTATTTATTGGAGAACTACCATGACAGGTATGAGTGATTTCATTGTTGACCTTGATTCGGTACAAACCTCCATTCTTTTTAGCATTGCCAATCATCTTCGTTCAATCTAAATCCTGAAATAAACATTTCAAAGAAAGAGAATATAGTAACACATTTCAAATCATGGGTCGACTTGCTGATTGACAGCAAATTGCAAGATAAATTTGAAACCAATAGCATGGATTCAAGTGTCAAGGTTTTAGAAATTTTCACTTTCCCAATCTCAGTTACTATGGGTAGAGACTCATTGGCAATTCTCACTTTATAATTATTATGGCAAGGCTTGTATTCAAGAATAATAAGGCATCTCTAATCATGTGATTTGAGGAAGTTGAATCAATTATCTAGGAGGCTACATCCTCTGCTTGAGTATGAAGTGCTTTTAAGAAAGTATCCTTTTGTCTTGTGGCATTGGTAGCCAAAGTGGAACTAGATGATGAACTGTGGCAGACAAGCTTATGAAGCCATTTTACTTGCTTCTCGTTGAAAAATGTAGGTTCCTTAGGAGTTTTTTCCAACTTCTTCTGAGGAGGCAGTGTAAGCCTTGCTTGCTTTCTCTTTGGTGGGTTTCCAATCTGTTGGTTTGCCATGTATCTTCCAGCAAGTCTTACATGTATGGCTTGTGTGCCAATAGCGGTCACATGAGGGTCTACCCATTTTTTACTTATTTTTAGTGTTCTCATTGGCATTCTAAGATAAGAGAGCAGACCCTTTAGATTTGAAATGTGTTGGTATGAAGGATTCTTCCTCGAACTTCATCCAGAAATTTATTGAAGCCTATTAAAAATTTGAAAAACCTCTTCTTTTCAACAATTTCTCAATATCTTCTTGCTTCCTCAGGACATGACCAATCTAGATTCTGAAAGAAATCCAATTGTTGCCAAAGGTGAGTTAGCCTAGTAAAATGTTGAGTCACAAGTAACTCTCTTTGTTTGACATCATGAAGGGTGTCTTTGATCTCAAAAAGTTTAACAATATTGAATTTGTCAAAGTAAGTCTCCTTTACAATAATTCAAATCTTGTGGGTAGTGTTGTAGAACATGAAGTGTTGCCTAATGTCATTGTTCATGGTATTGACTAACCAGAACATAACCATATTATATTTTGCCTTCCAGACTTTATACTTTAGGTCCTTTGTTTTTGGAGGAATAGATGCTTTAGTAAGGTAGTCTTCTTTCCTTTTGCCCAAGACAAACATCATCACTGACTTGTCCTGTTGAAGATAATTGAGGCCATTTATTTTGTGTTTAGTGATGAGTTGAATAGATACTTTTGTGGCTAGAGACATTGTGCCTAAAAGACCCACTCAAAATTTGGCTTGGTTTAGAGGCCATATTAGATTGAATAAGGACAGAAGTTGGGACGAAAGGCTTAAAATTTTGGACGCAGAGTAAGAACACCACGAAGAAGGTCCCGTTAATGAAGGAGAAGGTCTAGGTTCAACGGTGTAGTTGCCTGTGTGTGTCTAGCTGCAGTTCGTGATGGTGGTTTGTGGGACATTGTCCCATGATCGAATTTCGATGGTTGCCCAATTTGGACCTTCTAAACATAGTGGTGGGGCACATGTTTTGAGAAAAAAAAAAAAGGAATAATGACCTAAATTAACCATAGTTACAACAAGAAATACTGAAGGAAGGAAAAAATGCTCTGATACCATGAGGAAAGAGGTGAGAAGAAATTTTTGTATTGTATTATGTTGTATGTTACATTTACAACCACTGAGCTTACCTATTTATAGGCCTAGAAGCAAGAAAGAGAAGATAGACCTCTTGACACTTGGCCAAAGAATAAAGGACAAGGACAGGATAAGCACTAGTAGATTTAATATATATATATATGTATACATACACACACAAAATAAAAAATTGAAAAATAATGAGGAATTCCATAGCCTTCCCTTTATGTCAGTCCATCTATTAGAAATGATGAAGCAATTTTCCCCCCTTCCATTCTGCCTTATGCTCATCTAACAAATTCATGGTTTTGACTACTTCTTGCTTTAAATATTTCTCTTTAATTTCATGATAAGGTGGCTTGAATCCATACCCATGCCTTTCAATCAAGAAGCACATCATCTCAAACTCAGGATTCTCCATACAATTAAAAGGTATGGAATTTGTGCAAAAAAAGGTGAGAAATTATAGGAGTCCCTTCTTTCCAACCCTTGCGTGACAATGTGCGGGTTCTAATTGTGGTGATGGCCTCTTACCACTTTTGACTCCAAATAATACTAGTTTAGTAATGAGGGATGTTGATGATGATCCTAAATACAGTTTCAAGGATAATGTTATAGCCAAAGAATGCTACAATGAGAAGGACAATAGAGATCCATTAGCCTTATTGTATTTGATAAGTGTTAAATTGGTTTCACTAGATGGGTTTGAAGTTCAAGTTACAGAGGCTACTAAGACTTATGAGCTTGGAAAGTATCAGTTACAGAAGGAATTACAAAATTTGGCTTCTTCATTCAATCATGGAGGAGGTAAAGGTAGGCAGTTGAATAAGCATGTAAATAAGTATCTTGGATCTATCATATAATATGATGGGGAAATAGAAGAAAATGTAAACCATATGGTTTAAGCAGGGTGGATGAAATAGAGGAATGTTTCATGTGTTATTTGTGATAGAAAAATACTATTCAAGTTCAAGAGTAAATTTTATCGCCCTGTAATGTTATATGGGACTGAGTGTTGGGTAATAAAAAGCAAACAAAAGAATAAGCTCAATGTTGCACAGAGGAGAATGTTGCATTGGATGAGTGGATACACCAGACAAGATAAAAATGAATGCATTAGAAAAAAAGTTGAGATCGCATCTATTGTGGAAAAAATTATAGAATCATGCTTTAGATGGTTTGGACATGTGTGGAGAAAACCTATTAAAGTTTCAGGAAGGAAAGTAGATCATATGGAGAGTAGTCCAATAGTTAAAGATAGAGGGAGACCAAAAAAAATTATAAGTGAAACCACTAAGAAGAATTTAGACTTAGATGGTTTATCTAAAAATATGATTCATGATAGAAATTTATGGTATCGTTTGATCCATACAACCAACCTCATTTAGTGGAAAAAGGATTGTTATTATTGTTGTTGTTTTTGTTTTTGTTGATAGGGTGTTGGTTAGTTAAGGTAAGTAGAGGAGGGTCAAGCAATTTGTTTCCAAGGTTTAACCTAATGTAGGTGTGCTATAAGAGATTAAGTTAGAGATGCTAGATGGTTAGGTTGTTAGAATCATTTGGGACACGTGGTTCAATCAAGGACTAGAAGAGCTTTTTGTCAGTTTTGCATTTGGTGGAATGATTTTGATGGGGATACTATATTACCCACTAAGTTGATACTATTCTCATCCTCAGTGTTGCTTGGTTTTTGAGAAGGACGATAGTGGTGGATTATGTTGTCTTAGAAGAGCTAGATTGTGGTCTTTTCTTTAGAAAGAATTGAGTTTCTTTGTACTCGTAGTTGGTGTTTGGGAGGTGATTTTAATATTATGCATTTCCCTAATGAGAAGCTTGGTTGTGATTGGGTTTTTTCCATTATGAGGGGTTTTGATGGTTTTATATGAGAGTGTGAGCCTAGAGATTTACCTCTTCTAAATGCCAACTTTACATGCGTAGTCACTAGAGGGCATATAGTTTCTTCACAATTAGATAGGTTTTTACTCACAAGTGCTTGGAAGGATATGTTTCTTGATTTGGTGTAGGAGGTTTTGCTGCAACCAATTTATGACCATTACACCATTTTACTACCACTAGAAGGATGAAATCAAAATCATGTGACTTGTGATTCGAATTGAACAATTCAATCTGACTTGGTCTTCCAACAATATATAGCATTGGAAGAATAAGGAATCAATAGTAATTGTATTTTGAACACATGATATGCTGATGTTGCAGGTCTAAAGGATATCTCTCTTAAAAGACTAGTTTGTTAGGAATGTAGAATCTCTAAATTTGTAAACTCATTTAGGCATCTTATACTATTGAGTGTAGGATTCAATAAGATCCTAACAAATCCCCGCCCTTCACAACCGATGTCCACTGCTGCACCACTCTAAACAGTTTGCTTGGTCATCTTGCCTGTTGCAATCCTTCTAGGTAGCCTTTTTGGCACAGCGGCTCTACTCTTGGTAGCTCACTTAGTCATCTTGCTAGTTGCAACCCTCCAAGGTAGCCCATTCTGGTCATGGTGTGTGAAGAAACTAGTTTAGGCTTTGATTTTGTTGTTACAAACTTAGAAGAGATCCTCTTTTAAAAGACTAGCTTATTAGGAAGGTAGAGCCTTTAGACTTATAACCTTATTTCGGCATCTAATAGTACCTAACGTGGGCCTCAATAGGATCTTGACATGTAATCAATTTCTACAAGTTTCATTAAGTAGCAAAGTCAAGCCATTCCTGACCTTACACAACTTGAATATCAAAGAACAACATATTTCTTTTTTCTCCTTTCGCTTTGTTATATAGAATGCCACATACGACCAAAACTCAATGTTTTCTATTGAACTGAGATTGTTATTTGACTTTTCAACCCCTTAGTCCCCTTAAAGCATACTATATTAGTCATGAGTTGTGATTCTGAGAGAAAGACATTTCTTATTTTCTGAACGTACTGCCCTCCTTGCCTAGCAAGACATTTCCTATTCATTGCCTTTAATTCCTCGAAACAAAATTCATTACTTGCTATGAGAGAGGTTTTCCTTTCTCAAATCTTTCGCAATAAACAAGCTAATTCTCACCTCTTTCCTTTGTTACTTAGGGTCCATTTGATACGTTGTATAGGATAAATCATGATAAAATTTTAAGACCATATAGTGTTTGATGTGACATTGTATAAAATAATGTATTGTACAAAATAATATTATTTTATGTTTGGTGATGCATTGTATAAGAATGCATAGGATAAAAATTAATCTTTTTGATAAAAATACTTTTTATTGAAAAATATATTATATTTATGAAAATTTATTATGTTATGTTAATTTTTAGAGAAATAAAAGTCCTTATATCATTAAAAAAGAAAAAAGAAAAGAGAAATTAAAACCAAAAAAAAAAAGAAGTATTAGGACCCTATATTGCCCGCTTCTTCAGCATTCTTGTACATCACAGCATCTACAATCATCATTGTGTCTTCATCTTTGTCTTGCCATCGCAACATTTTTCGTTTAAGATGGAACTTGCTGGGAAACTCATCCCTTCTGGGCAATTGTGCACTCGTTGGAAATGGTGGCTCTCTCTTCTTGTGGTGTGCTGTTAATCTTGTCGGGTTTGCAACTCATTTGGCTGGAAGATGTAGCAGTCTGTTCAACTAGGAAATCTTGCTGGAAATTTACGTGCATCCCCTCCCTTGTTCTGCTCACAGGCTCACCAGAAATTTGCTGTGTTCTTGGCCAAAGTAAGGGGGAGAGGTGGTGGATCAGTGGCTGACTGGTGGCTAAACATCAATTTGCAAATGAGAAAAAGAGCATGGATGAGGGTTGGAATTGGAAAGTGTTAAATAAAGTCTTATATATCAAAACTTAATCTCACCTCCCAAGATTTGATTAGGTTATATATCATTTTAATGTATAAAAGGAGTTTGATGTATAAGTTTATATAATATATTATTTACACCAAATGAGTGATAAATTCATAATATATTGTATTAGTTTATACTAAAAGCCCCAATACAATGTACCAAATAGGCTTTTGTGTTTATGATTTGTTAGCTTATATATGACTTGCCACTTGTGATTGTAAGACATAAGCTTAGTTGTTTTCTCAATTTTGGGGTTAGATTTATTATTTTGTTTTGTCATTGATATAACATATTTCAAGCTAATTTTCATTTTGTTTCTAAATCTTAATGATTCATTATGATTCACTATTCAGATATTAGTCTCTTGACTCTTGATTCACGATTTGATAACTATGCTTTTGAGTATTAAAGTGATAAAAAAAAAAATCTTTGTAGGAGCTAATTGATATTGGATGTATTTAGAGGACCAAAATGGGGTTGGTGACGGGTTCCTTCAGATTTAGGTAATAGGTAATTCAAGTTGAGTTAAAGACCTAAAGACACACAAGGAAATCTAAAATAAGGGAAACTATCCTTCCTGAGAAGCCCTTTTGATAATTTTAAGTTCTTTCAAAGGTTATTGTTATCCATTTGACGTTGTTACTCAGTTGACACTTTCAGATTCAAGATTAATTGCAAGGTACTCAGTTGACACTTTCAGATTGAAGATCAATCGCAATTGTTTGTACTTATATATTTGTCTAGTGTTGAAACAGCCTCAGATATATTCTTATGTTAAGAGATTATTTTAAAACTATTCATGGGATTACAGTTAAAAGTTTAAGCTTTTGAGTTGTAGTAGTCTTTGGCATGTTATCAAAGCCTTTATGGGCTTTTCTGCGAAGGGTGTGTTGGAGACTATGACAAAAACTATTTGTGGGCATTTACTTAACAACTTAAGCTTTTGAGGTGAAGTGATCATTGACATCTTAGATTGTCTAATGGCAGCTTCCTTATGGAATTAGCTGTTTGGGCTCTTTAGTGAGATTTGGGTTTGACTGCTGAACTTCAAGCACTTTCTCTTTATATGGTTCAAAGGTTTTGGTCGGGTTGAGGACGGCAAAGCCTTGTAGCAATGTGTGGTTTTTGCTGTGCTGTGGTGCACTTAATTGTAGTAGAATGCTCGTGTTTTCAGATGTGAGTACGTGCCTTTAGATTTGTAATGGGATATTAGTTTCCCTATGGTGTTTTGCTTATGGTTTATTTAAGAAGTTTCCTTGTTAGATATGGAATGGGATTGGGTAGCTTATTTACATTTTTAAGACTCTTCCTTTCTGCTTGTTCTTCACTTCATGTTTTTCCCTCTCTAGGAGATATGCTATTATTCTCTGTTGTGTTTCTCTCTCTCTCTCTGATAAAGCTTTTTGCTTGATTAAAAGGTGATTATTTTTCTCTGAGCTCAAGAACACAAATAAAATTTCTAGAGAAATAGCTCTGTCAGGCCTGCCTATGAGACTAAAGCAGATCATTCCTATTAATTCTATTATATTCGTACACAAAACTGAATTTGTACTTTTTCCTTTGAATATATTTCATGGTATCTATCTAAGAAGCACGGATACGTCCGTTTTGCCACTGTACCCGTATCGGATACGTTTCCGGTACGAATGCGCGCACCGTACGGGTACAAACGTACCCCGTACGTATCTGTTTCGTCCGTACGTTTCGAAACGTTTTTTCTGTACCGAAACGTTTTGGAAATAGCTCCGAAACGGCTGCGAAATGCCACGAAATGGCTCTGAAACGTGACAACGCCGTTCTCCTCGTCTTTCCTTCATTATTTGCCCTTCTCTGTCGAAGCCAACGCATCTCCTCCATCGATCTTCTCTGACTTTGAGTCTGAATCTGGATCTTCTCCCACCGTAGTTGCGTCTCGCGTGTTGCTCGCCGTCGCTGATTCTTCCCTCTGTGAAGCCGTCTTTTGCTCCGTCTTTTCTCCAGTGGAGGTGCGTCTCTGATCTCCATGTCCTGCCTTATATTCCACTTCCCCTGTTCCCCATTTCATTGCATCTTCATCTCCATGTATTCCTGTCGAATGAATTACTGAATAGAAACTTCCCCTGTTCCCCATTTCATTGCTTCACTCTCTTACGGCAGAAATGTGTTGTAACTGTTCTGGACAGTTGTGGTGTACTTTTAAGGTTTAAAAGGGTTAAGAAAGAGTGGAGATGGGTGGAAAAAATATTATGGAGTGATTTATGGGTGCTTCTTAGGTCTCGATTAACTAGCAGAATTTACTTCACTGGTCTTTTGTTTGTAAGACTAAGTGTTACTCTGTATGTATTATATATATATATTACTAGTTTTCTGTTCTGGTCTTCTTCAAGTACTATGAAAATTTTACCTTTGGCATTTGCATTCTTCTGTACATAAAAATTGAGCACTTATACATTCTCACCCTAGTCTAGACATATAAGTTCTATGTAGTTTATTTATGTCATCTAGTTTCTTGTTCTAAGTAAATTTTTTGCAAAAGCTCGTCCCAAAATTTGATAATCTTAACCCTATACATCTATCATACCAAAATTGACTGCTTTGTAATATGGCCTTTCCCCTTTCTGAATATTCTCTGGCTTCATGGCTTAAGTTGAGCTGATTCTAAATTCTTTAGGTTTTGATATTACTTCAGTACTAATGTATTACTAATCTCATAGTTGAGTGGGCATACACATTCTGACAGATTGTATGTAGAGAAAAGTGTTTATGGTGGATGGAAGCATGACACTATATATATATATATAATTACATATATTTATATGTACACACACACACACATATATACATTGTGTCATATAAGTCTTAGTCAAATCCTAATTTTTTAAACTTCCCATTAAATGAGCCCCTTCCAAACAAAATTAGAGCAGGCAACATCTTAAATTCTAAGTACTTTGCAATATTGTTTTTCATAATTACTTATTAAATAAAAAGATGTTAAACTATAGGCTTAAATAGACATTTGGTCCCTCTAGGTTCATAGAAGTTTCAATTTGGTCCATCTAGTTCAAAAGTTTCAAGTTTTAGAGACCAGAAATCCTCGTTATCCCTTTTGTTGTGTATCTCCTTGTCTATAGTTTTAAAGAAATCCTTGCTATCTTTATTGTTTTCAATTCTTCCCCTTCTGTGGCACTGTAGAATGGTTTATTAACATTGGCTGAAAGGCTGAAAGCACTAATTAGCACATATTTATTTATGTTTTCACATTTCATTCATCATTGAAGTGCTCATTTAGATTATATTTGATTGAGCAGAAAAATTTTAGAAATAAAAAAAAAAAAAATATGCACTGGTCTAATATACATTAGTCTTGTTGTTTCTCCATCATAGGTATCATGGCAACTGGAAGTTCTAGTTCTGCTAGTAATCCTAGATCTATTGCTTCTGCCGAATATTGTTCTAGTAGTGTTCTCCAAAAAGAGGAAACTCCATTATGGGCTTATGTAACTTTGATTGTTAGAAGTAGAGAAGGAGAAACTGCCAATTCTAGTGGAAACAAATATTGGAATTGTAATTATTGTAATTATGAATTTCAAGGATCTTATTCTAGAGTTAAGTAGCATTTGTTGAGAGTATCTGGTAAAGGAATTTCTACGTGTCCCAAAGTTGATGCTTGTTGTTTAGCAGAGATGAAAAATTTGCAAGAGGAAGCTGAGAATAGATCAAAACCAAAAGAAGTGCCATTACCACCACCAGCTAGAGGCTTATCTCCTTTAGGTGTTCAAAGTGAGCATAATCAAGGAAAAAAGAGAGCAATTGATGCTTTGGAAAAAGCTTTCAACCAAACAACTAGGGAAAATTTGTGTGCAGAAATTGCTAGAATGTTCTATTCTGGTGGTTTATCTTTTAATTTGGCACGCAATCCATATTACATTAATTCTTATCAATATGCTGCAAACAATGTGATTTTTGGTTTTAAACCTCCTGGCTATAATTCACTGAGAGGTCCTTTGTTGCAACAAGAAAAGGCAAATGTTGAAAGGTTGCTTGAACCAATAAAAGGGACTTGGAGTGAGAAAGGAGTGAGTATTGTAACAGATGGATGGACTGATGTATAGCGAAGGCCATTAATTAATTTTATGGCTGTATCTGATGGGGGTCCTATTTTTTTGAAGGCAATTGATGGAACTAAAGAATATAAAGACAAATTCTACATAGCTGAGTTGATGAAGCAGGCAATTGGAGAGGTAAAACCTCAAAATGTGGTTCAAATTATTACTGACAATGCCTTTGTTTGTAAAGCTGCTGGTAAGATTATTGAGGCTGAATATTCTCATATTTTTTGGACACCATGTGTTGTCCACACGCTTAATCTCGTGTTAAAAAATATATGTGCAGCTAAAAACACTTAGGCAAATGAATTAGTATATGAAGAATGTCATTGGATCACTCAAATCAGGGATGATGTAATTTTTATTAGAACTTTCATCATGAATCATTCCATGAGGTTGGCCATTTTCAATGAATTTGTGCCTTTGAAATTACTTGCCATTGCTGATACTAGGTTTGCGTCAACCATTGTGATGCTAAAGAGGCTCAGACTCATAAAAATGTCCCTTTGCACAATGGTAATAAATGATGAATGGAATACATATAAAGAGGATGATGTTGGAAAGGCTAACACTATTAAAGAGTTAATTCTTGACGACTCTTGGTGGGATAAGGTTAATTACATTCTCTCTTTCACGAAGCCTATTTATGACATGCGTAGATTTTGTGATACAGATAAGCCTACACTTCACTTGATTTATGATATGTGGGATTTAATGATAGAACAAGTGAAGGTATCAATATATAAATATGAGAAAAAAGAACTTTCTGAGCATTCAAAATTTTTTGAAGTTGTGTATGGAATTATAATTGATCGTTGGACAAAGAGTTATACACCACTCCATTGCCTTGCTCATTCATTGAATCCTAGGTAAGTTATATTAATATTCCATTATTATATTGTTGATATTCTTTCCGCTTTTAATTTTGTGCTAAATAAATCTAATTCTCATTGTTTTTATTGCATATTACATAGATATTACACTCCTCAATGGCTTAACGTGGCACCAAATAGAGTTCCTCCTCATTTAGATGGTGAAATTTCAACTGAGAGAACCAAATGTTTTAATATGTATTTTAAAGATCCTAGGGAGAGAAAATTGGTCCTTCAAGAGTTTTCAATGTTTTGTGGAGTTTCAGATGCATATTCATTGTTTGATTCTTTAGAAGATAGGTGGAATTTGGAGCCTAAAGATTGGTGGTTAAATTATGGTTCTTCAACCCCAATACTCCAACGGCTTGCATTAAAGCTTCTTCGTCAACCATGTTCATCATCTTGTTGTGAAAGGAATTGGAGCACCTACTCTTTCATTCACTCATTGAAAAGAAACAAATTGAATCCAAAAAGGGCTGAAGACTTGGTTTATGTTCACACCAATCTTCGTCTTTTGTCAAGAAAGAGTGAAAAGTATTCCAGTGGAGTGACTAAGATGTGGGATGTTAATGGCGATCATTGGGAGCCATTTGATGGGGCAGGAAGTCTTGAGGTTACAAATTTATCTTTAGATGAACCAGATTTAGAACAAGAGCTTATAGGGAATGTTACTAATGTCGATGAAGATGAAGATGAAGATTAGTTTGGATTGGAAATTCTAGTATTAATACTTGTTGGAAATGTAACTTATTATGAACATTTTATTTATCCTTGTAACTTGTTTTATTATTTATGGTTTAATTTAATTTTTAATGTGTTAAATTATCGAATATATATATATATATATATATTCCCGTACCCGTATCCTAAAATTTTAGAAATTGTCGTATCTCACGTATCGTATCGTGTCGTACCCGATATGCGTACCCGTATCGGTGCTTCTTAGGTATCTATTAAATGAGTTGTCTGTGTTACAAATTTTACAATTTGGTTGACTTCATTTTATCACCCCCCCCCGGCCCAAAAAAAAAAGTTGACTTCTTACTTTGTTTGCACTTTGCTCGCTTAAAAGTGACTCCATTGCTCATCATTCTACTTATAGTTTTGTTTTTTTTTTTTCCTTCCTTCCTCTGTAAAGTAATCTTGGACTGATGACTTTTTTTCCCCCTCTTAAATCAATAACTACAGCCAGCTTGCAATCAGTGCTAACAGGAAAAATACAGATCAGCACATTGTGTTGCTTGGTTGGTCTGTAGATGATGATAAGAGTGAAGCTGTGGTTGTTGATATTGATCGAGATAATTGGGTTCCAAGAATTGAGCTTCAAGGTATATCATTGCCTATTTGGGAAGGCATTATGCATTTTCTTCCACAAAAAGTTATCGTTAAATATGCAAAATCATTTTTCTTGTGAGTTCTTGTGCTGCTATTTTAGGAAGCAGTGTAGACGTTGCCTTCTGTAAAATGTTTGAGCTTTTAAAACCTAAATTTGACTGATGGATCCTCAAATAGATAAATGTATTTACCAGTTTTGGAGTTGCATACTTGCATATAACTTGTTGCACGGAAGCTTATGCCTGTTTCATGTTTCTTTTTCTTTTTTGGTGGTTAAGATATAGCAATGCTCTTGAATGCGTCTGCATTTTTTAGTAGTGAAATTCCCTTAAAGAAACATAGGGCAGATCACTAAAAGGAAGCAAAAACTGCTATGCTATTGTAAAGCAGCTGTAGATTCATGGAGCATTATTTCAAATATGAGCATTTCATGACAACTAAATGCACTGAAGAATGGCATAAGCTATACACTGCCATAAATCTTTGCCATGCCTAAACCTCTTAAACTAATCAATAGGAACTGTTAAATATTGAAAAGACACATTCAACTTTCTCTTGAAACTTCAAACAACTATTTCAGGTATGAGTGGCCGTTGGACAATGTTGAAATAAATGAGTAGCTGTTTGCAAGCTAGGACCACACCATAACACCTATGTAAGGAGAAAGATAAATTCTATGAACCTGGAAAATATCATTAGGTGTTAATTTTAGTAAGTATCCCTGTCCAAATAAAAAGACTTGTCCTTGAAGGCGGCTCTGAATATTTACACAGAATTGTTTGAAGGAACTTCTCTCTAATGCAAGAATTGATCAAAAGACTTGCAAAAAAATTCACAAGGGATTCCACCTCAAAAGTTTTTCTATTCTCTAGGTTCCAAAAGAAATGTAAATTCCATGATATAGTGAAATCATGATTGCTATTGAAAATTTGGATAGTGTATTTGCATAGAGTGACGAGAGAATAGAGGGCATTTTCTAGAGAGGGAATATTCCCTAGTTTGGGGTATTAACAAACGCATATATGAATAGATAATTCTTTTTGTATCTCTCCAAGTAAAAGTAGGGAGAGAGGGATAATTACATTTATGTATTCATAACAAACTTCTATACTAAGGAAAGAAAAAGAGGCCAAAAAAAAACTCAGTACAGAAGTTGATAGTTAGACGAATTTAGAATTATGAGTGGCTAGTTTTTATAAACCCATAGATTTGCAGATTCTCAATCACATTTGTCTTGGATGTTTCCTTTTGATTGAGGAGGATATCTTGTCCTCTGTTTTTGAATCATTCTCTCTTCTCTTCAATAAACTTTATTTGTCTATCAAAAAAATTAGTCAGCTGATTTGCTACCATATCAGTTTGTGCATAACCATAGTTATTAGTGGTTCATTATGGCACCAGGTAATAAGTATGGTTTAAATTAGATTGGGCAGGATGCAACATGACACTCACTGCTGCTCATGGGAGTCTTTGGATGTTCATTTCTCAATGCTACGATCCTTTTAATCCTTTTGTTTGTTTTAAATTAGGTGATGGTAATTAGATTCTTTGAGGATGTTTGGGTGGGAGATTTTACTTTCAAGGAGGCATTTCCATGCCTTTATAATCTTTCTTCCTTATATAAGGCACCTATTCAACACACTTGTATTCTATAGGGTTCTCCCATGTCTTGAAACTTCCATTTTTATAAGAGATTTTTGTAAATTACAATCCCTCTGCTTCTTTTAGAATCCATTATCTTTTTTTTCCAATCTAGATAGGAGAATCTGGACTCTTCACTTATCTGATGTTAAATCATGTAAAATTTTCTTCCAATATCTAATTCATCCTCCTAAAGTAAAGAAGTTTGTTCTACATAAATCCATTTGAATTGAGGTGAAATTGTTTGTTTGGATGGTGGTACTTGAGGAATCATACTATATGGATTTCACTTTATTTCATTGAAGAAAAACTCTTACAATATGATATACTCTGGCTGTGTGCCTATTTTAGGAAAGCTACTAACTATACAATTGATCTGCTATAAATTAGAGAGAAAAAACGAATTCTATAATTACTCCTAATTACAAGGGGTTCATATTCAAATTCCCAAGATGATGGAATTTGAATTAATCCTGAGATTCCAGCAGTACTTAATAGGATTAATACTTATGATATTATGTTACAAGTTTGTGGGCCTGAAATAGAACGTTGGATGTGTCCTCAAACACAATGGAATTAATAAGCAGATCATATGGTGCTTTGTGACATCTATAGCATTGCAAGTTTCATGTAGATGTAGTGCATGCTATATAAACTATGGCTAAATATGTAAATTGCCTTAACATAAATTATTTTGAGAGGTTGAAGACTAGCTGCTTTCTACCCAACCTTTGCCACCAGCTCACACTAGGCTTCTAGTAGTCATCTCTAGCTCTGACAGCCACTAACTGCCACCTGCATCTATTTAATAAGGTAAGCCTTCTTTCTCCTTTCTTGAGGGCTCGTTTGGTATGTAGAAAGTTAAATATGTAAATGGAAAGGAAAAGAAAAAAGATAATTTTATAAATAGAAAATACTTATAATACCCTTACTTTTAATGATTAAATAATAATTAATAGATAGTATTAAATAATGATTGAGTAATAATTATAGGGGCAAAATTGACATTTTATCAAAATTTTCCTCTCCCTTTCATTTTCCCTTCTACCAGACGATTGAGTAATACTAACTGCCACCTGCATCTATTTAAGTGGTAGTGGATTTAGTCTTTTCTTCTCTCTTGATTCAGGTGTCATTGTCCCCCTTATGCTTCTCCTCCTCATCCACCACCAGAACCACTAGCAATTCATGCTGCTTTAACATCAGCGCTCACACTAAATCCACTACCATGATTAGATCTGCTTGCTGTATTACCTCCTCCGCCTTCTTCACTCTTTGTGCCTCTCCTACCCCCCCCCCCTTTTTCTTTTTTTTTTTTTCTGTTTTTTTTCCTCTTTTTAAAGTTCACTTTTGGGATTTTGTGGTTCACAAAGTTTCCAATCGTTTGGATAACTTGAAGGGTGGTTTCTTTTCTTCAGCATTCCATCTTGTTAGAATAGTGAGTGTCTGATGGATAGGTTAGCTCAAGGGTGTTGATCAGTAGTGGGCTGGGCTTTTGTACTACTAATTATGCTTGACCTAATTTATAATTATAAGTAGACACATACGGTGCCGACAAAGTAGGTTAGTTATCCTATTTAATGTGTTAATCTTCTATTTTCTACATGGTATCAGAGCTGCGTTTGAGGGAAGAGTGGGGCTTCAGTTGTTTTCATCTTTAGGGTTAGAGCTCTGACCACTTCTCCAAGGAGCTTTGGCCTCCCGTTTTTCCTAAATAGTTCTGGTATCTAATTTTGACCCTTTTTTCAATGATTGAATTATTTTCCAGTGGCCAGAACATTCTCTGGCTAGGTCCTTTTGGACTAGAGACATTAAGATCAGCCTTTGAACTGTCGGGGCAACCTATGCATGACAACAGTGATGCTTGAAGACTAAGACCTACTGCACGGGTGCACCAATTTGAACTTGTGGATGACAATGATTGGACTCTTGACTATTTAGTCATGAAGGCTCTACTACGATGTCAAGGAGCACTTAATCCCAAAAGCTTTAGTTGTTAAAGGAAGGCTCAAGATTGGTTTTATTAATATCTTTTAACAGTTTTTTAAAGGACTGTCCTATTTGAACATTCAAAGACGCTGGGGGCCTTTGTTGTTTTCTTGAGTTTTAAATTTTCTTCTAGTTCTGTAACTTCCAAGAGGATACCTTATTCTCTTGCCTTGTTTTCTCTCCTTTCTAATAAAATTCCTTTCTTGTCCTTAAAAATTGGATAACTTCATAATTATAAGGACTGGTGTTGCTTCATGTCAACTGTGTAGCAGCCTGATCTTTACAAACTCTTTCTAGGGCTATATCTTGAATTAAGATTAATATTTTTTGGTCTCTCTTTCTCTCCCTCTCTTTTCCTTTTTTTTTAATGTGAAATTAACATGTGAATTTTTTTTCCTTTTCTTTTTCAGAAAATGGTGATGATAATTTGGTCTTAGGGCTATGCATTGATAATGTTTCAGTCTATCAGAAAGTTAGCGTTCAACTTGGTATGGAGGAAAGGACCAAGCTCACACCATATTGTGTTCTTATATGTCTTACATTAGATGGAAAGGTTGTCATGTTCCATGTTGCCAGGTAACTTCTTTTGTTGTTCTTATGTACTTCCTTTCTCTGGGACACATCTGATTAATTGCTTTGAATGGGAATAGAAGTTGCATTTTTGCAGTACAAGTGGTTTGAGAGAACCCTAATTTTCTCCATGTATTTTTTATTACTCAGTAGCTTGAGTATGCCTTGTCTTTAGTGTTGCAGGAAATGAATTTTCCCCTGAGGTTGTTTCTGTGCTGCCTGATGAGGAAAGGGATGCTCCTTTAAAGCTTCCTGTGGAGGAATGTTCCACTTTTTTGCATGGATTGAGGGAAGAAGAATTAGAGCAGGTTTCTTTGGGTCTTAAGTTCCAAGATACGAAAATGAAAGAAATTGTTCCACCAGGGGTTGATGAAACTTGTATTGAAAATTATATGCAGGTTTCTGAGGAATCCAGGCATTTTGCAAATCCTTGTCAAATAACTCTTAATGAAGATATTACTAAGAGCAAAGAAGTGGAATCAGTGGCAAATTTACAGTCTCTTAAGCCTGATGGGCAGCAAATGGTTCCAAATGTAAACCTGAACCAAGAGTCTGATGGTCAGAATCCATGCCTTTCGCTGGAGCATAGCACCAAGTTATGTCAATTTTCTTCAAGTGCTCCTCTAGAGCAATTCAGCATGATTGGAACCCAAACAATTGGAGGACTTGAATTTAGCACTGGTTCTTTTACTGTTAAAAGTCCTGCTGCATCTGCTTTGCCAAGTTATAACAATTTACAAGAAACTACTGAGATGGCTAATGAACCTTTGAACAAAAATGGTTTATGGGATTCACAGATAGCTTCTTCTCATCGATCAACTGGTGAAAATTTTTCATTAACAAGAGACTCTGATGTATCTTCCTTTTCAACGCTGGGTAATGTTCAGATTTGTGCTTATCAAAACCAAATATATTTTATGGGTAATGCAAATGTTAATGCTGCAAAAGATCATGCAGGCCTTGGTCCAAAGCCTTTTGATGTTCTGGATACACATGGTGTATTACCTCCTGTCAACTATGCTAGTAGACCAGTTCAGAGTGAGGGACAACAAACTTCGAAAGGAGCAGGAAATATGGAACTGCTCTCCGTTTGTAGCTCACAACTTCCATTGAATGAAAATATTACAGTTGAGAAATCTTCCATTCATAAGTTTCGTGCTGCCAGTGAGCAGCGCAGAGCATCATCCATGCTTGGGATATCAACTTCTGAACCGAACTTATCAAGGCAGTTTGGCAATGTATTACTTCTGAAAAGCCTTCATCATTTTCATGTATGCTTGAAATGGTAGAACTTGAAAGAAGAGAATGTCTTGAATAGAATTATATTTTCCTAAATTCCTAAGTTTGTCCCCTCATTCTAGTTAACCTGTATGAATGTTACATCATCTGGTATATCTTTCTTGTCTTGGTCATAATTTTGATCCTGTGAATATTAATTGGCCTTTTCCTTTTTCTTATTATAAATTCCTTACTATGTTCTCTAATCTGTGTATCAATTGCTTAGATTCATGAGATGACTAAAGAGCTGGATCTACTATTGAAGTCAATAGAGGAGGCTGGTGGCTTTAGAGATACTTGCACTAGGTCACTTCTTAGTTCAGTTGAGGCATTGGAGCAGGGCATGGACACTCTATCTGAAAATTGCAAAATATGGATGGTAGTGTTTCTCTGTTCATTATATCCCTTTTTTTATTTTTCAAGGCTTAGCGTACAAGACTTCCTTTATCATTTCTGATTGAATTTTAGTGAGTCTTGTGTTTTGAACAATCTTTTATTCGTTCTGGTAATTAGTAAGATCTTAAAGGATGTATTAGCAGCCACACTAATTAATTACTTGTAAGGCCCGTTTTAGACCAGTGGTAGAGAGCTACTGAGATGCTGGACACTATTTTCTAGGATTAATAATTTCTTGTCATCCTCCTTTTGTTTTGTGATTTCGACTGTGTAATAAGTCTTCTGTCTCTTTAAAAAAAAAAAAAAATCAACAATATTGAGTAGAGTTGTTTCCAGCTGCTCTTGGCTACTGTTGATTTGAGCTGATGAAGTGCCTACTATTTCTATGGCTGGAGATGAAACAAATAGGAATCTGTATATTTTAAAATTCCTGTAAACTTTATTATTAGGACCATGTTAATTTTATTTTCTGATTTTCCTTTTTGTTTGGGTTTTATTTTATTTTATTTTATTTTTTTGGGGGGTGTAAGCATAGTGCAATAGTCCCTGGAATTTTTTTTTTGGGGGGATAAGATAAGTTTTTTTTTTTTGGTTAATAATGAAAAGAGAAAGCAATACCACAACAACAGAGGACAAGGAAATATAAAGCTCTTAATATAAACAATATTAGCTCGAAAGAGCATTACAATCCCTTTGTAAATCTGTAAGGGACACGTCCCTATAAAACTTATTTGCTGAACAGAGTTGGAAGGCTAATTAAGTGCAGTAGTGTATCCTAATGCTATTCATGTATTTTTTTAATGCATTTCTTTTTCTTAGTTTCAATCTATTTTCTCTAACTGATATTTAAATTTTGGCCATGTCACTTTGCAGTACCAAGTCATTGAACAACTTGAGGAGGTCCATTGTCTTCTTGATAAGATCATACAAGGTATTCTAAATAAGATAGTGTTTTGCATTCCCTATTCATCTAAGAAAATTACAGATTACTCATATATTGAAGGTGATGAATTTAGTTTTCAAGAATCCAATGAGAACGATTTAGATGAATTTTCAGAAAATTATTAAGGAAGGAAATTGTGGCTGCATGGCTCATAAATCATTGATCAGTCTGTTTATATTTTGATATAATTGAAACTTGAATGGATTACTTTTTCTTCCCTGAAAGATTTGCGTTGCATCAATTAGTCCTCCGCATATTATTTACAGTACCTGACTACATCAATCTTTAATTTAACTAAGTCAAATCGTTCCCTACGTATTGCTTTTCTATCAATTTATGGTTTATTTGACTGTCACTTTGTTAGATCTAAGTTTTGCACACAGTCTATACCAAGTCTAAAATTCAGTCAGCCGATTTGTTTACTAAATCTATTGGAGGTTTTGGAATTAAAGATACTTTTAAGCTGTAACAACTAACAAGCTAAGCATATGATATATACGCTCTAGTTTGAGGGGAAGTGTTTTATTGAGTTATTCCTCTGAGTTCTCTAGGAGTTAGCTTTATTATCAGATAGTGTTTTAGCTTTATCACCAGTAATGGGGTTTGTAGTCAAACTTTATTTTTCAGCATTATAGATAAAGGAGTTTACTAGTGCTGAGGTATGCTTCTCCCTCTAGCACCTAAATTTTGCATCATGTGATCATTTTACATGGTCATTGCTGGAAAGCATATTTAATATGTAATTATTTGCTACAAATCACATATAACATGCAATTATTCTCAGGTTTTAATGTCTTTATTTTTTTTCTTATTTTGATAGTTGGGTCAACATGTTATTTCCTCTTTTAAATGATTGTAATTAGACCTTAATTAGGTCTATTTTAATTTTTTCTTCTGGAGAATGTGAATCTGTCCATTAATTAGGTCTTTTATTATGCATTTATCTCTGTTTTTTTTCCTTTCCCGGAGCACTGTCCGCCCCTCTTTATATATTGTACCCCTGTTCAGATTTGAATAATAAGAGAATCAGAGCCTTAATCTCTGAATTCCTCCAGTGACAATGAGATAAAAACTGTGTTTGAAGCATTGAAACTTTCTTAGTAGGTAAAGCATACCATGAAACATGTTCTGTGCTGAAATGGTAGCATGTATAACCTTGTCCCAATTTTCTTGAGGAATACTACAAAATAATCCTTCAATTCAGGATCTTTGATTTCCATAAAGTTTCTTGAGAGCCACCAATACCTTTTTCTCTTGAAAAGCATGTTCCAATTGGGATTGATCCTTCTCAATTGATATACCTCACTGATGGTTTTGAAGTAAATCCTGAAGGTGGCAACTTCTTATTGAAGATTTCAAATATACTTGACCATCATATTGCCAGGGAATGAGTTCTCTAGGATGTTTTCAAAGATGCTTATGCTAGCAGGACCATTAAATTATAAACAAGTAATGAAAATGTCAAATATAATATGCTAATTAACTTATATTGATGCATTTGCTGTCATGTGTCCATGACAGCCTAGTTTTGACTTTTCATATTTTACACCTTTTCTTTTCTGTTCAATTTATGAAATTTTCATTTCTTTTATTAACCGAATGGTTATCTGATCACATGACAGTTGTGGCAAGGAAGACGTACATGGAAGGGATTTTTAAGCAAGCTTCTGATAGCCGATATTGGGACCTATGGAATAGGCAGAAGTTGAGTTCAGAACTAGAGCTGAAGCAGCAGCATATACTAAGTCTGAATCAGGTAGTGTTAGTAATATTTTACGAACAAAGCATTACTATGACTGGGATTTAACAATTTATTTCAATCTTATTTCAGGATTTGACCAATCAGTTAATTGAACTGGAGAGGCATTTTAATGTCTTTGAACTCAGTAAATTCAGTGAATATGGTGGAACACATGTAGGTCATGGAGCTATTCAGAATAGATATAGACCTCCAAGGTAAAGTAAATTATAGTAGCTTTTATACTGTACATAAATGAAAAACATGAAACTTAGTCCACTTAACATCTTCATGCAATTTCAGTTGAGGACTGGTGGCTTTGATATGGATCTGTTTTTATTTTTCCTTTAAGAAACTAATTAGAGATGGAGCAGTGTGCCTTTCTCCTTTAATTCTCTACTGTTACTTGATGTTCTTTAGTCTTCTAGTTTGGGTGGCTGAGAAGATCAAGATTAAGAAAGATTTTCTTTGGTTTGGGGGTAGTGAGGCAAAAGGGGTCATTTGGGATTTGTCAAAGACCATTTAATACCAAAAGCTTAAGTTGTTAGGTGAAGGCCAATGAATAGTTTTATTATAATTTTTCACATGTCCCTTGACGTGAAGCTCTGACTTTCCAGCATAGAGATAACTGTTGAAATTTCAATTAAATCATTGAGATTGGGGACAGCAAGAACTGAACTCTTGACTACTTGGTTATAAATGCTTTGATACAATGTCAAAGACCATATCATTCCAAAAGCTTAAGCTATCAGGTAAAGGTCTACAAATAGTTTTATTATAATCTCAAACAAATTATGTTGTCAGTCTAGTGTAGGGAACGCAGTGGGCAGGGACAAACGCAAATTGTCCACTTTAGGGGCAGCGGCCCTCCTTAAAAAAATTTTTATATGTATTATGGATGTATATAATATTATATTTTCTTTAAAATTTATAAATTTATAAAATTTATAAATTTGTCCACTTTAGTTTTTTACCTACCCCCTTTAGTGTTTTAAAGTCTTGAACACCTATTTTTAAAGATATAGCTGCTTCTTACATTGATCATAAATAAAATATATTAAAGCTTCTGCAATAAGCTTTTTATATTGCTTTGATCTTTTTTTGTTATTATTATGTGTCTCTGTTTTTTAATTTTAGCAAATTTTATTATAATATTAATTTAATAGATACTTAAAATTACATTTTTAATAATTATTATTGTTCATATTAAGTATAAATTTTCACCCCTACCCCGCTTCAATTTTTTCTAGTCCTGTCCCTGTGGAAGTGATATATAAGATATTAAGAGGGTCAGGGTATAATAGAAAGAAAATTAGAGTTTCTAGGTGAACCAATGCTAATAAATTTGTGGATTAAAGTTTTGTTGTGTTTATGTCGAGGAAAGAGCTATTTGCGAGCAGTATGATGGGGTTATAGGCTGCTTGGGTGCTAGGAACGGTACCTTCCGGAATATGGTTTCTAGGTGAACCAATGCTAATAAATTTGTGGATTAAAGTTTTGTTGTGTTTATGTGAGGAAAGAGCTATTTGCGAGCAGTATGATGGGGTTCTAGGCTGGTTGGGTGCTAGGAACAGTACCTTCCGGAATATGGTTTTGGCTTTGACTGGTGTTAGGTGAACAATTAGTGTTATGATGTGATGAATTTTTAATTCTGTCTGCCTAGGAAAACGGGTATGGGTAGCGTAGAAAATTAAAGATAACAGAATGATAGCTATCATGGAGAAGCAAAACCTAGGCACCGGACTTGGGTTTTGATTGCATCACTACAGAGTAGAGGGCAATTTGTTGCCGTGATTATTACACTGATCATATATCCTCAACTTTTTAATACTGGCAAACATTACTTAGCTAGGACTAACCAAAACCCGTGGACCAATAAGTTCACAACGAAAAGCCAAGTTAAATAGTCAGACCTTATCATACCCAAATATGAACCTATATTTTTTAACCCTACAGAAAAGTCCTAATACTGTGGCCCATACATAAACATGACTAGGTACCAAACCTTAAATATTTGACACAAAAGTACCAAAATACCCCTGGGACTGAGATATGAAATTAATGAAAGTAGCCTAATTGACCACATACTAAACCCAATAATTCTAGATTGTAAAGCTATGAGATATTACAATCGGGTCCAATATCAAATCTATACCAAATTGGTGAGACCTTTAGATCTTTAGGCTTATGCCTTCTGGATTGCACTGCTGCCTGTGTCGGGGAGGCTGGGACTTGATAACTCATGCAACAATATTTCTGTAATGGGTAAATTTTCACGTTGTATTCCTTTGTCATTTTTCTCAGGTTTCATTGTGTTTTTCTCTGCCTTATGTTCCTTGCGAAATCGTCAGTTTTTTAGAGAATGTGTTGATCTCATTCTATGAGCTAGTTTTGATAGTAGGGAGATTGGTGGTTTTCTTTTACTTTTCGGCATCCTAAATTGTGTATTTGAGTTCTGATTTCTTTTATATCGAACTGTGTCTTCTATTTTTTTAAGTAAGTTTAAATGGAGAAGAGTTAGTAATAAAGTAGTTGAGCAACCAGAAAGCTTTTCTAACGTAGGCAATATTCACAAGAAAAATACTACCAACTAGCTATTTTGTTTCAAATAATTGTGTTAGAAGTTGCCAATTTAAAAATTAATCTGAAATTAGGACTCTTACATGTCTTATCATAGTTCAAATCAAAATTTACCATCTTATAGTTTCTTTTGTGCAATGTTTTACTCCATATTATATGAGATATACATTGTTAGCACTATTTCATAATATGTTTAATATTTTATTAATAATATGAACAAATATGTCAATTTTCTCATTTATCTTTTAGAATACAACAACAACAAAGCCTTTTCTCATTAAGTGGGGTCGGCTATATGGATTAATCGACGCGATAAAGTCTTATCGTAAATCATATTTTTAGAAAAATCATTTAAATCTAAATCTTTTTTAATAATTTCTCCTACAGTTTTTTTTTGTTTCCATCTATCTCTAATTATTAGACTACTCTCCATCTAATCTACTTTCTTAACTGTGGCTTCTATAGGTCTTCTTTACATATGCCCAAATCATCTAAGTCGTGATTTTACAATCCTTTCTATAATAGATGTGACCTCCATTTTCTCTTTAATTCATTCTTCTCTAATTCTATCTTGTCTGGTGTATTCACTCATCTAACGTAACATTCTCATCTATGTAACATTGAGCTTATTCTCTTGTTTACTTTTTATTGCCTAACACTCAATTCTATACAACATTGCAGGTCTGATAGTTGTGCGATAGAATTTATCCTTTAAGTTTGAATGGTATTCTTCTATCACAAATAACGCTCGAAGTATTCCTATATTTCATTCACCCCGCTTGAATCCTATGTTTTACATCTTTCTCTATTTTCCTATTATGTTGTATGATGGACCCAAGATTTAAACCGTGTAACTTGTGGTATAGTATGTTCTCCAATTTTTACTTCTGCACTAGAACTAATGCATCTCTTACTAAATTTACATTTGATTTACTCCATCTTACTTCTAGTTAAACGAAATCTGTATTCTTTCAAAATTAATCTCCACATCTCTAACTTCTCATTCATTTCCTCCATTGATTCTCCAACTAGGATTATGTTTTTTGCAAAAAGCATGCATTGTGGCACCGACACGTGGATATGTTCAGTAAGTACATCCAAGACTAAAGTAAAAAGATAAGGACTCAAAGTTGACCCTTGATGTAGACCAGTAGTTATTGGAAAATCTTCTATATAAGTTTACCTTTTGTTATAACATTGGTTGTAATCCCATCATATGTATCTTGAATTGCTCGAATATAAGCTATACGAACTTTTTTTTTCTTTAAAGCCTTCCACAAAAACTCTCTTGACACTCTATCATATGTTTTTTCCAAATCGATGAATACTATATGTAAATTTTTCTGATTCCTTTGATATCTCTCTATCAATCTTCGCGACAAATATATTGCTTCTATCGTCGACTTTCTTGATATAAAACCAAATTAATTTTTAGTAATTTGAGTCTCTTGCTTTAATCTTCGCTCAACTACCTTCTCCCGTAATGTCATAGTGTAGCTCATGAGTTTAATTCCTCTATAATTTGTATGGTTTTGTATATCTCCCTTGTTCTTTTAAATAAGAATTAAAGTATTTCTCCTCCACTCATTCGACATTTGTTTAAACCTCATAATTTTATTAAATAACTTTGTGAGCCAACTTATGCCTTTCATACCTAGACTTTTCCATACTTCAATGGGTATATTATCCGATCCAATTGCTTTGTCATTCTTCATTTGTTTTAATTTTTTTTTACTTCTGACTCTCAAATTCTATGATAAAAAGTATAATTTTGATCCTCTTCTTTAATATCTAGTCTATCTGAGTGCAATAAAATCCCATGTCCTTCATTAAATAATTTATAAAAATAATTTTTCTACCATTCCCTAATATCTTGTTCCGTGACTAAGAGTTTCCCTTCTTTATCCTTAATGCATTTCACTCGGTCTACGTCGTGTCTTTTTTTTTCTACTTTTAACTAGTTTGTAGATATTTCTCTCTTCAATTTTAGTACTTAAGGATTGATATAACCCATCAAATGTCTTAACTCTCGCGTCGCTCACCGTCTTTTTAGTATTTTTCTTAGCTATCTTATATTTTTTCCCAAGTTTCATCACTTTTACACAAAGACTACGCTTTATAACACTCTCTTTTAATCTTAACCTTATCTTGCGTGCTTGTATCCCACCATCAAAATTCTTTATCCCTAGGTCTAAAGCTTTATGATTCACTGAGTATCTCCTTTGCCACTTTTCTAATCTCTTTAGTCATCTCATTTCACAAATTGTTAACACTTCCTTATGCTTCCCAGGATCTGAACTAACACTTTATGTTGAGTTGTCAAGCTCTCAAAAGTATAACTTTGCAATCCATGCAAAGTTTTCTATCTGATTTCCTTATAAGAAAGGAATCAATTTAAGAGCATGTCTTTCCACTTTTGTATGTGATAAGATGCTCTTCACCTAAGAAGCACCGATACGGATACGCGTATCGGATACGATACGACACGATACATAGAATACGTCAATTTTTAAAATTTTAGGATACGGGTACGGGAATATATGTATATATATATATATTCAATTGTTACATATGTTAATGTTTAAGTCTTTAGAGAAAAACAATAACAATAGCATCAAAACCAATTATATGAAATATTAAAAGATAATTTTTAAAAATTTGTTATTTAATTTATATAAGTGTCATAGGAACTCATAGAAACTCTAGGAGACAGAAAAAAAAATAAACTACTGTTCTAGTCTTTGAAAGATGCCACCGACATTAATTATATGTTACTCCAGTCAAAGTGCCAACACGAGTTAAACGTACCAGCTTGAGTGTGCACGAATTAAAGCATAAACCATCCATTGTTCCTTTATAGAATCTGCAATTTCTGGACAAGAACTTCTGCGTATGTATCCTTTATGGAAAAACTATGAAGTTTCATTTGATCTTTTGGAGTGACAGAGTGACCATGTATACAGAAGCCATCGGAAAGAAGAATTCAAGCTTTCAAAACAAAAAACAAAAACAGAAGCCACCGAAAAGATTACTCACCTGCCACAGCCGGAGAAGACGACGGAAACGGACGGCTTGCCGGAGAAGATGACACAGAACGGAGCGAAGAGATGAGCAACATGGAGGGAGACGCAACAGGAACCAAAGGTGAGAGAGAAATGAAGACCGGCTCGAACGTACGGGCGAAAACGGAAACGTACGGGTACGTTTGTACCCGTAGGGTACGCGTGTCCGTACCGGACACGTATCTGGTACGGGTACGGCACCTTGTTTGCCGTATCGGTGCTTCCTTGCTCTTCACGCTTCCTAAAACAAGTATTAGCTATTGGGAGATCGAACGTTAATGAGAAGTTTAGAATAATTTTACCCTCTACATTTACTTCCTCTAAGCCATGTCCTCTATGCTTACTCTTGTAACCTCTAGATGTATTCCCCATGTGACCATTAAGATCTCCTCCTAAAAGAATTTTTTCTTTTAAAGGTATTTTTTAACTAAACATTATAAATCCTTCCAAAATTTTACCTTGTGATGTTCTTTTAACCCTACTTGTGGTACGTAAGCATTAATAACATTAAGGTTTCCTTTTCCACCACAAATTTTAATGCAATGATTCTATCTCCTAATCTCTTTACATCCATCAAAATATTTTTCCAAAACAAACTTATAATTATACCTATTCCATTTTTAGATTTAACCTTGCCAGTATACTTAAGTTTAAAATTAATTCTTTCACTTTTCTCCTACCCATTTGGTTTCTTGTAGACACAAAATTAATCTTCCTCCTAATCATAGTAGCTACAATTTTTATTGATTTATCCGTAAATGTACCTATATTCCAAGTTCCAAAACGAATCCTACTCTCGTTAACTAATTTCTTTACCTATATTAGCTCATGAAATTGTGGGAACCTTTGCTTATTTTTCACTACACCCAGATGTCGATGCAGCAGCTTTTGCTCATTTGTCACTGTACTTGAGCTATACAACACGTTGCTTTTGGGTAATGATCTAGCATTACCTCTAATATATCAATGATCTATATCATAAAGATTCAATAAAGTTTTACGTTAGCTGTCGACTGCTTAACCCAACCCTCTTCTTTTTTTCGGGTTTGGGACCAGCTATAAAAAATGATTTATATCAAAGTTCAGTATAGTTAGAGTTTTATCTTTTAGAATATTTTTGTATATAAATATTTTTAAATAATTAGAATCTTTCTGTGTCAATTGTTCAGCAAATTATTAACTTCAGTATATATCAATAGCCTAGATTTACAATAATTTATTCGTTTTATGTAATAAACAGCATTTTCTTTTCCAATAAAATAGGAGCTTAGAAGAAGCAGCATATTCTTTTTTTCAGAAAACATAGTATGAATGAAACATCACACAAAAGAAATGCTATGTAGAGAAGATTTATCTGTGTGCATTTGTTTGAGTGCTCCATCTTTGTTTTGACTTAATAGTGACAAAGGTGCTTGGCTGATACCCAGCTCCTAGTTGGATGTATTTGGCAGCAGCTTATTGGAGTTTGTCTTCTCTAATAAGCACTTATAAACTATTTTTTTTCATGTGTCTGGGTTAACTTTAACAAGAGCTTAAAATGCCTCTAAAAGCTGATTTTAGCTCATTTTCGTAAGCTTGAAACCAAAGCTTAACCAGTTAAGTTCCCATGAAAGCTCAAGACATCTTAGGTGCAAGTTGATTGTTCATTAGTGTTGGACAAAATTGCCCTCATTGATATTTAACTATGTAAGAACTTCGTGGGATCTTTATCCAAACACAAATTAGCTTATTTTAAACTGCACTTGTGGCAAGAAAGCTTATTTGATAAACTGTTAAATAAGTACTCATGTATCTAAATGGAGCCTAGTCCTTTTGTGACATTAGGTTCTACATTGAAAGATAATGCATATCTGTAAAACACTATTGCAAGACACAGTTTATAAGGTGATAGTGTGTAGCAGGTTTGTATTGTATCATGCAATTTTCAATTGTTCTAGACATACATCCGTGTGATACTGATGAAATGGCCTTTAATCATATGATTTTAACAACTATACTTTCCACATGGTACAGATTGGCTCTGACTTAAGATAAATCCACTTCTTTCACTTGTAAGTGTTTCTGAGTGTCTCGTTTGTAGTTTGGAAGCTGTTTATTTTCCTTATGATTAGGAGGTAATATTTTGTGAAATGTGACATTTCTTCTGTTATGTGGTGCTTTTAGAAGGCGCATAATGCTAAAATACCCCAAGGGTACTTTTAAGTCTCTTGTTTACATTGGGAGTGAGTTGTCCAATTTAGATTCTCTTATGACTTCTAGCCTAAAACTTGTGTAGGGCATTCCTCTTGTGGAAATTCAGAGGGACTCTAGGGTGTCGCTATAGTCTTTAGTTCATCATTAGTTCCCCCCACCCCTCGCACGCATGTGCGGCCGAGGGAGCCCTTTTCTTTCTTGGTAGAGAGAGACAAAGAGATGGACTGGCTAAAAAGGTTTATGGGAGGATCTTTGGGTTGGAGTCTTTCATGGAGGGTTTTTTGGCCTATTTCGACTTCCGCCTTATACATGATAGCCCCATCCAAAATTTCTTTAATCCTTAAGATGCCACCACCTTGTGGAACTTTCATTTTTAAAGGAACTTAGTGTATTTGGTTGGAGGAAATGCTTGTACTTTCAAGCATATTTCAATGTTTATAGCTATTACGAACAAGATTGTTTTTATGGCTTCGTTTTGGTGTTTTTCACGTGGATTTTGAAGGATCTCTCACATATGCAGTGGAACAGACGAGTTCTTTTCCACCAGTTTAAAGAAAATATATATTTCTTTTCTTGTTACTAAGGATAGCTTTGAGTAGTATTTTTCTGAACTGGAGATTTTTTTCCCCCCTGTTTTGCAGACACATTCAGTCGTTGTATAGTGTACATAATGCAATAAATTCACAACTTGTAGCTGCAGAGAATCTTTCAGAATCCCTCTCAAAACAAATGGCTTCACTGAGTGTAAAGTCTCCATCTGAGGAGCAGAAGAATGTGAAGGAGTTGTTTGAAACAATAGGAATTCCCTATGATCCTTCTTTTGGATCTCAGATGAAAAATGTTATAAATACTCCTCCAACTAAGAAGCTTGTGCTTTCTGATCTGGTCACTAATAAAGATCGGTCTAAGAAAAATCAAGCCAGTGCTTTTAAGGCTTGTGAACCAGAAATGTCTCGGAGGAGAAGAGACTCTCTTGATCAGGTATTATTTTCTTGTGAGTTACACTTTTTCTTTGTTTTAGTATATATATATACTACAATTGATCAGACATTGGTTTAAGCTGCTCAATTTTGCTTCCTGACTATGGTAGTGTTTATACCTTTCTTCTTTGCATTTGTTACTAGGTGAAATGCCAAGAAGCCATAGAATAATAATGTAGCCATGTATTTTATCTGTGTCCCTAATGTATCTTAAATAAAGTTAATAGGATAATAATATATGCACCTAGTATGCATTTAGATGTACCAGAGGCATATCTATACCAGATATGTACCTGACCTGTGCAGCAGAGACTTAGGTGCACCCAACCTTCATACTTCTGGTTGATATATTGCTTTCACTAATGGTGTGATTTGTGAGTATTAATAAATTTGGATGCAGAGTTGGACCTGTTTTGAGCCTCCTAAAACCATCGTAAGAAGAATGTTGCTGCAAGAAGTAAAGAGACCGAATATGAATAGATCTTTGTTTTCAATGGATAAAGAAAATATTGACCTTTCTGTGCTGAAGAAATCTCCACATCGAACGGATTCCAGAATTTCTGCAACTATATTCCCTGCATCTGAAAAGAAAGGTGATCTCACCTAATGCTGGCCTGAATTATGCATATGAATTAATATTGTCTGAATACTGAGCTTTCTGTATAAAAATACTGGCCGCAGGTATTCAGGTTGCTCACCCTGAAGATGTGTCAGAACACACAAAGGCATTCATATGGGCTAACAACCTCTCGACACCCACCCAACTTTCAGAGTATACGTCTCCTATGTTACAAAGAGGCAATGTTTCAGCAGTTTCATCAAGGTCTGCATCCCACTTGTTACCAGCAATAATGCATTGTCAACTGAAGGAAAATCAAGATTTGACTGCCGAAGAGTACAATATTGGTGTTCAAAAGGTCAATGCAATCTCAAATAGCGAGACTAAACCTATCTTGCAGATGAAAATACCTCAAAAATCATCAGTCTCTATCTATTCACCCACAGACACTCCTTCATTGCTTATTAAATCCAGCGAAATGTCTGTTTCTAATAGTAAAATGACCATGTTTACTAGTTCCACAATGGAAAACAAGCCTTCAAATACAGTAAATTCTGAATCTTGGAGAAAACAGGAGACTCCATTCTCGGCCTTATCAACCATTCCTCTAGCTTCACCTTTGCTTGGAAAATCTATCCACTTTAATGTTGACAAAAGCCAGCCTGGTGAAAAAATTTCAGCAGTGCCCACATTTGGTGGTTCATGTGATTCTCCATCTCCAACTATCCGAACATCATCAGCTTCTCCTCTTTCACCATCTGTCTCATTGGCGACCATGCCTTCTGCAGCAGTCTCAGTGGACTTAAGCAGATCTTTAACTAGTTCAAACACAAATATAGATGCTAATCAAGTTACGTCAACATATTCAGCTTCAGCTTCTCCCTCTAGTAGAGCCACTAAAGACGTGGTGCCATCATTTCCTTATCCATCTTCCTTGAATTCAAACTTGGAGGCACTTAAATCAGAGGTTCACCAAGTTGGCATATCTAGTTTAAAGACTGATTTGGAGACTGCTAAAGATGTGAGCACTCTGCTGATTGAGCCTCCAAACAATGAAACTAAGCCAGAGCATGAAGCTTCAGAAAAATGCAGTCCTTCAAGTGCAAGCTTAAGCGGACAGTCCACAAACATTGTCGCAAGTTCTGCGCCCAACATTATCTCTGTTTCTCAGCCAGAACAGCCTACTGATGCACCTATGCAATTTTCAACTTCTTTTCCTGCCTCTTCTAGTGTTGCTAGTGGGAAAAATGCAAATTTGGATGCTGGAATCACAGATGAGGATGAGATGGAGGAAGAGGCTCCTGAGATGAACAACACTACCGAACCTAGTTTGGGAGGCTTTGGTGGCTTTGGAATTAGCTCTATCCCTAATCCTTCCACAACTAAATCAAATCCATTTGGTGGTTCATTTAGTAATGGAGGAGCAAGTCCAACAAGCTCTACAATTGCATTCTCAGTTCCTAGTGGAGAGTTATTTCGACCTGCATCTTTTACCTTCCCAAGCTCACAATCTTCTGCACCAGCCCAGTCAACAAATTCAGGTGCATTCTCTGGTGGCTTCAGTGCTGGGACATCTGTTTCTGCGAGTGTGTTTGGCCAGCCTGCACAAATTGGATCAGGGCAGCAGGCTCTAGGATCAGTTCTTGGTTTTTTTGGACAGTCAAGACAGCTTGGTAATGGATTACCAGGTAGTGGTTTTGCGGCTCCTAGTGGTTTTGGGGGGGGATTTGCGGTCAGTAGTTCTGCTGGTGGCTTTTCAAGTGCTTCAACAGGTGGAGGGTTTGCTGGTATAGCATCAACAGGAGGAGGGTTTGCTGCTGTTGCATCTTCTGGTGGTGGATTTGCCGGTAATGCTTCCTCTGGTGCTAGGTCTGCTGCTAGTGGTTTTGCGACTATTTCTTCAGCCGGTAGATTTGGGGCATTTAGCAGCCAAGGAAGTGGTTTTGCTGCTTTCAGTACTGGTGGTGGAACTAGTAAACCTCCTGAGCTCTTTACACAGATGAGAAAGTAGTCACTCATATATGTCACATGTAAAATCTGTTCCATGAAGTGAATTTTACAACAAAATGGATTGTTGGAAAACAGAAGGGCACAATTTCTAAGTGGATTTTGTTTTATCTGGACCGCCAGAAATACATATTCCTTGTATTTAATTTTTTCGTAGGTACTGTTTCCATATACTTTGCGTTCTGTATTTTGAACGTATGCATGACTGAGAAGACGGACTTCGGCTGCAGAAATCCTCGATATTGGAAAATGTTCATGACAAGTAAACCCCCGGGCTAATTACCTGACTATGTGGAGTTCTACTTTTTAATAGGATGAATTTTCTTATCATTTTATCATTTTAAGGGGGTGTTTGGTATGTTTATTGTGTTTGATTTTTTTATTTTAAATGAAAATAAAAAAATGGATAAAATAGTTATCAAAGTATCACGGTATTTTTTTCACTTGTCTATAATTTTAAACTAGGTCTTGCCCTTACAAGATGTAGAGAGAATTTAAAAAATGACCCGTGGGTTTCACAAAAAAACTCAAAAAGAAAAAAAAGAGTGAACAATAAATATACGGTCATATATTGTTTATACATGGACACTAATAGTATCATGGTACACAACCTATGAAAACTTTGTTGTTCATAAGTTGTAGTTCACATGAGTTTTATATAATATATTAATATATTGATTTGCCCGTTTTTTTATTTTTATATTTTGTTTTAAAAATTTTGAAAAGGATATAATAATATCCTTTTAAGTTTTCAACTTTGAATGAGAACATCAACTAAATAAAATATCAATATTTTGGCCTTAAAATTAGTACTAAACTCCTTGAATGATTCAGGCGTTGTTGACTTGGTGTTGATGGGTTCAAAATTGAAAGAATGATTCTATATATATAGTGGTTCGGTTCAATTTAGTACAAAATTTATTAATTTTAGAAAATTAGTTGGTTTTGATTGATTCTTGGTCAATTTGGTTTAGATATTAGACATTAATCGGTTTTGAGAGTGTATTTTATCTTTAATAGAATTTTCACAAGAATCCCGTTAAATACAAATAATTATGTGCCCTACCCAATGCATAATTGTGATTGAATGTCACGATCCAAAATCTCTGATTAAGAATGACGCATGGATCAAGTCAACAGCAAACCTAGTCTAAACATTACACTTTGATAATTTATTTAAAATATACAACCAACTCACATAATTCTATTAGAGGTTGTCAAAACTTTGGTGAAGTCTTTTTTGGAAACTAAACATTCCTAATTTGTACGGTCAAACATTTCCAATAGCATCACTTCTACAAAAGCCATAAAATAATTACAATACAAATGGCCATCACAGGGGCTTATAAAACAAGTTTTCAACTGAAATAACACAAGTAAACAACTATAATAGTTGCAACATCATGGAGTTGAATGAATTGAAAGAAAAGGAAGACTATCCAAAATATGTCTAGGAGTTGAACAAATCCCAAAATGTGCTACACAAGAACTTGTTTATCTGAAAGTGTAAACAAAGAAAGAAGTCATGAGTGCATAGTAAAAAAAGCAAAAAGGAAAACAAGTATACGCATGATTTCTTATATTGCATAGGAACCAATTAAAATGAAATTAAAACATTCAAGTTAAAGAATCGTGATAAGTAAAAAATGAGAGAACTAAATAAAGTAAATAAACTTTTAAGGAATTTTTTTTTTTTTAGCTAAGAGAGTACAAATATACACTCTAAAGATTAGAAATTTAATTATGGAATGGATTTCACACGAGAGAACTATTAATCCACATCATTTTCATTGGAGGTGGCTATATCATGTTGGCATTTTCTGGCTTTCTTGCGGGAGACTACACTTTAACAATCATCTCTTTCTCCACCTAATCATATCCTTTCAATTTGCTTAGGACAGCTATATCTCGTTATTAACTTTTTGCCCTTTTGCAAGTAACTACATCTAATATGCAACTCTTTCTTCTCCCAGTATTCTATCATCTTGTCCTCATTCTAGGTGGATGTAAGCCATTAGCCTCATTAATTGTTATGAGATTCTAACACAATTTTCGAACCAACAATTCTAAGCAAAATAAATAATTAAAATAATTAAGCAATGAATATAATTAAAAAAATAACTTAAAAGGAATAAATTTAAAAAAATAAATAAAATTATAAATATAACAACTGCTTCCACAAGTTATAACATCATACCAATCCAAATAATGTTTAAAATATTTTTAAAGTCATAGGTTCAACTTTACCACAAGTTATGGCATTGGAGCATGCATTTGTTGTTATTTGAATTTTCAAGTTTATGATATATTTCACATGCAAATAATCATTTTTCAAGAATTAACCACATACTAATTATAAAAGTGTCACACAACTAGAATTTACGACAAGGACCTTACTTTCCTATAGACAATTTAGATCAAGAATTGATTTGATGATTGATTTAAATAATAATTTAGAAAGAATTATTATTATTCCTATCAAATTTAATTCAAACATTATAAAATGATTTATTTAAAACACATGGAAATTCAAATTAATATAAATAAGAATTAATAACATGATGAAAATATTATTTGAAGCAAATAGAAAGTACCACTTAATTTATTATACATTCAACAATAAGGATCAACAAAGGTGAGTCTCTTTTTTACTGGCTCAAAGCAAAACCTAGTTGAATGAATATCTTTAGAGTTTTCTAAATGCTCGAACAACAAGAAATCAATACTTAAAAGCCTAATTAGGAACATATGATCTCAAATTGATTAAAACTACTCCATAACACATAAAGCCTCAAATTTAGCTTAGGTTCCATATTCACCCCACTAACCCTTAATTTGAGTTTTCTCCTATTTAGCTCCAATTCACAAATTGAGAGTATCCTAGTGTATGGTTACCATTCATAATCACTGTACTACTAACTTTACTAATTTTCCCTTACTTTTATTACTAGCTGTAACGTAGTTTTCTCTAATTAATTTCCCAAATCACAAATCAAGTTTAGAATTTACCTTAGGTTATGCTTCGATAAATGGTTGGAGATGGAACAAAATAGTCAAAGTCGCTTAGGCTATTGTTTGAGAGTTTTCTTAAAGATAGAATAGAATGACAAATGATGACATCCAAAACCTCTCTTTAACATCTAAAACGTCAATTTTTGTGTTCCTTCAAATTAGATGGTCAAGGATGGAATGGCCTACAACTACATTAAAAATTACAAATATATCCTAATATTTGCCAAATCTCAAAAATGTCGCCTTTGCATCCTAACATTTCAGTGCAGTTATAATCAAATTCCAATGTTGGTTTATTTTTTACTTTATCCTCAAAAGAATCTTTTAATTTACTATTCTCAATAATGCTAAGTAGCTCTTGATCACAGCAATCATGCCTTCAAAAGTATACTTTTTCCATTCGACAAAGACCTCACAGTTTATTTAGTCCACATAATTGTCAGTTACGGAATTGGAAAGGAAATGACTAATTGAATGGAATTACTTCTATTATGTTTAGTATGATATCAAAAGGAACAAAAATATCTTTTTATTTATATGTTTGGTTGGATAAAAACATGGGAGAAATGGAAAACCAGGATGAGAAAATGACCAAAATGCCTCTGACAGAAATTTTTTTAAAAAAAATTTAAATTCTAGCTTTTATTAGTTGAAGAACCAAAACGTAGGGGTGCAATGTGTTCTTCATTGCGCTTCCTCTGTAGTTTTAGGACCATCCTCCACCCTCAAAATTGTTGAAAGCTCCGACTTAGGGAAACAGAGAGAGGGGGCTACAAATTTGTAGAATTCACCTATTTCTGAGGAGGCTAGCAGGGCTGGACCTTTGACGTCAATGGGGCACGATAGATCTAGCGAATAGAGGAGTTCACAACGAGCTAGAATAGTAGAGAGATTTGAACTAATGGAAGATGCTGTTTTTGGATCTCAAACAAGTGACAGATGGGTTTTAGTATTGAAAAGCAAGGGCAAAATAAACTTCGTCCTATTTTGGTTCCAAAGCCTTCCAAACTTTGCGAGCTATAGTACACAGAGAGGCTTTCAGCTAGAGGTTCTGAAGTTTTCTTTTCTTCAAACCAAATATCTTTAGCCACAAGAATACCTCTCTCTTTTCATTTCTCCCTCCCAACCAAATAAGCCATTAGGAATAGACAATGGACCTGCCATTTTATATTATGCAACATTTTGAAATAAAATTCTACCAAATCAAAACATTTGAATAATTTTAGATAGGCCTTTCACACCGAAAAAAAAAAAGGAGGGTGCACTACAATAATTAAAATTTATTATTATTATTATTAGTTAAAATAGTAGTCTAAACCTTTAACTTTATTTATTGTTTTAAATTGGTCTATTAAATTTTAAATGTTTCAAAATAGTCAATCATGAAATTTATCTTATCAAAATTATTTTTAAATAGAATCTGTTAACTTCCTAACCTTGTTTATTTTTATGTTGACGTGGGAGTTATATGAAATATTTTTCTTGCATTTTAATTGGTGACGTGGAGTTCACTCAGCATTGAAAAAAAAAACGATTTCTGACCAATACCAAACACAAATATCACTTTAAAGAATATGATTTGCACATGTTCTTAAGCATGAATTTCGTCTTCTACATATTTTTTAGTGACAATTTGAAGACTATAATGAAGCAAAGAGAAAAGAAAAAAATGGAAGAAGAAAAATAGTTAAAAAAGGTCATGTTTTAAACTATAATAATAATAATAATAACAATAATAATAATATAATTAAACTATCTCGTAAGTCGTAAGAGAAAAAACATTTGTCCCCTTCTGTTACTGTTGTTGGAATATCGTCGATTTTTTTCTATTAAAAGCTTAGACGTTCAGATGCACGCTCCTTTCATATCTCGTTGCCCGTGGCTTTGGAGTTCTGCTAGCACACGAGGACGCGTTTTCGATGGCGGCGAGCGGCTGAGACTGCGGTGTGTGGCCTGTGACCGCGGTGATCGACGTTCTCCCTCTCTTTGCTTTCGTGTCTCCATTCTTGCACTTTGTCTCTCTCCATTCTCGCACTCTGTCTCTACTCGTGCATTTCAGAGGTGAGAACTTTTTTTGAACGCTGGCTCTCTCGAACTCTGAAGATCCCTCGTTATTGTTAGCTGCCAAATAAGAAATTTGTTAGATTCAAATAAACCCGAGCCGTGTGCAAGGACACTGTCCTTGAGAGATATTCTGTCACAAGACGGCACTCCCCAGGATTGAACGGATTCTTCTGCGATGTCGTAGGGAAGCAAAACAGCGGAAACTAAAACTTAGAGAGAGGAGAAGAGAGAGCAGCTCGAAGGTTGTCCGTAGCTGCGGTGCATCGAACCCAAAGAGCAATGCGGTATTTATAGGCTCAAATGTAGCGAGGCGTTGGACCACATTTAATTATATTAACGGGAATATTTTTGAACGTTGGGCGGTTTTCGACATAAGGATTAATGGAAATTTAATCAAATAATAAAAATAAAAACGGATTAGTAATTACACAAAACGGATGACCAACATTCAGAAATATTTTCACCCTGAATTCATAACCGAAACCTTAAAACTGTAGATATTCCGGAAGGCTATTTGAAAATATTTAATTTTCAAAAATTATTTCTGGCAACGGTAAAAAGTGTCCAACACCGTGTATATTTTGCGAGCAGGGGGGGGAAATCGACGAATTTCAACTGAACTCAATTGTGTTGGTTCAGCCTTTTGTGCGCGCGAGCCCATTCTCCTCCTAGGCCCATTTTGCTCTTCCACAATCACATGTTAATATTTATACCCTTGGGCCTTCATTTGTTTGAGCAATGTGGGACTCCTCTTTTTCTCTTCCCCTTTTGACACACACACATACATATTCTCCAACAATCCCCCACATGTGTGTCAAAAGATCACTATCATCTGAGTTATAAATATGAGTATAAACATTTCGAATATGGTGTCTTGCGGACTATGAACCATTCTTAGACTAATAAAGCTTAGTACACACAGTTGTAGGTGAAGCTTATAGCTTCTATGAACCAACAATTCTTCGTTGTATACTAGAGGCTTTAAGAGTCAATTTATACCCCCACAATTTTTGCTATTATCGCAGTTTTGCGCTTTAAACTACGGCCGTGCGCGTGCCTGGTTTTAATGAATGCTCTAGAGATTTTTGCCATGATCTTATAGGAGCGGCCCCACTCCACATTCATATAGGTGATTTCATCAAGTGTGACTGCAATGATCACACCATCCATAAGGAATATGAAATCATTAAGAGCTTTTGCTCAGCCTCGCCAATAATGCATCCTAACACTTTTCCATATCATAAGAAGAAACCAAAAATAATAATAAAGTGCTAGCAGAATTAACAAATGACTTGTTTTTACCCATATGAACCTCCTTCATGGGATCACCAATCACAGAGGTTGGGTTACCGTCACTGTTAATTTTCAAATTGGCTTAAGTCCCATTTCCCTCGATGTTTCCAAAATTTGTTTCTTCCCTAAAGGTTTTGTTAGAGGGTCTGCCAGATTTAATTCTGACTTTACAAAATCGATCGATATAACTTCATTTTTCAACAGCTGTCTTATAATATTATGTCTCAAACGAATGTGCCTACTTTTGCCATTGTAGGTCTTATTTTTAGTAACGGCTATTGCCGATTGACTATCACAATGTAATGACACTGATGGTGTTGGTTTTTCACCTAATGGAATATTTGTCAAGAAGTTTTTCAACCACTCAGCCTCATTACTAGCCAGCTCTAGAGCAATGAACTCTGAATCCATAGTAGATCTTGCTATAATATTTTGTTGAGCTGATTTCCAGGTTACTACACCACCACCAAGAGTGAATACATAGCCACTAGTGGATTTGGTCTCTTCTGAATCTGAGATCCAGTTAGCATCACTGTATCCTTCTAATACAGCGAGAAATCCATTATAACATATACCATAATTCATGGTACCTTTCAGATAACTCATTAATCTGTCCAAAGCTAACCAATGTTCACTACTTGGACAGTGAGTATATCTACTCAATCTATACACAGCATATGCTATATCAGGTCGGGTGTAATTCATTAAATGCAACAGACTTCCAATAATCTGTGCATATGTAGATTGAGCTACCGAGTCACCCTTATTTTTAACTAATTTGGTGCTAGCATCATAAGGAGTGCTCACAGGTATCTTTTCAAAGAATCCAAATTTTTTAAGAATTTTTTCAACATAATGTTCTTGAGATAGCAAAATGTTATTTTCACTCCTTATGATTTTAACACCTAATATCACCTTTGCTTCACCCATATCCTTCATGTCAAATTTAGAAGAAAGAAACCTTTTAGTTTCTATCACAATATTCATGCTTGTACCAAAAATAAGCATATCATCAACATATAAACAAATAATCACACAACCATCATTCACAATTTTTGTATAAACACATCTTTCTACTTCAACAGTAGAAAACCCATCACTTGTTAATACTTGATCAAGTTTTTCATGCCATTGTTTCGGTGCTTGTTTTAATCCATATAATGATTTAACAAGTTTACAAACTTTATTTTCTTGTCCAGGAGCAACACACCCTTCAGGTTGTACCATATAAATTTCCTCTTCTAAATCACCATTTAAAAAAGCAGTTTTAACATCCATTTGATGAATAAAAAGCTTGTAAACTGAAGCTAAAGCAATCAAAATTCTAATAGAGGAAATTCTTGTTACCGGAGAAAAAGTATCAAAATAGTCAATATTTTGTTTTTGAGTAAATCCTTTAGCTACTAGCCTCGCTTTATATTTATCAATGGATCCATCAGGATTATATTTCCTTTTAAAAACCCATTTGCAACCAATAGGTCTTGCTCCCGGAGGCAAGTTTGCCAAAACCCAAGTTTTGTTTTGATTTAGTGAATCTATTTCAGCTTTAATTGCTTCTTTCCAAAAATGAGCATCGGAGGATGAAATTGCTTCAGAGAAATTTGATGGCTCATCTTGTAACATATAAGTATAAAAATCATTTCCAAAAGAAGTTTCTTTTCTTTGTCTTTTGCTTCTCCTTAAATTTTCAACAAAATTTTCTCTTTCATTTACTTTAGATGAAGAAGGAAAATTTTCTGTTGTTTGAGAAGTATATTGAACTTTCAAAGGAAAAATATGTTCAAAAAATTCTGCATCTTTGGTTTCAATAATAGTGTTATGATCAAGAACGTCACTTTTTAAAACTAGAAATCCATATGATGCACTATGTTCAGCATATCCAATAAACATGCAATCAGAAGTTTTAGAACCTATTTTTCTCTTTTTAGGATCAGGTAATAAAACTTTTGCAAGACACCCCCACACTTTCAAATATCTTAAATTTGGTGTGTATCCTTTCCATAATTCATAAGGTGTCTTATTTGTTTTCTTATAAGGTATCTTATTCTGTAAAAAACATGCAGATAATAAAGCTTCACCCCATAAATTATCTGGTGCAGAAGAACTTACAAGCATAGCATTCATCATTTCTTTTAAAGTTCTATTTTTTCTTTCTGCTACTCCATTTGATTCAGGTGAGTATGGAGGGGTTACTTCATGAATTATTCCTTCTTTTTCACAAAAGTTATTAAATAAAACAAATTCTCCTCCTTTATCCGATCTAACTCTTTTAATTTTTTTATTTAATTGGTTTTCTACCTCAGCTTTGTATAAAAGAAATTTATCAAAAGCTTCATCTTTGTTTCTCAATAAATAAACTTTTGTATATCTAGAAAAATCATCGATAAAAGTTACAAAATACTTTTTGCCACCTCTTGTCATAGTTTGTTTTAAATCACCTAAATCAGTATGTATTAAGTTAAGTAATTCAATTTCTCTTTGTACAGAAAAATAAGACTTTTTGGTTAACTTAGCTTCTGTACAAATTTCACATTTGTTTAGAAAATCATTTTTAATTTCAGAAATTAAACCAAGTTTTTGCATTTTCTTTAAATATGACTTACTAACATGTCCTAATCGAGCATGCCATATATCAAAAGTATCAACCATAAAGACAGGCAAGTAAGCAGAAGATGATGCATTTTCATTCATATCAGCAATGTTGAGTACAAATAGCCCCTGATTACAATAGCCCTTCCCTACAAACACATTATTCTTTGTCATTACGATCTTGTCAGATTCGAATGATACCTTAACCCTAGCTTTGCTTAATAGAGCTACAGAAATTAAATTAGCTCTAACATCAGGCACATGAAGAACATCATTGAGTGACAGAGTTTTTCCAGATGTGAGTTTCAGTTCAACCTTTCCTTTTCCTAGAACTTTTGCAGTTCGGGAATCAGCAAGGTAAACACGGTCTTCTCCTTCCTTGGTAGGATTATAGGAGGCAAACATTTCACGATTGGCACAAATGTGCCTGGTAGCCCCAGAGTCTACCACCCATTTTTTCACATCAGATACTAAGAGAGCTTGAGAAATGATCGCTACAATGATTTCATTTCCTTCATCTCCTTGAACCAGATTGGCCCTAGGAGGATTGTCATTTCTAGCCCTCTTCCTGCATTAAGCAGCATGGTGGCCTGGTTTTCCACAAACAAAGCAACTCCCTTTCTTTTTGAATTTGGGGTTAGAACTTTTGGGCTTGTAATCAGGTTTTGTTCTAGAGTCATACCTTTTGCCGAGCTACTTTGTCTCTACCAAATTTGCTTTTGAAGCCATCTCTTTGCCTTTTACAGCTTGCATCTCTTTTCGATTTGTGTCTTCGATTATGATGTGAGTGATTAGGTCCGACAGCGGTAATTGCTTTTGTTTGTGTTTCAGTTGTTGTTTGTAGTCCTTCCATGATTCAGGCAGCTTCTCAATCAAAATTCCAGCAACAAACTCGTCAGGTAAGTTGATTTTTTCTGCCCTCAACTCTTCTAGCAGCTTATGGTACTCATTAATTTGCAGCTTAATATCTTTATCCTCGGTCATCTCCCATCTATAGTAATTCCCAACAACAAACTTTTGCTTCCCAACATCCTCAACAGTATATTTGGCAATTAGCGATTCCCAGATTTTACTTGCTTCCTTGTACACATAGTAAATATCGAAGAGATCATTAGACAAAGTGTTAATGATGGTATTTCTGCATACCTTGTTGGCATATTCCCAAGCAATCCTTTGATTTTGGTCAATATCTAATGGAGGCTCGGACTGTGTGAGAGCAATAGCAACTCCATGTAGGTCAAGGGTAGAGTAGACACGTTCTTGCCACCTTCGAAAATTTTTTCCGTCGAACATCTCAATTTTTGAAATATCAGGTGGTGGCCTAGACAGTGGCATCGCAAACGGGCCGAAGGATGTAGCACCCATATTAGCACCAGCAGGGCCATCAGGAGCAATGGTGTTGTTTTGTTGTGACTCCATATCTCTCAAGATTGTTAGCTGCCAAATAAGAAATTTGTTAGATTCAAATAAACCCGAGCCGTGTGCAAGGACACTGTCCTTGAGAGATATTCCGCCACAAGACGGCACTCCCCAGGATTGAACGGATTCTTCTGCGATGTCACAGGGAAGCAGAACAGCAGAAACTAAAACTCAGAAAGAGGAGAAGAGAGAGCAGCTCGAAGGTTGTCCATAGCTGCGGTGCATCGAACCCAAAGAGCAATGCGGTATTTATAGGCTCAAATGTAGCAAAGCGTTGGACCACATTTAATTATATTAACGGGAATATTTTTGAACGTTAGGCGGTTTCTGACATAAGGATTAATGGAAATTTAATCAAATAATAAAAATAAAAATGGATTAGTAATTACACAAAACGGATGACCAACATTCAGAAATATTTCCACCCTGAATTCATAACCAAAGCCTTAAAACTGTAGATATTCTGGAAGGCTATTTGAAAATATTTAATTTTCAAAAATTATTTCTGGCAACGGTAAAAAGTGTCCAACACCGCGTATATTTTGCGCGCAGGGGGGGAAATCGACGAATTTCAACTGAACTCAATTGTGTTGGTTCAGCCTTTTGTGCGCGCGAGCCCATTCTCCTCCTAGGCCCATTTTGCTCTTCCATAATCACATGTTAATATTTATACCCTTGGGCCTTCATTTGTTTGAGCAATGTGGGACTCCTCTTTTTCTCTTCCCCTTTTGACACACACACATACATATTCTCCAACAGTTACCTGGTTATGCATTTCAGAGCTCTCACCTTATTAGACGATGACAAAACTTTTGCACTGTCAATTGATGTTTGCCTATTGGGATCGATATTTGAGAAGGAAGCGAGCAAGCCGTGTGAAGGTACCAAATTCCCTTTTCCCTGAGTTAATTTCCTCAGGATGTCTAGAGGCACCAAATTTCTTATTTCCTTTCATTTATGGGTTGCAGATTAATAGGTTGTATCAATTTTAGTTGTTTCTTTTACCATATTGTAAGCCTTTAATGGATGTTGAAACTCTAAATCCTGAAAAAAGAGTGGTTTTAAAAAGGTCTGGAGGCTTATCAACCAAATTCTGCATCCTTACAATTATGGGCTTCAGGCTGATGCTTATAGAGTAGTTGTAATTGACACTTATTATTGATTATTAATTTTTTTTCCTTTTTTTTGTGTAAATAATTGCATATGGTTAAATAATAATATATTTTGTATTTATGGTTTTTGTGCAAACTTTGTTTTGAAGGTATAGGGTGTATTTACTTCAGTTCTTTGCATCAGGGTATTAATGATCTTAGTGAGTGCACCAGCATTACATATTGCACTTTATACTCAGCTCTGGGGAATTATGAGAATTTATATTAATCACATAAGAGTATCAATGTTAAAGAAAATTCATTACGTAAGAAATGATTGTGGAAGAATTTATTTGGGAAACCGTTCAGGAGCTGCTAATCCTTCAAACATGTTTGTAACCTTGAGATTATTAAAAAAAAGAGAAAAGTATAGTTTGCATGACTTTTATTTATTTTGCTTGTTGACACCATAGAAACATAATTATTTATAATACGTTTCCTCTGGCATAAGAGTGGTGATGTGGTCCTCTAAAGATCATAATGAGATAATATATGTCATATAAAATTAATACCATCTTTTTAATACCATCATTTAATATATTACATATATATTAAGTAAGGAATCTGTATTTGCACTGTTCTAGTTACATAGGCTGTTACCTCTTTTAATTATTTAATTTGTTCTATTAGCAACATGGTAGACATTAGTTATTTGCGCGGGATCAGTGCAAAGCATGATCCAACTTTTATTCTCTCTAGTATGTACCAAATTATAGCTTCCCTTATGACAGCCTTATCTATGTTTTGAAGGAGTTGCAGGAGGTGTTAAAGGCCATGGAATGTGAGCACAGGTTCTGTGTTAGGCACTTGTATGCTAACTTCAAGCTGTGATACAAGGAAAAGAGCCTAAAGGATGAACTTTGAAATGCACGCAGGGCTAAAAGTGTCGGGAGACTAATAGTGTACATATAGAGATGCAGTATAGGGAGACTAAATTGTAGAATTATTTTGTTACTTTAGAATGTCATGTAGCTATAAACTTTGCCCTTGTCATGGGGCCATAAACTATGCCTACTATTTAGCTTCACCAATGAAAGACGCGTACTATTATTTATTTTCACCATTAGAAGATGCCCACTACAATTTTGTAATGAATACGTTGTTTGTCACACATTTACATCTACTACAACGTTTGATGATTTCGTGACTTTTGCTGTCTGATGTGTTAGTTGTTACTTTGACGAGGAAGGACAAACTCCAACTTATCCCCATAGCATTGCATACGTTATATTTCTAGTTTCTAAAGTTGCATGAACCAGATATTGATAGCATTACAAGCATTGTGGAATTGGGAATGAGACCTTTTTGAATTTTGTACACAGAAAATAACCCTGTTTTTCATAGCCACTACATTATTGCAAAGCAAATGAAGTATTCCTACTTCTTTAAACAATGTTGCAGTAAACAATGTTGCAGCATGGTTACCGCTAATTTTGGAAGCGCCATTATCATCCAGAGAGAAAACAGCATTGCAGGCACCTTTAAATTTAAACGTTCAACTGATAGCAATAAAGCAGAGGAGGAAGTGAATTGTTGTCTTTTCTTCTTTTTTTTCTTTATTAATTACAGATACGTAATAAAATGTAAAGTACAAGAACTACAAATAGAAAAGAGTTATAGAAAATATCATCCTTGAATTTTTGTAATGCATCACAACTTAATTTCTCGCCCTTCTAGAAACATTCATACTTGAAAGTACAATTACCTTCCTGATATATCATTCAGTGATTTAGAGGACAGAGCTGGTGTTTTTTGAACCAATGATTTTTATTCAGGCATGTGCTTCCTAATATAGCATTCACACTAAGTAACTTTGATGACTTTTGAATTTTAGTTTGACGAATAGAATTGTGAACGGAATTATTCATGTTGAACATTATTATGCATAAAGAATCAAATAGAAAGAATCAAATGAATAAAAGAATGAATTGAATTTGTATATATACAATTGGCTTATGTTGCTAGATCTCTTAATTACACTCTACATACATGTATTTTGCTGCTGCATTTTCAGTAGGGCCAAAAAGAAATTGGACGCACAGCACGGAGCAACTATGAACTTCAGCAGCTTCCTTACTCTTGATTTTCAATGCCTCTTAAATATATATATATATATATATATATAACCTGTGGGAATCATGACTTGTGAACAATGTAACTTTCACGGGTTGTATGTCAAGATACTGTTTACACATTATTTATATCCATATAAACAATGTTCACACATTTTTTTTTAATTCTCTTTTGTGAGACTCACAGGACATTTTTTGAATTCTCCCTGCATCTTGCGAGGGGTAGGATCTAGTTTTCTATAATTATAATTACATTTACTAACTAATGAATAGTTACAAGGACAAAATTCCTAAGCTACCTATGAAAAACTAGATGAGAGACCGAGTACAAGAATGGAGGCCCAACAGTCAAAAAAGAGAGAGAGGGAAAGAGGGAATGCCAATCTCCACCATCGAACATTGCACAATGTTGTCAAAGCCCCTTGCCACTATTGAATATGCATCTTCGTGCCCTAGGATAACTCCTTGCCAATAAGTGGTTGTCATGTCACTGTTTCAAATGCAAGAAAAAAATTCTTGTGACTTTCACGTTAGCTTAAAAATAAACATAGGTTAGGTTTATAATAAATTATACTTAAAAAGAACTTTGAGGAGATGAATTTGAAATTTAAAGAATAATTTTAAAACATTTCAAATTTAAAAAATCAATTTAAACTAATAGGTAAAATTAAGGATTAAATTACTATTTTAACCATTTTTTAAGAGTGATCTTACTAAGTTATTATGCAAGCCAAAGTTATAATATATTTATTTTACATATGTAGATTTATTTCATTAGGGTAATATACAAAAAAATTATAAGTCATTTTGTTTCATCCATTTTTATTACAACTTCCAAACAATGGCAAAGTAGCTCTCTCCTTTGTTAAAACTCCTTAATAATATAGTAAATGACTTATCATTTCATTATTTTTATCATAAAATTTTAAACATAGTCCAAACATAGCCTTAGGGAGCTAGCAATAGAGGTAAGAATGGTTGGTAACACATTTAAACACCTAATTGTGCCATTCACCTCTTCACACCAAAACCTTTACTTGGAAGGAGTGAGTTACGGTTAACGCAAGGAAGGAGAATATTGTTGCCAACAAAGTCACTATAAGAGGGAGGAGGATAAAGGAAAAGATGTGGAAAAGGAAGGAGAAATTGCAAAGAACAAAAGGAAATGGATTCACCCTCTTGTGGATTCCCTTTGTAATTTTACTGCATCTTTAACTGTATAAAAGGAAGGAAGGAGCTAGTCAGATTACTACTAGCAACAATGATGCTAGCTGGGTGCTTGTCAATGATGCTACCGAAGAAGGAAAAGGAGATGTGATGAAGATGACATGAAAGAGACAGATATCAAGGAGAGAAAAGGAAAAATTTGAAAAGGGTACCATAAGAAAAGAAAGGTATTAAAAGGGGAAAAAAGAAAGAAAAAAGAAAAAAGATAGGGGAAGGAACCTACTCAAGTGGTCCTCCCTTAGATTTACAAGAGTAAATTTTAGGCCCTGTTTGGTACAAGGCTTATAGGAGGGAAGGGAAAGGAAAGGAAAGTTCTTCAGCCCCCTCATTTTGTCCATTTGATCCTATAGATTACAATATTCTAATAGATGAAGGTCTCTAATCTCTTTAGCTAAAGTGATGGAAAGCATACAAATTCCATGGATAGGAGAGCAAGATGACCATTAGACCCCTTAAAAATCCACCAAATGTACTAGTGTTGAGATCACACTTCATAGATAAGCTCATATGCGAAAAGACCAACACAAGCTTGCAAAAAAGTCTGGGTCATTTCCTGCCAATTCTTCATCAGTCTAAGGTAACCAGAGTTACTGTACACTAACGACGGTCATTGTTTGCTACAAATACTCCCTTATAAGACTCTTCCTCAAAGTCAAAGAAGGTCAATTTCATCATTTTTCCTTCAATTTTGTGGGTTAGGTGTAATGTTCAAAAATGATTGCATTTCCTTATTGGTTCATCTTATTATTGAAGGCCCTTTTGGTTTCTAGAGCTCAAGGAGGTTGAAGCTAATGTCAATTCCTAGCTATTAATAAAGTTACATTTTAGTAGATAAGTTACCTGTTTTCCCTTTTGTTTTATGCTTTGTGGCTTACATGCACCTTATTTTAATAAGATGAATGCAATACCTTATGTTGATAGTTTATACTTTTTTTTTTTGGATAATATGCCAATTAGCTTCATCTTGTGAAAGACTTGGCTTGTAGTTGTTGATAGATAACACAAATGTTCTACAATTCTCATACCCATTTTGTTAAATATAATATTGAAGAATATGAAAGAGACATTATAAGTGGGTTAGCCAAAATTATAAATGTTTACTTTGTTAATGTACTAATTGTATAAGCTTAGATTTGTTTGAAACATGTCACCAATACTTAGAAACTAGTTAAGCACAAACTATGCTAATTACTTCAGGCTAAACACTAATTTCATAACCACTTCTAAGGCCTAAAAATATTCACCATGACTTGAGCCAGAAACAAAACACTACATAAAGCTATAGAAGTGGCTATTTTCAAAAGTGTGATGAACAATCATATGGGTTTTTTTTATTTACATATATTTTACAAAATAACTTAACTTGAATTTTTTTTAAATAAAATGAACATCAGTTTTGATTTTGATCTAAAAAGAGGAGGAAAATTGAATTTCACCTTTACATTAAGGACTTGTTTTAAAATAAGGAGATAAACTTTAATAAGCCTAATTTAATTAGTTAGCTTCATTAATGCAATACCTCTAAACGAACACTTTAAGGTATAAAAAGTTGTTTGCAATCAACACGCAATGAATATATGTTTATTGGCATTGTTAGCATTCCTTTCCTTTTAATTTACCCATCCTTGTTTTGTTACCTATGTTATACAGTAATATATTGTGTCCCCTAAGTATTATTATGACATAGACATTACTTATGTCTATTGTAACAATTCTAACTTCTAAACATATTAATTAAGCTTAATTAGTCCCTTAAACATGAATACTTAAGGTTAAACGTTAATAATAGTTTGTTAGTGAATGAAAATTTAGGAAAATTTGAACCTTTCTAGTTATTCCTAAACTCCAATTAGATATGTAAAAAGATTCATATCTAGAGGATACAAAAATTCTCTTACAAGATCTCCATTTCATTCACATTAACCTATACAAGGCATAAAACTCATTTACATTAGTTTATAAGTCAATACATGTTATTACTATAATGAAACCAAGGTTTCTAAGCTAAAATGGGTGATTAGAGACTTAGGCCGTGACCTGGGCAATTCTCGTTGTGGTTAAGTTAGCTACTAGAACCTAAAGATTAGAATATGCAATTCTCGTCGCGACCTAAAACACCCACGCCACGATGAACTCTCCTATAGGATTTATTGTTCAAGTTTTTGCAATTCTCGCCACAATGGGCAATTCTCTATGCGGCGAACTCCCCTTACACCGTGACAATATGAGCCTCTAGAACTCAAGGTTCCAATTTTTCTCAAGTCTTGCTGTGGTGAGCCTACATGGTGCCATAGCAAGAGACCACTTTGGAACTCTCCCAAGCATCTCATCTGACGCTCGCCGCAGCAAGCTTCCCTCACGCCACGTGTGAGATTGCTCTCGGGTATCTCTTGAATCTAATTTTCTCATCTTGCGCTGCGACTTAAACCCTTTTTGCCGTGGTGCATCTAGCCTCTGTTATCCCAAACTTCATTTTTTGCTCACAACTTAAAGATTATGAGTTGCCACTCAACTCCCTCATGATCCTATTCTTTTAATTACACACTTTCCAACCATTTACCGCTAACCCTAGGTGAATTTTAGGACTTACCATGACTAACATACATGGTTCTATGGACCTCCTAACTGCCAAGTACCACAATTTAATGATCCTCATTATTTATAGGCTTAGGGGGAATCATGACAATTGATTATTACTATACATCAGCACATTATGATAGCATTAGGTATTTAAGCTATTAACAACATCATTCTGATACATATTCCCAATAGAACTCCATACAAAAATATTTAAATTGATCATTCATGGCAAGGCATAATTATGTTCTCAAATGATAAGTCATCAATCTTGATCAATATAAATCCATATCAGATCATAAATAAGTACTTACATTAGAGTTCAATACTACATAATCTAACTTCTTATTAGATACATTATTGGATTACAAAATATTATAATACCTACAATTGGCAATATGAGTGCATGATGATGCTATACAAAATAAATCACAAAATTTAGCATCTACACTAAGTCAAAATGATCCAAGTGTAGAAGTTCCACACATGGCCTCGGATTAGGGGTGCTCGTCTACTTGTTTACCCTTTCCCTTATCTGAATAACTTTCACATGAAATTGTTAACTTATAAAACAAGGTGAGATACGAATCTCAGTAATCAAGGGATAATTCCAAACATATGTATAATTTAATCAGCATAAATGCATTTTTAATCAAGTAAACATCATAATCATCCATCATATCAGCAAATGAATTAGTTAAGCTACCAGTGACAACTATTCCATACTGGCAATTACATACATCATGTTAATGGCCAATAACACAGGAAAAGGTTTGTCCATGGCACCAACTCTCTTTTGAGCATACTCTGGGCTCAGTGTATTCATAAGTCTAATCACAATTCGGTGCCCGATCAAAGCACAATGCATGGGTAACAGCCGCACCACAACTCCACTAAGGACTTGCTTACAGTTCACAATAATAATCAAGTAGTCAACCAATCATTTAGCATAGAAAAATATATTTATATAACATATATCAGATTATCAAAGCACATATGCAAGAAATTAAAATTTAGCTGCCAGTTTTCTCACTTAATTAAGTCAAGTTCTGAAGCCAAAAATGAATTCTTACACTCTAAAGGTCCTAGATCAAATCAAAGCATGTTTTTAGATACTAATTACAACATAAATAAGATACTATAGAATCTAATCATTATAAGCTATCTAGGAATCACTTACCTAGCTATCAAGGGACTTTAAATTCGGATTTAATCTTCCCCACACCAGAAACCACAATATGTCACTCTAAAATCTTGATATTTTCATGCAAAATTAGAGCCCATTATTACAAGTTAGCTATTGGGGCCATTTTTCAGTAAAGAATGCATCAAAATGATGACATGATACTTAACTAATAATCCCACGAGTCCTAAGCTCCAAAAATCCACTAAAAATCACTAAAAAAGCAAGTTTCAAATTTGGGTGATGGAGAAAATTCACTAAACTAAAAACTATTCTAACCAAAATGTAAAAGAGAATAAGAGGGACAAGTTTCACACAACTCACCTTAACTAAATCTTTCTCTAAAAGTGAGAAATGGTGAAAGAATACAGAAAATCTTAACCTCCTCTCTTCTTATATGAAAATAAAGCTCTCCCTTGGCTGGATAATGAGTTGGTTTGCAAAATAGGGAATAAGGGGCTAAATATGTTAGGGTTTTAGATGTGTTTGGGCTAACCTTAAAGCCTATGATCTATTTAGGTTCATAAATTTACTTATTGGGTCATATGTTTAAGGGTTTAATGGAGTTAGGTCTACACAAGATTATAGTTAGGCATCTATGAAAAGAAATTGGACCTTGTTGTAAAAGTAAACTTCTACAATTGGCTTATAGCATTAATAAATTGAGTATAAGACCCAAATTAAATATCTATCTTTTCTTAATTTATTTTACTAATTAGACCCATAACGATAATTAATATATTTTTTTAGAAATCCTCATTTTTCTTAATTTCTCTGAAACCCCATATTAATTCCTCAATGTATTATAATTATTCTTAATTAATTTCAAGGTATTACATCTACCTTCTATTCATACAGTTATAGGCCACTTGTAAACAATAGTTCTCACTACACTCTTAGGGTGGTGGGTGAGTGTTTAATATGCATTGGTCAAATGGTATATTACTATGTCTACTGTTGTTGTTAGTAGGCAACGTCTCAGTTGTCACCCATACACTTTAAACTTTGAGGCTAAGAGGCATTATCTAATCCTTTTGGTTTATTCTTTTCACATTACCTATTATAACAATTTAATGATGTATAGATCAACATTTGGTCGACTATGTTCAATACTAAATAATATTGAGGGTCTTAAACCCACACAAAATATACTAGTGGATAAGCAAGTTACAATTTTTTTGAATATTCTAGCTCACTATATAAAGTATATGTTTATTCAATTGAAGAACAAGGGAAATCATTAGTTGACATTTTCACAAAGTGTTGAATGCCATGATGCATTTGCACATAGAGTTGTTCAACAAATTAGAGCTTATTCTAGAAGGCTCTAATGATGAAAGATGGAACTGGTTCAAGGTAAACCATTAATAATGCTTTCATTTCCTACCATTCCTTATTATTATGTCTCTTATGCCTTGTGTATTTTTTATAGAATTATCTCAGTGCCTTAGATAGAATCCACATTCAAGTAAAGGTGGGACTAGAAGACAAAGCTTGATATCATAACAAGAAAGAGAAGATCACAACTAATATCTTAGGTGTATACTCCCAAAATGAACAGTTCATTTATGCCTTACCTGAGTATGAAGGGTTTGCAGTTGATGGATGGGTGTTACATGATGCCATTAATAAGAGGCATGATCTAAGAGTATCCTAAGGTGAGAATTCAAAAGCTCTTTTTTTAACATGGTTTATTTTGGGAGACTATCATATGGTTTATTAAAGTAAGGACACCATGGTGTTACATGGTTTATTAAAGTATTTTACTTTGGGAGACTATCACATAGTTTATTATTGGCATGGTCTATTATGTGTTTGCCAAGTAAATTGCACTAATGGAGCAACAACCAAAGGGTACTAGCTAAGTCTCAAAGCACATATGGACACTTGACAAGGCTGCAATGGTAGTATGGTGCCTTGTTGACCTTTGATACGATGGGAAGTTCTTAGACAAAAATAGGTTTAAATCGGGGCACTTGCAAGCATTAAAAAATAGGATGGAAGCCAAATCCCTAAGGTGTGGCCTCAAAGGAATGCCTCATGTTTAATCTCGCCTCAAAATGTTTAGGACTAACTGGGCAATGGTTCATGATATGGTATACGACCTTAACACAAATGGGTTTGGTTGCGACCCAATGAGGAAGTGTATGATGGCAGAAAAAGAAGTTTGGTTAGAAGGTTTTGGGTTTGGCTTTATTGTTTTTTGGTAGATCGGTAGAATTTTCCCCTATTGCTTTGCTTGTTGTTAACTTAATTTGGAATACATACTGTGGGGATAACATAATACATGTTATTTCTTGGTTACATTGTGAGTTAACATTGTCAGTCTTGTTTTTATTGAGTAAATATAAAACAAATTCCAATATTTCAATAATGATCCCATTGAGTAAGCATATTGGGCAAAACTTCCTACATTATAAATTATGTAATAGGTTTTTCTTGTCCTCTTGGCTATTTGTATTTTGTTTTATGCTGAAGAGACAAGAGATATATGAAATTTTAAAAAAATTATGGTTATTAATATGTTGTTGGAAAAGACAAAAGAAAAAGCTCTATAATAAATAAAAGCATTATAGTCCTCTAGATTAAACAAGTCAAATACATAAGAGAGATTATAGATAGTTAAGTATTTGTAATCTAGATGGTTAATCTAAAGAATGGAACATTTTTCCCTTATATTGTCATTGCACCTACTTTCATGACATTATGATCAATTTATTTAGCGACTATCATTTTACTCTTGTTAATGATTTAACTATCATATTTTAAACTGTTTGCCATATACAACATTTAATAATGACAATTTACCTAGTTGTTGACCTTTGTTGTAATTTCTTTGCAAACACACAAAAAGGCTATAGCATTCAGGTTTTGGCCATTTCCATACTTTGATGAAATAACATTTGCATTTAGAAAAGACCGTGCCACGAGGAGGGATGTTGCATCTGCATATGACATCATTGAAGAATTAAACATTAGGGATGAAGGCCCGGAACTTGATGATGTGGTAGAGACTGCCCCAACACTTGAGCTTGACCCAAACACTCTATCCTTGGATGTATCCAACACAATGGAGGCTCTTCTTTTCCAAATAAGAAGTGTAAGTCATAGTGGAAATGACCAAATGGTCGAGGTTATCAAGGTTATTGGTGAAACTATTGACAATAGCATTCAATTGGCTATGGACAAAGTGTGCACTAGTGTTGACAAGTTAGGACACAAGGCTACCATGGATAAGCAGGTAAAGAATTTGTATGCAACATTGTTTAAGATTTATGGCCTTATGCAAAACCAACTTTATGAGGCTTTGACTAAGATTACCTCAAATGATAGGTTACTTGTATCGTTCCTTACCATACAGAATGATGCTAAGGTAGACTGAATTGCCATATGCTTAGTTAGAAGGTTATCTTATTCCATATAGTGGAATAAAGATATAAAGGGAATTCAGAATGGAAACATTTTATTCCCTATTATTATGCAAGATAAGATTTGCAACCATATTGACTCAGGCCTATTGATCTGAGTGTAGGGGCCATGATAAGAGGTGGTTGATAGGAATAGAGTTACCTGATCCAACTTGCCACACAAGATGAGAAGTGATTAAGTCACTTGACTTGAGACCCCTTTCCAAATCCAAAACACATTTGAATGATTGTGTAAAGAAGAAATTATAAGATCACTAAGGTACTTTGATTTCATAGCCTTGACCATAAGGGAGCTTTATCTTAAATCGAATAATTTCCAAACCAAGTTGGCTAACAAAGCTTTATTGAATTGAGAAAATCGTCTAAACCCAATACCACTTTCTTTAGTAGGTTGGCATAACTTTTTCCTACCAAGAAGGTGCATTCTCAATTTTCCCTTATTGAAGGCCCTAAAAAAAATTGCTACATTTGGCATCAAGCATAATGCAATATTTTGATGGAATGTTAATGAAAGAGAGTTGATAAACCAAAGTTAAACTAAGAATATACTTGATCAAGCTCATTCTCGCAGCTTGGGATAATAGACTGGCTTTCCAAGTGTGAAGCTTGGAGTCTATCTTTTTCATGATCTTTTGATAGATGATTTTCCTATTCTTCCCAACATCAATCCAGCTTCCCATATATTTGCCTAAACAAAATAAGAATTTGATATTGAAAGTACAAGAGAGAAACTTCTTTTGTGAAGGGTATAAATTCGAAGATCATGTTAGATTTTTGTTTATTTATACTAAGACCTTATAGTTTGCAATAGAGATTTAAAGTGTTATGTGCCAACTTACATCCCTTTTGATCCTTTGAAATATAAATGGTATATTTTTAATTTAATTTCTTATAAAATTGCTTTATCAATTTGGTTCTTCACAAATAAAGTATTTTTTTAATTTGGTCAATCATAAAATTATCTTTTTAATTTATTCTTTTACATATGTCTATTTCTCAATTTGATTCTTTACAAATAAAATCATTATTAATAATATCTTTTTATTAATTTATTATAAATAAAATTAACAAATATAATAACATGTGACATATTTTTTAAATAAGTTAAAAATAATATTCTTTTATCAATGTAAATAGATTAATAGAATGACCTTATTGATAAATATTTTATTTATAAAAAACTAAATTAAAAATATTTATTTATATGAGACTAAATTAAAAAAATAATTTTATAAAAAATTAAATTAAAAATTAAAAAACTTTTTAAACTTTTGATAGGATCATACAATCATTTCTATTAACGTTTTATTGGGGAGCTTTAACAAAAAGATTTTATTAAAAAATAAAATACACTTTAGAACATTAAAATAAAAATATCAAAATTTAAAAGAAAAAAATATGATAAAGACCAAATAATCGATCCATCCTTTATTTTCATTGCGGATGATGATCCGTCCAGCCAAACGAGCCGGGCAGTCTTGAGTCCCTTGGGGGACTGCGTCTATCCAACTCAACTCTAATCAAAAAGTAGTCTCCGCCTTCAAGCGGATTCGTGAATAGTGCGATTAGGTTAAAATGGAAACCCCGAAAGCGGGCCAGGTGAGTGAGTCAGATGAGTTTCATCACTTTGCTGGCTTGTAAATGGCTATGTGTCAGGCGAAGGAGTCAGAGTCCCAGTGTTCCCATATATATTGATATCAATACTATTATTAGTTAATATTGTGGAAGCATCAGTTGGGTTAGTTGTCCTATCGTTTTCTCTTTATTGAAAAAGCCTATGATTTGCAGAGCCACATAGTCAATCTCACGGTTTCAGTATCAATTTTAGTGAGATCCAAGACATATCAGTTGCGGTCTCCTTTTAATTTAGTTGTTAGCCGAATTTTACAGAGTACGGAGGAATCCTGGTATAGGCTACTGCTGGTGATAACGATCCTGGCGGTTGCTGGACATGGAGGGTAACTCAGGAGGGGGTGGTGGTGGTGGAAGTGACGTGGAGCTGCTTTGCAAAACTCTGCAGGTGGAGCATAAACTATTTTACTTCGATCTCAAGGAGAACCTTCGGGGCCGCTATCTTAAAATCTCCGAGAAGACTTCTGCTACCAGGTCCACTATCATCGTTCCCTTCTCTGGCATTTCCTGGTTTCTTGATCTCTTCAATTACTACGTTAACTCGGACGATCAAGATCTCTTCAGCAAGGAATTGCAGCTTGACAATAAGGTAAGCCTTCTAAGTATATCTCTTTAATTCTTTCTCTTTCGTTAAGTACTGTAATCATGACATTTCTTATATCTCATTCCCGACTAATTACTACTTTTGCTAACTCCTTCAGGTTTTCTACTTTGATATTGGGGAGAATAGGAGGGGCCGTTTCTTGAAGGTTCCAGCTTCTGACTCTGCATCTCTATCATCGCTTATTAATAGACATTCTCAATGGCTGATTCTCTCCTAACCTGAAATCTAGTTACCTCAGCTTATATAAGTTAGTAGATCTATATGCATCATCTCCTTTTGCATAATTGCTCAAGTTCTCTATGTTGGGGTTATCTCAAGTTGTTTTTAGGTCCCTTAATTGCCACGGAATGACATGTGTATTTACTGATTCTGGACACTTTTCATGATATATGAAAAAGACTTCTTAAGTATGCAGTTTTTAGAAGTATTCTTTTGTTGCCTATGTTTCTCCATTATCCAACAGTGACTTACATTTGGATTAGTCTCTTTGGTTTTTTTCCTTCCTTTTTTTATTTTTTTGAGAGAGTTGGATGTGGCCTGGAACTTCGGATCAGTGCCTCCAAATTTGTTTTAAAGGGTTTGGTAAAAAGAAGGAAAACAAAATTTTGTGGCCAAGCATGGTCTATGGTATTCCATGGTTTGTCTAGTTGGAGAGGAATGCTTGTATCTTCAGGGGGATTTCTTTGGCTTTAAATATGTTACAGGATAGAATTGTGTTCATGGCTTCTCTTTGGTACTGTGGAAGGTCTTTTTAAGGAAATCACTACATCTGACATGCAAAGAGATTGGACATCTCTTCTGCATTGACCACTTTTGAAGGCTAAAATGTCTTTATTCTGATTTCAGTTTTTATTTGTATTTTCTGATTTGAAGATTTCTCTTCCTTCAACTTGGTACTTTCTTCTTCTCTTAATACAATTTCTTCTCTTATCCCAAAAAAAAAAAAAGATTAATTAGTTATATTATAGCTTATATCAAAATATTGTTTCCTACACACAACTTTACTTCTCTTGCCAATAAATTAAAAGGGGATGCAGTTGGGTCGCTGCCTAGTGCCTACCCTTAAAGAAAAAGTTTAATCTGCTTGTGTATGTTTAGTATTTTGCTTGTATATGTTTAATCTGCTTGTATATGTTTGTTTAGTTTGAAGATCATCGTTCCTGACCATTTTGCATTCTTTTCTCCTTGTATATGTTTAGTATTTTGCAGTGATGCATTAATATATACAATTATTAAAAGTTTATATATAGTAACACAGGATGAAGATTTAAACATCTGCAGGATGTGATAGTTTCCATAGAATCTATAATTAGCAATTTTGGTAAATACTTTTCATGGACAATAAAGTTATTTACTTAGTTTAATAAAGTTGTTGGTGAAACTAGGTGTGAAGTTGAGTGGAACGTCTTGCAAAAAAAGTTCATGAAGTGGGCTGATTGTGAAAAACCTAGAAGAAAGACCAAATGAGCATGCTGAATTTTGGTTCGGATAGGATTTAGTAATTTATCTAATTTAATGCTATTTTTGTTAAATTAGGAGAATCTTAGTTTTGTAATTAGGAGATTTATTTATTTTCTTTTCTTTTATTAGGAGACTTATTCGGATTGAGTTTCTCTTTCTATAAATAGTTATTAGTTGTTTTCCTTTTTGGCAATTAATGGAATAATATTTCAAAATTTGAGAAAGTCTCCTCATTAAACAAGGAATAAGTTTCCTCTTAAAATAAAATAAAATAAATTTCCTAATTAAATAATTAGAATCTTCTAATTAAAAAGGATGTAAAAATGATGGATACTCTGAAGAGATATCAAGAATTTGAGAAAGTAAATTAGGTTAAGACTATTGATACTCCCATGGAACCAAATGCTAAATTAAAGGCAGACCAAGGTGATTTCTTATCAGACCCAAGTAAGTACACAAGGTTAGATGGCAAACTAAATTATCTCACTATGATTGGCCTAATATTTCTTTTCCAACTAGCATTGTGAATCAATTCTCAGACTCTCCAAAAACAAGTCACTGGTGTACAATTTTGTGAATTTTGAAGTACCTTAAAGATGCACTTGGGCGTGGTTTGTTATATAGTGGCCATGTCATACCCTATTCCAAGGGTTTATGGTTGTTGATTGGGATGGATCTTCACTAGGCCAATGTCTACTAATGGTTATTGTGTCCTTGTTGGTGGAAATTTGGTGTCTTGGAAGAATAAGAAACAAATAGCGGTGGCTTCCTCAACTGCACAATCTGAGTAACAGGCTATAGCATGGGCTACTTGTAAGTTGAATTGGTGCAAAAATCTTTTGGAAGAACTTGGTTTCTAACACCTGCAGTCTATGGAGTTATTATGCGATAACCAAGTAGTAGTCCACATTGTTTCAAATCTAGTGTTCTGTGAACAAACAAAGTATAAAGAGGTTGATTGTCACCATGTTAGTGAGAAATTGTGGAATTTGACAGGACAGTTTATACTAAGTCTAATTATAAGTGAGTTGATTTATTTACTAATTTTGTTGGAGGTCCTTGGATCAAATATATTTGTCACAAACTTAAAGCATATGATATATAGACTCTAACTTGAAAGGGAATGTTCGAGATAGTTGTTACTGATTTAGAAGTTCTGTTTAGTTAATCTCCTAGATTGACGTAATCATGCTCTTGTTTATCTTATTGCATTAGCTTATCTCTAGTAGTTAACTTAGATTTGTTGTTATACTATTATTTTCAATAGTATAAAAGAAGGATGGCACATGGGTTGAAGTTTGGTTCTTCCTTCAGCCCCCAAGTTTTGCATCATCTTATTATTTTACAATTATACTGAACTTATTATACTTTGGTACAGTTTACGAAAATTCACTCAGCACCTAACTTATTTTGACGCCACATATCCTTTTGCATCATTTTGGACTGATCTTGAACTTGATAACGACCCATTAATAAATGGAATTTATGTTGTACTGGGGATGCTTCCGCAGGTTTTAATATACTTTTAGATTGTCACTGTTCTTTGAAGGTAGGGCATTGATGTAGGATAGAGGTAAGAAGGAAGAAAGAGAGTATAGAGGAACAGAGAGAGAGAGAGAGAGAGAGAGAGAGAGAGAGAGAGAAACAGAGAGGTAATAGGGAGAACTGAATTACTTCTTCTGGCATAGCATAATACGATAATCCACTTATTCTCCTTAAATCCTATTTATAACTATAGCTCCCTAACGGTAATAACAGAAATAACAGTCTCATAATCCCTTGCCATTCAATACTTATATAACAATACTCCTTCCCCCAAAAGATCCTTGCCCTCAAGGATTAGGTACAACGAAAGTAGGAAATTGTTTCTGAAATTGATAGAGAGGAACCCATGAGGCTTCTTCATCTGGTAGGCCTTTCCAACGAACTAAGACTTTTGTGATTATTCTTCCTTTATGCCGACCAATTCTTTTGTTTAAGATTGTTTCTGGTTCAGAGCATGTGGGAACTGTAGGCCATTCAATTGGTGGGTGGCGTTGCTTAACTGCTGGATCTGGACACAATTTTAGCAGTGATATATGGAAAATGGGGTGAATTTTGGATTCTTCTGGGAGGTCCAATCTGTAAGCCACTGACCCAATCCTTTCTACCACTTTATAGGGACCAAAATATCTAGGAGCCAACTTTTGAGACCTTCGAGTAGCAGCAGTAATTTGCCTATATGGTTGTAACTTAAGAAACACCCATTGGCCAACTTGAAACTCCCTATCTGTCCGTCTAGCATCAGCTTTCTGCTTCATTCTATTTGCTGCCCTATGCAGATGATGTTTCAAAACAGCCATCATCTCTTCTCTTGCTGTAAAAGTTCTATCCATAGCCTCAATAACAGAATTTTTTGGTAAATAGGGAACATAAAGTGGAGGTTTCTGCCCATATAGTAGTTCATAAGGGGTGGCTTTCGTGGCAGTGTGAAATGTTGTATTATACCACCATTCAGCTTGAGACAACCACTTACTCCAATCTTTAGGTGTTTCCCAACACATACACCTCAAGTAAGTTTCTAGGTACCTATTCAAAACTTTCGATTGTCCATCTGTTTGGGGGTGGTAAGCAGAAGATAATTTTTGGTCAACTTTATGATTCTTAAAAATTCTTTCCAGAAATTGCTCACAAAAATTGGATCTCTGTCACTTATAATTTCTGTTGGGGCACCATGCAATTTATAAACATGGTCCATGAATTGTTGAGCAAGCGTAGCTGCTGTAAAGGGGTGAGAAAGAGGTAGGAGATGAGCATAGTTACTCATCCTATCAATGATGCCCCAAATAGTGTCCTTCCCATTAGATTTAGGAAGGCCCTTAATGAAATCCATTGTGATGCTTTCCCAAATCCTACTTGGAATAGGTAAAGGTTGCAACAATCCCGGCGTAGCCACTGCTTCATACTTACACGTTGCACAAGTATCACAGTGACAGATTAAATCGTGTACATCTGTCAGCATTTTCTTCCACCAGAATAATCCCTTAATTCTCTAATAAGTCGCCTGTATCCCAGAATGACCCCCCTGAGGACTTGCATGTAACCATTCTAGAATCTGTTGTCTTAGTGCAGGAACATTCCCAACCACTAACTTCCCATTCTTCCTTAAAAACATTCCATCCCAAGTGTAGTGTTTGAGATTTCCTCCCAGCTGCTGTAATTGTGAAATTAATGCCTTCAAGTCCAAATCTTCTTCCCAACTTTGCTGAATTTTTTGCAATAAATCCGAGGAGGTTGTATCTAATGTCATTTGGAGTAATTGAGGCCTTGAGAGTCTTGAAAGAGCATCAGCCGCTGTATTATCATTCCCTTTCTCGTATTGAATCTCATATTCATATCCCATTAATTTAGCAACCCAATACATTTGGAAAGATGTTTTCAATTTCTGTCCCAGTAGGAACCTCAAACTTTGCTAATTTGTTTGGATGATAAACTTCTTCCTTTCTAAATTCTGATGCCAATAATCAGCTGCAAGCACCACTGCTAGAAGTTCCTTTTCATACACTGACAACTGGAGGTGTCGAGTTCCCAAAGCCTTATTGGAAAACACAATGGGCTGACTCTCTTGCATTAAGACAACCCCAACACCGGTCCCACACGCATCTGTTTCTACAATGAACATTTTATTGAAATCAAGGAGTGCTAGGACAGGTGCTGAAACTAAAGTATCTTTCAACCTCTTGAACACTGTAGCTGCTTCACTAGTCCACTGGAAACCATTCTTTTTTAGAAGGTTTGTTAGAGGTCGTGCTAGCTCTCCATAACACCTGAGGATCTTTTGGATGAGTTGCTTAATAGTGGAGGCTTCTGACCATTCCATCACTACTTTAATCTTATGAGGATTTGTAGCCACTGTGCCATTACTGATTATATGGCCTAAATATTCCACTTGGACAGCAGCAAAAGTACATTTACTTTCTTTAGCAAAATAATGATTAGCTCTCAAAACTTCTAACATTGTACACAAGTCTCTTGTATGTTCTTCCATATTTGAGCTGTAGATTAGTATATCATCAAAGAATACTAATACAAAATTTCTTAAAAATGGCCTGAATATGCTGTTCATAGCTCCTCAAAAGGTGGCTGGTGCATTGGTTAGGCCAAAAGGCATAACCAGCTACTCATAATAACCCGAGTGAGTTCTAAAAGCAGTCTTATAGGTATCCCTAGGCTCCATTTTGATTTGATGGTACCCGGCTCTTAAGTCAAGTTTTGTAAACCACCTTGCATCCCTTAACTCATCCAAAAGCTCCTTCACTAGAGGAATAGGATATCTATTCTTAATTGTCTTCTTGTTGAGTTCCTTATAATCGATGCACATCCTCCATGAACCATCTTTTTTCTTTACTAAGACTATAGGAGCAGCAAAAGGAGAAGAACTTTCTTAAATGAGTCCATATTCAAGTAATTCACCCACCATTCTTTCTATGACATTTTTCTGTGTAGAAGAATACTTGTAGGGCTTAAGGTTGATCGGATTCGTCCCTTCTTCCAATATAATTGGGTGGTTATGGCCTTCTCTATACGGAGGCAAGCCTTTAGGCTCAGCAAAAACATCCCCAAACTCTTTTAAAAGCTTTTGAATCTCAGCTGGAATAAGCTCAGCACCTTTAACAGCAAGGCATTACAATCTTTCTTCATTCACTCCTGTCAATTGTAGCCAGAAACATTGACTAGCAGCAGCTTCATCCTTGGCTTCTACCCGTTTGGGAGCTGTCAATTGCCATGTGAGGCCACCGCTTGCAAAGTGCACATCTTGTCATTATACCAGAAAAACATAGTAGCGGTGTCACAGTCCTAGAAGGCATAACGGAGACTCTTAAGCCACTCCCATCCCAGAACAATGTCATATGTCCTTATGCTCATGACCTTTAAGTCCCTTGAGAATTCCTCACCCTGCATTTTCCATTTAAACCCCTTCCAGATGCCATACACCTTCAGCCTCTTCCCACCAACTACCACAACATTGACAAACCCATCCTCCCCACCCTTCCAACCCAGTTTCTTGGCAAGATCATAATCCAAGAAATCGTGGTTGCTTCCATTGTCAATTAGAATGTGTACTACCCTCTTGCCCACCTGGCGTTGGACCCTCATTGAAGAGGCTCCCACTTCTCCCTCCATTGCATGGAGGGATATTTGAAAATTCTCAGGACCATTTCCCTCTTCTTCGGAGATTACCACCTCATCTTGAAGCCCATCTTCTGAATCAGCGTCCATTTCAATGAGCTGGAGCTGTATTTTTCTTCTCTGGGGACAATTGTGGCTCTTCGAATATTTCTGGTGGCAGTAAAAGCAGAGGTTTTGGGCACGATGTTCAGCTTCTTCCTCTGGGCTCATCATTTTAAAGACCTTCGAAGCCTTTCTTGATGCATTTGCACTTGGATCCCATGTCACAGAACCTAAACTTGATGCAGCAGACACACTAAGGGGCATTTTTGTCATTTGCAATTGTTTTGGTTGGGCCCTACTAAGCCAAGACGTCTTCTTGGGCGTCGACCACCTGTCTTGCACGTGTGATGACAGTAATGCGCCACTCGGAGAGCCTGAATTCCCTTGCTTCTTCCACATCTTTCCCTCTGAAGCTCGCTGGAAGTTAATTTCTTGAAGTTGTGCCAGACTTCGTGCGTCTTGAAGGGTAGTGGGTTGAAGGAATTGCACAGGCCCTGCAAAATCTTCTTGAAGCCCTGCTATATATGACTGTACAAAATAGTTTTCTGGCAAACGAAGTTTACACGTAACGATATCAAATGCTTCATCATATTCTGATAAGGACCCAAGTTGCTGAAGTTGCATGAGGTCTTCCATTGGAGCTTCGTATGACGACCCAAAACGGCTCTTGATGGCTTTAGCATATTCATCCCAGGATAGCAAAGCACCTTCTCTCGTTTGCTCGAACGCTTGATGCCATTGGAAGGCTTTTTCGTCTAGATGGATGCTGGCCATTATGACTTTCCATTCCTCTGTCGTCTCATCCAATGCAAAATAGCGTTCACATTTCATAAGCCATCCAAGAACGTCCTCTCGATGAAATCTTGGAAACTCCCTCTTGGTAAAGTGAGTCGGAGGTTGGTAATCACGATGCTCCATGCGAGGACGGTCATTTCGTGGACGGCCATTAGTATTCGTACTACCCCTAGTGGCTGTTTCATTAATGCGTCGAACCAAATGAGCAAGTTGTGCCGTTAATGCCTAGAATTGAATTTCAAGCATTCGGATGCGATCATCATTCTATTCAGCCATCTATCGTTGCGCAGTGCGTGAGCGGGTTTAAGGCATGCAAAGGTGCAGGAAAGGAGGCTCTGATACCACTGATGTAGGATAGAGTAAGAAGGAAGAAAGAGAGTATAGAGGAACAAAGAGAGAGAGAAACAGAGAGCTAATAGGGAGAACTGAATTACTTCTTCTGGCATAGCGTAATACGATAATCTACTTATTCTCCTTAAATCCTATTTATAACTATAGCTCCCTAACGGTAATAATAGAAATAAGGGTCTCATAATCTCTTGCCATTCAATACTTATATAATAGGCATGGTATCTATTAAGGCAAATTCTAATGATTTTATTCCTCTGACAAAAAGAACTATATATAGTACAAGAATAATCTAAATTAGGAATGATTACAATAATGACTAAATTCCTAAATCTAAGGAATTATGACCAATACAGCTATTTACGTATAATACACTTAATTACATTCAAATTTCCATGGTTTCAATCTCATGATTTTAGTCTAAGATTCCTGCACTTCCCTTCAAGCTGGTGTGTAGATACTTGTCATCCCAAGCTTGCTTATGATTATTTGAAATGCTGAGCTTGGCAACCGTTCAGGTTATAGATCCACTGACTGCTCTCCTGTAGGAATATAAGGGGTGCAAATCAGGCCACATTCAAATTTTTCCTTTATAAAATGTCTATCTACCTCCACATACTTAGTTCTATCATGTTGAACCAGGTTATGAGCTATATTGATTTGCTTATTTATTGTCATAATATAATTTCACTGGAGCCTCCCATGTAACTTCAAATTTTCTAAAATAATCTTAAGACACAACAACTTACAAATGCCCAGTGCCATTGAGCGAAACTTTGCTTTTGCACTAGATCTTGCCTTGAGTGGTTGTTTCTTACTTCTCCATGTTATCAAGTTTACTTCCAAGAATGTACAATGCTAATGGAGAATGGGAAGAGAATATTAGGAGAAATATTACTAATTATTTGTAAATTAGGATTAAAGATAAACATAGGAATTAGAAATTATTTAATTGGTTTTATTTTGAATTTGATTATCATTTTATTAGACTTTAATAATTACCCCCTTTTTGAGGCTTATATTGTCCTTTTGATAATTATCTTTTATCATTGACTTAATTTATTTTCTTAGGAGTTATTTCTTAGAGTCTATATAAAGCTCTTAGTAATTATGGTTAGGTAGCTTTTGATTGATTATTAATAAAAGTTAGCCGTCTTTCTTCTTCCTTTCTCCTCCTTCCTCTCTGTTTTCTCTACATTTGCCCCTTTTCTTCACCCTTCTCTCTACATTAAAAAGATAATATAAACCTAACAAAAGGATAATTAAATTCAAAATAAAACCAATTAAATAGTTTCTAATTCCTATGTTTATCTTTAATCTCTAATTTATAATTAATAATATTTCTCGTTGTATTCTCTTCGCATTTAGATGTGGACCTTTGGTCTGTGATTGAGCCAACATAATTAGCATCTGTATAGGCCTTTATTTCCATTTTGGTGCTTTTCTTGAAGAGAATTCCTCTCCCTGGGTTGCCTTTCAGATATTGTAGTATTTTGTGTATAGCACTGAGTTGAACATCTTTAAGATTTTGCATGAATTGACTTAACAACTGACAACATAGGCAATATTAGGTTGCGTGTGTGATATAAGTAAATTAATTTTCCAACTAGCTGTTGATATTTGTCCTTATACACTGGTTTAGTTTCCATAGACTTGCTAAGTTTAAGATTTGGTTCAATTGGTGTGTCTAGTGGTTTACATTCGAGTTTGCCTGTTTCCTTTAGTAGATCAAGAGTCTATTTCTACTGGGAACTATAAATTCCCTCCTTGGACTTTACCACTTCTATTTCCAAGAAGTATTTTGACCTCCCAAGGTCTTTAATCTCAAACTCTTATGCTAAGTACAAGTAATTCCTCAGAATCTCTCGTTCATTAGAATTAATACTAGCAACAATGATATCATTCACATAAACTATCATTGCAATCACTCCCTGAGGTAGTGTGTTTGATAATTAATGTGTGATCACCCTGGCTTTATCTATATTATGTATGTAGTATAGCTTTAGGAAACCTCTCAAACCATGCCTTAGGAGATTGTTTAAATCCATAAAGTGCCTTTCTTAGCTTGCACACAAGATTTCTCTTCAAATTCATGGTGGAACTTTGATTTAAATTTCTTCGCCAAGATCTCCATGTTGAAAAAAAAAAATTCTTTACATCATCTTGTTGCATGGGCCAATCATAGTCAGCAACTGGGGATAACTTGATTCTTACTGTATTCATCTTTGCAACAAGTGAATATGTCTCCTGGTAATCAACACCATTAGTTTGTGTGTATCCCTTGACTAATAGCCTTGCTTTATGACTTTCAATGGATCCATCATTTTTATACTTTATTGTGAAAACCCATTTGCATCCAACTAGTTTCTCCCCCATTGGCAAGTCAACAAGCTCCCACGATTTGTTCTTCTTCAAAGTCTCCATCTTAACCCTCATAGCTTGTTTCCACTCTTCTTTCTCCAGTGCTTCAGACTAGGGGTGTTCAAAAGTGGACCAGATTGATTAAGCCAATCCAAACTAAAACAAACCAAACCAAATTGACCAAAAACCGAAACAAATTGGTTTGGTTCGGTCTTCAACATGTCAAAATTGAATATATCGGTTCAGCTATTGGTTTTCAATGGTTTGGTTTGATTTGGTTTTAATTGAATCAAACCAAACCAAATTCCTTTATAGAATTTTTTTTATTTTTCATTAACACCAAAGATAATGTTTGTATTGTTAAATTCTTAACTATGAATTTGGGATTGATTATTTAGTATAAAATTATAGTTTTGAACCTTTTAAGACTTTTGTATGGTTTTCGGCCTTACAAATGCAGAGAAAATACATGTAGACTTATAAATTTAAAAATATAGGCTTAAATGAAAAAATCCACTATAAGCATGAACCAAATTGAACCAAACTCAAACTGAACCCAGCCAACTATACACAAAACCAAATAGGTCCCCTTCTTTGGAAAACCGACTTGTTTGGTTTAGTTTGGTTTTGGTTCAAAACTGAACCAAACTTATGAACATCCTTACTTTAGACAGTTTGTGGAATGGCTACACTATTTAGATGACTTGAAAAATGCTTTTGTGAGAGATTGACAACTATTCAAAGAACACAAAATTGGATAGAGGATGTTCCAGGAGAACTCCATTTTTTATCAACTTTCCTTATCACTGTAGGTAGGTCTAAATCAAAACTAATAGATAAAGTTCCAGGAGAATTTCATTTTTGAGTTTAGATTTGGATTCTTGAACTTGCATAGGATTGATCATAGGTTTTGTTCTTCTTGGGTAGACCTGTAATGGCTTTATGGGATCAATGGGTTCCTTAATGTTGGGAGGGTTCAAGAACGTTCATTGGGAACATGGACAGACTGTTTGGCTTGGATGAGAGGACACAATAGGGTACAATGAAGTTGTTCTATCTCATATGGATGGTTTCCTAATAAATAAATTCTTATCTTCTATGGATGATATCTCTCCCTTAAGACAAAGTGCTGACTTCTGAAAAATAGCTCTCATTTTCAGCAAAAGTGATATTCGCAAAGATATAGGTTTTGGAAGTGATAGGATTGTAACACTTGTACCCTTTCAGAGTGGGAAAATAACGTACAAAAATATGCTCAATAGCTCTAGGATCGAGTTTGTTTTGATCATGGGGGTGAATGTGAACAAATGAGACAATCTAACACCTTAGGATGTAACTTAGAGGACACATTGCAAGCTGAAAAATATTGAGAGAGAACCTACATAAAAATTAAGAACAAGAGAAGGAATATGATTGATCAAATGAGAAGCAATGAGAACAGCTTCTGCCCAAAAGTTTTTTGGGACATTATTTTGAAACAAGAGTGCTTGGACAGATGCTAAGAATTGCCTATTTTTCTTTTTAGCTACTCCATTTTGTTGAGGGTTATCCACACAGAACGACTCATGAATAATTCCCTCTTTTTGAAAGTAGGGAGTTAACACTTGATTGAAATAGTCTATAGCATTGTCTACCCCTTTAAATCCCTCATTGAATTGGGTCTTGATCAGGGTATGAAAGATGGGAAAAAATGTGTTTACATCTGATCTTTATTTAAGTTAATAAATCTAGGTAATCCGAGTGCAATCATCAGTGAATGAAATAAACCATCAAGCTTCTGAAATATTTGGAAAAAGAAAAAGGATAAGAAATTCTTTTATTACTTGAAGGAAATGATACACTGCAATGTTTTGCAAACTCAGACATCACAATGAAAATCACTGAGGTTGACATCCTTTGAATAAATCAGGAAACATGACACTAAGGACTCTAAATGAAGGATGCCCAAATTTGAGGTGATAGAGCCAGATTTGGTCTTTATCTGAGTGAGACAGAAAGGACAAATGGTGCTGTTCTGGGTCATTAGGCAACACGAGGTTGTTTTCCCTTAACATGCCCAAACGTCCTCCTTGTTACTTGGTTTTGAAACACACAAAAATCATGAGAATACAACACTACAGTTCAGATTCTTTGAAGGTTGATGAACAGATAACAAATTTGTAGACAATTTAGGTGGCGTGTTTTTAAGGGTTATGAATGGGTTCAAAACAATGTCTCCTTGGCTTGCACTAGTGGCCAAGCATCCATCAGCAACAATGATTTTCTTGTGACTAGGACATGTTTGGTATGTAAGGAATTTATGTGAGGAGTGTCATGTGGTTTGTGATTCCAAATTCAATGACCCAAGTATTTGATAAATCAGATTTAGATGCACTTAGAGAATATAAAGAGTAAATTTCACTTAAGGTTACCATGGAGCATCTACCTCAAGTTTGCTGAGATTCAAGAAGTGACTTGAGCATACCAATTTCTTTCTTGTTGAATATATTCTGCTTTTCACCACTTGACTTACCATCATTTTGTGACTCATCTTCCTTAGCCTGAGTCATATGCACTTGGCTTCGTTGAATAGTAGTTCTAGTGTTCTTGTTCCATTGAGAAATTGGTGGTTTGCCATGGATCTTCCAACATGGTGCCTTGGTATGGAGAGGTTGATAGGAACCTTTGGGAGAGCCATACCCCATAAGCTAGCCCATAAGGTTGGAGAGCCTAAGATCCGTATAAACCTCCCATCAAAATTCTATATTTCCAATGTGGGACTCAAGTCCCATACCTTGGAATGGATCCTAATAGAGCCCTGCCCTTCATAGTTGACGCCTAAGGCGGCTCCATTCTAGACAGCTCACTCGACTATCTCCCCTTTGCAACCCTCCTACGTAGCCCTTTCCATATAGCAGCTCACAACCCTCCAAGATAGCCCTTTCCATTTGTGATGTGTGAAGAAATGAGGCCTAGTTCTGATACCATTAACATGAACCTTTGGAAAAGCCATACCCTAAAAGCTAGCTCTCATGAGGTTAGAGAGTCCTAGGTCCCTATAAACCCCATATTAGAATTCCATATTTCCAATGTGCGACTCAAGTCCCATATCTTGCAATGGATCCTAACATAGGCTTTTCACAAAAAGTACACAGAGATGATCTTTGCTTGTAAACTTAGCTTCCAATTTTTCTCATCCTGACTTTGATGCAGTCAGTGCTCTATCATGGGCCTTCCCTGTCATAGCTGACCCCTCAATAGGTTGGGAGTACAGCATAATTTCCCTTCTGTTTTCTTCACAATTAATAATAGAGATAGCCTCATTTGGTGATGGTAACTCATTCCTTCCCAATATTTGTACTTGCACCTGATCAAATTCAACATTTGGACAATCAAGAAACTCTTACAATCTTTCCCTTTCAATATATTCCTTTAACACAGCTGTATCTTTTCCACATGTCATCTTAATGCACCTGTGGTAATCCATATCCAGCCACAAATTTTTGAGTAAATTGACGTATTCTGTAATTGAATGATCTCCTTGTTTGGTAGCTGCAATTTTGGTCTTATTTCAAAGGCCTGAGCTGCATTTCTTGCCTTAGAGTACATTTGTTGAGCAGCCTCCCATTTCGCTTTAGCCGTAGGCAGAAACATGAATGCGTCAATGATCTTAGGCAGTAATGAATTCCTAGTTAAAACATGACCATGGAATTGTCCTCATCCCAAGCTTCAAACCTGGGATCTCTCCTCCTAGGTCCTGCGCCAAGGGGATGACTCAGTTTTTCTTTCCCTTCCATGAATATCTGAACCACTTGTGCCCACTTCATGTACTTCTTACCATTCAGCCTGTAAGCAGATTGAATGGCTTGTAATTTCCGACTTGTTTGGCAAGGAACATGGGTGTCAAGTTGTGAAAAATTTTGGGATTGGGTTGAGGTTTCAGAAATTGAAGACATAATTGGCTAAGGGAATGAAACAGAGGGTTGGGCAATTTGAGATGGAAGTAGAAATAGCTTTGACAAAGGCAGAATAGCTTTGACGCCAAGGCTGGATTTGAAGACTCAGTTCAATGATGGGTGAAGAGCGAAAATGGGATTTCAGCAACAGAGGAAAATGGTACTAGGTATGCAATACTAGGCAAGCAACGAAAATGGGTTTCAATGGAGATGAAGTTAATTCGCCGATAATGAATGCCACAGTTTGTTTTTCAATTTGGGGGGGTTTGGAATGGCTCAGAGAATGGGACGGACAGGGATTGATAGCAATGAAGGCTATCAGGCTTTCAGAGAAGACTGGTTACGAGAACCAGAACTCTGGTGATTAAGGCTCACCTTTCTTCTCAAGAATTCAGACGCAGTAGTGAAAGAGAAAGCACTGAAAAAAATCCTCAAATACCATGAGGCAAATTCTGAAGATTTTCATCATCTGACAAAAAGAACTGTATATAGTACAAGAATAATCTAAATTAGGAATGATTACAGTAATGACTAAATTCCTAAAACTAAGGAATCATGATCAATTCGGCTATTTACATTTAATGCACTTAATTACATTCGTATTTCCATAATTTTAGTCTGAGATTCCAGCATCTGTCGTCTTCCTTAATTGCTGTTTGTAATAAAATGTGCAGTACCCATCTTTAATCTCTATGTTACATAATCTATTTTCATTTTATGTTCCCTGCATCTTGCTTGTACATTAATTTTGGTATTTCTTGCTTGTGATGTATGACATGTAATTTTTTTGCTTCGAGATAACAAATCTAATTAGGATATTTGCTCAGGTTTCTGAAGCTTCTGTCAGTAGAAATCGTAGTACTATCATTATTCCTGCAGGGAGCTCCAGAGATGAAGGGTGGGCAGCTTTCAGGAACATTTTGGCCGAGATCAATGAAGCATCGGGACTTTTTATTCTACCAAATCAGGTTGCCTTCTTTTGCATTTAGACCTCTTTTATTCTGATTTGCTGCCAAACCTTTCGAAGAGCTCTTGTTCCGTTTTATAATTTATCTCCATCTGATTGTTTGCATGCTGCAACAGAAAAGTTCTGAATCCTCAGAACATCTTGTTGGACTTTCAGATGATGTTGGTGCTGGGTTCATATCTGGTCATACTAGTCAACCTGCTTCAACTTCTGAGTTGAATGTGGACAGATCTATTGATTTGCCGGCTCAAGATGAGATTGGGAACTTGGGGGTCTCAAAAGTGATCAGGGCTGATCAAAAGAGATTTTTCTTTGATCTTGGGAGCAATAATAGGGGTCATTTCCTAAGAATATCTGAGGTGTGCTGCCATAATCTGTTTTCTTCTTTCTTTGTGTAATTTCCTTTATTTTGCTTTAGATTGGATTAGAGGATTTTCTGGTGTTCATTCATGACATTGCAGGTCGCAGGTGCTGATCGATCCTCTATCATTCTCCCACTGTCAGGACTCAAGCAGTTTCATGAGATTGTTGGTCATTTTGTGGAAATCACCAAAGACCGAATTGAAAGAATGAAAGATGCTAATGTCCGTACAGTCGATCCATCTCAAAGGTGAATGCGACCAAGTATTTCGTTAGGTTTACAAATGGGTGTTGTCTTGGGGTCTGATTTGGTTTTTATTTCTTTATGTTTCTCCTTTCTCATATTGTTGTCCCATTCATGCTTTGAAATAATCCAAGTATCCAATATCTGGTTGTTCAGCAGAGAATTCTGAAGTGCTTTGCAAGGTTAATATGAATAGCGAATAATGGTTGAAAACGGACCAGAAACTTGGACTTGGTCGGATAGTGTGGCACCGATGTTTTATTTTGTAATAATGCTTGTTTGGTTGTTCGTTTGGCTTTCCTCAACACAACTTCACTTGAACTTAATTTTTAGCATTATATGCTCGAGTCTAAACCATTCTTTAAGAACGCGTTAGAGATTTAGAATATTTAGCTTTTTTGCTGGGTTCGATAGGTTTTTGTTGTTAGCATCAAATCATATTGAGATATCAACCTAGTGCCGTGCCGCTAGTGATACCTGTTTGTTTAATCTGTATCTACAGTTATGTTGGGATGGTTCCGATATACTTGTTTTGTAGTGGTATTGATTTCTCTCGACTTCTAATTATATTTAGGATTATTTAATAATCATGTGAGACGTTACTCGCCACATGAAAACTAGGAGTGTAAAGTATATTAACTTTCTCCTAGTTTGGTTAAATTACATCTTATACTATGTTTTAAAAATTATATTTGGTTCTTTTATATTTTTTATTTTTTTGTCTATGAAGTTAACTTTATATTTATTTCCTTAAAAAATAAAATTATTTATTATTTTTATTGTTATATTAAAAATAAATCATAGTGAGGTGTAGGTAGCTAAATTTTTTGATAGGAGATATTTGCAATATCTATTGAGATGGTAGGGAGTAGAATATGATTTTTGAAACAAGATAATGTGTGTAATTGAATCAAATTTCAAGGAGGGAAGCAAAATTGACTAACTAAAATAATAAATGGCTAGTTCAATTGAAAAAGCAACAAGTCAATGAGTATATTACTGATGGGCAAATGATTTCAACGTTCCAAATGTGGAACAAATTCTCCGATATTGTGCAGTACACCTAAGATGAGTGTTATATATTAATGAAGGGCAGCGAAGTGGAGAAGTCTGAGATTGTCTTTTAAGGGAGTGTTTGGTTCAATGGAAGGTAGGGGAGGGGAGGGGAGGGGAGGGGAGGAGAGGGGTTTTAATATGTTGTTTGGTTGAGGAAGAGACGGGAGGGGAAGGAAGGGATTAATGGATAATTATATCCTTAATTAATTTTTTTTATTTTAAAGATATTTTTATTAAAAAAAATTTCTTATTTTTTATTATAAAAAATAATTTTTTATTTTTATTCAAAAATATTTTTTATTTTTATAAAAAATATTTTAAATCCTATTAAAAAAAATAAGATTTTTATTATATTTGAAGTAAAATTAATTCAAGGGACAATTTGGTCAAATATACTCAAAAATTTTCTCTCTTCTCCAAAACCCCTCACTTTTGGAGGGGAGGCAAAATATTTTGTCTCCCCTCCCTTCCAATTTTTTCATACCAACTAAGGGGAAGGGTTCCCCTCCCCTCCCCTCCCCCCAAAACCCCTCCAACCAAACAAGGGGTAAAATTATTGAGAAGTCTGAGATTGTCTAAAAATTATCTCAACATATTTAGTTAGTTACTCGTTGACCTATTCCAAACATTTCCCTTTTCTCCAGCTTAATGCTGGATGAGTTGAAAGTCATGCTAGAAATTATTGTCTCCAACACCCTAAAGACACTCAACTCCTAATGCTTGGTATGGTAAGCTAAATAATTTCCACCAAAAATACATGGTTTCGTAGATTTTGAAAGAACATGAGGTAATTGATTGTCTTTCTTATTATCTTATATTAAGTAAAATGTAGAAAAGTACATCCAGAACAGTAAGTGTTAATAGAAAATGAGAAATAAAAAAATTAAGTGAAGAAAGTGTAAGAAAATGTTTGCAAATATCATTGCTTGAAATTGATATATTTAGGAGCGTTTGATACATGAAATGTCATTTTATTTTTGAAAATGTGAAGTTTAGAGTGCTAAATTTTTATTTTTGGTATGCAAGTTAAAAAAAAATTGATATATTCTCAGGAATGAAATACTGGATTGTTAAGAATGAAACATTGTAACAAGTTCTTAAATTTTCATTTACACTTGGGAGGGGAATGTTCCACTCTTACCTCATATCTACTCCCTATGTCACTACCACTATTGTTGTCCCATTCATTGTCACTCCACTTTTTCACCACTCATAAGTAATTATAATTTTTTAAGAAAAAAATAAAGGAATTTAAAAAAAATTATCTATAATTTTTAAGAATATTATGACTAAACCAAACACATGAATATAATATTCATTATATATATAGTCCTTAAATGTTAAAAAATATTCTTGCAAATATTTTAAGTGAATAAAACAATTTTAATAATTTTTAATGAAAAATTTATTCGCATACCAAACGCAGTCTTAAATTTTTCTTTTTGGTGAACGTGAAGATCAAATGAGGACCCAGGAAGAGGATGACTAGGTGGAAAGAAGCGTTAAGAAGCTGCGGCGAGAGATCGAGTTGGATGTTCATACAGATGAAAATGTGATGGAAGAGCCCACTGAAGGCGTAGGTACAGATGTACTCAAGGACGACCACAGTTCTCATCCGAAACTCTCTCTTGATATGCACGCTGATGATCTGGAAAGGCATGACCATTTCAGGAAGCCACCAGGACGAACAAATATGTTGTACAAAGATTCTCTATTGGACTATAATGGAGTTGCAAATGATGATATGTGGGAGACAGAAGATGGTGAAGGTTTCTTGTTTGATCAAGAAGACGAGGTTGAGATCTCGGAAGAAATCAAGAACCTTATGAAAGTGCAACCTTTTATACCCTTGACGGAGGAAGGATGGAGAGATTATTGTAGACCTTGGAAGAAGGCCCTGGTCCCAACGTTACTGGGGAAGAAACTGAGCTGCTGCTTCCTCAAAGCCAGGTTAATGAAACTTTGGAATATCCCGGACTTTGAATTAATTGACTTGGAGAACAATTATTTTCTGGCCAAGTTTGCAGATGCTAGAGATTATAATTTGTTTTAAATGAGGGACCTTGGATTATCATGGAGCATTACTTAGTGGTGCAAAGATGGACTCTTAATTTTGATCCGAATGCTATTAATATCAACAAAATAGCTATTTGGGTGCGGATCCCAAATTTATCGATTCAGTTCTATAACAAACACTTCCTATGGAGGCTGGGCAATCGGATTGGACGAACACTAAAAGGAGACTCGAACACCCTGTTGGCCAGTCAGGGGGAGGTGATGAAGATTGAAAGGGGATGCTTTGCTCGAATTAGAGTGGAGATCGATTTAAGGAAAAAGCTAATTTCAAAGTTCATTATCAGAAATTCGCTTTTCATGGTTGAATATGAAGGGTTCAATCTTATATGCTTCAGATGCGGACGATATGGGCACAAAAATGATGAGTGTACCACAAGCGAAATTGCTCTAGAATCGTCAGTTTTTATGGGCGGTGAAGTCTCTAGTTTGAAACTGAAGTCTCCGGCGATAGATCAGAGTTCAGACCTCCCAGAGGAAGAATATGGACCATGAATGGTTGTAAGGAAAGGCACGAGATCACAGAACCTGGGATCAAAATTGCCAAGTATCATGGAAAAAGATTACAACAGTTATCGCATGCAAAATCATCGGGATTATCAACAAGCTAATTTGTCGCGGTTTGTCGTTATTGCGGATATGGAAAATGAAGACTCAAAGCAATCCTTATGCAGTGCATATTAAGCCGCTACCCACTGATCCGCAAGTTTCATAGTCTTTTCAGCAGCAGACACGTATGAGCTTGAATAAGGCCATACCCACGTGCGGTTTCGGAGAAGCACCTGGGTCCCTGTCTAAATAATAAAGAAAACGTGGCCCCCTCACCTAAAGTGTTTGATTCTAGTAACTCTCGTAACTCGCAGCGTTCGCAGGTGAACCAAACTAATGTAAGATGAAACGAAAGTTATAGCCAGAGCCAGAAACCTGACGAGCCTCGAAGGGGAAAGGAGGAAGGGAAGCTCTCACTTACACCAAGTGGTGCAGGGGAAGAGGAAAGTAAACTTATAATTAATTATATCTAATAAGTACTAAATTTAATTAAAAATTATAGCTTTTTTAGTACCTGTAGTCTATTGGTATTTGAGACTTATTTGGTTCTTGTGATTAGTTATTAATTGTAATGGATATAAAAAAGTTTTTTGTATTTTTATAAATACTATTTAAGAATGAACGAGAAAGAAAACATTCGACTAGAAAGTGCAAATTCCTTCTCTATTTTTACCTCTAACACTATGGTATCAGAGCCTCCTTTTTTTGGTTTAATCACAATGAATAGAGTGTTTCCTTTCTAATTTCTAAAACTTACAAAGGAGAACTATGATAACTAGTGCATTGGAATGAAAGCTTTGCTAGGATCATAAGATGTATAGGAAATTGTAGAGAAATGGTGTGACCACCCAGAGAATGAAGGAGTGATGACAACTATGCAAAGAGATGCTTTGCAGAGGGCGAAGAAAAAAGACTAGCAAACATTTACTCTTATTCATATGTACTTAGATGGGAGTATGTTTGAAAAGGTTTTTGGTGTAACAAATGCAAAGGACGCATGGGAGATTCTTTAAAATTCTTTTAAAGGAAAAGACCAAGTCATTAAAGTGCGTTTTCGGACCTTAAGAGATAAGTATGAAGATCTCAAGATGAAGGACTCCAAATCAGTTGAAGAGTATTACAATAGAGTTTTTGTAGTTGTTAATCAAATGCAAAGGTATGGAGAGACAATGGAAGATGTTAGAGTAATTGAAAGAAATTCTTCGTACGTTGATTCCAAATTTTGATTATGTTGTGGCTGCCATTGAAGAGTCAAAGGATTTGATGTCACTGACTGTAAATCAACTCTTAGGTTCATTACAAGCCCATGAAAAGAGAATGAAGAAAAGAGAAAAACTTATTACTCAAGCATTGTAGGTAAAATTGAATTTAAATGAAAAGGAGGAAACACAACACTGATTTACTGGTCACGGTAGAGGTCGAGTATGGATGTGTGGAAATTGTAGAAGAGGCAAAGGAGGCAAAACCTTTTCTAATAATGAAGAACTAGTTTTTTGGCAACAACATAAGTCAAAAGGATGTGGAAAAGGAGGCTGGTATCAAGGTGGTTGTGGTCGAAAATCTAATGTTAAATGTTACAATTATCAAGGATTTGGGCATTTTGTTACAGATTATGGATAGAACTTAAACAAAGAAGGCAAACTTTGTTGAAGCTGAAGAAGATGAAGATTCCACCTTGTTGCTCACTTGCATTAGAAATGAAGCCACAAACAAGGAGTTTTGGTATCTTGACTCAAGAGCTAGCAATCACATGACTGGTAATAAAAATTTATTTTATAGCCTTTAGAAGTCTATTAGAGGTAGTATTTCATTTAGTGATAAAACTAAAGTTCCAGTCATGAGTAGAGGAGATATTCTCATTAAATTAAAAAATAGAGATCATTAATTTATTTCTTATACTTATTATATTCTTACATTGAAAACAAATATTTTGAGTATTGGGCAACTTAAAAAAAAAGGTATGAGATAAAAATGAAAAAAAATGGGCTAATTATAAGAGATGGGAAAAGGAGAATGGTGGCAAAATTGCCATGGTCAAAATATAAAATGTTTAAAATAAAAGTTAACTATGATAGTCCTAAGTGTATGAAAGTTTTTGCAAAAGATTCTTCATGGTTGTGGCATCTTAGAATGGGTCACTTAAATTTTGGTGGATTGGAGCTATTGTCTAAGAAAAAGTTGGTGTATGGTTTGCCATTTATATGTCATCCTAATCAAATTTATGATGGTTATATGCTTGGTAAACAATCTAGGAAGAGTTTTCCAAAGAAGTCTTTCTCTAATGCCTCACAGCCATTTGAATTGGTGCATGCTAATGTATGTGGTCTTTTCAAACCAAGTTCTTATGGGAAGAATAGGTATTTCCTATTGTTCATTGATGATTATACTCGCAAAACTTGGTTATTTCTTGAAGGAAAAATCTGAAGCATTTGAAGTCTTCAAGAAATTTAAAGTTGAAATTGAGAATGAAAGTGGCTATTCAATCAAAGTTATACGAATTGATTAAGGTGGGGAGTTCACATAAGATAAATTTAATTAGTTTTGTGATTATCTTGGTGTTCAACATTTGTTTATTATTCCAAGGTCATCCTAGCAAAATGGTGTCATGGAGCACAAAAATAGAACCATTCTTGACATGGCTCGTAGAATGTTAAAAAGTAAGAGGATACTAAAGGAGTTTTGGGCTAAGGTAGTGGCATGTGCGGTTTATTTAAATAATTGAAGTCCCACAAAGAAATTGATGCAAATGACTCTGTAGGAAGTATGGAATGGAAGGAAACCAAATATTTGTCATTTAAGAGTGTTTGGTAGTATTAGTTATGCTCATGTTGCTGATGAGACAAGAAGCAAATTGGATGATAAAAGTGAGAAACCTGTGTTTTATTGGTTATGCAAAAAACTCCAAGGGTTACGAATTTTATAATCTTTAGAATGGAAAAATTGTCATTAGTAGAAATGTGGAATTCGATAACGAATGTTTTTAGGAGTGGAATGTGCCACAAAATTAAAATTATAATTTTCTCCCTTTATTTGATGATTTTTTATTTGTAGACCAGTCACAAGATCAAGTTATTGCTACTATTGCACTTTAAACAAATCAAGCAGATTTATCTTTTCAAAGCTCCTTTGAAAGACAACCTCGTACGTGAAGTCTTGAAGAAATTTATAAAATAACATATAAGATCAATGATTCAACTTTGTTTTGTTTGTTTGCAAATATAAAGCCAATATCTTTTAAGGAAGTTGTTTAAGATGAAAGATGGATATGGGCTATGGATGAGGAGATGAAAGCCATTGAAAGAAATAACGCGGGATAGTTAGTGGAACTTTCAAAGGGAAAACAACCTATAATAGTAAAGTGGATTTATAACGTAAAGAAAAATCCTAAAGGAGAAGTGGAAATGTACAAAGCTCAACTTATTGCAAAAAGATTCACTCAAAAGGATGGAATTGATTATGATGAAGTTTTTGCTTTAGTAACTCATTTGAAAACAATCTGGCTAATCATTTCATTAGTAGCTCAATGAAGATGAAAGATTTTTCAAATGGACATAAAATCAACCTTTTTAAATAGAACTTTAGAAGAAGAGACTTATGTGGAGCAACCCTTAGGTCACATTATTAAAGGTCAAGAAAACAAGGTACTGAAATTGAAAAAAGCTTTATAAGGCCATAAACAAGCTCCAAAGACTTGATACATTTGTATTGATGAATATTTAAAAAAAATGGTTTTTCAAAATATCCTTATGAACATGTTTTATATGTCAAGGAGAATAAGGATGAAGAAATTATGTATGTTTGTTATATGTTGGTGATTTGATTATCACCTGAAATAGTTTAATGATGATTAAAAAGTTCAAGAAAAAAAATGACAGATGAGTTTGAGATGATTAATTTGGGGCTTATATCTTATTATCTCATAATTGAGGTAAAGTAAAGTAAAGATGGGATTTTTCTTTCTCAAAAGACTTACATAGAAGCAATTTTGAAGGAGTTCAAGATAGATAAAGTCAATTCAGTTTCAATTCCTATGGAATGTGGAGTTAAGTTTTTTAAGATTGATAGTGTGAAAAAGGTAAATCTAACTCAATTTAAAATTGCTAGAAGATTGCAGTGGGTGTTTGACTCACATGAAGGTAGCCAAAAGGAGTCTTTGATATATTAAAGGGACATTGGATTATGGTTTTTTTTATATTATTGAAAATAATTTCATATTATTTGGGTTTAGTGACAGTGATTAACGACGAGATGTTGATGATCGAAAAAGAATTAGTAGTTTTGTTTTCTTCATGGGTACCATTATATTTGCTTGTAGTTCAAAGAAATAGTCAATTGTTACTCTTTCAACCTATGAAATTGAGCATGTTACAACTACTTCATATGTTTGTCATGCTATTTGGTTGAAGAGGTTGTTGAAATTTTTGAAATTTGAGCAAGATAGAGTTATTAATATTTTTGTTGATAACAAATCAGCTATTGCATTAGGAAAGAATCTAGTTTTTCATGATAGAAGCAAGCATATAAACACTAAGTTTCACTTCATTAAAGAATATATTGCAAAGAAAGAGGTTAAGCTTAAATGTGTGACATCCAAAGATCAAGTTGTTGACATTTTTACCAAAGTGCTGATATTTGAAGATTTTGCTAAGTAAGAGCTGTTTTAAGAATAGTTAAAGGCAGAATTACAAGTTTAAAAGGGTTGTTGGGAAAGTAAACTTGTAATTAATTTTATCTAGTAATTAGTAAATTATATTAAAAATTGTAGTTTTCTTGATACTTGTAGTCCATTGGTACTTGAGGCTTGCTTGGTTCTTGTGGCCAGATATTAATTGTAGTAGATATCAAAGAGTCTTTTGTATCTCTATAAATACTATTCAAGAATGAATGAGAAAGAAGGCCTTTGACTAGAAATTGTAGATTCCTCCTCTGTCTTTCCTTCTGACATAGGGTAGCATCTCAAAAGGCTTTTCTGAAGGCAAACGAGTATCAAAACAGGTTGGACATCCTAAAAATCTGCCAAGGTTCATAGTAGGAAGTAGTAGTGTTATTGATGTGCAGGTAGCTGATATACCCACCAACCTGAACTCTAAGGCCAAGCAAACCACTTGATAAGGAAGATGCGTTAAAGATTCTCAAACATGCACAACAAAACATGTTTAGTAATAGCTCGGGGAAAATGTTAAAGGCTTATGAGGCCATTACGATTTATTTCAACTATTTATAAGGGTTGAGTAGTCTCTTTTTAGTCATTCTTTTTTTTGGTCCTATGAATTTTGTCTGATGGAAAAAGCTAGTGTAAGGTCATTTCTGATACGTATATCAAACATGATAAAAATGAATGATATCTCTCTTCTTGTTCTTTTAGAAAATTGTATTAGTGGCACTAAAGCTGATTGAGTGGTATAGGAATTGCGTTTTTTTTTTCAATTAAATAAGGGTGGAAGCAATTAGTTTTGTTAGGGTTATTTGGCTCCTATGGAAGAATGACTTGATAGAGGTGGAGTATCTTGATTCTCACATTCAATTTCTTTATTGCTACATCAAGTTGAGAGCTTCTAGTAAATCTTTCTTCTTCACTTGCATTTATGAAGACCTAAACCCAGCTCATCGCATAGTGATATGAGATAGTATTACAGGTCTTGTGGAGTAAATCTTTAAACCTTGGTTACTTGGAGGTGACTTCAATGTTTATATGTTTCGAGATGATAAGAATGGGGGTTCTGAGCCCAATTGGAGTTTTATAAATCAATTCAAAATGGGAATTACTTATTCTCAATTAGTGGACTTTGGCTTCATTGGCCCTAAATTCATGTGGGAAAAAAGGGTGAAAGAAAGGTTGGATTGGGTTTTTTGCAATAATGGTTAGAGTTCTATGTTTCCTAACATAGAGGTGCATCATCTACTGAAAAATGGTTCAAATTATAGCCTTTGAAAATTGTTACTTGCATTCAAGGGGTTATCATTGTAAGTTTAACCTTTTTGGTGTCACGCAGTGTGGTTCTTAAAGGATTTGTTTGATAATTTTGTCAAAAACTAATGGAAGGAGAAAATTTAGGCTAATGGCATTAAAGATTTCACTATTAAAGCTTATCAATGGAATAAAAATACTATTGGTAATATCTTTTATAAGCAAAGGAAAATTCTAAACTGTATTCAAGGCATGGAGAGGAAACTAATGACAAAAAATATTTCTATCCTTAGCCATCTTGAAAAGAGTTTGTGGGCTAAGTATGAGAAAATACTTATGTAGGAGAAACTTATTTGGTATAAAAAAAATCAAGGTGCAACTGGTTAAATTGGATTGATCATAATATGAAAATTTTTCGTGCCTTTACTTTAAAAGGAAGAAAAATTATGTGGAAGTTTTGAAGGATGATTATGGTAGTTGGATTGCCAACCTAAATGCCCTAAAAGAAATGGATACAAAGATCTTTCATCATCTTTATACTGATGATATAGGTCATAAGCCTAGATTACTTATTGATATTGGGTTCCTATCTCTCAATCTTAAAGACTTTGCCTTGATTCAAAGGGATGTCTCTTATTTAGAAATTACAAATGTTGCTTTTGGCTTTTAGAGTCCCCTATCTGGATGTTTTTATAGGCTATTTTCTTTTATAGCCAGTGGTGTTTGATTGGGGGATCTATTTCTAGATTTGTGAAATAAGTTTTTAAGAACCCAAAGACCACCCATTATGTGAATAAAACACATATTGTCCTCATTCCTATGGTGAATAACCTGGAGCATCTTAAAAATTTTAAGCCTATCTCTTTGTGTAATGCTAGTTTTAAAATTGTCATGAAGATTATAGTAAACCATTTGAAGAACCTTTTAGGTAAGTTTATTGCTCTTAATCAATGTACCTTTATCCTCGGGTGGCATAGTAATAATAATATCATTATTGCACAAGAGGTAATTCACTAAAGAAGAACTGTCACTCCCGAAAATGCGACCGCGTGGTGCCCTTTTTTCAAAAGAAAGAAATTCGAAAAAAATTCGATTTTCAAATGAAATCGAAAACCGAAATTTAAAAATTAAAATAAGATAAAGTAATGGATAGAATAAATAGGGGTTCAAGAGTCGCCACCAAAATTTTATTTTTTACAAGGCAAAACTTTGGAAAAGCCTTTTCACTCAAAAAGATGGTCTACAAACCAGAAAATGGATCCGGGAGTCGATTGTGAGTGGGGAAGGTGTTAGGCACCCCACTACACCCGTTACTAAGAACGGTTACCCTAAGTTAATTGTGCAAAAATAAAATGACCTAAATTCTATTTCAATTCTCCCTAACAAACCACATGCAAAATAGAAATAAAGACATTAAAGGAAATAAAAATACAAATAGAAAAGGATGGATATCGGTATTAAAATAAAACAGAAAGAAATTTAAGAATTAAAAGAAAAGAAATTAAAAGAGAAATATTTTATTTACATGGGCGGACTTGACCTATGATGAAAGCCTAGGGCCTACGTACCCTTCAGGAGGGATCAAAGTCCACGTAGTTCGATTGAAAATTGTATTTGGTTGATGTTTTGTTTTTGTTTTTTTGTTTTTGGTTTTTGTTGTTTATATTTGATTTTTAATTGATTTTTAATTTTTGATTGATTTCGTTTTGATTTTTTTTTTATTTTGTTTGATTTTTGATTAACTTTATTTTGTTTTTTCTCTTTTTTAATGATTATTTTATTATATTTATATATTTTTTGTGAAAATACAAAGAAAATAGAATTACTTTTTCTTTTAACAAATAAAACAAGTTTTGAAATTGGCTAAGGTGTTTTAATTTGTCAAAGTAAATTCAATTTTGCCTTTCTTGTATTTTTAATTTTCCTTTCCTTTTTGTCTTCTCTTTTTTTTTTCCTCCGATTTTTGTTTTTTTGTTTTGTTTTTTTGTTTTTTTTTTTGTATATATTTTTTTTGTTTTTTTTGTTTTCAGTTTTTTCATTATATATTTTTTGGTTTGTTTATTTATTTATTTTGTTTTGTTTTGTTTTTTCGAAAAGACTAAAAAAAATTAAAACTTACCTTTCCTTTTAACAAATAAAATGATTTTAACATTGGTTGATTGTATTTTAATTTGTTAAAAATAAAGATAATTTTACTTTCCTTTGTCCTTTCAATTTTTCTCTCTTTTCTTACCATTTTTTTTTTGCTTTTCATTCGTTTATTGTTTTGTTTTGTTTTTTGTTTTGTTTGTTTTTTTTTTTCTTTTTTGTGTTTTCATTTGTTTTCCATTTCATTTTTTTTTGTATTTTTGTTTTCTTCCTTTTTTTTTTAATTTTGGGCTCTCTTTCTTCCCTTTCCACGTTTTGTTATTTTTCTTTGTTATTATTATTTTTAGTTACTCTTTGTGTTATTATTATTATTTTTTTTTGTTTTTTTTTTGTTTTTTGTTTTTGTCTTATTTTATTGTTTTTGTTATTATTTTCTTATTTCCCTTTTTCTTTTTCTCTTTTGCTTTCTTTTGAATGGGCCTATTGGGGTCCAAAACATTTTTGGAATACCTTTGAATAGGGCTAGGAGCCCAAAACATTTTTTGAATATTTTTTTTGCAATCTTTTGAATGGGGCTATTGGGGCCCAAAAACATTTTTTTTTTAAATACTTCTAAATAGGACTGGGAGCCCAAAACCCCTCCCCTTTTTTTTTAATGCAAACTTTCGAATAGGGCTATTGGAGCCCAAAGACACTAAATCTATTCAAAACCCAAAAGGCATCATGAAGGCTTATTGCCACACATGGCCTTTTGGTCCGTCTAGATACCTGAGGGGATATAAAATCCCACGCGGCTACCCTAGTAAGATAAAACGGAAATAAAATAAAAATAAACAAAATAAAAATAAAAAGAGTGAAGAACAGAAATAGACAGCTTGGAGCTTGTGAAAGTGTGTGCTTGATGTATGTTTAGTCATATTATTGCACCATACTCTAGCATATTTTACAAGAGAAATAATACAGCAAAATTCAATCTCATCCCATCATCTGGTCATACAACAATTCCCACAGGATGTGCCAGCCGGAGTTCCCCATACATGGCTCCACCTCTATGCTTGCCTCTGTCCTAAATTTAAATCAAATGCCTGGCTCTCATGGTCACAAACCAGAGTTCTTCCAATGTCGTTCTCTCGTGATATCCAAGCGACAAACGACCATACAAACCAGCGAAAACAGGGCAGACAACAAGAAACAGAGGAAAGGCACACTCGAAAATAGAACTATGATTCCATCAGACATAGTGCATGATGACTACCACAACATATGACCCGACACTACATATTACATTTCAACCAACAAGGGAATTTCGAATTGGTTTCATTAGAATCCTCAGCACATGGCCAATGTTAGGAATGAATCAAAGATAAAGTAACTCATCAGAAATGCTAATCGTATACAGATGTACGCAGCAATCTAGGTTCATGAATGAACACATATGATTCAGCAATTCAGAGCAATCCAAGTTCAGAAATGAAAACATATGATTTAGCAATTCAAGATTGATTAAAACGAAACTCAGGAACAAAAATCACTATCATATGATTCGGCGATCCAAACTCACCATATTATTCAGCAATCCATAGGTGATTAAATCGAAACCCAGAAATGGAAATCACTAACATATGATTCAGCAATCTAGACTCAGCATATTACATGTGATTTGACAATCTAGACCTAGCATATTATTCGGTAACCCAAAACCCAGAAACAGATATGAACCAGAGAGGGACCAAGGATCGGGTTTTCTTGCAAAAGGTAGCTAAGTGACTAACTATGATTAATAACGCATTTATCCAAAAACTTGAGATAGATCAGATTACATTTGAAAACAAGCTAAGATTAAATCGACATCTGACCTGTGCTTTCGTTCAACTCAGAATGCCTTTTTCCTTCCTCTGTTCCTCAATATCAGGCTCTTCCTTCAAATTGAGTCACCAAGCACTTCCTTGCTTCCCCGACTCCTCGCAACTTTCTTTCAGTATCTTCAAACGCGAGCCTCCTAAGCCCCAAACCAAAAACCCCGTCGCGATTTTTCACTCGCCCCTTTTTGCCTCTCCGTCTTCCTCGCTCACTTTTTCCTCTCAGAATCCCTTTGGCAAAATACGCAAAAACCTCCCGCACTGATTTTCGCTCGATGCCCCCCTCCCAGATCCTGAATCTCTCTCCAATTCCGAAAAGAAAAAAAATCCTCTCTCTCTCTCTGGAACTCCTCCCGATTTTTATAGGCGTTTTCCGTATGGTCCCCCCTTTCCTCTGCACCTCTCTGCTCCACTCACCCCAGCGTCGATCCTCCTTTTCTATCAGCGTCCTGCGAGCTTCGTACCTCCACCTCTTCATTTCTGTGCCTCCGTTCCTTTTTTCAGTGCGTCCCTCTGTCCTTTGTTGTGTGTGTCCGTTGTCCTTCAGAAGTGCGCCCTGGGAGAAACTAAACGGGTAGGGCTCCGTTTGTTCTCCACTGGCCCGATGGCCCAATCCGAAAAATGGAGAAAAGATCTTGGGTTGGGCTTCACCTTCTTTTTTTTTTTTAGATGATTTTATTTGGGTTCACATGTTTCCTTTTCTCCTTTTTTTTTGGGATTGGGCCGAACATCTTTTTCTATTTTGGGTTCACATGTTTTCCCTTTCTTTTTTATATTTGGGATTGGGCTTCTCTCTTTTTTTTTTTAGTCCTTTTTTATGATGATTTTTTTTTATTTTGTTTTAATTATTATTATTATTTTTAGTTACTTTTAGCCCTCCTTTTTTTTTATTTTCTTTTCCCTTTTTTAATTCATTTCTTCTTTTTTTTTCCTTGTAATTCTCCTAAAGTTTTCAATTGTATTATTTTAAAACATGTTTAAACCTTTTCGATTCCTCTCAAATTTCCTTTGAATAATCTTTTCCTTTCTGTATTATTTTTTTGTATTTTATTATTATTATTTTTACTAATTTAATTTTGTTATTATTTTTGAATTTACCCGGACAAAATACGGTGTTTACAAGAACAAAAAAAAATGTAATAAGGACTTTGTTGGTATTACGGTTCGACTTAAGAAAGCCCATGACTAGTTAGATTGGGGCTTTTTAAGACTCAATTTTGTTTTAATTTAATTATGAGTTTTGCTACTAAGTGCTAGATGCAAGTGCTTTGGAATGGGATGCCTTCAAAGCCTTTCACTCTTGTTAGAGGTGTAAGATAATGAGACCTATTCTCCTCTTGTCTCTTTATGCTATGCATGAAATGGCTTCGACATTGAATTAGTTAGGCTTTAAGAAATAACTTTTGGAAGCCTATTCATCTATCTAAGAGAGACTCCCTCCATTACTCAACTTATTTTTTTTAGATGATTTGTTTCTATTTACAGAAGCTAATGTGGACTAAATGAAGTTGATGAAGGAGTGTATGAATGTCTTTTGAAATTCCTCTAGCTAGAAAATGAATTATACTAAAACTAAATTGTACTGTTCCAATAATTATTTTTTCAAGGTAATAGGGTTTAGTTAAATCTTGGTCGTCATTCTAATTGTTGACTTAAGTAAGCACCTCCTATTTCATCAATGAACATCTAGGGGTTACTTTCAACACATCCTTGAAAAAGTTCATGGTAGAATGTCTTCTTGGAAGGAGAACCTCCTTAATTTTATAGGCATTATACTTTTATCAAATCTATGATTTTAGCACTTCCTAATTATTATATGTAAACTAAGTACTTGCCAAACTATATTTGTGAATAGATTGATAAGGCTAATTGTAGTTTCCTATAAGGCTCATTTGAACAAAATAGAAGAGTTCACCTTGTTGCTTGGGACACGGTGAGGTTACAAAGGAAGAATTGAGATCTTAGGATTAAGAAGTTTTGAGCCCAAAATGATGCTTTCCTCATGAAACTTTGTTAAGGATTGATTTGTCAAAATGATGCCTTTTGGATGTAAGTGCTAAAAACAAAATATGGCTATAGGGATGTATTGGAGTTAAGGAGGAGAATTTAAGCGAACTTGAACTCTAAAATCAGCTTAAGTGTAGCACACTCAAGTTAAGTTAAAAATAGTTAAGTGAATTCAAGAAGAGTTGAGCGCACTATGGGTGGAGTTAAGGACCTAACATTAAGTTAAGTTGAGTACTTGAAGTTGAATCAGGTGTTTTAAATATAGTTTGACACATCTAACTTTACTAACTCTCATTTTATACATTTAAGTTTCATAATAAAATAAATCACTGATTTAAGGAACTAACTAGTAGAAAATACTTGAAAATGTTTATTTTCTTTTATAAAATTGACTAACTTGATATGATAGCATTTCATCTCTATTAAACAAGATGGTAAGTTAGATTAGAGTCAACATCTAAAAAAGCGGCCTCAAATAATCCCTACTTACTCTTGTGCCCTAAAATAATTATTCAAGATTGCATAAATCTAGTCATAACTTGGCATATATTTGAACTTTCATGTTATCATATTAATGGTCACAACACAACTAAAATGGCTAATCTCTTAATTTACTTTTTTCTTTTGTAAAAATTTTTCTATAATTTCTCTTATATTTTCAAAGGTCAAAACCATACCAATGGTCACAATTCTTAATCAAAACTTGATTACAAACCAATCATATATGATATCATCATTTCCTAACATGATTATGCACTTTAGGGCTTGAATAGCAGCTAGTCCAACTTAGTGCAATTTCTATTACATAGTATAACATTGTATCAAAATACATCTTTCCCTAATAGAAATCATACATTCATAGCCTCACAGATAAAATATGACTAAGATTACTCGTTTCTGTATAATAAGTATAATTCATGATATTAAATCTCGAATTACATCATATCTTACTTAACTATCAAAATATATATTAAAATGAATATACAAGTATGTAAATTCTATCTATTTCTTGGCATTAAGAAATTATCTCTTTTCTTTTTCTTTGCTAGCTTCATCTAGCATGGATAGTAGAAGACAAGGGTGAGATTCAAGGGAAAATCTTAATAGCAGTACTCAACCAATTCAATGCATATAGTAGATAACTCAAGAATGAAATGCAAGCATACATGGCAATCTCAAAATAAAACATCATAAAAATATAAAATTGTTATAAAATATCTAAACATGTATAACCATAATATAAAACATACTAGTTAGGGTTATCTCTGAGTTAAGGAATAACTATTACACTTAATTCCTTACCACTCCTTCTAAGAGCTAAAAGCATATCGCATACAAGTATAAAAACTCATATTAATATAGCTAACTTAAGCATAAATTCAAGCAATCATAAAATAAATTAATACACACAAGGTATCACAACTCAACTATATTTAAATGCATATAAGAAAAGAAAAATAAGCAATCCAATACAAGCCAAGAAACCTTTGACCAAAGAAATATTTCACTTGTTCTTTCTCTTTATTCTTCTCAATTCTACATACACAAAAGAGTGTGGTTATACTAATTTGGCCTAAATATAATAAATTAGACATAGAAAGCTCAACTAATGCATAATCAAACCCATTTCATCTTTATCTAGTATTAAACATAGATTAAAAGTCACTTTAGGCACACTTTAAGTTCATTTTTCCATAATTCAACTTGTTAAATTTTTCATGTATTAGTTTCATTACTTAAGATGCTTATTTTGCTTATTTTTGAGGGCCTAATCTTTAATTAAAAACTTTACCATCATCCTTTTCTCCATTTGGCCTTTATCTAGGGCCGAAATTAGGATTTTTTTAGATACATTTTCTAAACTAAATTAAACTTTTTAAATTCATAAATTTGACTATAAATAACACTGTTACTATTCATTTGATCATTTTCTTTTAATTGACATATTTAGATATCATGATACAATTTTGAGCTACAAGTATCATCTTTTTCTCAATAACTTAACTTCATTTTCATGATATATATATAACTCGTTTAAATCATAAATAACTTTCTTGAATATTCATAATAATGCTAAAGTATAATTTCCATCAATAAAATCACTTAGGCCATTCTTGAGCTTAATTTTTCAACATACCAAATTTATGATTTTTTGACAATAAACCTCATTTAAATCATCTTTATAATTTATAATTAAGCCTCTTTTATCATTAAAATAATAGAAGAAATTTTTTATTTGGCTAAAAATGACTAAATATGCTTCAAATTTGATTTTTCCAAGATTTCAAATTAAATACATATCATATTCAAAATTTTCATCATTATAAACACCAAATTTTACTAAAATAATCACACCATCCATTTTCTCTCTAGGAAAAATTACAAAGGTCTGGGATTTCAAATTTATACACTTTCATGACATGAATCATATTTTATTTGAAAGAGCTATTGGTGGTGATTCTATTGGTAAAATTCAATCTTTCAAAGAAGCAACTTTTTCCTCTTGGATAGCAAACAACTTCAACCTTTCAAGATGATATTTGGATCAAAAGAGTTCTAATGGAGTAAAAGAAGTTTTATAATTACAAGAGAATCAAAAAGTGTCATTTAGACACCTAAAAATTTCCTTAAAATTTTCTCTCTCCTCCTTCCCCTTAACCCTTCATTTTCACCTCTTCAAGGTCCATTTTGGCTAGTGATATGGCGGTGGGAAGATGGAAAAGATGAAGGATTATTATAATTGAAAAAATCAATATAATGATTACTTTTTCCAAAATGACCTTTTTGCCTATATAGTGTACTTTTTCTTTGTTCTAGCTCATTTTTTAGTGCTTTCTGAATCTAACTGCTCCATATAAAATCTTGAATGTTATTTTACATAAAAAGTGAAATTTCATAGTTTTAAGGGCTTAAAATAGCTCAGTACAATTAAAATTGTATTTGTCTATTTTTCTCTTTTTTCATGCCATCAATATTTTACACTTCAATGACCCCTTTGGTTGAAATACTCATCCTTTACTTTCATATTCTAATGATAAAAACTAGTTTCTCTTACTATATTTTACATTATACACATTCTTGCTTTTTTTTTTTGTTTTATAGTTAAATTAGCTCATTTTTCTCTTGTTTTACCATTCTTCTCATTTTTAGTCTTTCTTTTCATTTTAGTTAGGCTTCTAATCCCTTTTTATCATCTTCATTATCATTCTTTTAACATATAGGGATTTATAGAAATTATTGGTTATGACATAGTTGAGCAATATTTTTTGACAAGTTGAACATAGATCTTTAGTTTTGTCTATTTCTGCTTTTTGCAATAGGACCTATTACGTTAACCAGTGAAAAATTGAATGTTAATGGCATTTATTTTTAGGAAATGTTAAATTATTATTATTATTATTAATTCCAAAATCAAGATTCCTAGTATTTAAGAAAATGGTCAAGCATTTAATGATATTTAATTAAGTTGTAAGCTTTTCAATTATAAATTAGTGAATGAAATAGAGCAAATGTGAGCAAACGTGCTCTACTCCTCAAATTTTTTTCTTTGGCTCTTGCTTAATTCTTTAGCTTGTGATTCCAACATTTGGTATCAGAGCTTCTATGATTCTTTGAAAGATTGTAAGTGAGAAAACTAGTAAGAAACTTGCCACAACCTACCTTTTAAACCACTTTTTTTTTTTCATATTCTGTTATAACCTCCTCTAACCTTTTTGGAATTGCTCCACCCAATTTCAATGGGTGAAATTCCCAAATGTTGACTATTTAGATGAAAATTTACCTTAGATCATTCGATCTTTAGAAGTATGTTGAAACTGATAAAGTTGTATATCTCTTACTAGCTAACTCAATAGTAAACCAGATTAAACATCATCTGGAGGAGACAACCAAGAAGTATAAAGCTCTCTCTATCATTTATTTAGCAGTGATAAAGTCATCTTCATTAGAATAATAGCTTGCGAGACCATCAATGAAGCTTGAAAGATGCAAAAAGTGGAGTTTTAAGATAGCAATAAGAGTTTACAGATTGACAACTTGAGAAGAGAGTTTGAGTTGTTAAAAATAAAAGAGTCTAACAAGGTGAAGGACTACATTGATAAAGTCATGATGGTTGTAAACAAGATTACGTTGCTTAGAGAAGAAGTAGAGGAGAGGAGGATTATGGATAAAGTCATGCTAACTCTTCTTGAAAGGTTTAAAAATGCTTTAAAGTTGGCAAAATGGAAAACTACTATGGAAAAGGAGTTGAGGATGATTAAGAAAAATGGCATAAGGGTGCTAGTGTGAAGACCAAGCAACAAACATGTGATTGGCACAAAATGAGTTTTCAAACTCAAGTTGGATCTTGATGGGACTATAAACAAGCATAAAGCAAGATTAATTGTGAAAGGTTATGCATAAATGCAAGGCGTAGACTTTAATGAAACCTTTGCTCCACTTGCAAGATTTGATACCATTAGAATGCTCCTTTCAACTATAGCTTAACAAGGCTAGAAAATAATTCAACTTAATGTCAAATTAGTCTTTTTAAATGGGGTTCTAGATATGGAAATTTATGTTGAATAACCAGAATTTTTTTCATAAGATAGTAGCAAAGTGTACCTACTAAAGAAAGCTCTCCATGCCTTTAAGTAGGCTCCAAGAGCTTGATATACCAAAACTGATAATTTTTTGATTGATTTAGAGTTCAAAAGAAGCTGTGATAAAGCTACCTTATGTACCTAACAATAGAAGGATGAAATTATTATAATTTTTATTTACGTTGATGATTTGTTAGTGATTAGAAGTAACCTTAAGTCTCTCAACTTACTTAAAAGGAAAAATGAAAGAAGTCTATGAAATTAATGATCTGAGAAGTATGTCTTATTTTCTGGCAATTAAAGTAAAGTAATTTTTCTAAGGTATTTTTATTTCTCAGAAGAAATATGACATAGAGCTTTGAGAAGATTTAGCCTAAGAAAGGTTAAGACCATAAGTACACTAACAATTCAAGGAAATAAGTTGAACAAAGATGATGGATCAGATTTAGTAGATGCTTGAATGTGTTGAAGCATAATTAGATCATTCTTGTACCATTCTATCACTAGGACCAATATAATGTATGTCACAAGTATTTTGGCAAGATTTATAAATACTTCAATTAAAAACCATCTCTAAACTGCTAAATGAGTGTTGATACATTTGAGAATACCTGGATTTTAGGATATTTTATAAAAGATTTGTTGGCACCAACTTGATGGGATTCATAAGGAGTGACTGAGCTGGCTCCTTTGATGACATAGAGAACACTTCAAGATATTGTTTCACTTTTGGGTCCAGAAGTATGTGCTGGAGTTCAAAGAAATAAAGAACTATCATCTAATTAACAAATTTATTCTTCTCTTCACTCATACCATTTTACGATGGTGAATAAGTTACAATGAGTTAGTAATGCATACCTACTCATTAGAGAAATTCCTTAAATTGATTAGAGGCATACCCAATCTCATTATTGATCCTCAATGTTTTGATTTTCAATAAGCATTGATTTTTCATCATTGTCTTGAACTTTTGAAACTTAATGAACATTTCAGACTTCTACTTGAAAAAATAAACCAACAATATCTTGTATAATCATCAATGAATAAGAGAAAATATGTACTACTATTCAAGGATGGTATACTTATTGGTTGACACACATATGAATGGATAAGCTCTAACTTGTTCGCTACTCTCATAATTGGATCAATAGGTAAAGACATTTTAGCGAACAGTCCTAACTAATATACTTCACATACACTATTGCAACCACTTATAGATTGTAGATTCGACATTAGCTCTTTCTTTTAGAGCAACTTTAATGAAGGAAAATTCACTCACCCAAGTCTTCTAGGACATACATCACCATTTTCTTTCACACCAACATAGGCTTCTCTTTTATAATTTTTCAACTCAAAGGAAAACTTTTATTGTTCATTCTAATTGAGAAAATCCTCATATCAACAAAATTAAATATTTCACATATTTTACTATTAAATGATAGAGCAAAATTTTTATCAAAAAACTATCCAACATTGAATAAATTTAGGCTTAACTTAGGTACAAATAAAATATCTTCTATAAATTTTATATGTAAGGGTGTTTGAACAACAACAACATATCTTCCTTTGACATTTACAAACCTCCCATTTCTAAGTCTAACTTTGGAAGGATAACCTTTGTTCAAGGTTTTGAAGGTGTTTACATTTGCTATTATATGATGCACGCATCCTCTATTGATCAACCACATATCAATATCCAAGGTTGCCTTGCAACATTCTTCAATGATAGTGGCAATAAACAACTTCTTTTCATCAGCTTCATTATTGTCAAGTACTTGTATAGATTTGGCTTAAAGTTATTGATTTTGATTGGCCTTGCATACTTTGTCAACATGACCGAACTACTTGTAAGATCAATATTGATCTCTAGGTCTAAACTAGTAGTAGTTTTGAGCATGGTTTGTCTTTTAGCAATAAGGACATCATAGAAACTTATTCTTCCTAAATTTTCTTTTACTGCCTTGCTGCTACTCCTTCTTCCATTTATGCCACTGCCAATGCAACTTTGCTAGTGCTCACTTTTTCTCTAAAAGCTTTTCTTTGCTCACAGCTTGTAGTATATTTACAAGTTCTACTATATAGAGTTATGCCATAAAGATCCTATGTGGCAGCAAGTTAGTTGTAGCAATGATTAAGAATCTTGTATTCTATGAAAGGTTGAAACATATCAATATCAAAATCAAATATCATGCAATCAAATAAGTAATGAAAGGAAGGAAAGTTCAATTTCTCCATCGTAATACAAAATATCAAGTGACAGACATCATCACCAAAGGCTTGCAAAAAAAAAGTTCAAAATTATAAGAGAAAGACTTAGCATCAGATCCAATACTTGTATTAAGGAGGAGTCTTAATTTTCTTTATTTTTTTAAAATTATTTTTGAGTTAAGGAGGAGAATATTGGAGTTAAGGAAGAATATTTAAGTAAAACTTAACTTCAAAATCAGCTTAAGTTGAAGTTCAATGTAATGCACTCAAGTTAAGTTAAGAAGAGTTGAGCACACTCAGAAAAGTTGAACAAACTTAAGAAGAGTTGAGCACTTCTACCGCTTGGTTTTAGGGTTCAACCTCTCCCTATTATAGGAGGAGTTAAGGACCTTACATTGAGTTAAGTTGAACACTTAAAGTTGAATAAGAGTTTTAAGTATAGTTAAACATGCCTTTTTTAACAGGTCGAGCGTAGATCTTTTGTTTTGTCCTAAGGGTGTTTATTGACCCATTAGATCTAATTAAGCCAGGCTAAAAATATAAATGGACAGAATTTTAAATAATTTTTTTTAATTATCAATATCTTGCCATTATATATATATATATATATATTATTCTTATTTCATCTGATTCTCTATGCATGCTGCAACTTTTATTACCTACTCAAACCCTCCCTACTTCTTAATTTTTTTCATCGTTGATGTGTATGCTTACTGACATTTCTTTCGTTGAATAATGAAAATGCACATGTTTACCTAAGGCTAATTATGCTAATATAACTTATATTTTACTTGATAATACCAAGTTATTTTTTTATTATTGATAAAAATATGAAAGTTCTAAAAGTCCATCATTTTGAAATATATGCTTATAAATTTATAAAAAAATATTTTTATATTACAAATATCAGTTCATAAAGGAAAGAAATGACTCGAGTGGCCCCTAACCCATCCTAACCTAAAATAAAATCAGGCTTATTCAGACAGGGTTGGGCCACGGATATAAAAACAAACCCGATATCTTAATTGGGCCAAGTATCAAGCCTATTAGATGTCCAACTTAACCCTACCCATAAACATCCCTATTTTGTCCATTTCTCTTTTTTTTTTTTTGGTGCAGCAGGACCTACTATATTACTTGATGAAAAACTTAATGTTAATGGCATTTGCTTTTAGGAAATGTCATGTTGTTTTTTCTTTTTTTCACTATAAGATCATAATTCTTAGTTTTTAGGAGATGATCAAGTATTTACTGTTACTTAATCAAGTAGTAAAATTTTCAGTTATAAATTAAATAATGAAGTAAAGCAAACGTGCTGTGCTTCTCAAATTTTGTCTTTGCCTTTTGTTTAATTCTATAACTTGTGATTCCAACATGATGCTATTATTCCTAATGTTTGCAGGAAAGAAAAGTTCTGCAATGTTTGGCATGGAATTGTAAAGTTGTGGGGTAGTTTCAGAAAAGGTATTAGGTGGAATCTGGGCAATAGGTCTCGGGTAGTTTTTGGCATGTACTTGGAACTCTCTTCCAGGCCCCTTGATTGATTACACATCGAGTACAATGCCAGAGAAAATTTTGCATGCTAAAACCAGTGACTTAGTTACGCTGTCGGGTGCCTGGGATTGGGGACAGTTCAAACATCTCTTGCCCAGGACTATTAAGGGTGATATGGTGAATATCGTTCTTCCTTCTTATAACAGCCATGATGATATTATGACTTGGAGGTGGGCTCATGATGGGTGGTTTGCTATGCGTTTAGTGTATCAGCTATTGCTCAACATGAGTACAAGCCCCTGGGACGGCATTTGGGAGAAAGTTTGGAAATGGCCAGTGCCCCAGAAAATTCGGAGTTTCCTTTGCTTCTTAATAGTTGATCGGCTTCACACCAATAAATTGAGAACATCTTTTGGTATTATGGTGGACCCATATCGTCCTTTTGGGTGCAATATTGATGAGACTCCCATGCATGTGGTGTGCGACTATGACTGCATGAGAATGCTGTGGAAAAAACTGGTTCACCCGAACCCTTGGGCAAGCTTCTTCTCCCTCTCCATGCAAGAGTGGTTGCTTTGGAATTTCTGCAATAAGGTGGGGAGTCACAGTTGGGACATCTTCCTTGGACAAAGATTTTTTATTATGGTTGTTGGTTAGCTTGGACTAGCAGATGTGCAAAGGTGTTTCGTGATGAACCATCTACGATAGATAATCTCTTTTGTAGGTGCATTCACAGCGTAGAAGAGGATGTAAGGCTGCAACAAACGCATAACCATATTTCTCCGCTTCAGATAGAACATATGATTTTGTGGAAACCTCTTGATGATGGGTGAGCCAAAATCAATGGGGATAGTTCAATTAGCTCAGATGGTCTTGCTTCATTGGGGGGGAGGGGGAGGGTCTTCAGCGTGACGCGTCTAGTAGATGGTGGGTTGGGTTTGGAAGGAACTTGGCCTTCGCTAAACTTTGGGCCATTTATTCGGGTCTTCAGCTTGCTTAGACCCACGCGTAAAGAAAAGTGAGCTTACACTCTGATTGTAAGGCAGCCTTGAAGCTTATTGCTAATGGTTGTGTGATACAACATCCATGCTATAGTCTTGTGTCTCGTATTAGATCATTGCTGCGATCTCATTGGGATGTCGAGGTATTGTATACTGATGGGGAGGCAAAGGGAAGTGCTGATTGGATGGCCAGCCTAGCTCATTCTTTGTCCTTTGGCTTTCATGTATTTTTAACCCCTCCTGGAGGTTGTGGCAGACATTTAATGTTTGACCTTCGGGGTTAGCTTTCTCTCATTTTACCTAATACTTTGTATTGGACTCTAACCCCTTCATTGACTTAAAAAAAAAAAAGGAAATTACCTTTCCTGGCCAAAGTTTTTTAAGAATCAAATGTACACGATTTTAGCGAAAGTCATTTAATGAGATATCTTCTAGTTCTTCCTACATCACCGGAAGCCGTCATGTGAGGCATTGTTGCCCCCACAAATTAGTTTGTCCTCTTCAATTTTTGTTTTGGCCACACCCTTTTTTAAGTATTTGACGTTGCGATAAAACTAGTATTTTAAACCCCTTAATTTTAATTAAAGTTTAAATATAATTTCTTAAGTTGTAATCCATAATTTTTTTTTCACCAACACAACATAATTTTTCCTAATTTCTTAAATAGGCCCCAAACCTAGATCTACCATAAACTATCCCTCCGTCTTCCTCTTTAGCTTTTTCCACCACCACGCACACTCTTCCTCTGAAACCTCTCTCAAGACTCTATACTACGGAATCTTAAAATTATATGTTATCACAATGGCAAAGGCAAGAGTCAAAAGATGAGATCATGATGAAAATTCGAAATAAAACGCAAATGCTTTACAGCATGAATTGCTTCTTACTAAGAAACAAACCCAAAAAGTCCAAAAGTCATTCAATTTAGTGGCATGAATAGTTTTCAGGGCTACAATATTGTTCCAAAGTTTCATCGAGACTGCGTGTAAAAGGTTTTCTTGGCAGCACAATGTTTCACTTCGGAACAAAATTTCTCTATCAACCCTCCAATGTGCTTTGCTGCTGTACGTGAACATTGTATTTTGTTTGGATATATTTAAAAAATAATAGTAAAATAAAATAAAAATTAGTAAAAATATTTAAAAAAAAAGAAAAAAAGAAGAAATTTAAAAGGCCAAAACCAAAAATAAAAAAAAAATCAAAATATAAAATAATAATGAATTACAAAAATTAACAATAAAAAATCCAAATACTTAATATTAATCCAAAATTACCAAAAAAAACAGGAGTCAATCAAAAGACCAAAAAACTGAAAAACATTCAACTAGGGTCTACATGATTCAACAAGCTCTTAAAACCCATTATCTTAAACCCCAAAAAAAAATTATTATTACCTTAAAAGAGAAGAAAAAAAGTACTTACAAAAAAAAAAGAAAGAGGAAAATAGAAAAAATAGTCCACCAATCCAAAATAGTCCAATACAAGATCAAGAAAAAAAAAAGAGGAAGAAAGGAGGTAATAATAAATAAAATAAAATAAAACTAAATAAGGAAAATCTAAAAATAATAATAATAAAAAGAAAAAAAGCCCATTCTCCCCCTGCAGCCCAATATCAGATAATCATTAAAAAAAAGAGGGAGAGGAAATTCGGCCCAATAAAAAAAGGCTATCTGTGCTGAACTCCTTTTGGGCCTTGATTGCTCAACCTAACCTGGATCCATTTATACCAAACCCTACCCAAAACCCACACACATGATCCCTTTTTCTGGTTCTCTCTCTCGGATCTCCCAAAGACCATATTCACGAATTTTGAGCCATATCCTATAAAAAATTAATTTTTTATTAAAAACCACTTCTAAAAATATTAATTACCATATCCCATACTTGTGTGGGAATCGGAATCATCCATTCCGACTTTTTATTTTATTTTATTAAAAGATCATGCCAAATAAGATGAGGATAAAAAGGAATTTTAGGGAGGGGTAACGTGAATCAAAAAATGTATATGAATTATTATATAATATATATATATTATACAATAAATTAAAGTAAATTATATTTTATATATATATATATATATATATAATATAGTATATTATATTTTAATTAAAATTTAATTTTTTAAAATTTATTTGTATAAAATAATATTTTTCAAAATTTATTTTTTTAAGTTTTAGTTAAATAAATATATCTTATTTAAAAAAATATGAAAAATGTTATTGCTTCAAATATGGCTAAAAATGATATAAGGAGATTTTGTCTAATGATATTATTTTAAATAAGATTTAGTAATATTTTAAATTGATTTATTATTCTAAATAAATTGAAATAATTTTTTTAATATAAAATTTTTAATATATTGTTGCTTGAGTTATGGTTATAAATAATATAAGAAGATTTTGTCTAGCAATATTGTTCCAACTAAGATTTAGCAGCGTGTTGAGTTGATTTATTATTCTAAGTGAATTGAAATAATTATTTTAGTGTAATTTTTTAATAAAGCAAATTTATTATGTTATACAAATAATCAGATAAATTATTTTTTTGTATATTATAAAAATTAATCTCAATGATACTATGGTAGTGTATTGAAAAGTTATAAAGATTTAATAGTTTTAGACTTGGAAGATATAATTTGTAAAATTATTCTAAGTTTATAAAATGCATAGTAAAAAACTTTATTATAATTAAGTCTTTTCACAACTATAATCATATATCTTCTAAGAATAACTTTTGCAAATTTAGTTAAGGTTCTTAACAAAATTTTTTTAATATTTTAACCCCATTAATATATAAATTTTAAAATATAATGAATTTGTAAAATTATTCTAAGTTTATAAAATACATAGTAAAAAATTTTATTATAATTAAGTCTTTTCACAACAATAATCATATATTTTTTAAGAATAAATTTTGCAAATTTAATTAAGGCTCTTAACAAAATTTTTTACTATTTTAAGCCCATAAATTAAAATCTAAGTATAAAATTAATATATAAATTTTAAAATATAATAAAATATGTTATCATACTTTAGACTAAAATAACTACAAGAGATCATATGACTTATTATATTTGTATTTTCATTTGGATTCATAAACATTTGTGTTAATCTACTGTTTCATTTTAAATGTCTCTATTATTGTAACTAAAATAATTATAACTAGAAAATATTGTGAAATGATAAATACAGTGAATAAACGTTTGAATGAAGAGAACAATTGACATTACTATTACTATCAAATGGTTTCTATTTAAAAAAAATATAAGTTACAAATTATTTCTTTGTAGTTTAGTTTAAAATTAGTTTGTTAAATATAAGGTGTTTTATTTAAGTATATGTGTTAATTATCATTTAACGCTATTGTTGTCTAATGAAATGATCATCTACACTATTTACATATTACTAAATACAATTAAAATTATATATTATTTTATATAATTTTCATCGGCTAGTGGATTATTGCTTTAAAATATATTAAACTATATCATTATTTTTATAGTACCTAATACAAGTTTTAGAATTCTATACTTCAATTTCACCACAAATTTATAAAATAGAGAATCCATATTAGTCATTAATTTTTGAGTAAATTATATTAAGTTGCTTAATAGTTGATTAACGTATGCTTAATATTGATATATATATATATATATATAATTTTTTATATTTTGTTAATAATTTTTTATAATAATTTGTATTATTATATTAAAAATAAAAATAATATTATATTAATTATATTTGTTAATATATTAAAATAAATTTTATTATCAAATTTTGTTATTATATTATATTAATATTCTGCACATATATAGGATATTTAACGTGTATATATGCAGGAAAGAGATTCTAAAAATCGAAACCTTAGCTTCCGACTTCTAGAATATATTAAATAAAAAAATTTATTGAAAGTTGGATTCCGACTTCCAATTTATTTTATTGAAAAAACATATTTAGGAGAAAGTCGAAGTACATGGTTCTAAGTCTCACAAAAATTGTAGGATTAGAGTGTAATAATTTTTATTGATATGGATTGTGCAAAATTTTTTTATTAATGATGGGATTCAAATCAAAAAGGCCCACATTCACGCACTAACAGGGGAAAGAAGCACACAAACGCACAAAGCCCTCGTTGTCACGCATGACTCTTTCACAATCTTAGCAGACACTAGAGGTATGACTCTCAGCAGCAAATCACGCAAAGGGGGAAATGGAGGCACCGGTGGAGCAGAGAGAGGCACGGTAACATTCTGGTATGAAAGGCAGAGGAGGACGCGCAAGAGAGAGTGAAATTCACTCTCAGATCCGTTATAAAAGGAAGAGAACAGCAGAATTTGGGGGACGGAGAATTGAGAGTGAGAAGGAGGCTATTGGAGAGAACAGAGGGGAGTTGGCTTTAGATTTAGGGTTTTTGGGTCTGAGTAATTTCAGAGCAGAGAGTAGAGATTGAGAGGAATTGGGGAGAACGGCGTGAGAAAAGACCAAAGGGGATTGAGGGAAGAGACAGAGAGGCTGAGAAAAGAGGAAGGCTGAAGAGAAGAACCATGAGGGAAAAGGTGTAAATAAAGAAATCGAGCCATATCCTAGTGCGGGTTTGGATTTCGATGTCAGAAGAATTTGATCAGATAACCCGCCTAACTTTTCGAAAGCTAAATAGGAACTTGAAAGGTATATTTCTTGTGCTTCCCCTTTTGATCCCAAAACTATGAAGCCATGTGTGTGTTCTAATTTTGGGTGCTAGAACGCAAGGCGTCTGTGTCTCGAATATGGTCTGATTCATTGATGTTGGGTGCTGATGATTTAAGTTTCCAATTCAAAGGTTTAAAACTCATATTGTTTGGATTGTCATATATAATTTGTCTAGCTTAATTTGAGAAATCATATTTCATGGATTTATAAAGCTTTGGATGTATTCTGTTCTGAGATGTTCATTTTGACCATTTGGTTAGCGTAGGGATCTGGACCAACGCATTGATTGAGATATCTGCTGCTTTTTTCTTTTTTTTTATTCCTCTGTTTAATAATCAGCCTCCGATGAGAAAACAACTTTGTGTGTCTCTATTTAGTACTTAGACATGAATATGAGGTTTCAGTCTGTGTGGATTGTGGTTTGCAATGAATAGCTTAATCTTGTTGCTTGTCTCTGAATCTGCATGATGAATCCTCCATGAACAAACATGGTTGGCCTGGTTGGTAGGTTTTGCTATTATCCTGTTATGTTGCTCCGTTGTGATCAGGGATAGCTGGGGTTTATTGGTCACGCTATTATATGAACTGGATTTGGTTTGGCTCCTATTCTATATCTTGCGTAAAAATTTACGATCAAGATGCCCTAACAGTAGATGGCTAACAAATATGAATTTCATATTCTTGTTTCATTGACTGTATGATTCAAATTTATGTAGGTTTGGGCATTTAGAATCAGCATGTGTGTTTTTTTCAATACCCCTTTGCCCAATAATAAACTCTACTATATTCTATCATTGGACTCTTTTTTTTTTTAATGCTTGTTATGTGCTCGGACATGATGGGGGAGCAACACTTGAGGAACTCTGACTTGCAATGCATGGGAATTAGCTATTTGATTCAATCTGAGGAAGGAAAGGAATGCAATTGAATTGTAACCTGAATAGTTTTTCTAACCAATCTTGCAAATATGCTTTAAGAGTGACACATTGAATCATGGCTGAGCACCCACTCTCATAAATTATTATTTACTTGTAAATATTTTTTTATTTTGTTTTGTATTTTATTACTTATTTTACTTTTAGAGTAGTTGTATGGGATTTTATATCTCCTCATACGTATAGAAATAATCTAATAAGTCTTCTCAGTCATTTTATATCTCCTCATACGTGTAGAAATAATCTAATAAGTCTTCTCAGTCATTGGGTTTGGTCTTAAAAGTGTCTTTTATCAATTTTGGGTTCAAATGGCCCATAACATAAATTTTGTTTTAAAAAAAAAGTTCAAACCAAAAGAAGGGCAAATAAAAAAAAACAAAGAAAAATTCAAAATTATATGGTCTAAACAAAATTAAGAAAAAAAGGAAGAAAATAGTTTTTTTTCCTTTTTTTTATAATCAATTTTTTTAAAAAAATTAAAACATTTAAAAGTTTGAGATTTAGGAAAATCAACAAAAGAAAAAATAAAAAAAAAATCAATCAATCAACAAAATTAACTCAAAAAAATAATAAAAAGGAAAAAGGATCAATAAAAAAATCAGTCATATAAAATTAAAAAAAATCATCATCAAAAAGAAAATAAAAAAATAAAAACATTATTAAAAATCATTAAAAAATACCAATATAGAGTCATTTACATTAAAATTATATTATTTTATAATAAATTATATAAATTGTGTTTAACTCTTAATAATGAATATTTATTCATTTTTTTTGAACTTTGGTTATTGGATTATATGAGTCATAAGTAATGAATATATCTTATCAGTATAACTTTATTTGGTATAATTTTGATAATATATATGATAAATAAAAGATTTTATAAACATCAAAAGACTGATTGTGTATAGCTTTTTCATTAAGGATTTTTTTCTTTAATCTATGACATGGTTAATCAATTTTTTTGGTATTATAATACATTTCACTTGATATCTTAATATTTCTAGTACTTTATTGATATAGAATTGTTAAAGACATTAGTTTTTTTGTTAACCTTGAGATACTTATTGAGTTCTCTTGGTTTATTGTAATCTAGGACCTTTAAGCGAGATTATGATAAATAACAATTTTGTATGTGTAATTGCATTAGTTGGATCTTAAAAGAAACTCTTATTTATGATTATCTTATACACATAATTCATGTTTCTCTACCTTGTTACTAATCTAGGAATTATGCCCTTGTAATTATTTATCTATGAGAACTTTGAATAGGACCCATAGTAAGGACTTATAAGTTAAGTTTCTAGATAAATATCTTATTTGACATTTTACTTAAGTAATTAATTGAAACATGTCAAGGTTTATAAGATTGGGAAAATAAGATAATATTATAATTTTGTACACTAGTAAACTTGATATATTTTAGTATAGTGAAATATTATTGAATATTTCTTACTAAAGTTAAGTGGGAATAGGTTCATTTTGTATAAATTTTTACCCCTCATCCAGTAGAATTATGTGTGAGTGGTATTTTTATCCTCACTTTTATGTCAATGTGACTACTCTTAAAAAGGGAGAAAGACTCAACTATGTTTAATGTCATTAATTACAAATAAAGTAAGTCCTATTTCTTTTGTTACATAAGTAAATGTGAGAAGTTATAAAGTTAATAATTAGTTGTAAAGTCATTAGATATAAGTAGATTTGTAAAACCTCAAAAAGAAATTATAAGACTTAAAGTCAGATTGATTGAAATGGCATTAATTGGATTTTGTTTTACAATCTTACCGTACAAATGTTTAGATTGCCTTTTTCTATGGAAATTTGTCTAAGGGGTTTAGCAAGATGATTTTGTAAAACTATAGAAAAAGTACTTAATATGTAAATCAAATAATTCATTTGCTGAAATAAACTTCTAGGTATTATTATCTAAAGTATGATAAGGTTGCAGTCTTTCATGATTTTGCTATAATTTGAAATTATATATGAAATTTTTATTGAGACCTCTTATGTTATTGGAATACATATCTATTGAGACAAGCTTCATGATATTTTGGGTTTGCTTTAAGAAATTTTAGTTGATTGAATGTCTAATAAATTAAATTTGCCTTCTTGTTCCTTTTGTAGTACACCTGTTAAAATAAGTAAAAAGTTATCTAAATCTTAATATTCTCAACATTACATAAAGAATACTGAAACGGAAAGTATTCCATTTCTTGCTTTTGCTATTGGCAACTTCATATTTGCTCAAGTATGTACTCATTTAAATATAACTTTTGTTACTAGTATACTTGGTAAATACTTGAACAATCCTATTTTGAATATTTTAAAAAATTCTTAGAAAAATTCACTTGATAGTTACAGGATACTTAGAATAGTATCTTGAGTTAAAATAAATTTGATTCACTTATAATTATTGGTTTTATTGGATTCAAATTATGCAATTTGTATAGATGACTTGAAATCTATTTCTATATATAATTTTTTTTAATGTTTCAGAAGAACTATTTCATGAAAAGTGTCATATAGATATTAACAGTTGCTTCAACTTCTTTATATATATCATGATGTTTGGAGGAGCTTATAGCTGCCTCTATTTTGTTTGCAGAATTTGTCACTTCTTATTATGCCATTTTGGCTAATGGTTAAAGAAATTAATTTATGTTATGCATATAATTGAATGCATATTTTAGATCTTAACCTTTTGATTGCAACAATGATTTTGCTATATGTTTCTCTAAAAAATCACATAAATTCCAAGTTTACTAACTTTTGATATTAAGCTCTTGTTTTGTTAGGAAAAAGGTTTGTGAATCTCATATTTAAATTATAAATGTTTTACGAATAATATGTTAAATTAATCTATTAATCACATGCTTATCCATTGGAATCTTGTTAGAAAACATGTGACTCTTAGATATTATAAAATTTTTTGTTGATACCTTGATTTAGTAGGAATCTAAGTTATATTTTTCACAGACACATTTGTCTTGGTTAGTTTATATAATTTTGGACATATTTCTTTTGATATTTCATTTTATTCAAATTTAAAACCTTGTTGGCATTATTTTCCCTATCAAATGTAATGTTCTTGGTTTGCATTTCATTTCTGAATTGTTTGTCACAATATGTATATTAATTATTTGATATTAATAGTATCCTTTGTGTGTTAATCTATTCTTGTTATATCTAACAATTGATTAATATTATTAAAGTGAAAGATTGTTGAAAAAAATTAATTTGATTTTTATTATGGATTAACATTAATTAATTATTAAAATAATTGATAAATTATATTTTATAAATATCATAATAATTAACTTAGTAATAATCACTATATAGATAGATTGGCTTTTTGGGTATATTATGGATAACCTATAATATGTAGGCTATCCATAAGTTTATTTAGAAAATATGCCTCAACTCATAGCCTATTCAAAGCTAGTAATTCTATTTAAATACTAAATAGAACCCTCATTCCAAGTTTGATCTGTACTAATCTCCCATTTAATTTCAGCATATTGATCTTAAGTGAAACATTTTAAAGAAAAAAGGTTATGTTTGGACCATAAATTAGTAATTAAAATTAAATATCAACATTATATGCATATGTATATATAGATATCCTTGCTTTGTCACTTCCTTGTTTTGTTTTGATAAATGTTTTTAAAATTGAAATAGTCATTAAATTGCTAGAGATAATAGTTCATAGTTCATTAATCTGATTATAGTTGAATCATGAACAAATCGATAATAATTAAATACATAATTTTAAGATTTTTTATATTAAAACTTTAATATAAAAATAAATACTAATAAATTTTAAATATTACTAATTATTAATTTTAAATATTAATGAATAAAAAGTAGTAATTTTGACTAAAACTTTGATATATGAGATTAAGAGATCAAATATAATAAAGAACAAATATAAAAAATAGTCAAGTCTTTTGTTTTTCTTTTTTTGTTAAATTTTTTTATATTTCAACATTTTCTTTCTCTTATTACTTTCTATTTTTAGTTTTTAGATCTATTCAAAACAAAATAACAAAAAATCTATAAAAAAAATTCAAAAGTAGTTAAACCTTGAACCAATTAGGTTTTGACCAATTTAATTGATTATTTATCAATTTAATCAATTCTTAACTGATTTTTAAGCAGACCAATTTTATAGATTAACCAAACCAATTCACCAATTTTTAACAGCTTTAATTAGTTTTGGTCCAATTTTAATGTTAATAATTTTGATTATTTGCCATCCTTGTACCATAAATAGTCAGCGATGTATGTGAACTTGACTCGGTTGTATTGTATCCATGGGTGGTAAATTCGTTATATTAAATGCTACATCGCCCAATCGAATTAAAAGGAGATGATTCTTCCATATCCTCTATATGCACCTCTATAGTATGTTTCCCCTTGAAATTGAGAAGGTAAGAGAAATTTTATTATGAATATTTTTCATTTATATTTGATTTCATACGTTCTTTTTTTTTTTTAATCTGAATATTTAAAAATATTAAATTTAAATTTAAAAAATATGCAAATTAAAATTTATATTTCATTTCTTTCTTTTCAATCCAAATATGCCCTCTTTTAATTTTATAAATATTAATTTTTATCTAACTTCTGCCTTTATTTGGTGTTTCCTATTTATAAAAGATTATATATATCCCGTCACACAAATTTCAACATTTTGAAACTTAATTTTAGAAATTGGTGCAAAAGTTGCTGTTGCTGTTTCTGTTCCTTCTTCCTCCTTTTGGTAAGAAGAAGCTTTTTTTTTTTTTCCATTTTTATTTCTTTATTTGTTTTGATGAATCGATTTATGGGGAGCTAAGATTTTGTTAGTTTTCTTCGTTTGTGCCTTCTGGTTTTCAGAATTTGTGCATCTGTTTTTAACCATGAAAGAAAAATACCACCTTCTTTACTTGCAGATTTGATGGGTTTCAATTAATCATTGCAAGGGTATTGGAAAAATTTACAAGTGCATGCGAATCTAAAAAACAAATATATTTTTTGAATTTTAGAAATCAAATGGGAAGATTTGACCAATTCCCGTGCTTATCATTGAATTTCTCTGGATGTTTCAGGGATATATTATATAGTGGGGATTAGAGGACAGGATGGCATAAAAGCAAAAAGTCATGGAGCAAGCCATGGCAGCAAGGTATTGGTGTCATACGTGCTCTGAAATGGTAAATCCCATTCTTATCATGGAAGTGGTGATGAAATGCCCAATTTGCCAGAGTGGATTTGTTGAGGAAATGAGTAGCAGCATCAACAGCAACGACAATCAGAATAGGATGGAAGCTGATTTTGAAACCGATCGACCCCAGGCCCTCTCCCTCTGGGCTCCCATCTTGCTAGGCATGATGGGCAATCCACAGCTTCTAAGGCGGAGAAGAAACCCAGCCACTATTCTTCAATTGCTCCAAGGCATGAGAGCAGAATTATTGGCATATGACAATAGTAATACAAACAGTTCAGAAAGTGATGATAGCGAGCGGGTAATCTTGGTCAATCCTTTGAATCAAACTATCATCGGATCTGTAGGTGACTATTTGTTAAGGCATGGTTTGGAATTGTTGCTGCAACATTTGGCAGAGAATGATCCCAACAGTTATGGAAGTCCTCCTGCGCAGAAGGAGGCCATTGAAGCCCTACCTTGTGTGACAATTCATGAGAATTTGCAATGCTGTGTGTGTTTGGATGAGCTTGAGGTTGGTTCTAAAGCTAAAGAGATGCCTTGCAAACATCGGTTTCATAGTGCCTGTATTCTGCCCTGGCTTCAGCTTCATAGTTCTTGTCCAGTCTGCAGGTCTCAATTGCTTGTGGATCATGAATCCAAGTCACATTCCGATATGTCTACCAATAATAGCAGAAACCCGAGGGAAAGTGAAGAGGTAGATGGTGTAATGGCGGCTAGAAGATTCTCATTTCCATGGCCTTTTAATGGATTCTTTCCTTCCTCCACCTCTACCTCTTCATTATCATCTCCTTCATCTACTTCCAATGCAAACATAAATAATGCTCCAGAATCACAAGATAACTGACTCAGTATGCTTCGTTTATGTGCATAGTGTACGTCTCGCTACCGCTGATAACAGAATCCCCATATGATTATGCAACAAATTATGGGTGCGTCTTTTCTACACTTGGGGGCTTATTCTTGCTAGCGCTGATAACTTGTTGTACAAGTATGAATGACATAAATCTAGTGTCTCCCAATTCTTGGAAAGCCATTCCCTAATTCTCTTAACCAAATGAATTTCTCCAGCAGTATATGCTGTTTGTCACACCCTGCTCAACTCAGTTCCAACCATAACTCAGCTTAATATGATGATTTATAAGAACTTAATCAAAGTTCACCAATTCATGCAACACGCTATCATTGTCTCATGCTCGTGCAATTAGAAAGAAAATGCATGAACTTACAGAAAAGTGTAAATTCCAATACGTTTCATAATGCCTAATAAGAAATAAGGTTAATTCTCTTAGTACCCAAATGCTTTGGCTAATAAAATAAAGGAGAAAAATATAATTTATCTGCCTGAGGTATATGTTAATTATAATTCTAATTCATGATGTTTAAAATTGTTGAAAATATTAACTTACATAAAAGGTAAAAACATTAGTAATCATTGGCTCTCTTTAGATATTGAAAGATTGAATGGGTTCAGTGATGAATTGAAAGAAAATCAAAGTTTTAAAAAATATGACACATCTTGTCAACAGCTATTTTACCCCCGATGGCTAAAGATGAATGGAGATAGAAAACCTAGTTTCTTTTACCAAGTATGAGTTTTCTTCCGTATATGATTCTATTTGGATCCCAAATGTTTATAAAAAGTAGTAGTTTTGATGTAATGCATTTTTTTACATGTTAACTAAAACTTTAATCTTATTTAGTAAGCAAGTTAGTAATATTTGTTGTGCCAATTTTATGCATTTTTTTAAGTGAGATTACAATGAATGCTAATGAGATAAAGACAATTCAAAAATGACCGAGTTCATGTAGAGATGCCCAAATTTTCTTGTATATGGTGTCTAAATATAGCTTGGGAAGGAAGAAATCAAAATAAAAAATTCTTTGAAAGAAAATAAAAAAAGCTTTCTAAAGTTATAAGTAGAGCAAAATAGAAAAATCTTTATACATCATCCACTATGACAAAAATAAGAATATATAATAAAAAAGTGTAAAAAAAGAAAATAGAAAATCAATAGAGACTAAATAAAAGAATTGGAGAGCTAACATCACCATTAGAAAGCTTAAAGATTTTTACTAAATTTACTGTTGTGATTTTTTTTGTAATTTTTTATGTCTCTATTCTTCTTTATTCTTCATAAACTCTTTTTTATTAATGTCTAGGAATTTTGTTTTTAGTTATAAGTAGTGAGATCTCTTTTTCTAGGTTTGGATGGAGTCATTTGTTTATTTGATTAATTGATAATGACTGTGAATTGAATTTAATTTAATTAATCTATCGTCTTATTTGTTCTATTTTTGTGAATGATTGGTTACTATTTTCAATTTATTGATTTATTATGATTATAATTCTAAATCATTAAGGCAATAGACTTAGGCTTAGTGTTTAATAAAGATATAAGCACTTTCTAAGTAACATAAATGACTTATGTATGTCAAACTGCTACATGAAAAATTAACTAGTTCTAAGGATTTTAAAGGATTTTAATTAGTTCTTGTGATCACTAAAGTAGGCACAACATTAATGTAAGTATGCATGTTCTATCTTAAAAAAGAATAACAAGTAATTTAAGGGATCAAGTCATTAATACAAGTCAAAATCAATTTCACATGTTTATTATTAATTGATTAGGAGAATACAATGGCTAAAATCCAAACTCTAGAGATTATCTTAATTTAATCAAATCACTTACTTTAGAATTTCCAATTCAAGTTTTCATAGATGGTTATTCATTTTGATTTTTGATATTTTTTAAATAATAGGAAAATTAAAATTTTGATACTTGATACACCTTACTTGTGGGGCAATACTTGATTTTTTTTTATTCCACTTGCTTGACCCATACATTTATATAAATTTTTAATTTATTAATCACATGAAAAATTGAGTCCTCACAAAAGCAATATATTAATTTCAATTTTAACCATTTTCTTATTCGATAAACAGATGTTAAAAATTAAAACGTAGTTTACCTCTCCTATAAAATTTATCTTCAATACACTTCACAGAATTGTCAATGATAAAATTACAAAGAAAATACTAAAATAAAAAGTATTACATAATCTGGGTGAAGAAAACAATCGTCCTAACTCTTTCCAGATCGTTTGCCAAAACGCACTGGCAGCTTTGAGCACTTGGCAATGTACTTTCCTTAAAAAGCTTCAACGACGGAGGAACCCCACCTTCGTGAACTATGGTCTTTTTATTCCTATCATCTTGTGCAAGCGTAGCTAGTTCATTCACAGCTTCAATTCGATCATTCAATTGACCCATTTGAATGGAAGCGATAAAAAACCATACCCACAAGTAAGGTTGTCAAATTCATAAGTTTAAATAAACTCATAAATAAAAAATAAATTCGTAACGTACATTCGTACTATAACCTTATAAGAATTTATATTTATTAATAATTAAATATAAAATACAATATACAACAAGAAATTTATTAAAATATAATTTAAATTATACTAACTTGTAAAAAAAGATTATTTATATTTACCCAATTGTATTGAATTTAAGAATTTTTATCTTTTTTAAATTCAATTTGACTCAATTATATGATAATTCGTTAAAATCAGTTGAAAAAATATTAAATTAATTAAATTTATTTAAATTAAAGATAAATTAAACTAAATTTGTATTGAATCTAAATTTATAAACGAATTAATACGATTTTCTTAAATAAAAATTTAAACTCACTAAAATTAAAGAATCAACTGGTGAATTTGACAACAATAACCACAAGAGCATTGGGTCATTGCTGGCAAGTGGGGCAAGAGATAACACAATCCCACCACCAATGGTGCCGTCAGGATCGAAGATACTGAGAAGCCATTTCATGTTGCCCACAGAAGCTTCTCGATAGCTTAGAACCTTGCGAAAATCAATGACGCTAACTATAATAACACCTGTCGAAGGACGCTCTGTCGCTTACACTTCTGGAATAGGGCAATCGCACTTCTTGGGGTGGTTGCGGCAATCCCAAACTGTGGAGGCCGGTTTGGAACCATTGTCGAAATCTGGTCTTGGGTTGAATGATAGATGGGTTCGAAAATCAAAGACATCAACAGTGGCTCCAAAGAATTGAGAGTTTGGAACCATGGTCTGTGGACGATTTTGGCTCCAAAGAATTGAGAGTTTCATGCGCAACAGTGGAAACATCGAGAGGAGAGAAATTGCAAATCAACATTCCCGAAGCAAACTACGTCTGCCAACCAAACACTCTTTGTCGAAAGAAAGCATTGCAATTGATGTTGTAGGCGGACAACCAAACAGGTCTAATACATAAATTTAAAATCATTCCAAACAACTTAAATTCAAAGACCTAGTTGGAAGCATCAAAGAACATTGCAAAATAAAAAATAAACCTAAAATATTTCATAAATTTATAGACTAAATTGAAACTTCAAACTCGGTGTTATGTTTGGCAAATTCTTCAACCCTCCATACAAAATTGAAATCCCCACAAAGTTACAAAAGCAAACTAAAATTGAACATAGAAAAAGAGAAGAAAATTCAAGCGAAATTTTAATGGTACTAATATTCGAGTCAAACCAATAAACAGCAGGCCAATTGCAAAAAATTATCTCTCATTGTACTGTTAGTCCAATAAGAATAATATGAGTCTCATGCCATTTTGGCACGCAATCAAAACAGGCAGTAAAGTACTTAAGGGATTAATTTAGTTGGTAAAATAATAATAATAATATCCTCTTATCATCAACCTAGATTCAGTTTCTCTTGAAAGCAATTAAACAGCAGGTCAATTGCAAAAGATTATGTGTTATTGTACTGTCAGTCCAATAAGCATGATATGAATCTCTTGCCAATTTGACACTCAATCAAAATAGATAGTAAAGGGATTAATTCAGTTGATAATAATAACAATAACAACAACAACAATAATAATAATAATAACAACATCTAAACCCATAAACCGAAATTCAATTCCTGATGAAAAGCAATTTGGCAGTAAATTCCTAAATACACAGGCAAGTGAGCCCTTAAATTGCCAAGGTAGGAAATTTAACCCAAAAAATAAATCAGAGAACATCCCTGATCATAATAACACCCCCCCCCCCCCCAAAAAGGAAACCCACAATTTTAACCATTGGGAACCAGAAGTCGGCCAATTTTTGTGTTTAATAGAAGCCCCTTAAAAAATCTCAACAAATGAAACGAAGTTCCCATTATAAGGCAAACAACAATAGAATAGGGGCACATAGTTAAGCAAAAACCAGGGAAACCGCCCTAATTCCTGCTTCCAAATTAGTAACTGATGTTTTTGCATCCAAATAGAGATTCAAAAGAGGCATACTTCCATGCATCGTGAGACATTAACTTACCAACTCAAAATTTTGCCAAGAAAAATAAGAAAAAAAATCATGACAGCTAGAGAACTCCTTTAGTGGGTGATCATTTCACAGTCAAGATCTTGATAACAGATGCAGTGCCCACGCGGTGCAGAGCCACAACAGCATCCCCATTCTTGCAGAGACCCTTTGCCTTGGCATGTTGAATGGCATACTCTATTGCTTCTTCTGTTGTCTCTGCATGAGAAGCTCTGGCAGATGCTGCACTTAATATCGGAACCAGCCCACGAAAGATCAGGCTATGCCTTGCAGGAGCCTCATCACTGCATGACCAATCAAAGGTATCAGTCTTAATCTCAGGAACAACCACAGAAAGAATTGGCATGCCTGGCCTGTATTTAGCCACTAGTTTTGCAGTACTTCCCCCTCTCGTTAGAACCAATATAAGAGCTGCTTTAGCTGAGTTAGCAGTTTTAACAGCAGAAGATGCTAGACTCTCTAGTGGGCTCATGGGTACTGGTGAGTGTTCCATAATCCTTTTAAATACATCTCCATAGTCTAGGGTGCTTTCTGCTTCAATACATATTTTGGCCATGGTCCGAACTGCAAGTTCTGGATAAGCTCCAGCAGCTGTTTCACCACTAAGCATCACACAATCTGTGCCATCAAGCACTGCATTGGCAACATCGGTGGCTTCAGCTCTTGTTGGGCGGGGAGATTTAATCATTGACTCTAACATCTGGGTTGCAGTCACAACTGGTTTTCCTTGAATGTTGCACTTATAAATCATTACTTTCTGAGCAAGAAATATCTTCTCAATTGGAATTTCCATTCCAAGGTCACCACGTGCTACCATAAATGCATCTGAATTTGCAAGGATGTCGTCAAAATCTGCAACCCCTTCTTGGTTTTCAACCTGCCAAATGCATTTTAATGTAAAATGACAGGAAAAGATACCAGAAAAAGTGATTAAACATAGAAAAAACATAGATCATAAGATAGTTTCCTCATAGAACATTCCAAATTTTAGATGATATCCAATAACATAATTAGTGTGACTACATTAGGCAGTTCAATGCTCCAGTAAATTAACAGTCTCCAAAATGATGTTTTAGGGTATGTTTTGATGGGGGATAATAAAGGGAATGGGAAAAGAAGGGAAGGTTTCATTGAAATGCTCCCTTGTTTGAGAGTTTGTTATAAGGAAGAGGAGGGTTTTCAACTAACCCTCCAAAATCCTCACTCCTTTATAATTTAAAGTTTCCCCAACTCGGAATTTTGGAGGAAAAAGTTTCCCCAAGCAACAAGAAAGAAAATTATCATTTAAACTTTCCTTCCCTCCACCCCCTTCTCTTCCCTTCCTTTTTCCTTGGATTCCTTTCCTTACCTTCTCAACTCCCTGACATACGATTAAGGAGCATAAAGTGGAAAAAAAAAAAAAGGAGAGCAGGTAATTTCAACTCTCGGACAGTTATGAATATGATAAATCCAGCACTTAAACTACTTTTTTTAAACCAGATCCAGAATCATTCTATTTTTTCCATGAAGAAAGAACACACCTTTGACATGAGAAGAATGTTCTTCGCATGTTTTCCCAGAAGTTTCCGAACTTCCACCAGGTCTGAACCTTTTCGGACAAAAGAAAGAGCAATCATGTCAATTTTGTTGGGAACTCCCCATGCCAAGATATCTTCCTTGTCTTTCTCTGTCAATGTAGGGAGATCCACTATCACTCCAGGCAGATTAACATTCTTTCTCTCACCAAGAACTGCAGAGTTCTCACAGCAGCATCGAACTAAACCCAATTTTTTATCACACGATAAGACCGTAAATGAGATAGTTCCATCTGAGCATAGTATTACACTACCAGGCTTCACATCCTCAGCCAACTTTTTGTAGCTCATACAGATCATATTTTCATCTCCCTTTATGCTATAGTCAGTTGATATGGTTATTTCCTGACCTTGTTTCAATTGAATAGGTTTACCATCCTTCAGAAATCCCGTACGAATCTCTGGGCCCTACAACATTGGAGATAAAATGAAAATAATGAACGCCCTAAAATTTGATTGACTCAAGTCCTGTTAAATAGGTATGCCTTAAATGTTCCAAAGGGGGGCTAGCCTGCTTGAATTCACAAAAAAGCCAGCACCCAGGAATCATATGATAAATAGGCAGCTCAAATAGATTGATAATTTTGCCTTCATAAATCAAAGTTCTGGACGTGTATCTACACATCTCCTTAGAAACTTCAGATGCAATTGGCATAACATGCTTGCTATTACATGAAGACAATAGTATTTAAAAAAAAAATGAATTTAGTTTTTGGAAACTGCAAATTTCCAAATGATGAAACACACAAGATGGATAACACATATTGCAGAAAGATCAGGTTCTTTCATAATCGAATGCCACTTAGAAACATTACCGGATCCTGCAAACACTTGAAGAAAAAAAGAGACAAAAAAGTAGAGAGTATATGCCAACTTAATTCTGAGTTGCTGTAACTTGTAAGATGCTTGTAACTCTTTGATCAGAAAAAGGAATTAATTTATTAGATAAAATAGAACAATCAAAATAACAGATATAATGAATGTAATATGTGCTGAATTAAAATAACAGAAGAATCATATACAGTACCCCGTGTGGAATGGATGCCAGCTATTAAGGAGGTATTTGATACTACGGTCATCTTGATCACACTATCTCGGATGTCATGCAACATTTAAGATGTCTGTGTTTGATATCTAAGATGCTGAATGTCATCTTAGATAGCAAGAATCATAAGATTATAAGATTTCTGGTGGTATATCTTGTATCTATAAAAAACCATAGATCTCCCATCACAATACTTTTAACTTAATTAACTCTAATAAAATATCAATAGTAAAATTTTTAATTGTCATATTAAACTCTCAAATACCATTATATTTTACACCTTGGTATGCCATGACATGGTATTCAAGATATCAAAAAATGTCAGATATCAGTGTATCTAACAGCTCTTATTTACAATTGTCATACAAGTTTAGACGAGATTTGGCAAAGGTGGGTAAAACTGAAGGGCAAAAATAAAAGCAAATAACCCAGCAGTAAAAAAAATAAAAATAAAGAAATAAAAATGCCGATCAGAATATAGTACAGATAACAAATCAAGGGAAAAAAAAAGGGTACAGATAGAGATGGTAAACAAGCACTAAGAATGGGACTGAAATACCTTGGTATCGAGCATGACGGCGCAGAGAATACCGGTGTTTTCCATAGCGGCCCTAAGGTTATCGAGGGTTTCCTGGTGATAATCATGAGATCCGTGAGAGAAGTTGAAGCGAGCGACGTTCATGCCTGCGCGCAGAAGCTTCTCGATCATGGGCACAGACCTGGATGCCGGTCCAAGAGTGCAAACGATCTTCGTCTTGGGCTTCTTCTCTATCACGACCTCTCCGTTCTCGTAGAGAGCCATCTTAGATTGTCAACGAAGATGATGCTGAATACGGTGAAGGAGAGAAAAAAGAAATGAGAGAATTGATTGATCGTCAAATATGAATCTCTACAGGAAAACCAGTATGAAAAATAACCAAGCGACCCGATTGGGGTTCTACATATATAAACGGCAAGAAAGAGAAGGAGGATGCTGCGCTGAACAAAAAAAAAAAAAGTGCCGCCTCACGCGCAAAACCCGCATAAAGCACAGTAATTTTTTATACATAAAGTAGTATTTTGTGTGCTTTCATTTTCGTTTTGAAAATCATTTTTATTGTTGAGTCTTGGTCCAATACTCAAAAAGAAAAAAAAAAAAACAGCTCTTAGTGACAAGTTGCAAGTTGTATAAGTTATTCATTCCGAGGGCAGTAAAGAATCAGGTGAAATTCTTTTTCAGTTATTAATTAATTAATTTGCTACAGTGTAATGTCGTGGGATATTTGATTTGGGGATAATATTTCACAGACGTCAAATGCGTAACGATTTGAAAGAAAAAAAAAAATGATAAGGATGTAAAACAAAGCTGATATAATTACCATCCAACTATTTTATTGTAAAAAGAATAGGATTATTAATATTCACAAGTATATCTTGTATATATATATATATATATATAATTTCATTCCCTTTCTACGGATGAATGGTAAAATGTTCTCCTAATCCCTTTTTATTTTTCCTTTGAGAGTTTCAACTCTCGGCCATCTCCCCTAGTTTTGTTGTCAATTGCTGGTTGGGTCTCCGACCAGTCGTTGCCTTGCTGGTAAAATCAAATTCCAAGTTGGAAGAACTTAATTGCGAACACCAACATGAATCCCAGTGGCCGTATTCTCTAAACCTTAGGTTACAATTTATATTATAACAGTAATGTTTAATTTTTCCTCTAACTGATGGGTGACAAGATTGGTGTGCATATAAGTTAAATATTGTTGAAGTATATGATAAGGTATCTTAGAATTTTTATGAGCAATTTTATAGAAAATATTTTTTTCTAGACCACTTGATTCGACTTATTATACGATGTGTTATTACAGTGAGTTACTAAGTTTTAGTTAATGGTAATCCAACAAATGTTTCTTACTCTCAGTAGAGGCTTTAACAAGGTGATATGTTCTCTCCGTATCTCTTTATTATTTGTGCTAATATCTTGTCTTGTATGAATCAAAAAACAAAATAAAATCGCACATGGGAAGGTTTACATTTTTTTTGCAAATCAAAGCCAATTTCTCATTTAATATACGCAGCTGATTAGTTACTATTCTCTCTGGTCTCATATATAAAAAATAAATAACTAATTCATAAGTATTAAAAAAATTAGTTAAAGCAATTAATCTTGTCTCAAATAAAAATTATTTTTTAAAAATATCCATATTTAATATGTGCATTTTCTCTTTGAAATTAATGATCACCACTATTCATAATTTGAATGACTTATTTAATGAAAGGCATAATTGAAATATTGTAATTAATATGATAGTTTATTTTTTATATATAAGACCAAAATAAATCTAAAAAAAGTCTCTTATATATGAGACAAGAGGAAGTATTTTCTAAAGCCTCATCTTCAACATTTGTCATGGGTCACTCTATTCTACAACACTACAATCATCTCTTAGGACAATGCATTAATTAAGGCAAGTCAAAAATAATCTTTAGTCCAATAGTCTCACATAAATTCAAGAAATTTCTCTTTAGGATCTTTGGTGTTAAATACAAGACAAGATTAGAGAAATATTTAGGTGCTAACATAATGTTGGATGATAAAAACTTAAATCTATATCGAGATTATAGAAAGGATGGATTGCAAATTTTAAAATTAGAAGCTCATACTTTTGTCTTAGGCTAGTAGGTTAATGCTAATTAAGTCAATTCTAAATTTACATTAATCTATCCTCTCTTGTATTTTGAGCTGCTAATGAAATATTGCCATGAGATAGTTATGAAAATTTACAATTCCTTTTAAGGTTATCAGAAAGCCAAACCTAAGCCACATTTGCTTAAATGGTAAGAGGTGTGTTAGCCTTAAAATATCTGAGGTCTTGGTCTTAAGCAAACCCATGATTTTAGTAAGGCTTTGTAGGCGAAACATATTTAAAAGTTAATTGCTAATAACCCTCAATTTTTTTTCCTCTTATTTTAAGGTTGAAATATTATTAGGATGATTATTTTAGGCAAAATTGAATTCTCATTCAACCATGAGTTGAATGTAGAAGGATATTTGAAAAGATGATAGGTCGGGGATGGTAACACTATTTCTCTTAACAACCACATTTGATGGTTGATGCAACTAGGTTCATTTTTAATATTTACTACAATAGGTGACCTTATTTTACATAATCAAGAACATTAAAATTTGTCAACTCTTACATAATTATAATCCCCAATATTGGAATGTCAAATTTTTGAATTGCCATTTTTTGTTATTGGTCAATAGGATAAATTAATTTAGATTAATAACACTAGTGGTAAGTATATAGTTGTGAATGATTATCAATTATTAATTGATAATTCAATATCAATTATATCTTCTTCATTTATATCTTTGGATCATATCTGGAAACTTCATCTCCCATTCTAAATTAATTTATTCCTCTTGAAGTTATTATGCAATGTGCTTCCTTTAACATAAACTTTACATACACATCATCCACCCATCGAGCCACCATGCTTGTTTTATTTTTCCTCTAATGAAATGGTAAATCATTTATTTATTATATGGCCTTTTGCATGAGTTATATAGTTTGCCTTTCCTTTATCAATAAGAATTGACCACATCTATCCTTTAGACATTGTTGCTTGGTTACAAACTTATTTTTTCCAAACTACATTACTTACAAAATACGAGGAAGACTTTGCTGTGCTTATTCTTTTTTATACTATATATGGTATGGTATTTATCAAAATTATAAAATTTTTTAAGATCCTAACCTTTACCCAAATTTTGCTATTAATATGATACATTAGCTATTCTAAAATTTTCAAGTTCCTCAACATATTGCTAGTAAAAGTAAGAAAATTTTTTTAACCCATTTTATAAACCCATTCAAGTTATCTCTATAGTTGAAGGTTAGTAGATATTGTTTTGGTTTGCAAAGCACAATACTAGAAAACATAAATACTAGGTACTTATCTTGGCATGATTTGGCGTCACTTTATTCTGGAAATAGGTTTGGATAGATAAATTCAAGCAATCTTGTACCAAAGTTCTATTGGATGCTGTTCAACATGCTTTATAGTTCATCTTTAAATAACTCGTGCTTCATCCTTACTAGTGTTCATTATGGTTGCTTGTCTTCACAAAGCCTCACTAACAACTTCTGACGCATCATTTTGTTTTAGCTTTGGATCTGCAATTTCATGAAAATGATATTAGATGTTTAGCTCATCACTTCATTTTCTTTCATGTGGTGCAAATTTTGAAAGATGTATAATCTCAACTTCATCAACAATTTTATAATGAAGTTAGGTTATATAGTACAAGTTCTTATAATTTTGCTTTATACATTAAATTTTACTAGTGTATTGTTGGTTAATTTCCACAAGTGTACAAATCAAACAAATAGCATAGATATGAATCGAGTATCATCCCATGAGGAAAATTAATCAATTAATTTTCTTAATTACCAATATTATTTAGAAAAATAGCCAATTCAATTTAATTAACTCTTAAACCAAATACTAACTTAATCTAAAATTAACTGACTTTAACTTATCAACTTAAAAACTCTAGAGTTTAGAATCTTCCATTCACTTGCTAAGCCTAACTAAAGATTAACTCTTATAATCAAACTTATTCAGATTAATGATGATTCCTTAAATTATATAATTTTTTTTTCAAGATAAATCATATGTATTCATGCCTCACCTAAGTCTACTATCATGATCATACATTTAACATGAATTTATTAAGCATAAGGAATTAAAGTGAGCCTGCATGTAGCGTCTCAATGTGCATATAGCCTACAGATTGCTTAGGCACAATTTATATGTCCATAGAATCATTACCTAAGTCTATTGCTCTAGTTGCTTATTAATTAACCTTTCAATCCTTTCACAATAAATTAATAGCAAAAATGGTGGCCAAGCATTCAAAAAAAGTCAAATTAAAGCAATAGATTAATACTAAACAAAAACTTTACAAGAGATCCTTTAAACAAGCCAATTCAATGAACAAATTCATCTAAACCCCCAAAATTGGGAATTTAGCCACTAATAACTAAAAGGGAAAAAATAAACATTAAATAAAATGAAATCATACAATAAAGAAAATAATAGAGAAACAAATCCAAGATGGCAAAATTTCTTCAAATGATCTCTTCAAATCTCTAATTGCATTATAGCAATGATTTAGAGCTTTTCCTTGAATTGATGCGTAAGTTCCCTAATTTCTAGAAAACTTGATATAGTAAATAGTCTATGATTTTTATTTTCTTCCAAAATTGCCCCTAGGTTTCAAATCTAATGGCTAATGAACTTTAAAACTGTGGACATGGCTAGGCCTTGTTAATTAGTCTAAGTTACACAAGATGTGTTGATCCACATAGCCAAGCCGTGTGAATGCTCTTCCTTATTTTTCACATGATCTATGTGCGAATGCATGGGGATCATGTGAGAGCTTAAAATGCTTATTTTCTTCTTTAAAATGTTCTACCAGCTTAAATAATAACTCCCAAACAAAATATGCAAAATTTTTATTAGAATCAAGTCAATTGGATTTAAATATCTAATTTTAAAGCTAATATAACATATAATTTTTATACTTATCATGTATAAAAAAATATCTCTTGTTGATTGATTGCCTATGAAGTTACCCAAATTTCAGTCCATCAAAAGATTTCTCAACTTTGGATATCTCTTGATTTTGTTTTAATGAATCTATTTAGTTAAAAAATGAAAGGATAGGAATATGTTAAAATATCCAAAAACAAGATTAGGGCACAGCTATATAATACATTTTAATTTAGGAAAATTGGACACAAGGACACAAACTTTACAAAAATTATAATAAGAGATCCTTAAAATTAAAATTATTTTTACAACCCTAAGGACCTAATTTCAACATTGGAAAAACAAAAATACCCTTCTTATATTTTGTGAATCAAAATGTTACCCTGCTTTTCTCTATTGACGCTTTTCTCCATTAATAGTTTCTTCTTCTTCTTTGCTTCGACATGCTCGACACTCTATTGTCCAATACCTTTGCTCCCATTAATGCTTTTCTCTATCGATGATTTCTCCCTCCCTTGCTTTGACCTCTCCATTGACGATATGTGCTTTGCAAATCTATTTAACTACAAATTCGCTCTTCGCCATGGTTACAGTTGAGCCCACTTGTTATAGCATCATCTTCTACTATGACAATGAACGATGAGCAAAACCACTGTACTTTGATCAAGCTACCATCATAGCTGATATTAAAAAGGCTTATTGCCTCCTCATTTATAAGGTTTGCAATTTCATTCCTACTAAAATATTAAAGATTTACATGCTTTCACTTCATATTTCAAATATGTTTAGCTTTTGTTAGTTTGAGGAATTTGGACAATGAAATATCACAATCAAAGATATAAACTATAGAGACTCTAGATTTAAAATTTTAGATAGCAAATTCCTAACTTCTAGCTTTAAGTGATTGCTATTGTATTTTAGATTTTTTTTTGACTTGTTTAAAACCTTCATACTCATATTGAATTTAGGATAAGTTTATTTACTTCCAATTGTAATTCTTTATCATTTAATATTGTTTGGAAGTTCTTGATGTACCTATTGGAACATTGGTCAAATTATACCTATATTAAACTTAATTCTAATTAAGTTTGATTTATTTTTTGGAGTTGGAAATAGGAGTAAAGAAGGTATATGATGGAATGAAATCCATTGAAGTTGCAACACACTAATGTTGCTTTTATATTTTAACCTTAATGTAAGGAGTCATAGATTTTTACTATTGTAGAACATAAGCCCCTTGATATAAATTATGTCAGTGCCTTATTGATGTTCTAATTTATTACATGTGAAATGTGTTGTTAGGTGTACCTTAAATTTTGTGTCTGATCAGAGGGTCTCCAATAAAATCGTATGTCAGCTTATCAGTAAAATATGAAACACTATTAAGTATACTTTGCAAGGTCTTTAAATATGATAGTAAATTTTCTTAAATCCTATATTAACACACATAAATTTGGTAGTAACGAGCTTAAAATTTAATAATAAAGTATGGTTCCTAAAATCTAGCAGTAAATTTTCTCAAATCCAGTAGTAGCATCCTTAAACTTAATAGTAACGATCTTAAAGATCAAGTAACTATACTTTGCAAGTTTTTTAAACATGGTAGTATATTTTCTTAAATCCAATAATAATATATATAAACCTAGTAGTATTGGACCTAAAACTCAATAGTAAAGTATAATCCTTAAAACCTAGTAGTAAATTTTCTCAAATTTAATAGTAACATCCTTAAACCTGATAGTAACGATTTTAAAACTCAGTAGTAACTATACTTTACAAGGTCCCTAAACATGGTGATAAATTTTCTTAAACCTAATAGTAATATACTTAAATATGGTAGTAATAGGCCTAAAACTTAATAGTAAAATACAGTCCCTAAAATATATTTTTTACCCTAGCAACATTCTCCTTGAGCATTGCCTTAACCTATTTGTCAATTTAGCCATAGCTTCCTTACTAGCATATAACTTTTTAGCAAGTTTCTCCCAATGTTTGTTGATTAAAATACAAACACTATCCTTTCTGTCTTTTACAATCCATACATTAAAAGATTTTGTAAGGTTAGTTGTGATATTATCCTATCATCAGTATAAGAATTTAGATAATGCCTACCTATTAGGGGTGTACATGGGCAGGGTCGGGTCAGGGCGATGCTTGGCCTGAAGCTCGACCCGATTAGGGTCTTGGGCGTATTTTTATGCCCATGGCCCTGCCCAGCCCGATTTTAGGGCAGCCCGGGATGGCCCGAATAAGTAGGGCTATACATGGGTAGGACCAAATTGAACATCTAGTATGTCCGATACCTGACCCGATTAAGACATGAAACTTGTTTTTATACCTATGGCCTTACTCAACTCTAATAAGTCTGATTTATGTTGGGATAGGGCGGGTTAGGGCCACCCAAATTAATTTTTTTTAATGAATTGATACTTATAATATAAAAATATTTTTACACAAACTTATAGGCATATATTTCAAAACAATGGACTTTTAGAACTCTTATATTTGTATCAATGATAAAAAAATAGTCTAGTATTATCAAATAAAATATAAGATATACTAACATAATTAGTCTTAGGTAAATATATATTTTTTCATTATTTAACAAAAAAAATATCAATAAGGATTCACATCAATGATAAAAATAATTAAGAAGTAAAGAATATTTGAATAAGTAATAAAAATTGCAGTATGCAGAGATAATTAAATGAAATAAAAAAAATAAGATGACAAGATATTAATAACTAAAAAAAAAGAAGTAACTATTAGGGCAAGTTGGGCGGAACATACCTTCGCCCGTGGCTCGGCCCGACCCGGAGTAGTATTGTTTAAGGTTATGCCCATTTATACTTTTAACCCGGCCCGATTAGACCGGGCTAGGGCGGGCCCCTAGGGCCAACCGGGCCGATGAACACCCCTACTGCCTATCAACATCAGCTTGTATCTCCACCTATCTAGTCAACTCAAAGGAGAATGACGTCAGATTTTCTAATGCTCTCATATAGTCCAAGTCCAACTGAGTATACGTAATGCCATCTAGCAATTTTAGTGCATCATCATTACACTGTCTTCTTTTTTTCTTGCAAATTTTAAAAATCTCACTACTTAAATTCTCTTTCATGTACCAATAACAAAATACATGCATTTTGGCATTAAACACTTCCTTGACTACATTGATTATGGCATTATGGTGATCCAAAATAGAGTAATTTCCACATAATCAATCAAGTCTTTAACATTTCAAAGGAATCACACCTAATCATCATATGTTTCTACACATACGATTGCATAAGTAAGTGAATACAAGTTATTGTATGCTTTATATGCAGATGTAACTAACAAATCCCCAAGTATGGCTTATTGAGGTGGCAACTATCAATGGATAATATTGGTCTTGAACCAAGCATAAAGCCAAATATACAGCATTTGTATGCAATGAACAACTCTCAAAATGATTATTCGCAAATGAAGTCCATCTTGCTACAATTTCTAGATCTAATTCCATTAATAGTTGCACAACCAAGGGATTAGTATATACAACTAGTCTATTAGTCTATTGATTTCAACTAAAGATTTCTCCTTACCCTTCCATGCTTGATGGTAACTTAATGCTAATTCATACTCTCTGAATAGCTCACTGTGGATATCATTGAGCGTTTTATCCCTCGTTGACTTTACACTATCAACCATTATAGATGCCACTAACTTAGCCCTTGGCTTATGAGACACTACCAAGTTGTCTTGTACTAAGTGCATATATTCATTACAAAAAGTTTATACACTTAATAAAGGTGTACTTCTAGCCATTACATAAGCTGTTAGCTTCTACTTGCATCCACCCACATTACATTTGACAATCATCTTGTGGAAGTTGTTATTTAATAAGGCGTATCCAAATTTGTGGACAATATTATGCTTGTATAGTGCTTGCTTGAATTCGACAACATTTAAAAAAATTTGTCCAAACCTAACAATCAAATTTGTCCATTTGGCAGAATTTAATTCAGGCATTGGTGTAATGGCACTTTATATTACACATGGATGAAATATAAGATCCTGCTTAGAAGGAAACCCAACACTTAAATGAACTAAATTTGAATTTATTTTGGCATTTTTATTCAATTAAAATTTTTTCAGATTATAGAGTGACACTAAGGTATATAGATTGTAACATACAATGGATATTTACTAGACAAATTATAGAAGGCTAATTCCTTACACTGTTACTGATTAGGATGGCAATGCTCTAATTTGTTCCCTATTTATTATATACACATGTATATTGATCATTGTACTTGATCAGTTATAATACACCAATATCATCCACCATGTCTAATAGTTTAGAGGCATGAAATTTCAATTACATTTCATTAACATCACAATCTATGCATAATCCTATTACTCTCATTAATTCTCACAACAATACTCCTTCCTTAATTAGTCTTCTAGTAGTTCGACCCCCTTCACAGGTGAGCTTCCCACTTGGATCCTTTAAAATTTGTCCGCTTATATGAAAATAGCAAAATATCTCAACTGACATCTAATTTTTCATATTGCTATTATCGCAACTACATCCAAAAAAAAAAGTTTCAGGCATGTTAATCATTTTTGGAACAAAAGTAATATTATCACACAAATGCTAAATAACAATATTTCTAACAATAACTATATTGTTTCATATGATAACAAACTTAAATAATGGTAGTAAAAATACTAATAAGTCCTTGTAAAGTCCAAATGCTGTATATGATATAAATAATCCTAAACAAGTACAAGAAGAAGAAGACATTATCATAAATTGCTATTCACTAAATTTTACATTATCTTCAATAATAGCATATCAATAAGTCTCTGTAGACCCTATTATACCAAGTTTTGCTTGCATAATTTCTTTTCTCTTTTATGCGAAAGCTTAGGACGTAGGATTATGAAAAAATATAAATGACAAGATTGGAGGAACAAATAGTAAGATGAAAAGAGGAAGAAATGCATGGCTGAAGAAGCAAAGAGAGGAAGGATGAAGAAATGAAAAGAAAAAAAAAAACAAAGAAATAAGGGGACGAAGGAGACTTAGAAGCAAAAATGGTAAAGGACAGAAAATGGTGAAGGAATAAGAAAATAGTTCAAGAAAAAGTAAGAATAAATGGTGCAAAAGAATGGGATTGAACTGGTTGTATAACAAAACAAATGATGAGAGTGTTTTTGTTCATTAATTATCATTAGATCCTGAAAAATAATATTAATTCTCAATATCTCTTATTATAACTTTTAAAGAATTTAGGTCCTTTTTAGTAATTTTTTAATCTAATTTTTATGATTATCTTATGCCAAGAAAAGAAAGGGTCGGGGGTCCATTTTCCTATGAGAAAGAATGAAAGAGAACGCTACCGCTACCGCTGCCGCTGCTGCATAGGCACGAGTCATGAGGCAGATTAATCAAAGCAGGGCCGGCTTACTTGACATTTGGTTGAACAAATAATATTTAAGCCTGTTTAGATTGATATAATGTTATGTATATCAATAAATAAATAAATATCTTTTATTTTTTTTATTTTTTAAAAAGTAATAAATTATAATTATAAATATAAGAATATAATAAATATTTTAATTATCATTATAATACATTTTACGTTACATTACATGAATGATAGCAAAGATACCTTTCATTCATTCTCAAGCCCTGCTTTGACTCGTATCCCACGAGCAACTATTAACAGTGTTACTATTCCCTCGTATCGATAGTAGCGATGATTCCGTTCCAATCCAACCATATAATATCGTTATTACAATAATGGTAAACCTTCCCTCTTTAATTAATTCACACCTGACTTTCACTGTATTAGTCAAGACACATTTTTCTGTGCTTGTCAGATGCCATTTTCCTTGCCATGTCGCTCTATTCGCCAGTCAATTAACCAGATTGTATCTGGTTCAATTTTTTTTTTTTGGAGGGGGAGAGGGGGGGGGGGGGGGGAGAAGAAGCGCATCCAAATCTAAATCTCACTTCAAGCATGATGGAGTCCCACTGATTAGAATTTGCCCGTTTTGCATAATAAACAATTGGCAAAAGGAGCACGAAGCGCAATTCCTAGTAGCTAGGTCACACTGGGTAAAAAACAAGTAATAATGTACATTGAGTTTAAGAGGAAAAACAAACGGAGCAATTCTACGGTAACCCTTTTCTTCTAGTGGTTAGTAACATTTAACTCAATTAGCGATTTTTGGAGTATAATAAATTTATATTTCCAGTATTATATAGTGAGTAAAATAATAACCGTTATTTCATTGTCATAAACGATTCATTGAAGTTAGATGTGATTAATATGATAACTGGACCATGAATGGTTCAAGAGCTACCACTTGGAAAAAATGAGTAGCATCATAAAATCATCCAGGCAAAATAATTATGAGAAGTCCCCAGATATAGTTTAATAACAAATTTAGTGAACTAGTGGAAGTATTTATAAAAACTATCATATTCACATACGAATTTTTAACACATAACACATATTTTATGTGTACTAATTTATTTTTATTTCAGGCATTGATAAGTAGAGAAATTTTGAATTTTTAAACAAATATCGGTGGCTACTTCCATGCCTTGCATAAATCGCAGGCATCGGTGCAAACGTCATACCAGTGTAGTATCAGAAATTATCAAGTGGCCCAAAGGAATTGCAATTTGCGATGTCGCCTAAGCTCTTAATTTTTTTCAAACTGATAATTTATATTATTTACATTGTAACCCCACACAAAGAGACAATAACAAAATCCCCATTCTTCTTCATATTTACGACATATCCCCTCCAGATTGCCGAATTCTCCATAACCCAAATTCACAAATTGGATAAACTCTTGAGTGAACCTCAGAATATTGAAAATGTGACCAGTGGATCAATACTTTCTAAGCTTGTATATAACAATGCACAATATGACATCCCTATGCGCTACAGACAGTGCCAGAGCATCCTCTAACTCATCTCAGAATCTTTTACACGCATGCCTTGTGTAAACCTCGGCCGCACTCCCCCCAATAAATTACAATGGAATCCTCAGAACCAGCTGGGTGTCGATTGACTCGTAATCTGCACATAGCGTATTCCTATATATATCTCTTGATGAAGGAATTGACACCTTCGCAACGCGACATTGTCCTTATGCCAGCATAAAACTTGCCCTGCAGGTACGCAACGCAGTCACCCATAACCTCCTTAGCCTATACGCCTTTATCTCCCCCTTGTTACGGGCTAGACCCAGCTCGTCCACTATCCTCTTCCAGCATTCCTCAAACTCATTGAGTGTTACGGTACATGCAGGTCTCGAATCTCTCTAGAAAACCCTTCTTTTGCACCCTTTTATTGGCATTGTTATGAAGGTGCCACAGGCAGAGATGGTGGATCGCATCTGGCATTACCTCTTTTATTGCGTTGATTATCGATTTGTCACTGTCAGTGACAACGATCTTGGGTTGCTTATTAAACATTGCCAACAAGAATGTCTCTAGCACCCACTTGTAAGTATCACTTGTTTCGTCTGCAATAAACCCACACGTAAACTATTAGACAAGGCATCAACACCCAAAAAGGGGATGAATTAAGTATTTACAAAAAATTGCATTATTTTTAAAATTCTTTTTAAAAATTTATTGCTAAAGTTACTTTAAAAAATATTGAGTAAACTAATAAATATATTAATCAAGAAAAACTTTATATTAATATTTAGAGTATAAAAAATACAATTTATATTCTCAAAATTAAACACTTAACAATATATAATTAAAGTTGATGCAAAAGTTTATTTTTAAGGAAACTAAAATAATTTTATAATTTCTTCAACAATTGATTTAATTAAAATAGATATAGGTGAATATATCTAGTAAGGGATAATCAATACTTCATACAAAATATCAATATAAAAAAATAATAATATCAATTAAGCAACTTAAAATATAAAAAGTATAAGAAAATAGGAGACAAACTCTAAAATTTATCTTAGTTCAACCCCATTTCAAGCCTATATCCAGTACCCAACCTTCCACTTCAAATTTTTTCACTAATTCTACTAGTTTATTCGAGTATAATCTTTATAATATTCAACTCAATCTAAAATTATTTTTTATATTAAAATAGAACATTTCTTACTTCCTAAAAGATAACCATTCCAAAAGTTTCCCTACTCTTATTTTCTCTCACATGGGATCCACTACCTTTGTTTTACAATGATTTTAAAAAGAATAAAATTACTCAAAGAAACTCTCTTAAAAACCAAATATACAAGATGAAGCTCTAGGAACTCAAATTATAAAGATTTACAAGTTTTGGGTCAAGAATGATGATTTCTCTTTGTAAATGTTTAATAACAAGTTAAAAATCATATTATAACACTTAAATACTCTAGTTCTATTTAAAAGTATGTTTTCAAAGCCATATTTATAGTGCTTTACTTAAATACTCATGCACAACATAAATTTATTAGAACATTTCACACACACACATGTGCGTGCACACACGCGCACACACATACATACTTTCTCTCTCTTTGTAACTTGATTTGGTTAATTATGACATGAAATTGAAAACTAAATTAAATTGTCAAAACATCTAAAAGTGCAAATTAATAAAAGCTGAAAATTGGTCATTTTTTTATCAATTTAGTTTGGTTATGAAAAATCATTTTTAATTAGTTTTGAATGTCTTTAATGGATAAAGTATTATATTTGCATCCTTGAATCCACACCCCAAAAGTTAACAAACTCAATCTTCATCCTTTTTCTCCATTGAATCCCTAAATCTTCAGTCTTGTATATTCATTTAAATTTTAAAATAAATAATTTTTTCTCAAGTTGAGACTCTTTTACATGAAGTTTTATTCACATAATATCACAAAAAAGGTCCCAAAAACTATTAACATTGTTCAAATACACATTTAACATGACTTGAAATTATCTAGTCTCAATAATTTTATCTTTCAATATGCCTCAAACATAACAATTGAAACATTAATATTTAAAACTAGCAAATCTTTATTCAAATATTAGTCCAATTCCAAACAGTTAAGTTTGTATTATCATTCTCCAAAACCTCATATATGAATTAGTTATATATTTTTTATAATGTCACACCTCAAAAGCAATTTGGGACTCAAGAGAATGAAGTAAAAGATGGGAGACACACACACACACACACACCAAAAAAAAAAAACTACTTTATAACCTTGAGTTTAGGTTGGGGTGGATATCACCCTCCTTAAACTTACACTTTTAAAAATCTTTAAACCCAAATCTATTTTTATAACCATCTTGGGATCCAAATTATTAAATTTTGCAAATACCCATCGAATATGAATATGAGTATTTTGATCACTCCTATTTATGGACACAAAGTCTAGTGGATAATTTCAAGGACACAATGAGATGATATAATTTTCCACAACCATGACAAATGTTGGTACAACTTGTATCAATTAAAGGTAAACTTCTATATTATTCTCAAATCATTTAATAGAAATAAACTATACATAGGGTTCCTATTAAAAGTAGTATAAGTGCATTATAATCAGGTTAGTAATGATTAACTAATCTGACTCTTCCTTATTCCTTCTTTTCTAACTAATATTTAACTCTTTTGACTACCTACTAACTCTTAATACTTCACTAATATTTCCCTTGTGTATCAATACCTCCCTCATATAAAGAAATCCTTGTCCTCAAGAATTTAGATTCTAGGCAAAAATGGAGAAATTAAGAAATTGCTCTCTTATTCTTGCCAAAGTCTCCTAAGTAGCATCTTCTTTATTTGAATTCTTCCATTGGATAAGAACTCAAGTTATAGGCAAGTTACCCTTTTTAACTGCCTTCCTTGCTAAGATCTCCTTTGACTCTAGTGAAAAATGGCCTTGATTATCTACATGAGGCAAATATAAACTACCTATTAAATCATTCCCAAAATGTTTCTTTAATAAGCACACATGGAATAATATTGAATGCACTTTTAAATTCTCTTGTAGCTGAAGTTTAAATGCTACTTTACCTACCATTTAAACTACCTAAAAAGGCCTATAATATTTGGATGTAAGCTTATGCAACAAGAAATTATTAAGCAAGTTCCTTCTAAAAGGATGAAGTTTAATATAAACCTAATCATCCACTTTAAACTCCCTCTCACTCATTTTCTTATTAGCTAATTGCATCATCTTATTTTGGGCCTTATAAAGATTATACTTCTATAATTGAATCGTGACTTTTTTTTTTTTGACAGCTTTTATTTACCAATTCATAGCAAAGTCACTAGCTAGATAAGGCAAATGCATTGGTGGACGGATTCCATATACTGCTTGAAAGGGTAACATGCCAATTGTCGAATGATGACTAGTGTTGTACCAAGGTTTACTTAATGGCAGCCACTTTAAACATTGTTTGGGGTGGTCTCCAGTCATGCATTGAAGATAACACTCCAAGAACCTGTTTAGAACCTTATTTGCCCATCTGTTTAGAATGATAAACTTTCACCTTCTTAAACCAAAAAAGCTCTCACAAAGACTTCCCATAAAAAATAGGATCTCTATCAATTACTATTATTTGAGGAAACCTATGCAACATAATCCCAATGTCCACAAACAATTGAGCTACTTCCACTATTTAAAAAGGGTGTTGAAGGGCCATAAAATGGGTTTCCTTGCTGAGTCTATCCACCACAACCAAAATCACAAAGCTGTTGTATGATTTAGGCAATCCACTAATGAAACCCAGGGACAAATTAGTCTAAATTCTCTTAAGATTGGGTAATAACTGTATTAAATCAGGGCTTGCCATATTCTTAGGTTTAAATTTTTTATGAACTACAATTTTCTAACCCAATTTCTAACATTAAACCATGGCTTGCTATATTCTTAGGTTTAAACCTTTGACAAACTATAATTTTTTAACCTAATTTCTAACATCACATTCCATCCCTTTCCAATAAAATAATGAATACGCCCTTTTAATAGGAGTCATACCTAAGTGTCCAACCACAACATTATTGTGAAAATATTGTAATAATTCTTTTCTAAGCTCTTCAATGTTCCCTCCCACTAATCTCCTTTTTCTCTTTAGCATATTATGAGTCATATTATGAGTCCATGTATACTTGGGATATGCTAGGGGATCATTCTCCAAATGTTAAAAGAAATCCCTAAGCTTGCTATCCTATTTCTAAGATTCCTTCACCTTCTTGGTTAAACTCAAAGATCTTTTTTTGCTCTTCATCATGTTCATGCCTTGATAAGGCATCTATTGCATTATTTTCCTTGCCTTTTGATATATAATCTTGTAATCAAGTCCCCACAACTTATGAACATACTTGCATTAATTGAGCATAACCCCCTTTTCCTCCAAAAGGTACTTTAAGGCCAAATAATTAGTTCTTATGATGAAATGCTATCCTTAAATGTATTATTTCCACTATTTAACTGCATAAATGATAGTTGGCATCCTTTTCCTTTTTAGTATGTTAAAAGAGATGCTTTGGCTGGACACAATGCCTTACTTACATAGGCTATAGGACGAAGAATAGCTTTAATTCCAATGTTGAAGGCATCAGTCTCTATTTGTAAAAGATTAAGAAAAATTAAGTAAGGCTAGCACATGTGTTAAAGACATCAATTCCTTAAGTTTTTGAAATGTAGTTCTAGCTTCTATACTCCACACAAACTCACTGTTTTTCTTCAGTAACTTAGTTAAGGGCTACTAATAGAACTATTGTGCTACTCAAATTTTCTGTAATAACTGGTAACGCCAAGAAAACCTCTTAAGGCTTTAATGTTATTAGTAATAGGCTAAGAAAACATAGCTTCAACCTTCTTTAGATCCACTACAAATAGAGTAATTTCTTTTAAGGCTTTGCAAGATGATATTTAAGTGTCTTAAATGCTCCCTACCATGGCCTACTATACACCAAAATTTCATTAAAGAAAACATAAGTAACTTTTCTAAGAAATTACTTGAACACCATGTTCATTAGGCCCTAAAATGTTGTTGGATCATTAGTAAGGCCAAATGGCATAATCAAAAACTCTTATAGGCCTTTATGTGTCTTAAATGTTGTGCTCTAGATATCTTGAGGAAGCAATGTAATTTGATGGTAGCCCACTTTGAGGTCTAGCTTAGAAAAGAACTCAGATCCATATAATTCATCTAAAAACTCTTTAATCACTAGTATAAGAAATTTGTTCTTGATGGTTTACTTATTTAGCTTTCTATAGTCTGCACAAAATCTCCATGTGTTGTCATTCTTTTTTATCAAAACTACTAAAGAAGCAAATGGGCTATTGCTTGGCCTTATAATTCCATTCTTCAACATCTTTTGAACTAACCCTTTTATCGCATTTTGCTTTGCTAGTCCATATTTGCAAGGACAAAAGCTTATAGGATGTTCTTCCTTTAAAGGTATAGCTTGATCATAAGGGCATGAAGGTGGTAACAATTTTGGTTCATGAAGAACCTTAAAAAAATCCCTCTAATAATTCTTTCAATGCTTATTTTGTTGTTTGTCCAATTCCCCTTCTAGAACCTTCAACCTAAATTCTTCCCCTTGCAGTTAGTCAATTATTGATAGCAAGTACACTTGACTAGTTTTGTTGAGTTGTTTCTCTTGTGCCTTCCTTCCATATCCCATCAAGTTACTTGTCTCCCCTAAATTCATACACCTTATCATTCAAAGAGAATATCATAATTTGCTTCTATAGATCCCATGAAATTCTTCCCAAGGTGGAGAGCCATTAAATAACCAATGCCATGTTATATCCCCCTCCCCCAATAAAAAAAAACACCAAAAAGTCTACCTTGAATATCTCTCCTTGCATAGTCCAACATATCTCCCTACATTCAACTAGCTTCCACAATTACTCTTTCCATTAGCTACTGAAACTTTGATTTCCCTTGAACATTAGAGCTTAAGCTTTAATTTCTTTCCAACAAAAGCATCCAAAAAGTTACAAGTACTTTTTGTATCAAGTAACATTGTTATTAGCGACTTCTTGATAAGCCCTTGTACCTTCATTGTCAAACACCCCATTCTTTCCTTTTATGGCACTTAGTGATATTACAGCCTCCTTCTTCTTCTTATCCTCCCTGCACTTCTGTGGCCTCCTCCCATCCTTCTTCATGGACTATCATTATAAAGACCTAAGAGTTTTTGCACTTATGATCTAAAGTGTACTTTTCAAGATACCAATAACACAATCCTTTCTTCCTCCCTTCATCCATTTCTCTTTTGCTAAGTTGTTGAACAGGTTTCTTAAGTGTTTATTGGTTTAGGTGTTATATGTATTTTGGGTCAAGGAATTTTTCTAATTTGCTAGTTTGGTTGAGGTTTATATGTAGAATTGGCTACAAGGTAGGAAGTTCTTAAGCTTGAAAAGGTTATAGGTAGGTTCTTAGAATAGTGCGTAGTCTTGTAGTATAGGGGGTTTTGGTTTTTGATGGCCTATAAAAAAGCTTCTTGTAATTTCACCAAATACATTGCATTCACCAAGCTAGTAAGCCAAAATATTTGCATAGGGACCTCAACCTCCCCTTTTAGGCCACCCAAGAACCAACTCACAGCTATTTCTTTAAAGAGTTCTACCTTAGCTCTTAATGCTTTAAATATCTATAGGTAATCAGTGACAAAATTCTCTTGCTTCAAGTTTTTAAGCTCTGTCATCGGGCCAGCTCTCATTACATTCTCAAAATGACAATACTCAATGTTTCCAAATAGTCTTTCTAGAAAATCTCTTCAAGTTTCTTCTTTTTCATGAAGTTTTGGTGCTAGTGAAAGGCACAACCCTTCAAATGAATACTCACCAATTTGATCCGTTGCTCCATAAGATTTTTGTCAGCATTAAAAAATTGTTTGCATCAATACAACCACCCTCTAAAATCATCACCATCAAATCAAGGGAATTCAATCCAAGGAAATTTCATTGGAAACATGTAATTGCCTATGTGGGTCTTAATTTAAGAGCCAAATTGTGAAAATCTTTGTGTCTTATTATTGCTGGACACCAACACACTATTTGCTACTCCATTCATTATTCCATTTGTCAACACACCGTTTGCTACTCCATTCAATGCTCCATTTGTGTCCCTACTAGAATTCATCCTTAATTGCCCAATTTTCGATGCCATCTCATTAAGCAAATTCTCCTTTTATGCCATAGAGCTTTTTAATTCAGTGACATAGTCCTTTATGCAACTTGACTTTTACATTTTCTTATATAAAGAAGACAGATTGTGGTGCAAATGCACCACAGACAGAGAAAGAAAGAAGGAAGAGAAAAGAATGGAAGATTCATGTGTTAAATTCCACACTACTAGCTACAATGACTCTTCTTATTTATAGAAGAGTAAAATACTAAAGTGTGAGAGTATGAAACTATCCTATTATTACTAATTACACCATGTATCATTTAGTCCCCTTCAAACATAGCCTTGTCCTTAGGGATTAAGGGTTATAGTAGAAGTATTAAAATCAAGAAATTAAGTCTTAATAGCAATTAAGTCTTCTTACAAAGCATCTTCAGTACTGTTGTGCTTCTAGTGTATGAGGACTTAAGTGACAGGTAAATTTCCCAAGTTCATCACCTTTCTAGCCAATATCTCAGCAAGTTCCATTAGGAAATAACCATGATGATCAGTCACAAGAAGGTCAAAACTAATAAGAATAGTACCACCAACGTGTTTCTTCAATAAAGACACATGAAACACTAAATGAATGCAACAATTGTTAGGTAATTGCAACTCATAAGCCACCTTGCCCACTTGCTTAAGCACTTTATATGGGCTAAAAGATCTTGTAGCCAATATATGGAGAGAGAAATTATCGATGAGATTCCTTCGAAACAGATGTAATTTTAAGTAAATGAGATCACCTACATTGAATTCCCTATCTATTTTGTGGGCATTAGCTAACTGTATCATATGACTTCTGGCTTTTGCCAAATTGTGCTTCAAGGATTGAATTGTAGCCTCCCTTTCCTAACAACTCCTATCAACAAGGCCATTAGGAGAATCTCCAACCAAATAGGGTAAATGAATAAGGGGAGGGATGCCAAAAATAGCCTAGTAGGGTGTCATTCCAATGGTAGAATGGAAGGTGATGTTGTATTACAATTCTACCAGGGGAAGCCATTTCACCCATAACTTTGAGTAGTCACCCGTCATGCAATGAAGGTAACATTTCAAGCATTGATTAAGAACTTCCATTTGTCCATCTGTTTGAGGATGATAAGCTAAGGAATGAGTAAGTTAGACCTTGTATAAGCGGAATAACTCCTTCCAAAATTTCCCATAACAAAGTGGATCTCTATCAATGATAATGGTCTTAAGAAAGTTGTGTAGTTTCACCACATTGTCCATGAACAATTAAGCCATATCCACCATTGAATAAGGGTGCATAAGGGCCATAAAATGGGTTGCTTTGCTCAAACAATCAACCATGACTAAAATCACAAATTTATTGTAGGACTTAGGGAACCCTCCAATAAAATCCATTGAAAGGTCTATCCAAATAGTTTCAAGGATAAGTAATGGCTAAAGCAATCTTGGACTAGCCATATTCTCAAGTTTGGAATATTGACATACTAGGCATTATCGTACAAAGTTATGAACATTCCACTCCAAGCCCTTCCAATAAAAAATAAAAGAAATGCATTTAAATATTAGTGCCAGGCCAGAATGACCACCAAGAGCATCGGCATGAAAGAATTGAAGAAATTGCTCACACAACTTGGTATTTGCAGCAACAACCAATTTGCCTTTTATCCATAAAGTGCCATTAGCCCAAGAATAATAAATGCATAAGAGGATTAACCTCTAAGTCCTTAACCAGAACCTGAAGCTTCGTATCATCCTTCCAACTATCTTTAACCTTGACAATCAACTCAGAAACTACAGATGTGATGGCTATACATGTGGCCTAATCTGGCACATGATCTCTTCAAGACAAGGCATCGACAGCCACATTTTCTTTACCCCTCTGATATAATATCTCATAAATCAATCCCAACAATTTGCTTAGCCATTTATATTGGTCAGAAGTGATAAATTTTTTGTCTAAAATATACTTTAAAGCCAAGTGGTCTATTTTAATGATGAAAGGTTGCCCCTATACATACAAATGCCATTATTTAACAGGAAACACTAAAGCCATCAATTCCTTCTCTTAGGCAAAAAAACCCCTTTTAAATGGACATAAAGCTTTATTAGCAAAAGCTATAAGATGTCCATTTTGGGATAAGATAGCACCCATGACAATATCAGAAACATCCGTCTTAATAACAAACTTTTCATTAAAGTTTAGCAAAGCAAGCACAGACGGAGAAGTCAGCACAGCCTTAAGCATCTCAAAAGTAAGATTGATGGTGTCGGTCCATTGAAATGCTGCATGTTTTTTTAATAATGCAGTTAAGGGTTGACAGATAACCCCATAATTCTTGATAAAGCGGCGATAATATTTAGTGAGACCTAAAAAACTCCGTAATTGTTTAACAGAATTAGGAGTTGGCCAAGAGGTGATAGCTTCAATTTTCTGCTGATCCACTTCTACACCTTTAATCAAAATAATGTGACCCAAATAATCTACCTTTGTGGCACCAAACACACATTGGCTTCACTTGGCTAGAAAGTGTTATTTTCGCATAGTAAGAAGCGTAGTTTTAAATGGGTCATATGATCCTCTCAAGTTTTGCTATAGACCAAAATATCATAAAAAAATAAGATGAACTTCCTAAGAAATTCTTTGAAAACACTATTCATAAGGCCTTGAAAAGTTGCCAAGGCATTGGTAATCCCAAATGGCATAACAAGAAATTCATAAAGACTGTCATGAGTGCAAAAAGCTGTCTTCTCAACATCTTTTGCTCGCATTCTAATTTGATGGTAACCAGGCCTCAAATCTAACTTTGACTACTTCAAGATTCTCAATGCAAGCCACTGACTACTTCAATTCCACTGCATCATGAGTTGTTTGATCAATGCATTTCAAATTTTGAGAGATGATCTTGCATGCAGGTTTCTAGTGCCATCGATCACTGAGATCAAAGCTTTGATACCAAAATTGGTGCAAATGCACCACAGACAAAGAAAGAAAGAAAGAAGAGAGAAGAATAGAAGATTCGTATATTAGATTCCACATCACTAGCTACAGTGACTCCTCTTATTTACATAAGAGTAAAATACTAAAGTGTGAGATTGCGAGACTATCCTATTACTACTAACTACACGTATCAAATTGCATTTGCGACCCTTGTCTAATTGAGCTCTTGCCCAGGCTCTTTGAATGTATCTTGTAATCGAGTCTCTTTTGCCTTTACTCCCAGTAAGTGCTCTAATACCACTAATGATAAGGCTTATATCAATTAGAGGTTAACTTCCGTATTATTCTCAATTTATTCAACAAATATACACAAGGGTCCATATTAATAGCAGTATAAATGCATTACAATTAGGTTAGCTTAACTAACTTGACTCTTCCTTATTCCCTCTCTGCTAACTAACTCTTAATACTAATATTTCCCTCGCGTATCAAATGTATAGAATTGAAGCTGGCTGGATCAGCGTTATAATCATTGTCTAATGCTTCAAGGAGGAGAGCCATGGTAACTCTCATCCACTGCAATTTTCTACATGAATGAAGGTATAGAAGACGTTCAGTCTAGAGAGAATCATAAAATCGGCATTGATCATCATAATGCTTGCACGATTACTTTTTGAAGCAAAGACTACTTCCTCATGCAGTAGCCGTTCCTGCACCAAGAATCTATTAAATGCCAGTGTGCCAGTCCAAAACTCTGCAAAATTCCGAAAAATAAAATCTCCCACCTATCAGAAACCAGAATTGAAACTTTACCATTGGTGATGATCAAAAGCCAAGCCAACATAACCTGCTCTGATTTGCCAAAACACAAATTGCCTATCATGTTGAATAGCTGAATTGGTTCAAACATAACATTCCAGATTATATAAACAAATTAATTGAATAAAATAAAATGGTCGTGCAGGGTATGAGTCCATCAGAAGCAGAAACAAATCATAAGCATTAGAAGATTTCACAGCTAGGAATTAAATTACGAGCTTGAATGCATAATAATGACAGGAATAAGGTTGGTTATCACATATCCAGTATAACTAAAATTCAAATTGCTGGAATATTTTCTTGTGAGGTTGTCACAACATTGAGATGGTATAATGAAAAATGGTGCCATAAGTAACATGTTGATCTAAGTCTGAAATAAGACCATTGATTGGCACCGCATTTAAAATTAAAAATCTGAAGGAATTCAACACATGACATGCTGGAAAAATTTAAATGTAAACAAGATAGAGAGGGGGGGGGGGGAGAGAGAGAGGGTAAGAGTAGACACAGTCAAAGTAGAAGTAGCATAATTAAATTGTGAAGCTTATGTAGATTGTTACAATGAGTTATTCTCCACTAGATTAAACTTGTTTAACAACTCTTCAAGTTCTTGTAAAGCTATCATATAATGCTCCTGTGACTGTGCCCCTTCTTCTAGTACTGGAAGAGCATTATTAACAAGTTGTTTATACCAGTAAACAGGGCTGTACGTATCAACATTACCAGACACATGGTCTTGAATGAACCTTTGTTTGAAATCTCTCTTCCAACGTTGCAGGATGAACCGAGATGGGACTTCCTCTACACCATTATAATTGAGAACATTCAATGCGTGCCTACATAGATAACCTTTATAATTGAACAAACTGCAAATACACCGAATGTCCAGTTCTGTCATCTCATACAAAACTTCAAATTTTTTAACTTCCTTCTCATTTCCCCCAACTTCAACTCGTTCTTTCACTATGTATGTTATTATAGATCCATTAACATTCACCTGTCTTGTGTGGAAGCAAGAGTACATACCCTCAACCTCAGACTGGAATTTTTTAAAGATTTCTTTTGTATACAACTTTGAGAGCTGCAGTTCAAAATTACATCTTGTCTTCAATTCAACGCTTAATTTCCTTGAGTCCAACTCTGCCATGGCTTCTTTCAAGTTCTTCCTGTGTAGAGCTAGGTCATACTTGTCAATGAATTCCTTAAAGGATGTATGCTTATGTACATATCCATCAAAATACGCACCCAGGCCCTCATTCTCTTTTGTTGGGATCATTCCTGCAAAAAAAGTGTCTTTTAGGTAAACTGGAACCCACAGATGCCTATCGTTATACAATGTTTGAAGCCATTTGTTATCCCCCAGTCCATGCCACTTGATCATATCAACCCAAGAAGTTTCAAACTCAACTATCTTTAAGGACTCGTAAACTGCTCTGTTCAATTGTCTTTTGATTGCTTCATATCCCTTCAAACCTCCCAACTTTTCTGGAACTCTCTGCATGATATACTGCAAAGAATAACAATGACGGGCATGAGGAAAAACCTGAGCAACTGCAGTCTGCAAGGGCTTGCACTGGTCAGTAATAACAACATGTGGTGGGCAACCAAGCATACATTTTAGCCATGCATTGAATATCCAAACAAAATAATCAACCGTTTCATGCCCAAGGAAGCCACAGCCCAATAGCACCGACTGTCCATGGTTGTTTACGCCAACAAATGATATCAGAGGGATCTCATATTTGTTTGCCAAACAAGTCGTATCTATAGTAACAGTGTCATTAAAGTAAACATAAGACACCCTTGACTTAGCATCAGCCCAAAACAAATTTCTTAGGTGCCCATCATCATCAATATCAAATAAGTAAAAGAAATTTGGGTTTGTCAGCTTCATTCGGCAAAAATAATTATAAATAGCATAGGCATCCCCTTCTTTAAGTTCCAAATATTTTAAATTATCAAAGTTAATCTCCTGTCCTTCAACAAAATTTGAGAATCCATTGTAACCAGCATCCATGACAGCTGTTCGATACAATTTAATGGTATGTATTTCTGTAATAGGCTCTGGCAGTGGTTGTGCTTTTCTGGCTGCAAGGATCATTTTCTTATGTGACTTATAGAACCGTTTAATCTGTGGACTCACTTGATGGTTGTGTTGCAGTTCAACTTCCACTATCCTCCATCTTTTGGAATCCACCATCCTAATGACTATCATTGCAGGGCAACCAGTTCTTGTTTCTGGTCTTGGATTATTGGCTTCACTCTTTTTCTTGAAACCAGCACTACTGCAGCTGAGTTTTGCTCTATAACGCTCTTTTTTCTTTGATCTAAACCATGAGTTGCTCACTCTGATGCCAAAACCTTGTTCTTTAGCATAAACATTGTAGAAGTTGTAAGCTTCTTCAAAAGAATCAAACTCCAGACCCACAGTTGGAGGTGGAGGGTTCTTTGATCTTGAGTCCAAAGATTCCTGATCATGCTCTGCTACAGAAGAGTTCCCCTCAACATCAAAGTCATCACTTTCATCAAAAAGTGGCTCACTATTTAGACAAACTTCTTCCATCTGAAACACAAATCAAACAGAACATTTAGAACACAGCAAAACGAATTATATCATACCATATCCAAATTGTTGCAATAAATGCCTTCACAAATACAAGAACTCGTACATCATGTTCTGTGGTCTCAGCAAATCCAAGGCTGCCAGATTTAATGGAAGAAGTTTCAAATATATATAGCAAAGACTAGAAAGGCGGATATGGAGCTTACCAGCCATGTTATATGCCATAATAATGGGATATTTGGTCGTCAATATTTCAGTTATTCAATAAACTAATAGTAAGAAAAATAAGGTAAAAGAGATGGTATGTTATTGTAGAAATTCATCAAGCAGTCAAGGCAGGTGAGGTTGAATATACAAAGAAATTCAAAATCAGCAGCAAATCTCTTGCAATATAGTTTGCCCCTAATTGTCCATGATGCAATTTCTAGGTCCTTTTCAGTATCTCCAACTGCATATTATGCCATTTCACATCATGTATTCATGTCCCAATTTCCATGCATCAGGTTAATGATAACAAAATCCTTTTGACAGTATTAAGCTATGTTACTTGACAACTGTAAAGAGGTAATTCCTTTAAAAAGTAAATTGCTGTGATACACTAACACCCAAAAAAAAATCTTGATAAATAAAGGCATAGAATGGGATGATTTGACTGCATATGGGAGACAGAGACGAATACCCTCATAAAGGGAACTTGCCCACCTAATCTTCCTCCATATAGGCAAGGTGGAAATGCAATAATTTGATCATTCTGAATTTACAGTGTCGGCATATGTAGTGTACCATCCTAGAGATTGGCTTTTTACATAGAAAAGCCTATCCAGTTTGGCTGGAGGCATTTGCCCAAAGCCCAGATTTGTATATGACATGCATTTCCTCTCATAATCGAGAGGTTTCAGATCAAAGTAACATAATTTGCTAACTACAACAAATAGGCTACAATTACAGTGCTCTAAAATTTAACCACACAGATCTACCTCCGTGTATCCTTTAAAAGCCTAGCACAGCACTATAAACCAAAAATATGAAAAGCCTAGCGCTAGATAGTGAGATAAGAAGGAAGGTCTGCATGTTTCATCTAATAAATTTCAACTAAGAAGGCCACAATAGCTCTCCAAAACAAAAATTCTGTACAAGGGCTGAGGAAAAAACAAGAGGCAGGAAAGAGAGGCGTTTTATAATCATTCAAAGAGTAAACTACAGAAACAGACCAATGGCCCAAATTTGATATTAAAAAGGACCCAGAAATTTTAATTACAAGGACCAAAATGTAGTCATTTGATTGTATTGAATAATTATGTCTCTATTTTAAGAAAAATAACTTGCTAGAAAATATTGTCTATAATTTATGATATTTCGTGCGGAAAATGTTATTTTCCCGTGCCTGGTTCATTCCCATCACAAAAATTATTTGCTGGTAAATGAAAGATAACCCTTAAACAAGAGGATAATAATGCCCCCCTTTCCAAGTCATTATTTAGAAGAAAACAAATATGAAAAAATTATGAGATGATTTGTCATTTTATAATAAGAAAAATGTTTGTAACTTGAAATGTTTTCAAAGAAACTATCTTCGATCAATAATATTGGGCCTTAATTTAAACGTATTTAACTGATCCTTCATTGTAAATGACAATATAAAATTGAATTACTGTTTCAATTCGAAAATTTTCCCTTTTCTGTAATTCCCAAATAGCAGAAAACATCTATAATGCATTTCTACTCCTCCATATCCCATCTTTCCTAGTTCCCCTAAAATTACAAATTTTCAATTATTTATTAGATAGATTGGCAATAATGGATTACATAATGTATCATCTCACAGAGATGGAGAACGAATGACCTCAGTGCCAGAGCTATGACACACCTACTGGCAAGAAATTCCATTTTTTTCAGAAATGAAAACATTATCACGGTCCAAAAGCTACATACCAACAATTGAAGACTATTGGATACTTGGGAGTGAAATTAGCGGCCAGAAAGAAGTAAAGTTGAAAAGAATTTGGGAACGATAATTGAAACGAGGAATGAATCAAAGCAATCGGGGAAAGTTGTAGGTTCGAAGATTGTGACAAGCAAAGAGCGCCAAACAAGTAAGAACTTGAATTGGCCTTACCTGGGGCCGCAGCAGTAAACTAGGTTGTTAATTCTACGGTTGTCCTCACTCCTCTATATTGGTCGTTCGCCTTGCAATCTCTGAGTATTAGACCCCTCTCCCTAAACCCTAGTCACTTCCCTAGTACTTTTTTTTTTTATTCTATTCTACCTGGCCTTTTCTTTCCATTTGTTTGTTTGGTCTCCATCAAATCCAAGCTAATTTTTCTTATTTATATTTTACTCTAATTAATATTTTCGTCCCTGTTTTAACTTTGATTTTCTACTTTATTCTATCTTAATTTGATATTTTAAATTTTATTTTATGTCATATTTATCTTTTTTTATTACATTAATCAGAATATTTAACAGTTGCCATTAAAATTTTCTATTTAACACCTGAGACACAAACAACATTGTCATTAAGTTGGTTTTACCTTTAAAATATTCTCTTAATTTTTTTGGTATTTTAAAATAATTTTTTAACTTTTTTAGTGTTTCAAAAATGAATCTTTAAATGCATATTAAATTTTTATTGTTCTAAGGAACGTAAATCAAAACCAACAACATAAATCACAGCTAAGACAAATCACAATGAAATAACATAAAAATCATGTAAAAAACACATCCAAGAAAAATTACAAAATAATTAATTGGTTTGAAAAAGATAACAAAAGTTTTGAGTCTTTTTGTTCTATCTTGTATGTCAAAGGATTAGAATTTGTATTTCTTGGATGTCAAAGACTTAAGAATTAGTCTTCTTCCCAAATGTCAAAATAGGAATACATTGTAACTATAATGAAGTATTGTTTCATTATTTTTATTTTAGGTCACTTTTAGTGCATTATTTAAGATAAGATCAAATAGTATAAGTAGTGTTAGATAATTATTATATAAATTATTCACTATATAAATTTTTTTATTAGCATATGTTTGTTGTACCAACACATATAACAATATATGTTTGCTAATAGGATAAAAATGATATTTTATAAATATAAATAATATTATACTCGTTATAATATGACAATAAAAATAATAATAGTAGTGGTGAAAATGATATGATAATGGTGACAGTGACAGCAAAATGATAATAATAGAAGTGATAAAAAAAATAATTACAATAATAGTGACAAAAATGGAGGTAATGATATTAATAAGAATAATAAAATGATAGTAGTGATTAGGACAATAACAATGATAGTGTGACAATTATCTCAAAGGTACTATGAGGCCTTTCAAATCATTGCAAAGATTGAATCACTAACCTACAATATGGCATGACCAGTGAGAGAGTAGAATCCATCCAAATTTTTCATGTGTCCATGCTCAAAAAATTCCAAGGAGATCCAACCTCCCGTACCCCCTTGTTACCACAAGACACTAGACACTACCAAACTCAACCAGATGCAATTATCTCAAAGAATTCTCAAAACTGAGAAAGGGGATATGTTACAAGCATTGGTTGAGTGGCAAGGGGTGTGGAGGGAAGAAGCTACCTGTGAGAAGTGGGGTGATCTTGTGCAACAGTTTGGAGAACAAAACCTTGAGGACAAGGTTATTTTTGAGATGGCGGCTAATGATACAAGCCAGAACCAAATTGGGCCTATAGCAGAAGGCAGTAGAGAACAAGAGTTAAATGGGCCAAATACATCATCCATTGGGCCTAAACCTTTCTTGGACCTGGGAGCAGAACCCTAGAAGCAAGACAAACGTATCAAAGGCCCTGTTTGATTTAGTTCTGTAGAACAATTTTTTTGTTTTAAAAAACAAAAAAAAAAACTGTTTGATAATGTGTTTTTAATGAAGTGTTTTGTAAAACAAAAAAATAAAATTTTATTTTCAAAAATAAAAAAATCAGAACACTTTTTAAGTGTTTTGTAATTTTTGTTCTACAGAATCAGGTAAAAAACAGAAAATAATTACTTTTCAAAATAATGATTTAAACAAATTTTTTAATTTTTTTGTTCTCAAATTTATTCTTAAAAATATATATTTTAAAAATATTAAAATAAAAATAATTTTAAATAGGCCCAAAAAACCTCCTATTTAAATGGAGGATTATGAAGGCGCAGCAAGACAGTAAAGGAATATGCTGTGACATAGGTAATGATTGGCAATGTTTATTGGATTACCCTTATCTTAGGTTTCCTTTTTGGGGTTGCAGGAGCGTTAGTATGGGTATGCTTGAATATTGTAGTCGCTTGGTAATGCAGTTTTTCTCTCCTTTCTCGAAACAAGAGAAGTTTGTAGCTTTTGTTTTTTCATAATCTTCTGTGTCAAACTATTGATTCAGAAACAATATCACAAATCCTCAAAAACCCTGTGTCATCTACTTATTTACAGTGCTGTTGCCTGTGCCCGTCTCAGACACATCATATTTCTTGTCTTTCTATTCTATTCCATACCGAGTTATTTTATTTTATTCCTTTCTCAACTTTTAAACATAACTTTAGATTCGTTTTAAGATTTGTTTTTTATCTGGAGGAAGAAAGATGTACGGCTAGATTAGAAGTTCGCTGTCCAAGGGAATGTTCATTGGAGAAGCATTTAATGTTGTGAAATCATTAGCCTGAAATAATGAGAAACGTACGCAGCCAAATGGAACCTTAAACAATGAGAGCATCAATTACGCTAAACTAGATGTCAAGGAGAAGTTGAAGAACCCAGAATCCATCCGGGTTGGAGAAGCATTCAGAGAAAGTCCATTTCGTGTTCTTCCATCAATGACCCTCAATTAGTCAATTGTTTTACTTAAAAAACTATTATTACTTCTCACAAAGTGACAATTTCAACTATTGTATTTTTTTTTTCTTTTAGGGTATGTTTGGCATACCGTATAAGTCCTGATAGTATAAGCTAATATAATATATTATGAACTTATCATTTGTTTGGTACAAATAATGTATTATATAAGCTTATACATCATGCCTCTCTTATATATCAAAATGATGTATAACCTAATCATGCCTTGGGGGGTAAGATTAGGCTTGATTAGGTTTTAATGTATAAAGCCTTATTAATATTTTTTTATTTTAACCATTCACCTATAGGAATATTCATTCGTTAGGTTAGATCAGATTTAATTAATACTAGTTGGGATCAGGTTAATTAGGCACTTTTAAATTTTTGGTACAAATTATAAAATTATAAAATGATCCCCAAAAAAATAAAAATTTCATATAAATCCTTATAAAATAATTTTTGATGAGAATTATAAAATAACCCTAAAAAATAAAATTTTTATATAAGTTCTTATAAAATTATATTTTACTACTAAATTTTTTTCATATAAGTCCCTATAAAATAATTTTTCAAAAAAATTAATAGAATTAGAATAAGTTACGCAAAAACTAATTTAGTATCAGATTCAATCTAATTGGTTTAGTATGACGTTAAATTAAAATGTTTCTTAAACTAATTAAACTACTTTTTTAATATTTAGTAAAAATTATAAATTGACTCTTAAAAAATAAAAATTTCATATAAGTTCTTAAAAATTATATGTTTGGCTAAAATTGGCTAATATAGCCAACCTGACCTAATATGACCAAATTATTCTTTAGTTATTTAGCCCGATATGACCAGACGGGATCAGATTACCTAGGTTATTAAGTAACCATACATTATGCGAAGTTTTATTCATCCATATATTTTTTTTATAAAAGTTATTATAACACAATAAATTTAAATAAATATAATATATTTTTTAAGTAAAAGATATTTTTGTCAAAAAAGTTAATTTTTATCTTATCCAGCATCATATAGGGTATTACCAAATAAATGATAATATTATCTTATACGATACATTATCTTATACAGTATAATACTAAACACTGTATAGTTTTAAAATTTTATCAGGTTTTATCCTATCATGGCTTATCCTATCAGGTCTTATACTATCAGACCTTATCCTAAACATCATACCAAACAGGCCCTTATAGAATCAAATATTGTATCTTAGATTATGTAATATCTAATATTTTATGAAAGTTAAAACATGATTAATTAATTCACTTTTAATAATTTTGAGTAATATGAATTTGCTCTTTGTTTTGTTTTTAAGTAAAGTCAGTTTTTGTTAATTTAAATCTTTTCATAATATTTTTAAGAACGGTCTCTCATAACTGTTCACTTCCATTGTTTTAGTGCACAAATAGTCAAATATCATTTATATACGTACAAAAAATTTCAAAGAAATGTGCATGCATTTTAAACTTTCACTCTTAATAATGTTGAGTATTGTGAATTTGCTATTTGTTTTGTTTTCAAGTAAAATCGCTATTCTTCTAGAAAAAGAAGTAAAGCCACTATTTGTTAATTTAAATCTTTTCATAACAATTTTAAGAAGCTATCTCATAACTTAACATTTCTATTAGTCTAATACTATATATAACGCAAAAATTTCAAAGAAATGTGCGTATAATTTAAAGGGAAAAAAAACCAAGAATGTCAATTCATGAAATCAAAATTGAGCAACTAAAATTAAGGATAATTATGGGTAGAATATATATATATATATATATATAGAATATTATAGTCCCCATCTTCAAACTCTAAAGAAAAAAATATATTTGGACGCATATTTTAGTAGGTAATAAACTCAATTTCCATGGAAATTGAGTTTATTACCTATGGAAATTTCTAAATTTTCAAATATAGACCCATTTATTCATAGAAATTTCAAAATCAGTAATTTTTTCTTAAGTTGGATTCATCTACATAAAATTAATTCATATCAAATCACAAAAGAAATAAAAATTACAACTATCAATATTATTGAAACGCATGATCAACGTAACTTCAAAATGCCTAGTATCAACATTCTTAAGTTGGTTTTATTTACATAGGATAACTTATTCTCCCCCCTTTTTTTTGAAAAATGTCCAGATTACACAGAAAACTTTTTTATTTTAAAAATTATCCTCTCTCTTTGAAATCAAAAAATATGTTACATTAAATTTCTTTGCAACAAAAAATAAATTAGTTACATATATTTTAACTAAAACTACTTTTATATTTATGATTTATATAATATAATGAGTATTAAATATAAGATTGACCAAATATAAAATAATCATTTTTTAAATTTTAAAATAAATTAAATTGATAGTTTTTAATACATAATAAATAATATTGAAATAAAAGCTTAAAAATTACATTTTCAATAAGTTATATTTTTAATAAAAAATTAATATTATTTTTAAAAATATTTTGATTATCTTTTGATTTCAAGAAAAATTTATAAGTTTCTTCATTTTTTTTAAAAAAACATACTTCGAACCAAATCTAGACCCATCTTTTATTCCATGCCCAAACCTAAACGGTTACCAATAAATCGTCAACATTTTGATCATCCTCAACTACTGTATGAGAACACAATTTTTTACAAGAATATTGAATTAATTATTAATACAATAGGTTCCATTTAATTATTTTCTTACTAAATTTAGATATACAGTCGATAATTCTGATCATAAGCTTAGAAAAAGGACCCCCATGGACCATTTTTTTTTTCGTTTGGGAGGGGAGCGGGAGTGGAAATTATATTTTAATATTAACGGGAAGCATACCTCAGCCCTTCCTCATATAACATAAAATCCCCGTTACATTAAACCAACAGAATTCATTGATTTAAGTTGTAACAGAAGATAGAAGATTTATCTCAATACAACAGTTATGAATTTAACCAATCACAGAAGTTGAGCAGCAATATCTACTCAACAGACAAATTCTCTAATGATCACGAAAGTTTCAATCTTCATTGGATTGATTTGGTTTGTTATAAACCGAAAATAAAACACGACCATTTAAAGTCTATTCCTTGGTATTAAAACAAAATCAAAGCAGTTCAATGTCAAAAGGTCCCAAAAAACAGGTTCGGTTGAGACGATCGATTTGAGTGAGCCGTAGCACACAACTACTATGACGCCACTTTAGTTGCTTGAAGCTCTTCAAACTACTTGCTCGTATCAGGACTTCAGTCTCATGAATGAGAAACTACATTGACCAGTAAAATTACCCGGTTATATCCATCCCTATTGCTCACAGCTCATCACGGCTCTGGGGTTGTTCCTTATTCATCAAGTCCAGTTTATGTTGTAGCTCCTAAAACATTTTCCCATTAATTCAAGAATATCAGAATATTTAAAGCAAGAAACCAAGAGGTAAGGACAGAGCTTGTTATCAGGCAATAGAAGAATTACCTTGAGCTTTTCCTCATGGCAGAGGGCTGGGGTAGACAATAAAGCAACATACCTGCCACGAGGGCCGCAACAAACCAACAATAAGGAAATGAAACATAGGAAGGGCAGATTGTGGGAGGGGGGGAAAGCAGAAAATTGGACCCCAAAAAAAATCTTTACTCGCAACGGCTTGGTTCATCTACATCAGTTATCTCATTTGTTAACCCACATCTTAGCCTGACCTGATCAAAATACAGAACCATTAATCAGATAGAGGTCTGCAAATTTAAGGCTTCTAAGTTCTTAAGCACATGTTGCCTTTTTTTTTTATATCTTTTTTTAATGTGGGGCCAGGAGTTGGACTAGCCCCACCATTGCAGAAGGTTAAGCATAGTAACCACTCCCTAAATGCACCTCTCAAACCCAGAAGGCACTAATTAATCTATTAATATAGCCTTATGAAACTCAGAATAAAATTAATATTATACCTGATAAAAAAGAAGAGACAAGAAGGATTCTTATAAACATTGTAAGAAAAAACAGAAAAGCATTTTTATATAAAGGTAAGAAAGTTTAATAAGGAAGGAGAGTGTTGCACAAGTAAAGACCTTCAAACTCCTATCAGGTCCATTCCAGCATTTATCACCATTAGAAAAAATCATAACTCTATGTGAGTCCTCAAATTTGTCCCACCGCCTGTTAAAAACAGACAAACCAATCATATTTGTATTCACCATAGTTGTCAAATTCGAGTTCATACTAGGAAGTAGAAAGCCTAATTCTGAATCATGAATGTATCATCCATAAGATATGCTAACAAATTGATAATTCCCTTATACAACATAACATATAATATAATGTACATATAACATGATTAAAATACTCAATAATAAATTTAACCTGTTTGGCCAGTACTGTATATAAAGATGCTCTATAGTTTTGATTAATTAAGTATATCAATAAAAGCATCAACAAATCTTTCTCTGATGAGAGAAGTTTTATTAAGAGAAGAGAGTAAAGAAAGATGCAGGATAAGAAATTCTCAAACAAAGAAACAAAAGCAGTCTGAAAACAGAACTACGAAAGTCCTAAAATAAGACAACTGATCAATGAAGGAGAGCTTTCCAATCTCTTTGCATGTCAGAGATAGTGAATCCCTTAAAAAGACCATGCGCAGAACACCAGAGGAAAGCCATAAAAACAATTCTATCCCATAACAGATTCAAAGAAACACCATTGAAGATGGAAGCATTCCTCCCCAACTAAACAAACCACAAAATCCTATAAATGGCGCATTGCCACAAAATTTTATTCTCCTTCTTGGTACCAGACCCTTTAAAATGAATTTGCAAGAACTGATCCAACGTAGCAGGACACACCCAATTCTCTCCAGAAATACCAAGGAGCTGATTCCAAAGATAGTTCACTGCTGGATAATGAAGAAAGAGATGGGCTATAAATTCTGTATCAGATGTGTACATAACACATATGTAAGGAGAAATAGCCATATGGGGCCCTCGAACCTGCAACATATCATTATCATTTATCCTTTTGACATACTGCAGTCCAAACAAAAGATTTGACTTTAGAGTGAGCTTTAGCTTTCCAAATTTTCTTATCAAGAACAAAACTTTCCCTTGTAGAAGAATGAGTAAGGAACTGAAACTAGAATTTGCAAGTAAAAATACCAGTAAGAATCAAGATTCCCAAACTCTCATTTCTTGATTAGAAGAAAAAGGAACAATCTTTAATACGGACTCAAGCTCTAAACTTTCTCTATCATTCAAGTTTCTGGAGAAAAAAAAAATGAAGATTCCAAGATCTACTGGAATTTGAAATAAAAATAATGTTTATGGGAAAGTTATACATTGAAGGAAGTCAGTATAAACAAGGAAAAGCTTGTGAAAAAGGAATATTTCCCACCCAGATATCTTCTCAAAATCTTACTTTTGAGCCATCACCCACTTTTAAATTAATTAGCGGCCAAAACAATACATATCCTTGAGAAATAAATTTCCAAGGACTTGCATGAGTCACATTCAAAGCTGCATAAGCATCCCGCCCATTTGGATTTAAACCGTACTTCCTTTGAATAACCTTATACCACAAAGGAAAACGCCAAAGCCATTTAGTTGACAAAGCAATGTTTTTGGACACCAAGTTCACAAGACCCATGCCTCCTTCATTCCTAGGTCTTCCCAACTAACCAAATGGACTCTGTTCCTCATAATCTTCTCAATCTTATTGGCCACTCCTACTGGAATCTTAAAAAGAGACATATAGTAGCTTGGTAAAAATATTAAACATGACTGAATTAGATTGATAAAACCACCTAGGGAATAGCAAGACCCTTTCCAATTATCCAAGCATCTATAGATCTTCTGTAGCACTGGGTCCCAAAAAACGTTGCTCTTGGATTGTAGAACCTGACACCCAGCTAAAGCAGCATAAGAAGAAAGGTTTTGGTTATCAATTTTTATCCCTGCCACACCACACTCAGCCAAATTTATCTTTAGACCTGAAATAGCCTCAAAAAACTGAAGGATAAAGAACATGTGTGAAACTGTGCCTATCATCCTGCAGGAAAAGAATCATATCATCTGCGAACTGCAAGTGGGAAACCATGACTTCCTCAGAACCAGCTGTAAGACCCTTGATCAAACCCCTATCTATAGCTCTCAGTAACTTCCAACTGAAAACATCCACTACTCAAGTAAACAAGTAGGGGGAAAGGGGGTCTCCTTGCCTAACTATTCTCTGTCCTCAAAACCAATACTTAGGTTGCCATTACCAATCACTGAAAAAGTGGCAGAAGAGAGACAACCAAAATCCATTTCCACCATCTATCACAAAAGCCTTTCCTAGCAAGAATCTTGTCTAAAAACCCTATCATGAGCCTTTTCAAAGTCTAGTTTAGAGACTAAGCCCTGGCCCTTCTGTCACTTCACATCATCCACAACCTCATTTGCCACTAAGGATACATCCAAAAAATTTGCCTACCATAGACAAAGGCACCTTGGTTTTCTGAGATTGTATCCGATAGCACTTAAGAGAGCCTAGCTGATAAAACCTTAGTGATTATCTTGTAGACACTAGTGACCAGGCTAATAGGTCTATAGTCTCTGACCTTTGATAGACTTATCTTTCTTCGGCACTAGAGTAACAAAAGTTGAGTTTATGCTAACTACAACTTTAACAGATATATCACTTTCAAGTTTCATATATCAAATATAGGTACATACCACTAACTGCATGCATCTAAATACAACAACATACTAAATGATACAAAAAATACAACAGCAATACTACACTTGATATTAACATTGTCATAGTTGTTTATGTAAAATTACTTATTTCTTCTTCACAACAATGTAGCAGACCATGGGTTAGGACTTGGGGTTTGGCGTCATATAATTAGCTCAGTGGCAGGTTATAACTTGTTAGTAATAAAAAATTATGTTTATGAATAAAATAGGGGTTAAAGCAAAACAAAATCAGCAATGCTACTTTCCTCAGAAAGGTGAAGCAAGCTCTGCCTTTACAGTCCCTTATCACAAATCGGGATAAGAAAATTCAAATTCAATTCAGCTATGGCTGAGTAAGGGAGACCATGATGCATTATCATGAGTATTTTTACAATAAGGTAGAGCTAGCTCACGATAGATCTGACTGTTCAACCCAGCAGAATTCAACATCAGGTTATTCATCCAGAAATGACATCGATTCATGGTGAAATTTTGGCCTAACAATGACCCAACCTCCAACAGATATCATTGAGATTTATTTTTATTGCAAATCTTACAATTCGAATTGTGAACATTACAGTTTCAGCTATCAACAACTGTGGTCTTTACCATTTAATGATTGCATTTTTCTGAATGGGAGAAAAAGAAAAGCAGTTTGGCAAAAATGGCCAATTATTATTGTCATGATAAACTAGCAACCTTCCTACCCCCCATATGGAAGAGTCCAAAAAAAGCTCTATAAAACTAGAAATAGTCCCCTCAAAGATCTACTTATTTTGCAAGCTTCTAGTGCAGCAAAGAAGGAACCTGCAAGGCCAAAAATTAAGCAGCAGGGAGTAACAAAAACCTACCCCAAACGTGTGGTGCTATAGCCCTCCTCCTGAGAAGCCTCTTTAAAGGGGCAAACTTTGTAAGTGTACCTGAACCAAAGTTTTCATCACCCAAAAGTAAGAAAAATTGAAAATATCATAATTGCAGCCACACAAAATTACCAAATGCAGTATAAACAGAAAATAAAGCAGTAAGGAACAGATAATGTAACTTGTTCTGCTTGCTCTCAAAACAACGATCATAGAATGAATAGAACTCCTTCTCTGGACCTGTAATACTCAACTTCAGTTTTTCCATGCCAATTCAAAATAACTCATTACTCTCCGATTCAAATGCTACGATAATGACCAATGTTATCAACACCATACTGACCAAAATCATGTTTTAGCTTTTGCTTCAAACTTGATATTCTTGACTGTAATTTAGATAATTTGGTACTTGACTCATCATACTCCTTGCGCACTCGAGCAGCATCTTAAGAAGCCAAAGACAATGGCATAAGCTATATATATTTATATGTATAATGGGTAACAGAACATTGATGTATACCTGACTGGTTCACTGGAGTTTGGAATAAATTAACAGCCTGAAAAATGTTTCGTACAGTTTTCTGTATTTTCTCTAACCAAGAAGGGTTGTTTGCTGTAATGTCATCTGGAATTTAGTCAAATTATCTTATCACAAGTCCAGCTGTATAAAAATGTTTAGATAACAAATTTGAATCGATAGCTGTTACAAACCTGACAAGTCTGGTGCAATATCAGTGTCAGATTTGTAGGAGGAACTAAGGTCATCATGCTCCTCTTGAAATTCTTCATCCATTTCATCTTCTACATCTATATCATGATATTTGTTGCTGTCATCATCAGTTTCAGACGCATAGCCTTCATATTCCTCATGATTTGTCTCCTTTGGAAGACCTTCATTATCTTCATCAGCCTTATTAATTGTTGCATCAGCTTCAGCACCATGCTTGCCAGGATTTTCTCCTGTCCAACGAGAAGCAACAAGCCGACCCAACTCTTCTTTTGACAATCCCTCAGTACTTTCAGGTACATCATTTCCCTACAGATATAGCATGAAGGGAACAATCACGAACAGAGTTAAGAGCAAGCAGACATGACAAGTGGAGGACAAAAGCAGAGTTTAAGATATGTCTGAATTAAAAATCTCCCAAAGAAGGAAAAAAAATATGGGACTTCAAACAATTTACCAGTTCATATAAGGAAAAACAGAATCTCCTGAGAGATAGAAGAATAGATATTTAATCTTTTAAAAGCTTCTACAATTTGAGTGTGAAAACATCAGCTCAAGATTAAGCTGAATGCACTGAACAAAAATATTTGCTATGTCATGCACAATTTCCCTTGTTAGAAACTTCACTTGCAACACACCCAAACACTTTGTTATTAAAAAAATATTGGCTACATCATATAAGGTACACTTGTTAATCCAAACATTATGTTCAAGACTGATAGCTTCATAATATTCACTGCTAATGTCATTGAGTACAAGATACTATGATAATTATAACTAGATCTTTTAAATACAAGGCAGGCCAAGATGTACTCTAGCCCTTGAAATTGTCTTTACACATACTAATTTTTATAACATAGTTCATATTTCCATATAATTGTGCAAATTAAACTATCCAAGCTGAATTCCAGAGCAGCTAAGGTGAATATTCGTCCTTAATTTATAGCTTAACAATACAATAGTTTCACAATGTAACCAAATGACCCCCATACAAAATTCTCCATTCAATTTACTACCTTTGTCGCAATTGCAGAAGCCAAAAACCGAAAATTTTCAAAATAATCAAAGTGAATTATGAACTTTTGATATTACAGATTACCGGATAAATTCATCAGGGGAAACACTGTTGTAAAATACTGTTATCAGCAGAATCAGAAATCCATATGACTATCAGCACCTCTGGTGCACAAATATTCAACATGGAGACATCATTTAAAATGACAAAAAAATAAAGAATGCCATGTGGAATGAGTTATTATGCTTCAAGCCATATTCTATACTGTATGGGGCTCCAAATATTACTGATAAAATTTCATCTACATCTATTCCAGCAAGCTGTTTAACGAATTATTGCAATTGGTTCAATCCTAAATTGAGGAAAGAGACCTTCACAATGTGGATATTTACAATCTATCACTAACCAACTTATCTCTCCCTATAACCTGCTCTTTCATCTTTCTTTCTAGTTGTTTATTGACAAAACTTATTAAAAGAAGAGAAGAGTACAGGGACAAAGAGTATGAGACTTCCATATAAAATTAGAAGAAATAAAGAGAAAATTCTGAAAGGACTTCTTATTATTCAATGCTAGGTTCTCCAAATACAATTGCAAAGATTTACATTCATAGAACCATAATTCTAATCCTAATAAAAGATAACTTCTAATAATAAAAGATAATAATATTAAACCCTAACAAAAAGATAATTGTTAAATCCTAACAAAAAGATAACTAACGATAATAAAGTAACTACTAAAACAAAATAATTTAAATATTAGTTCCTAATCCTAATACTAATAAAATATTATTTCTTATATTTATCTTTAATCCAACTCTGCCTATGACGAGCTTTGATGCAAATTATTTTTCATAGCCAATCCCAAGCCCAGAAAAAAGAGGAGGGTTGTGTTAGGCAATCGACAACCAACGTAAAACTTTGTCGAATCTTTATGACATGGACAATCGATATATTAAACATAATGTTATGTCGTTGACCGAAAGTAACGCGTTGTATAGCTCGAGTACAATGACAAATGAGCAAGAGCCGCTGCATTGTTGCCTGGGTGTAGTGAAAAATAAGCAAGGGCTTCCACATTTTCGTGAACGAATGTGGGTAAAGAAATTAGTTCACAAGAGTAGGATTCATTTTGGGACTTGGAATATAGGAACACTTACTAGTAAGTCAATGAAAATAGTAGATATTATGATTAGGAGGAAGATTAATTTTATGTGTTTACAAGAAACTAAATGGGTAGGAGAAAAAGCGAAAGAATTAGACACTTTAAGTTTTAAACTTTGGTACACTGGTAAGGCTAAATCTAAAAATGAGGTAGGTATAATTGTAGATAAGTTTTGAAAAAATGTTATAGTAAATGTAAAAAAGTTAGGAGATACAATCATTGCATTAAAGTTAATAGTGGAAAAGGAAATCTTTAATGTTATTAGCGCTTATGCACCACAAGTAAGATTAGAAGAATATCACAAAGTAAAATTTTGAGAGGATTTAGAATGTTTAGTTTAAGAAATACCATTAGGAGAAAAGATTTTTCTAGGAAGAGATCTAAATGATCATGTGGGAAGTGTATCTTCAGGTTACGATGGTATTCATGGAGGACATGGTATAGGGGAAACAAATGCAGAGGGTAAAACTATTCTAGACTTTTCATTGACGTTCAATCTTATATTAGTTAACACTTGTTTTAGAAAGCGTAAGGAACATCTTATCACTTACAAAAGTGGAAGGGTATGTTCTCAAATTGATTTCTTTCTTATAAGAAAATCGGATAGAAAACTTTGCATGAATTGCAAAGTTAAACCTGGAGAGAGTTTAACTACTCAGTATAGAGTTTTGGTTATGGATGTACGAGTTAGGAGGAGAGTAAAAAAGCAAAGGCGAAAAGAATTAAAGAGAGATAAAGAAAAGAATTTGCAGAGACAGATTGTGGAAGAAAGACCTTGGGAAATACAAGGAAGTGCTAACGATATGTAGAATGAAATGGCTAAAGAAATTAGGAAGGTGACAAAGGAAATAGTAGGTGAATCAAAAGGTTTTGGACTTAAAGATAAATAATCTTGGTGGTAGGATGCAAGTGTGCAAAATAAGGTTAAAGTTAAGAGGGAGTGTTATAAAGTGTGGTCGTTATGTAAGAGTAATGAAAATTGGAAGAAATATAAAGTAGCTAAGAAAGACACTAAGAAGGCAGTAACCGAAGCGAGAGCGAGCGCATTCGATGGATTATACCAATCTTTAGGTACTAAAGTTAAAGAAAGAAATATTTACAAGTTAGCTAAAAATAAGGAAAGAAAGACAAGAGACGTGGACCAAATGAAATGCATGAAGGATGAAGAAGGGAAAGTCTTGGCCACGAAACAAGATATCAGAGAACGGTGGAAGAATTACTTTCATAAGCTTTTTAATGAAGGTCACGATATTTCATTGCAATCGGATAGGTTAGACACTAGAGAAAAGGATCAACATTATACTTTTTATCGTAGGATTTGTGAGTCAAAGGTAAAAGAAGCATTAAAGCGAATGGAGAGTGGCAGAGCAGTTGGACCGAATAATATACCTATTGAAGTATGGAATGGTTTAGGAGTGAAAGGCATAAGTTGCCTCACAAAGTTATTTAATAAAATTATAAGATCTAAGAGAATGTCAGACGAATGGATAAAAAATTTTTTAATTCCTATTTATAAGAGTAAAGGGGACATTCAAAATTGTGCAAATTATAGAGGAATTAAGCTCATGAGTCACACTATGAAATTATAGGAAAAAGTAATTGAGCGAAGATTAAGGAAAAAGACCTAAGTTACGGAGAATCAATTTGGTTTTATGCCAGGAAGGTCAACTATAAAAGCAATATATTTGTTATGAAGATTAATGGAGCGATATCAAGAGAATCAAAGAGATTTACACATGGTGTTTATCGATTTTGAAAAAACATATGATAGAGTACCAAGAGAGATTCTATGGAAGGCTTTGGAGAAAAAAAGAGTTCATATAACTTATATTCGAGCAATCCAAGATATGTATGATGAAGTTACAACTAGTGTGGTAACAAAAGGTGAACCAATAGAAGATTTTCTGATAACTATTGGTTTACATCAAATGTCAACTCTGAGCCCTTATCTTTTGACTTTAGTATTGGATGTGCTTACTAAACATATCCAAAAGCCAGTGCTACGGTGTATGCTTTTTGCAGACGATATTGTCTTAGTTGGAAAATCGAAAGCGGAAATGAATGAGAAGTTGGAAAGGTAGAGATTAGCTTTGGAAACTCATGGATTTCGTTTAAGTAGAAGTAAAACGGAGTATATGGAGTGTAAGTTTAATAAGAGACACACTACTTTTAGCGCAGAAGTGAAAATTGGAGAATATATTATACCACAAGTCACACGATTTAAATATCTTAGATTCGTCATACAACATAACAGGGAAATAGAAGAAGACGTAAAACATAGAATTCAAGCAGGGTGGATGAAGTGGAAGAGTGTTTCGGATGTTATTTGTGATAGAAGAGTACCACTCAAACTTAAGAATAAATTCTACCGCACAGTTATAAGACCTACAATGTTGTATGGAACTGAGTGTTGGGCAATAAAAAATCAACAAGAGAATAAGTTCAATGTTACAGAGATGAGAATGTTGCGTTGGATGAGTGGACACATTAGACGAGATCGGGTTAGAAATGAATGCATTAGAGAAAAGGTGGAAGTCGCACCTATTATAGAAAAGATTGTTGAATCAAGACTTAGATGGTTTGATCATGTTGAGAGGAAACCTATAGAAGCCTCAGGAGAGTAGATGAGATGGAGAATAGTCCAATAATTAGAGGTAGAGGAAGACCAAGAAAAACTATAGAAGAAATTATTAAGAGAAATTTAGATTTAAATGGTTTGTCTAAAAATATGATTTACGATAGGTGTTTATGGCGTCGATTGATCCATGTAGCCGACCCCACTTAGTAGGAAAAGGCTTTGTTGTTGTATCTTTAATCCATAATTTATAAATAATTAATAATAACTTTTCCATTCTCCATTCTCTATTATTCACGACCTTGAATTTTGAAATGTAAAAGTATCAAAATAATCCATCTCCGAATCTCAAGTAGGATGAATATACCACCATTTCAAGATATGGTAGCGAAGATAACTTTGGATTCATTAATACATCTAAAATGACAAAACTCAATCAGGTGGAGTAATTGAACTGGTTGAATCTGAACACAACATTCTACAACTTGTAATTGAATTTTAGACTGCTGGTCAAAATTAATTTCTTCACATTCTAAATTTACTTTCAACTATTCTTCAAACCCTACGAGGGAACCATCATCATCAATGTCTAATAGCCAATCTAAAGGTTCCACAATAATAACATCAAACTCGCTTAATATATCTTCTACTAATATTTTGGGCTCTTAACGACATTCTTCTTCCGCCTTTAGTTCTTTTAAGTTTTTGCCAATAATCTATATACAAAGATGATTGATGGCACTCCTAAGTTTATCGATGGTCTACATTTTTTTTTTTGAAATTGTCCAAACTATTTTAGATAGTTTAGATATTTTGTTCCATTATAGATTTGAAAAATAAGGCTTTTAGAAGACTTCGCTAGTGCGTGGTGATGCATGCGATGGCCGCTGGTAATGAGCTTAGGTGATCTGGTTGGATTTCTCCTTCTGGTTCTGATGGTGTAGTCTATTACTTGTTCCAGTGGCTAAGGATGCGAGACTAGGTGAGTTTTGGATGTATGAAAGATAGTGGAAGGCGTGGTTAGAGTTGTTACCTAGCTCTGATGCCAAATTGATGTAGGACAAGGGGAGAAAAGGGAGAAGATAGAAGAAAAAAGGGGGAGATGTTAGAAGAAATAGAGAGAAAATTCTGAAAGAACTTCTTATTATTCAATGCTAGGTTCTCCAAATATAATTGCAAATGTTTATATTTATAGAATCATAATTTTAATCCCAATAAAAGATAATTTCTAATAATAAAAGATAATAATATTAAATTCTAACAAAAAAAAACTAACGATAAGAAGGTAATTACTAAAAAAAAATAATTTAAATATTAGTTCCTAATCCTAATACTAATAAAATATTATTTCTTACATTTATCTTTAATCCATAAGTTATAAATAATTAATAATAGCTTTTCTATTCTTTTTCCATTCTCCATTAATGTTATAAAATAATAACCTATAAGAATGGCAAAGATTAATGGTGCCTGTATACAAACTAATCATATCAGGAAAGTGATCAAGTAAAAATCAGTTATTATGTAACCATGAGAAATATGCTAAAATATGGAGTAAATTGTAATTGATACTATTAGAGTAGGACAATACTTTATTGATGATTTCATCAGAAGACTCCTTCCTTCCAGCCTTGAAATCAGTTTCAGAGTTAACAGCAGTTTCTCCCATATCTTCCCTTGCATTCTACATTGAGGGGGAAATACAAATTAATGTTTCACAGGTTCCATATTTGAGGTACATGCCAGAAGATATCACTTCAGTTAGTATGAGTCTAGAAGAAATGAAAATAAAAATCCACAAAATTTTCATTCACCTGTTCCCCTCCTTTATGTGAAGATCCTTCACTTCCAGGACTATCTGTGGCCCCATCATCATTATCAAGTACATCCGTCAACTTCTTGTCCTTTTCTGTATCCTACACAAATGGAAGTGAAAACCACTTAATGAACTGGCAAACCTTGACCGGAGAAAGAAAATTTGGTAAATGAATGAGGTGATAGAAGAGTTGAATCAAGGAAACAATCAAGAACCACCCCCCCCCCCAAAAAAAAAGTGTCACAATAGGATGGTTGGAAAATGATCCTTATTAATTTTCAATAATTCTTTGCACAAATTAAGGGGTTCATGAAAGACCAGGATGATCTATACACATAGTGCATCCTCCTGTTAACACACTAAATAACAGCTTAATCCGTCCAAAGTAAAAATGTATTTCTTCAGTATAGCAGATTCTGATTGTATAGACAAGTTTATGCACCAGAAAAATAACCATAAGCTCAAACCTGATGTGTAGGAGAATCATTGAGAAGTCCTCTTTTATGATGGTTGCTTCCCACATCATTGTCTTCACCATCAGATTGCTTCGCAGCTTCATCTCTATGCCCTATATCTTCCCCATCCAGTTTAGATTTCTCTTCATTAGCTTTCTTCTCAACCTCCTTTTTCTGCTTCTCTTCTTTTTCCTTCCGCAAACGTTCCTTCTCCTCTGCCTTCTCTATCTGTTCTTTATGCTCTGCAGAGGAGGTGAAGTAAGGTGCAATTTATTTTATTTATATTGCCAAAGAACCATCTTACATAAAGACATCAAAGAAAGCCTACATTTTGTCTTAATTAAAGAACAAAGAGGTTATCGTGCCTTAAATTCTTCTATTTGTTATGCAGTACTGATGAGAACTTACTCATTCTCTTCATATCTTGGGTCACTAACTAATACTTAGATTCCTAGTATAAGAAAATTTAATTGGAAGGCAACAAAACAACTCTCCTTACAAAAAGGACAAAAACTTCATGCAAAAAACTCAGAATTTCCTCAAAACCATTGCAACACAACCCTAAAATCTGCAAACAGAGTACACATTCACAAGGCCTTGTATACCTTTCCTCTACCAAAACCCTCAAAAGTGAATAGATAAGAAGTGCTCCAAAAAGAACCCAAACAACCCTTAAAATGTAAGGAAAAAAGTTTGAAGATAAGACTTTATAAGGCTTTGCACCTATAACAAATAATTGGTATAGATTTTGTCAAGGATCAGTTCAATTCAAAAGCTTAAGTTGGTGAAAGCCCATCAATAAATTGTTATTATCTCTAACACGACCCCTCATGCAAAAGCCCATTGGGCTTGAAGTATGAACAAAGCTTAAGACTACCATACTTTGCCTTATAACTTAATTTTATACAAGTGAATAGGGGGAGAGCAGTAAGAATCCAACTCTTGACCACTTGATTATGAAGGTTCTAATATCATATCAAGAACCATTTCAACCCAAAAGTTACACTGCTAGCTAAAAGTCCATGAATAGTTTTATTATAATCTCTAACAGATTCTATTGAATACCAATAATGCACAATACACTAGCATCAAGAAATGAGAAGTTTAAAGATCAAATCATCTCAATTTTTTATTTAGTTTTCATTTCGGGCTGATTCTAATGGATCCTATTTTAGTTTCCATGTTTTCCTTATGGATTTAGTGACAGTGACTAGTGAGCCTCATATAAGATTTTCATATTCTTGAGTTTTCAGCAAAATTCTATCTATCTAATTGTGTGATGCCTAAGGAACCTGATGGACCCCAACCTGCTCCTGCCATCAAAACTTACAGAAGACAGAAGGGAGAAAAGAAGGGACTGGAGGGCCAGAAGAAAATACAATGGTCTATACCTGAAGGGGAAAGAAGAGCAGAAGGGCAGATGTGGAAATTCACAGCAAAAAGGGAGAGGGAGTAGTTGGGGAGCAGTTGGAACAAGCTTCTGAAAAGGGAGAGTGAATGAAACGGAAGGCAAAGAGTTTTTGAATTGAACTTTGGGTTAAGAGAGCTAGCCTCTCGAAAGCTCGCAGTGTGCTCTGGTTCTGGGTGCTCTAGTGAAGTCGTTTGCATGTTGTTTTTGTATTGAATGCTTATATAGCGAGCTACTTGAGTGAATCTTTTTGCTAGGGAGAGGGATTCACTTAGTGGGGGTGTTGCAAGCTCCATCTCAGAGGCATTTTTCACTGCAATATCAGTACCTCATTTTTGTGTTCTTTCTCTTTGATTGTGTGGTGTGTTGGCTGATAGAGATCCCCATCAGAACCCTAGATGTGAAGCCTGGGTAATTTCTCATCTTCTCAGCTACCATTCTATTTTCTTTATTTTCATAAAAAGGAATATTATTATTCTAGATTAGAGAAAAACTACAAATAGGTGACAGAATATCTTGCGAAGTGAAATAAGAAAGAGAAAACAAAAGAACCTCAAAAAACCAGCAAAGCTGATTAATTTCTCTGCATAGCAGAAAAGAAGACTCCCTCAAAACACCATTCTGCAGAGCACCAAAATGAAGCCATATACCTTACCCTATCTCGTAAAAAATGTAAGAGCAAAGAGTGAAAGAGATGCCCTTGGAGATGCAGGCATTCCTTTACAACCAGATAAGCCAGAGAATTGGAAAAACTGCACATTGCCATAAGATTTTGCTCTCACTCTTCTTGCTAAAAGCTTTAAGATGAACCAGGAGATGGTTTCCAAAGTGTTAGGACAGATCCAATGCTCACCAAGAACTCCAAACAGGTAATTCCAAAGGAAAGTTGCAATTTGACATTGTTAAAATAAATGGGACACTTTCCAAACCGGAATTGCACATAACAAACATGTCAAGGGAAAGAACTTCATAGAGTCTATAAATCTATAACATGTCATTTATATAAATCCTATTGAGTACCGTTGTCTACAAAAGATTTAATCTTAGAGGGAACTTTAAAACTCTGAATGGACTTATCAAGAAGAAACCTCTCTGTATTAAAAGAATTCATTACTTTCTCTATCATTCAGGTTTCTAAAGAAATGAAAATTCCAAGAGAGAATAGATCCCAGAAAAGATGAAACTTGTGGGTGAGGGAATCATATGAAGAAGAGAGGAAAGCCTCAAAGAAAGGGATATTTCCCACCTAAGCACTCTCCAAAAACCAAATGCTAGAACCATCTCCCAACACTAAAGAAATTAATGGTTTAAAAGGAACCAATCCCTAAAGAATAAAATCTCCAAGGATTATTCACATAAGAAACATATATTACTGGGGTTGGCATCTCATCCATCATGGTCTAATTATTCTGAATTACCTTACGCCATAGCCATTTAGCAACTTAAGCAATGCTTATCAATAGGTTTTATATTTCTTGGGGCCTTTCCTCACTATATTGCCTTTCTTCTCTACATCAATCCACATCCAGAATTTATGTATAATCAATGGCTCTAATACCTGGGATTTCCATTTCTTGAGATTCAATGATAAAGAAACATTTAACTCATAATTCTCTTACTCTCACTAGATAGAAGAGTATGGGCTCTCAATCCTTCTCATGAATACTTATGTAAATCCTTCTTCCAGTTCCTTAACCACTCTTCAAACGGAGAAACTTCTCCTTGATAAACTCCTCTAGAAATTCAAAGCTCCAAAGATGAAGTCTTCCATTTGGATAATGTTACTCAATAAGATTGTCATAATGTATGGTGTGAATGCTAGTTGTACATTGAGCAGGATATGACTGTAATGCTAGCTTTATATAGATTGTATGATGACTGTAATTAGGGTTGTAACTAGTAAAGTTTAATGACTTGACCTGTACTATTGACCTATAAATACAAGGTTTCATGTAGATCAGTACTCACTGACTACATTTCTCACAAAGGGTTTTCTTTCCATAGCTCTCTGTACATATGGTATATGAGCCCAAGCGACAAAAACACAAGCTTTCTATTGTTGTCAATCTTTCCCAATGACAATGCCTTAATTCCAATCATTGTGCCTAGTCATGTTTTAACCAAACGCCCTTGGAATTGCCTAAAACATCACCAATCGACCCATTCCTAGTCATTGGAGCTTCTCCAACTGCCACATGTGCCACCACAAACCAAATCAAAGCTTTCGTAGCATTGTTCACACACCAACATGTGAGTGCCTTATGCCTCCCTTCCTACTACCATCAATCTAGAATTGGTCGCCAATTACCATATAGCCTAGCCCAAGCCTCCTTCCATCCTATTTGGACCACGTTCGTGGTGTTTCTCCTCTTTCAAGGTTGTTCAATTCAAACCTCCATGGCTGCTCTTATCCATGTATCCTTAACCCAAAAATCTGGTACTTTTGTTACTACTTATTATAGATATCCAATTATTACTCCTAAAAAGTTTGATAGATCTAATTATATTGCTTGGGCTACCTCTATTGTGCATTGGTTCCTTGGCCAAGGCTATGAAGATCACCTAGAGAAACAAGTAGATGATATACCTAAATTCGATAGATCTACTTGGAAGAAAATAAACCATCAATTGTGTGGTTTATTGTGGCATTCTGTTGAATGTAAGTTATGGCATGTTGTTCATAATTATAAGACATGCAATACCTTGCGAAAAAAAGGCCAAATCTATGTAACACTAACAACATTTAGTGTGTTCATGCTCTAGTTGCTAAAAAAGATGAATTTAAAGTAGCTTGATAATGTTAGGTGATTAGTATCTAAATTGTTTGCTAGTTAGTTATAACTAATAGTTTGTGTTAATAACTACCTATTAGTTATAAATAAGATTGTGAAGGAAAGGTGGAGGTTGAATAAGAATTTGGTGACAGTTAATCCTGTTTCTCCTATCTCTCTCCCTCTCTCTCTCTCCCCCCTTCTCTCTCCTCTCCTTTCTCTTATTTTCTCTATCATTGGTATCAAAGCCATTGGTCCACCAACCATGGTGGATGCCAACCATTCCCAAACCTTTCTACACACCCTATGGCCTTTACCCCTTGCATCCCAGAACCATATCACACTCATTTCAAGGAATGATTAACGCATCTATCAAAAACTCTTATCCTCACATTCTCCACTTAAGTCTTTACAAATTCCCTGAATTAGCAGCTTGCTACCACCACAACTATGGCTTATGCCTCACCCATTTGTTCCATTGGCCACCCTAACCTCTTGACTGCTTGAAGGTATAGAAAAACATGAGTACTACCACTATATATTAGGATTAGTAATACCTTCTTTCCCACATTGTTGCATTGCAATCAACACTTCTATGGCATTTAGTGAAATTTTGGGAACTCTTTCTAGCTCTTCAACATCTTCACAGTCTTCCATAATTCCATTTTGTTCTTGACTGGGTTCTTCTTCAATCTCAATCAAATGCAACTGCATTTTCTTCCTCTGAGGGCATTCATGCTCTTGAGTGTACTTCTCACGACAAAGTAACATAAGATGTTGGCCCTCTGTTCCTCAATTTCTTTAGGTGAGAGTACGTTTTGTAACTTGTATCCCCCCTTATTACTCCCTGTTTTCTTGTCGATTAGTGGTTGCAAGTCTTTTGTAGCCACCGGTCTTTCTTGACTACCATAAGCATGGCTTCCCTGTGAACATGTATTCATTATGTTCTTGCTTGCTTCATTCTTGTTCACAAGTTGATAATTCAAATCCTATAGCTTGGCAATTCTCAGTGTCTAGCAAAGTGTTAGGCCTAAACAATCTCACTCATCCAACTATCTCTTTCTTTAACCCCGCAATGTAGCAACTGATCAAAGAACTCTTTGGCAGCTTCATCTTGCATATGAGATTGTAAAAGGCACCCTAGTACTCACTAACACTCTCATTCTACCTTAATTGCACCAGTTCCTCCATCTGGTCTTCGTACACCAGATTGAATCTTCCTCTAATGGTTGCTACATACATTTCCCAAGTGATTTACCAACCTTCTTGATTCCTCTCATATGCCCAATGCCACCAAAAGCTTCTTTCATCTAGAAGCAAGCTTGCAATTGTGACTTTCATCTCTTTGGGCATTTCATCCAACAAGAAGCATGTTTCACATTTTGAAAGCCACCCAAGAACATCTTTGCGATGGAATCTAGGGAATTCCATTTTTGTGAAACAAGTTGGCAGCTGGTATTACATGTTCGTGCTCTATTATCAATCATCCCTATTCCATTCCTTGTTGTTTTTGTCCTATGAGTTCACCAATCTCATCAACTGTATTACTAGTGCCAAGAGTCCGTCCATCAGTTTGTGAACGCCCAAAACACAAGGCTCCATGCTTGACATCCTCTGGTCAACCATGCTTGACATTCTCTAGTCCAGACTCAATCAAATCTTCTCCTCCATTTCTCAAGCAAAGGCTTGCAAACGTGTGACTCAGCCATGGTTTGAGGACCCATCTAATACCACTAATAGGAAGACTAGAAGAGGAAGAAGAAAGAAAGAGAAAATAAAAGGAAACTCTTCAACAAAATCTTATTGGATACCTAATATTAGTTTACAATGCTATTTGTAGTATAGGTAGTTAATAACAGACTAATAGCTAATTAGTTAGTTATTAACTCCCTAACTAATTTCTTTCACCACATAATACTCCTAACACAATCACTCAACCAAATATCTACTTTGTTGTGAGTATAGTAAGTCAGTTCTTACAACCTCTATGCACTAGTCATCAGGATGCAATGACTTGTATTCTTATAAATCAAGAAAGCCCTTGGGAAAGGATTGTTGCATGAGGACCACAAACATAATTAATTAGTTAAATATGCTAATGTCGACTAAGTAGGATATCCCTTAAATTGACACTATAGGATATTGTGTTTTCGTTGGAAGAAATCTTGTCTCTTGGAAAAGCAAGAAACAAGAAATCATGACCAAATCTAATGCCAAAGCTGACTATCATGCCACGGCCTTGGCAACATGTGAACTATTGCTAGTGAAATAGTTGCTTCAAGAATTGCAATTTGGGAATTCGGATAAAATGCCATTGATTTGTGACAATCAAGCAACACGACACATTGCTTCCAATTCAATATTTCATAAGAGGGCCAAACACACCTACTACTAGCTATGTTAACTCCATTGACCAATTAGCTGATATTTTCACCAAGTCCCTAAAAAACTACGCATTACTTACATTTAGTGAGAAAGCCAAGACTCTATGTTAGCTCGGGCAAAGTTGATATGGTCTTTTTTGTAACTATGCTTTGCATATCTGATCTCAATTATTAAGATGATAGACTAAAAATTTAATTCATTCTTTTAGATTTAATGATAAGTCTTTTAAATTAATCTCAATTTGTTGTAGCTGAAAATTCAACTCATAAGATCTAAATAAAAATCATTACTTTGATGTCCATTTTTTCTTTAGAAAATTTTCCATATTTCATAGTATATTGTTTAAATAAAATGTTAGAAATTGAAATTACAAATTTACTTCTTCAATAAATAATAAAATTGCACTACAACTAATATTTTGATCCATAAGCAACTTAGCATTCAAAGCTAAAATGACCTAATTGAGCTTCTAAATTCCAAACTAAGCTTAAAGATTTTCTCAAAGAAATTGAAAATTGAATATTAAAAGTGTAAGTATCACACTTTGGAAGCACAGATCCAAAAAGCCCAATTTTGAGCTCACACACAACCACAAATTTGGGAGAAGAGGGAAATGAGAAAAGATGAAGAAAGTTAGAGAAAGAAAATAAGAGAAGGATAAGAGGAAATAATAATAATAATAATAATAATAATAAAGTTTTTTTGGGGGTGAAAGTTATAAACATAATATATGTATAGGTTATGTGGATTTAAGTTAAATTTTCAAATAATTAAAAAATTATATAATACATGTGTGGATCCAATGGGTTCAAATTTTTAAAAAATGTAGGAACATGACATCAAAACTCAACACTATATACATGCAAATTTTAAAATAATAATAATAATAATAATAATAATAAGGGGGGCATGTGCCCACCCTCAAGTAAACTAGCTCTACCACTACTTTTATTTGTTACAAACTTGGTGCACATGATATATGTAGCCCAACTTGAAAGGAAGTATTGGAATAGATAAATGTGTTAATGCTAGTTGTAGGCTAAGTAGGATATGATTCTAATGCTAGCTTTGTATGGGTTGTATGATGACTAGAATTAGGATTGTCATCAGTAGAGTTTAATGACTTGTCTTGTACTATTGACCTATATATACAAGGCTTCATGTAGATCAATACTCAATGACTACATTTCTCACAAAGGGTTTACTCTCTATCTTTCTCTCTTCATAAAGATCAACACAAATGATATGCTGCAAATTTGAATGCCCCACAACCACTTTGGCAAGATCAAGTAGTGATAAAAGGAAAGTCAAAGAACAGAAACTTAAGAGGCTAGTTTTCCCACCAACCACTTCCTTATGGAATAGATTATTCATTGTTTGGTAAGTCCCAACTACATCCTCCCAATTTCGAACATTTTCATTTGATTACCTTCAAAGACTTTGGCAAAACTAAGTAGTGAAAGGCTTATTATCCATGCCACTCTTTGCTCGTGAAATGCTTAAAATTTTAAGAATTCTTCTCAGCCCTCAGATCTAATATGGGACAGACTTGTCTTCATGATCTTTTCAAGAGATCTTCAGTTCCAAATTAACATAGGAGAGGGGAGCTTTAGTGCATTAATATCTTTGTTATGCCTTTTCTTTGTTTCTTCTTGTTGGTTATTATGATGATCACATCATATCTGCTGATTGTTATTGTTATCATTTTTTATTAAATCCCATATTCTCAACCTCTTAATTTTCTGTTCTTTGACTTTCCTTTTATCACCTATTTTAATGTAGTTTATTTGCTTTGCTGATTTTATGGGATTCTAATGGCAAACTTGTTGCCATAATCCCCATAAGTAGTCTTCCATTTCATTCAAATAAATCAAGCTATTCTAAGCAAACCTTATTCTAGAAATCTACAAGGTATCAGAGCCTACACTGGCCTCATTCTCACCTATATGGCATGGGACAATAGCTATAGCTTCTTTTTCATGCCATGAACGACATTGTGCAAAGGTTGAAGTCCAAGCACTTTATTACTCTTCTATTGCCATGGCCTACAAGGACACAAACCAACTAAATGTGTCCAAAAGGCTCCAATCAGCTAGAACCCAGAGTCCAGTTGCCATCTGATGCTCCATGCACCCCACATTCAACTGCATTTAGTCATAGGCACCACCTATCATAGCTGTTTGCGTGGAATTACTCAACTTGACCTTCTCTAATAGCCTGCCAAGAAGATGGCTGGAAGTTCCTCCCCAACCTGAGTTTCTCAAAGCAATATCACAAAAATAGGTTATATCCCCATTTTTTCAGATTTATAGCCCGATCAAGTGAATTTTCAGTTGCTTTGAACTCTCATATAGTGAAGGATAAAACCTGGATTGTGGACTCTGTTACAACTGATCACATGATTGGGAATTCATTATTATTTGATGAATTTACCCTAGTACAGACCTCATTGCAGTTAAAATAGCTGATGGTACATTGACAAATGTGACTGGTATTGGTGTTGTTACTCTATTTGATCACCTAGCTCTTAAAAATGTAATTTTGGTACCTAAGCTAGCATGTAATCTTCTGTCTATTAGTAAGCTAATCAAAGATAATGGTTGTGTGGCTCACTTTGTTGATGGACATTGTGAGTTTTATGACTTGGCATCTACAAGGACAATTGGCAAAGCTAAGAGGAGGCTAGTCTTTACCTTATGAACTCTAATAAGAAGGAAAATATGTTTTCTCTACAAGGACAAATTCAGGGTTATTACAATGGCATTAGAGATTGGGCCATCTAAATTTTCATTTTATGCAGAAAGTGTTTCCTGAGCTGTTCACTAAAATTTCAGCTTTTTCTCATTGTGAATTTTGTCAACTTGCCAAACATACTAAAGCCACTTACCCCTCACAAGCATACAAACCTTCTTCACCCTTCTCTTTAATCCACAGAGATGTCTAGGGTCTTTCAAAAGTTACTTTTGTTGACAATCACACAAAAATTGCATGGGTGTATTTGATGAAAGATAAGTTTGAAGTTTCTACAATTTTCAAAAACCTCAATCACCTCATTCAAATTCAATTTAATACCGAAATAAAGGTTCTTAGATATGATAATGGACAAGAATACTTTAACACCTGTTTTAGTACCTATCTCACTGAACAGGGGATTTACCACCAAAGCTCTTGCTCTCATACACCCCAACAAAATGGGGTAGCTAAACAGAAGGATAGACATATTTTTGAAGTAGCTAGATCCCTTTTACTCACAACCAATGTTTCTAAATCTTACTAAAGGGAAGCCATCCTTACTTTAACATACTTTATAAATAAGATGCCATCTAAAGTGCTCAATTTTCAAACTCCTTGTAGCACTCTTTTTAAATTTTTCCCAACTACCCAAGTTGTCTCCATTATACCTATTAGGATTTTTGGTTGTGTAGCCTTACATCTCCCCAACAATAATAAACTCGATCCCAAGGCCACCAAATGTATTTTTTTGGGTTATTCCCCCACTCAAAACAACTACAAGTGCTACTCTCCCACATTAAAAAAATTCTTTGTGTCTATGAATGTTACTTTTTTTGGAAAGCAGCCATATTACTCAAAAACATACATTCAAGGGAGAATCCCAACTATCAAGAAAAGGAACGGAGGTTTTGTCCTAAGAAAATTTATAGTGAACTCCAGACCACCACTAGCTCTCCCATTATTCATATAATTCCCGTTAATGACCATGTTTCTACTAAACCCGAGCTTTCTCCCACTTTGGACCCCAAACCTGAGCTTATCCACCCAAATCTTGAACCTGTATCTAAGCCTAACAGTGCAACATGTCAGGAACAGATCGAGAACAATTCTATTCAACAAAAGGATCTCAAGGTCCACACTAGGAGGAGAAGAGTTAAGAGGTAGAGGTTGGTTGTTCTCCTAAGCAAAGCAATGCCTACAATCCAACTTCAGGTATTCTTCTTCCAAATGAAGTTGAAAATTTTGGATTTGGATATTCCTATTGCTTAGAGGAAGGGTACTAAAACGTGCACTCAACACTCCATTGGAAATTGGGTCATATGATAAATTATCTCCTACTTATCAAACTTTTGTGGCTAACATTTCCAAGGAAAAGATTCCTTGAATGTTTATGAGACACTTAAACAAGCTGAATGGAAAAAAGCTGTGCAAGAAGAGATAAATACACTAGAAAGAATGGTACATGGCAATTGGTTGTGTTACCTAAAGGGAAAAGATTCATTGGGTGCAAATGGATCTTCAACATAAAGTATAATTCTGGTGGTAGCATTAGCAAATATAAAGTTTGACTTGGGGCAAAAGGGTTTACTCAGACATGGGACTTGGATTACAAGGAGACATTTGCTCCAATGGCAAAATTTAATTCCATTAAGGTACTTTTATCTCTAGCAACTAATCTAGACTAGCCTTTCAACCAATTAGATGCTAAAAATGCATTTCTTAATGGAAATCTTGAAGATGTCTATATGTCAATTCCTCCTTGGCTTGGGAGTGAAAACAAGTATGTAAACTTCATAAATCTCTATATGGCCTTAAGCAATCCCCAATAGCATGGTTTAGGAAGTTCATTCAAGTTGTTAAAGGTCAAGGGTACTCACAAGGTCAAGCTGACCGCACTATGTTTGCTAAATTTTCACCCAATGGAAAAATTACAATTTTGATGTTCTATATTGATGACATAATTGTTACAAGAGATTACTCAAGAAGAAATAGAAACTCTTAAAAGAGCTTTGACTAAGAAATTTGAGGTTAAAGACCTCGGACCACTAAGATATTTCTTGGGGATAAAAGTTGCTAGATCAAGAAAGGTATTTCCATCTTTCAAAGAAAATATACCCTTGATTTACTTAAAGAAGCGAGCATGCTAGGATACAAACCTGCAGATACCCCTATGAAAGCTAACTACAAAATTAAGTTTACTCAAGAAAGCTCCCCAGTTCATACTAATAGATTTCAAAGGCTAGTAAGTAAACTTATTTATCTATCCCACACTAAGCCTGATATTAGTTTTTCTATGAGTGTCATCAATCAATTCACAAATGAAGAGCATCTTAAGGCTGCCTATAGAATTTCAATATATCTCAAGACAACCCCTGAAAAGGAGATTTTCTTTCAAAAGGAATCAACGCATGGAGTTGATGTCTATTATGATGCTAACTGGGCTGGATCTATCACTAATAAGAGATCCACTTCAAGTTACTACACCTATGTTTGGGAAAATTTAGTGACTTGAAGGAGTAAGACACAATCCGTGGTGGGTAGGAGTAGTGCAAAAGTGAATATAAGGCTCTAGTTATACAAAGGATTGTGGTTGAAAAGGTTGCTAGGTGAATTAAGAATTAATTTTGATCAACTAATGAAAGTTCTGATTGACAACATGGTAGTCGTTAGCTTTGCCAAAAATTCCATTCAACATGATTGAACTAAGCATGTTGAAATAAACCACCATTTCATCAAGGAAAAAGTAGATTCAGGTGCTTTGGAGCTCTCATACACTCCTACCAAGTCTCAAGTTGCATATGTTCCAACTAAGGCCTTGTCAAGAGTTAGATTTTAAGGAATTTCAATCCAAGTGGGCGATGATTGACATTTACTCCCTAGCTTGAGGGAGAGTGTTGGTTATTATGATGATCACATCATATCTACTGATTGTTATTGTTATCATTTTTTGTTAAATCCGAAATTCTTAGCCCCTTAATTTTTTGTTCTTTGACTTTCCTTTTATCATCTATTTTAATGTAGTTTATTTGCTTTGTTGATTTTATGGGGTTCTAAGGGCAAACCTGTTGCCATGGTCCTTATAAGTATTTTTCCATTTCATTTGTATAAACCAGGTTATTCAAATCAGTCCTTATTCTAAAAATCTACAATTCTATTTGACATTGCTAAGGAGGGTCCTATCCTGCAATCAAGGTGATCAAAATCATACAATTTATGATTAAAAACGCACAATTCGACACAATTCACCTATCAAACAATATAGATCATTTGATGAAATGGAGATTTACCAGAATCACACGTCTAAATCACCGAAATTGTGTGAGTCATGTCAAAAATGGCAATTCACGTCACTTTGGCAATTTAGAAGGGGCAACTCCGTCGGTTCAGCAAGGTAGGTCCTTTGTGACCTAACGCAACCCATGTTGCTAAACAAGATGAAGCCTTTTTTCCCCTTTATTGTAATGGTGTCGTTCAACTTAAGTGCCCATGTCCCATCCTAGTTATATTAGATTATGTGGTACTGTGTCAACATCCCATTTATATTAGATCACGTGGTATTGTGGTAGCATCCCATTTATATTTAGTTTGAGACTTGGTTATTTATAAGTTTTTTTTTATTTGTTAAAATTATCAATTAGACAGTTATTACATTAGGACTTATACTTTTGTTTTATGAGGCTTACAACTAAATTTTTGTCAAATCTTGACTTAAATTTAATATTATGAACTTTTTTTTATGATATACATAATTTATATAAAATAATTTAAGCTATTTTTAAATATGTTTCTCAATCTTATAATTCGATACAATTTATGACTTACAATCCAAAAATTGATCTTTCGATTCACGATTTGATTCCTATGCCTACAATTTGTTTTCATACTCTTTCTTTCTTCTCTACATAAAGAACTACCAAGATCATACCATCTACAAACAGCAAATGAGACACCTTGGTCTCTTCAATGCCCCACAACACCTTTTATAATGTCGCTATCAACTGCCCTAAAATGGTAATTACTAAGGACATCCACAACCAAGAAAACAAGAAAGGGCATAAAGTGTCTACTTCTCTAAGTTCTCTCACCTCAAAACTAAGTTATAAATTCATCCTTCATCACCAATAACATGTTGCAACTTCATTGGCCCCATATGGCTCTTTCTCCTAACATGTGCGTAATGTGCAGATCTAGTTTAGAAACACCACCCCATTTATTTCTCCACTATCCAGCAGTGAGGTACCCGTGGAAAAAAAATCTTTGGTATTTTTGGAAAGAGCTAGGTGTGTCCTAGTACTCTGGAACAGCTTCTCCTAATATATTTGATGCAAAATGAGAAAATTAAAAAAAAAATTATTATTAATTATTTGTAAATTATGGATTAAAAATAAATATAAGAAATAATATTTTATTAAAATTAGAATTAGGATTAGTTATCTTTTTGTTAGGCTTTAATAATTATCTTTTTGTTAGTTTTAATTATCTATTAAGATTAGGTATTAGTCTTTTAATAGGATTAGGATTTTATTTATCTTTTAGAAGTTATCTCTTATTATGATTAGGATCTATAAATATAAGTCCTTGCAATTATATTTGAAGCCAAGTCATTGATTGAATAATAAGAAGTATTTTTAGAATATCTGTATCTCCCCCTCTCTTCTTCCTCTTCTCCCTTTATTTCTTCTACATCTCCCTTCTTTCTTCTATTTCATACTATCTCCCCATTTTCTTCTATCTTCTCTCCCTTTTCTTCTTTGTTCTAATATCTCTTCCTCACCCGTGTTACATCAATATTTTACTAAGTTTGGTAAAAAGAAGGAAAACAAAACTTTGTGGCAATACACAATTTACAGGATTTTGTGATTTGTTTGATTGGAGAGGAATGCTCGCATCTTAAAGGCATATCTTCACCTTTAAATGTGTAATAGGATAGACTTGTGCATATGGCTTCCCCCTGGTGCTCATAACATGGAACGTTTTTTTTTGGGAAGGCAAAGAGATTGGACTGCTCTATTGCACTTATGAGTTCTGTTTAACAATCTTTCTTGTAATTTCTGGTTTAAGGATATCTTATCCTCCAACAAGTTGCAAATTCTTCTCTTTCTAATAAATTTGCTTCTTCCATCCAAAAACAAAACCATTATAATCATAAAAATTAACGGGTTGTCAAAGCACAGCTTGAGTTTCAGTTTCTCCACTTGGAGTCAAACGACTGTCTGGTAAGAACCATATCTAAGCAGCCACACCTAACTCAATAATAAGCTTTCTCAAATTCCAGCTTGAAAACTAATTCTCCCCTCTTCTCACATTATCAACAACCTCATTTGCAACAAGTCTAGCATCCACAATCTGTCTTGCAGCAATGAATGCGTTTTCAGATATCAAGGTAGTCTCTCCCAATATGTCATTCAATTTGGTGATGATCCTATACACACTAGTAACAGAACTTAAAGACCTATAACCCTTCAACCTAATAAACTTATCCTTTAATTTTATTTATTTCCTACCTCAACAGACCTATTTTCCTTGGCAGACAACATCAAAAACTGATCCTGACAAACTTTAATGATCTGTTGCCTAAATCTGCCATAAAACCAATCAGCACAAAAACAATTCCCACAGGTACTGTTCAAAACCCAAACAGTCACTAAACTGAACCTAAAACCCCATCCCATTACCTGCAAATTGCCTTGCCTTAACTTGATACAGTAAACCTCCAATCCACAACTCCTCCACCCTTGAGTCATCTTAGAAACTCAAACTTTTTATGTACAATGGGAACCAAAACCAAGGAACAATTGTTTAGAATGCTGAATATTGCTATTCAAATTCAATGATGAAGAGTAAACTGCCTAAGGCACATATCGGGCATTACATAGGTAAGACCCTAACTAAGTTTCTTCATATGGATGGCACATGCTACAAGCATTGCAAAATAAGCTTATTACAACATATAGCATTACTATATTGATGACAGATATACTTCTCATATTGTCTTTCCATATTTTTATGTAAGGGTGATCATTATGATCAAATTCCATTACCAAAGCAAAGTATTTGGTAATGGTATGAAGCTATCCTTACACCAATATGTAAGATAAACCTTTATCATATACCCCGATATCAATTAGCCCAGTATTCAAGCTTTTATGTTCGGTATGTCAATCAAAATAACTTAGTATATAAACAGAAGATGGAAAAATGTAGAGTCCTTGGATTACTTGCATATAAATCTGAAGATACCAGCATACCAAACACATCCAAATATAATTTTGGGTCAAACTAACACATTATAAGTGCCGGCGGTGCCCTACTCCTCCCATATCCACCCCAACACCACTGAAGAAAAGAAAAACTAAGATGCAAATATTATATCATAAAAAGCATTCATAAGAACAGGATAGGACAGGAACAATACCCTTTAGCTGTTGCACAATCCCTTTAAGTATACTTTCTTCTTTTTTAAACTTAGAAAGTTCTGCCTCATCTTTTGCTAGAGCTAGTTTAGCTTGTTCAACTTCTTGCTTTCGCAATAAGATGCCTTCTTGATATGTGACAATCTTTTTTTTCAGTTTATCTCGAGCAACTTTCCCCGCCTCCCAGCAAGTATTTGGACATTTTACTTTACCGTCATATTCGTCACTTCCGTCACAGCAATCTACACATTGTGGCAGGCAAATCAAATTACCATACAATTAACAATATACAGGATAATCGACAAAAGCATCCAAACTATAAACTAGTAATTTATCAGATAATAATTGTAAGGTGTTTTAGCTCTTATGGGACAGATAACATTTTTTATTTCATTCTGAGAGAAAGGAAAAAGAATCTTAGGTCATGTGCATTAACACAGTAGCAGAGTAATAATGTTATTCAGGAGTCTAGAACATATGAGCAATGTGTTAGTGTGAGATTATAATATAAGGTGCAAAAACCATACTCATCAAGCTTGATAAAGCAATGACACTAATAAGCTAAGAAAATTTTTAGTTTTTGAAAATATAATCTAGAAAAAATAAGCCATTAAATGTATAAACATTAAGTTTAAACACAATGCTTCAAGCTTTGAAAAGAATGTGCATCTAGATCAAGTTCCACATTCCCTCCATCAGCATTCTTTATACCAAATATCTATGTTGTAAAATTCTTGCTCATTGTCAATGATACTAACAAGGATAAATTGCAAGTATATCCTTAAATTTCTGCACTAGATGCTAAAAATTTTAGTAATAAATTTAAAAAAAGGACCGAAAAATAATTAATATATGCATAATCAGTATTTTGACATCCTCATAATTCTGTATGAATATGATCCCATTCATGTATATTTATTGAGTTGGGATATTTTCCTTCATTCATCTTGTCTTTTTTTTTCTTAACTTATTTCCTAGGTACAAGGGGTGTTCATGCATGGCATTCTGGCTTAATTAAAGAACCACACAATTGGTATATGAACAATTTCAGATCCTACATAGCCTAGCCAGAATAAAAGATAGAAAAGAAATCATCTCTACTAAAAAAGATGGTTCATTAATGCAAAACTCAGACACTTTGATATTTTAATGAAAATTCTGGATTAATTAAAAGGTCTAACTTTACAAATCCAAAATTCAACTTCTTGTATAGAAAAATAAACTTTATTTGGGAGAAGAAAAGATTAAAAAAGAGGTAGAGAACAAGATATCCACGTTAACAGAGGTACAAAAAGAAAGGAAAGTAGAAACAGACAAGTTCAATAAAATAAGGTTCTCTGAGTCCTCTTCATTTTTGTAAGAGAAACTCCCCTAGAGAGGCCATCGGCACAATACCAAGGGGAGGCCATAAAGATAGTCCTATCCCACAAAAACTATAAGGGTAGGGAAGATCCCTTAAATTTCCAAGCATTCCTAATCAAATGCACCGAAACATACAACATAGATTGAACATTGCTATACAGCCTTTCCCTCTCTACTTTTGCCAAAGCTCTAAAACCTAATCAAAAGGCAACATTCAAAATTCATGGAACACACCCATGATTCACCATAAACTCTTAATAAACTACTGCAAATGGAAGTTGCTACAGACCAATGCAAAAATAAAGGGGCAGCTATTTCCGAACTAAAATCATACACAATCCACAAATCAGGAGAAAAGGTTTTGTGTGGTCTGCAAACCTACAACAAATCATTAGTATTGATCCAGTTGACCACCAATGTCCAGATTTAAGAATGGACTTAGAAAGAGCTTGGGATTCCAAGGTACAACAAGGATAAATCTTTACTTATCTTAAGAAGAGTGACTATTTTTATATTTCTCAATAATAACATGTTCAAGACAAGTATCTTGTGCTTTTTAGATAGTTTAGTGAAACATATGTAGAACATTTTGTACACATCCTCTATATTCATCCAAAGGATAAAATAATCAGAAAAGAGTGTCTACAGAAAACACTAATAAGCATTAGTTTACCGGAAGACTCATCATATAAAGTATGAAGGAGTTGCACTGCATGGTAATTCTACTCACCACATATTCCATCATTCACTCTTGATGAATATATGAAAAGGGGAACATGTCCTGCATTCTGACAAAAAAATTTTCCACTTGGGCATGCTGAAGTTCCTGCATATTACATTTATAAAAAGAAAAAAAAGTAAACATTATAAAAGAAACTAAGCTTGATTTGCACCTAAAGTCCAGAAGAAACGTGGTTGGAGTTCTAGTTGATCTCATGAACAGCCCGTGATCCAACATTTAACAAACAAAATGAATGGCTGAATAGGTAAATTAACAAGAATCAGGCAAAGAAAGAAAAAAAAAAGTTTAGGACAAAGCAGAGACCAGGCTCATCTGTGCCATCAGGGCAGTCACAGAAGTCATCATTGAGCTGAGCTTTGGTAAACTCCTTGGATCCATCTTTACATTTTATTACAGCTGACGACTTGTAGTACTTGTCATCTACGTATTCAAACATGAGAGAGACACCCATTTAGATATAGTATCAAGAACTCAAAACAAAATCCATAAATAACGTCAAGGTGAACCTTCAGGAGCAACTCCGAAGTATGGGTCTTTGGGTTTTGAAGAATAAACTGATTTAGCTATCAACCCGCAAAATACAAGGGAAATGAGGACAAATCCTAGCTTCATCTTCCGCCAAACAAAGGGAAACGAATTTATTTCTCGACGTAGCTAGGACCTGTCAATACTGCATCGACTGTTTTCGATACATACACACAATTAGGACGAAAGCAAGCGAGCAACCTCCCTGCCTGATTATTCCTGTACCTGGCGGCAGTATGTGCGCTCCGGTTGAAGGATTGCCAAATGAAGATGGGCCATCCCAAACGGCGTCGTTTCGTGAATAATGTTTTGTAAACAAATTTCTCTTTTACTTTATGGGGACGTTCACACTTTAAAATAAGATTTAACTATTTTTTTAAATATATATCTATATATAAAATATTACTTAAAATAAATATAAAATTAACTAAAACATTTTGTATATAATAATAAATTTATGTAAAATAGATTAAGTGAAATTCATTAAACATCATGTATTTTACCATAACTTAGTTGACTTGTACCAATTAAATTTTAACTAATTTTTTTTGGGACAATTTCAAGGATTAAATAGATTAAGTTATGGTCCATTCATCAATTTTTTAATTAAACTACTAATTTTATTTTAATTTTTAATCATTAATAATTAATGTGATACTTGTGATATCTACAAACATTTTTATTGGTAAGATTTGTGTAACATAAATTTTTAAAAATGAAAATTTTGTTTTAATATTAATGTTCTCAACAATAGCATTCAAAGAAAGTTTGTAGCACTCAATTCCTGACAAATGATGCAATAAAGGGAGATAATAACCATTCAAATAAAAGGAAATAACTTTTTTTCAAAAAGTCTAAATATTTAGATCCAATCTATGTAATCCCAACTTAAATTTTGAACATTTGGGCCATGTTTTCAAAATTAAATAGCAAATTCACAATCCTCCAAGAGAGATTATGGTAGTTAGGAATTTTAGGATAGTTATAATTAATATCATTGACTACATAAAATAGAATTGAAAATAAAATTTTAAAAAAGTGATTTGAGGATGGAAAATAATTTTTATACCCATATTCAAAAAATAATAAAATAAAATAGAAATCGTTAATAATTATCATAAAAATATAATAAATATTATATAATATAAAAAGAAATGAAATCATTTTCTTTAGAAGATACTAAATAGCATTCTTGAGTTTTCATTTACCATTTTAACTCTTTCTTCGTCATCTCTAAAGGAGAATAAAAAAAAGAGTAAAATTTAATTTAAATATTTTTATTTATATTTAAATAATCTTTTTCATTTCATTATTATTCATTCTTCTAATTTCTAACAAATTTTAAGAAAAAATATTACATTTATATAAGACAATAATATCCAAATTAAACTTTACTTCTTTTCATTTTCCCTCCATATTTTTCTCAATTCAAACATATTCAAATATTTGCTCACTTTGATCATTGTTTGAGTGTTTGTTTTCTCCTTGATAATTTGATCTATTACTTGTTATTTACATTGTCATGTATACTTGATCTAAAAGCAAAATACTTGGCTTTGCATTTCACTTATATACATATTGTGATTGTACTAAACAAATTAATTTGACATATTGTAGGAGTGGTTAAAAAGTGCAATCATGAATTTCAAACCACCACTGGGCCCAAGGTACCATGTTTATGGACTTGACTTGCTCACTACTAAATAAGAAGGCCTTCGTCTTAAAAACAAAAATAAATAATAACAAAGAATACTATACTATTTAGAACCACACTTCAACCACAAAGTTCATAAATTTAGAGAACCATCTTTCATTGACTTCAAGCTTTGGCCTTTCTCTTTTTAATCTAAAAATGTTAATTCCATTCACCAAAAACTACAAACAAGTATACAAAAACTCTAAAGAAACACAATATGTACTAGACCACACACCACAACCACTAAACATCCTAACACACAGAAAAACAAAATGCCCAAATAAACAAAATACTATAACAACAAGACTAATATACCAATCTACTATGGAAACACACTCAATAAAGGGGGATAAGGGTTTAGAAAACCAACATTGTGGGGCACATCCCCTTTGAAGCACTCACCGCTACCTATTTTGTGACTTTGTTGCCTTAAAGAGAAACCAAAAAGAAGGAACAACAAGGACAAGAAACTTTCAAAGCAAGGATATCTTGTAGAATAGATTAACATAGCTAATAACAGCCTAAAACCTTTCATTTAGACACCAAATTAAACAATTCTTCGCAATCTATCTCAAAGCATATAAGCTTTCCATCAAAATCAACTACCATAGAAAAAGCAGAGTGAGTATAGCAAACATGAAAGCTAAGTTAGCTTGAATATTTTTGCCAAAACCTTTTACAAAGTTACCATTAATGTTTCTATAAATTATGCGAATACCCACATTCAAGTGCTTAGCACTATAAAAGCTATCAACATTAGTCTTTACACCCTCTCATATGGACATCTCTAAAAACTACATCTTCTGCTCTCACAATTAGGAAAAAGATGATTTACCTTTATTTCTTTTGACCTCCAAAGTTCTATAACCATAAAAGAAGCATTGTCAATAACTCATTTAGCATAAATAGGTAATTCACTGAAGCCACATCTCCCCTTCCAAATTCCTAACAAATCTAGGTCGGTAATGTTTTACAAAAGTTATCAATCCCTTCCTTATTCAACAATATATCAACCCATCATTTTTAAATCTTCAAACATTCTCCCTATGAATTATTAAAGAAAGTGGGCTTCCAAACCAACACTTCTCAACCCAAGGACAGATGAAAAATAAGTGTTCAATTGTTTCTACTTCCTTATTGCACACCAGATATAATAGGTCAACTAAACACTTCCTCTTATATGAGGCTTCCTTGTTTACTATAACAATGGATACTACTCGCCATAGGAAATTTTTAATTTTTGAAGAAACCAATGACTTCCATACACCCTACTATAATTGTTGAAGAACTTGAAATGAACAACATGGGACAAAGGATGATTTCCTTACCACTACACTTCTGGCAACATGATGTCCTAACTTCACACTATACATGCCATCCTTAGCCTTTATCCATATTGGCTTATCCTCACAACTAGTTTGAGAATAAGAATTTTAAGTACCTATTTCTTTTCACTATCAAAGATTCTTCCTTCAATGATTGAAAAATCCCATTTACCATCCACTATTAAATTTATCATTTGATCTCTATCATTAATTTCTGTTATATTAGAACTCAAACAATATCCCTCTAAACTAATAGTCCATCTGTGCCCCCACACTTTAACTATTTCACCTAACTTAATCTTTTAATGAAAATCCCTCTTTAATAATTCTCTTTCTCTAAAATGGTAAATTAGCCCCAATAAGCTTTATGGCCTTCTTTAGTATTTAGAAAGTTAGAATTAGAGAAATAAATGCCCTTTATTACCTTGCACCGTAAAATCTTCTAGACTCTAAATCAACCTCTATGTAGTCTTAGCCAAAACCTTCCCTTTTTATTGTAGTTGGTGACTCTTAAGTCCTCCAATAAATCCTTCCATCCTATTCCTTTTGTCCCTACCAAAATTTAAAAATTAGTACATCAAACTCCATACAAGACTTTTTTAGGAATTTAAAAAATGACATTTGGGAATATTTGAATTGTATTAACTACTATGTTAATTCGTATCTCCTTCCCTACAAAAGAAAGTAATTTTTCTTTCCATCCATTAATCTTATAACCAATCTTATCCCTCACAACTACTAAAGATTCAGCTTTAGACTTCTCCTAAATCACAAGAAGTCCTAAGCACTTGCCTTGCTCTTTTATATCATTAATTTCGTAAGTCTCAATGGCTTCCTTCTTAATCTCTAAAGTAGAGTTTTTTAAGAAAAATATGCAAGACTTGTCTAGATTTATTAACCGTCTAGAGGTATCATAGTAGGCTTTTAAGATTTGGTTTAGATTTATTAGATTTGCATTCATGAAGAAGAAAGCAATATTAGTAAAAAAGAAAAAAAACAATGAGATAGTACTAGACATCTCTTAACAAGCCTAATACCTTTAAAATCTCCATTATCAATGTAATATTGTATCATAGTTGATAAAGCATAAGCTACAATGATGAAGAAATAAAGAGATAAAAGATGTCCTTCTCTTATTCCCTTTTTTAAGTCAACTACTTTCTTTCTGAAGACCTATAGATTAAACTTGATTAAAGAGATATTTCATAATCCATCTGATATACTTGTTACAGAACTCAAACTTCAACATGACTCCTTTCAAGAAATCCCCCGTAATTATGTTATATACTTTGTTCATATTAATCTTCATAATAAACTTATATTTCTTTCCATTCTTCTTTCTCTTGAGGTAGTGGAAAACCTTGTGTGCTACAATTATGTTATCTTATATTAGCCTACCAAAAGCAAATGCCCTTTGATTCTGAGAGACAAAAATAGCCAATAAGTCCTTCATCCCATTTGCCAAAATCTTCACAATGATTTTATAAAAAAAGTTGCATAAACTTTTAGGATGAAATTGATCCACTCCCCTAATTTTATCTACCTTTAGATGAAGACTATGTTAGTAAAATTTAAATTATCATTAGAAAAATATCCCAAAAAATCCATTAGGTCTAAGGGCCTTAGCAACCCTTAAAGGAAAGGCATCCTTTTTAACTTTAATAAGAGAGACAGATTTAGTGATCAATATATTATCTCTTTTTAATACCACCTTTTGAACATAATTCAAAGTTAGGGACAAAGATATTGGAAAAGAAGATGTAAACAATTCTAAATAGAAATTAATAAAGGCACCCTTAACATCCTTTTCACTCTCCAACCACATATCATTACTTATTTTTAGCCTTAAAATCTTACTCCTGTGCCTTCTTTAAATGGTAATTAAGTAAAAAAACTTTGTATTTTTATCACTCGCCCTTAGCCAATTGACTTTGGGCCTTTGGCATTAGTATACCTCCTCCTCATCACAAGCTCTTTCTATATCCTTTACAATCTCTTCAGCTTTACAGGCTTTTTCCTTAGTCAATATATCCTTGTTACATTTAGCAACTTGCACTGCCAATCTATCTAATAACTTTTTATTATTAGGAAAAGCCAATATACTCTATTTGACAAAGGCATTTCTACATAAATTAAGCCTACTAATAAGCTCTTTCACCTTATTCTTTTTTTCCCATTTCAAATTAGTCCACCCATACTTAACCGTCCCTAAAAACTTTGGTTGTTCCACCCATAAGTCCTCAAATTTTAAATTTTTAGGCACTTTTAATGCATTAGAACAATAATTAATTAATAGAAGATGGTAATTATAACCTAATGGCTCAACGTCGAAGACAATAGCATTGTGAAATTCTTTTCTAAATTTAGTATTTCCAATGACTTTATCAATTCTCTTTTTGATATATATCTCATCAAATCTCTTATTATTCCAAGTAAACTTTGCTCCTTTAAACTCCAAATGCATAATGTTGCAATCAGATAACAAACATTGAAAATTCAAAATCTTACTAGCAACTCTTAATTTACCCTCCCTTAAATTTCTTTGATTGAGTCAATAAGTCACTAAAGTCTCCTACATAGATCTATGAACCTACCACATGTGCAACTAAGCTCATTAGCCAATCCTATATAGCCTTCCTCTCAACTTCTTTTGTCAAGCCATAAATTAAAGTAACAAAAGTAAGGTCATTTATTTGTTTCAAGAAACTCTAACATGAATAATGTTTTTTGAATGGTATATGAAGTCAATAGCAACTTCTTAGTCCCACCATGATGCCAAGCCCTCTAACAAACCATAAAGGTTTTCATAAAGCTCGCTCTACAATATATTTTTTTTCTAATTTTATAGATTTTTTTTTCACCATTAAGATTATCATTGAGGGTCTATGCTTTCTACATGCCTCCTTTAAGTTCTTCACTATCAAGGGCACCCCGAGGCTTTGACAGTTCCATGATAGTAGCTCTATAACCCTTGGGTGTATGTTAAAGGTTAGCCATCATCACCTTTAGCATTTGTCTTCACTTATGAACTTTCACTCCTACTTTAAAAACAAATAATTCATCACTAAGATCCTTGCCCGGGTTGATTAGGACCTCCACCAAGTTAAGCTCTCTTTTGAAGTTATCATTATTTCCTTTCTTCAATCTACTTTCCTTCCTTTCGCACTTATGTCTAGTTTTGTTGCTTTTAATTATGTTTCTAGCATATACAACAACTATGATTTTATAATTAACAACTTCCTTAAATGCCTTTCTCCTTTATGCTTTACTTGGACTATAAATCTCCAGAGCCTCCCTTTTAAGGTTTACCTTTTCTAATTTGTTTATAACCACTCATACCACCCTTGTTTTAACAAAAAGAACTAAGGTACCTTCTTTCAATTCATCATCTGATGGTACCTTAACAATATAACCAAAAAGTGACACTGAGTAAAAGTTCATATTAATGTCTTCCACCTTTAAGCTTGTCCCATGCTTTGGTAAGTATCTTTTGTTGTAATCTCCATTCAACCCATCCATATTTTGAGTCTTGGAATAGATACGCCCCTTAAAAAGGCCTTTTCTTCCTTTGATCTAATCCACCTCACAACTCGTCCTTAATTTTATTCTAAGACTTTTTATCCAAAACTTCTTTATAAATGTTTATGTTGCTTTAAGCTCAAGCTATTGAATCTCCTTTATGATTAATGTCAAGATGCTTTCCCTTATTTGTTCAAGTTTTCATCATGGCCACAAATGTAACAACCGGGAAAAAGAAAAAAAAAAGCTGAAAATTTTCGAAGTCCTGAAAATTTTTTAAGTCTGCTAGTTATAGTGAGAAATGGGCTAATTATAGCAAATGTACATGTTCGCTATAGCGAGAAAGGGTCTAACTATAGCGAGAGTGCCTTTTCGCTATAGCAAAAATACTTTTAACTATAGTGAGTGTGGGCATCCCATACAAAAACTAGGGAGCTGCTCGCCGTAGCGTGCGCCACAGCGAAAGCAAGGGTCTGGGACTGATACATGCTCGTCGTAGCGAGGGTTATGCTTCGTTATAGCGAAGGTTAGTCTGGAAAAGCATGAAAAAAGAGAATTTGACTTCTTAAAACATCTAGATCCATTCTTTCTCTTTTAACCGACCTAAGCTTTGACCAAAAGAGAGAAAAGAGCTGTGGAGAGAGAGAAAGACCTAGAGAAGAAAGGAGAACAAGCAAAAAGGTAAGCAAGCTTGAGATTTTCATAGTTTTTCTTCTTAGCATGTTGTTCTTCTCTCTTTGCCCTCTCTTTCTATAGTTTTGGTTGTTGAGTTGGGCTTAGTTCAAAAGAAGGAAAGTGGAAAATCACTCTTAAAGAATGTTAGAACTCATGTATCTTCACTTTTTCTTCTTTGCTTTCTTTCTTGAGAGCTTGAGAGAGGAAGGAGAGTTAGTGGAATTCTAGAGAGAGAATCCCTAGTTTCTTACATATGTAGTGGGATTTGCTTTGATGAAGAGCCTCTTAGTTTTGTGAGTGTTTATTTAAGTTATAAGAGAGTAACTCCATGCTCTTTATTGTGTCTAAGCTCAATAAAAGTAACTCCATCTAGTTATACTTGTGGGACTAAGAAGGAAGAAGAGAAATTGAAAGGGAAGGCTTGTGTTAGTCGATAAGGTAGCTCTCTACTCTTTCTTGTTGCATTCTTGGATGTGTAATAGTCATGGTATGCTTGTGTATATGCTTGTATTGTGAGACATGCCATTTGATATTGCCTTGATGTATTAGTACCATTATGTTTATATTTTGAGTTGTGAAAATTGCTCGGGTGAGGTGGTGCCGAAAGTCTTTTGAAACGGATGAGGTGGAGCCAAAAGTTTCTAAACCAAGGGTGAGGCCAATCCAAAAGTCCCAAAACTCAGGTGAGGCTAGACCAAAAGTCCTTAGAGTTTATTCTTGACATTGATATGATATTCATGGCATGAAAAGCATGTGTTGTATAATTGTGAATGGTTGCATGCTTTAATTTGTTTATATGCCTTGATTACTTCCTTGAATGAGTATAAGCTATTGAGATTCCCTAAATCTCACCTCCTTCCTTCTCCCATCGTAACATGTTAGGTGGAGTTCAAGGAGAACCAAGCGCACACCAAGGAATTAATTGAGCATGCTTAAGGAGTTGTGTAGCTATTTCAGTCCTTTTGATGTAAAGAGGTGCCAGAATGAATATGCACCTACTATTTTTTAGATGTAAATATTTGAGTAAGTGTAAAAGTATGTATGAATGATGTATGAACTATGTAGAGAGCCAAAGCAATGAAAATGTAGAATTTGGCCCTTTTGTGGCCTTCATGTAAGAGTGTATTTTGACCCGTAACATAGTGAGTTTGAGATGTGTATTGATTTTAGACCACTTGAGCATTTCATATATACTATGCTTATACTTTATAACTTGCTCAAGAGGTGCTAGAATATGTAGGAGGCCATTTGGACCCACTTTGAATCATTTTAGGTGTCAAAACCGCCATATTTGTAAGCTACGTCAAAGTATGACCAAATGAGCTCTTCTTGATATGAAATTTGGCATGCCTCTAGAGTCTATTGAGAGCTTCCCAAGAAGCTAAAGTAGGTAATATTTAGAGGTATAGAGAATATTTGGTAAATTGTTGAAGTTGGAGAATTTTTTGGTTTTGGTTATTGTAATGTGCAACTATGTCCGAAAATGAATATGTGTCATTCATGGACCAAACGGTGATTATCATAAAATTTTATGGGTATAAATTAGATATCTATAGTGACCTATACCAATTAGAAGCACCTCAATCGAAGGTCTGTAGAGGGAGAATGAACTTTCTGAAGTTATGTGTCAGTATCAGGGAAGCCATCCGACCTTCGTTACTGTTCCATCAGTTTTCGAGGTCCAAAGGCTACTAAAACGATCTGAACTTATTTTTTTCCTCTAGTTAACATCTGTATCTTTCTAAATTGGTATAGTTTGACTAGATTGAATTTTTATGAAATTAGTTACGAATTTTCAAAGTTCATGATAGCAAGCTGCACCAGTACTAAGGACAGCTGGACCTCTGTCTCTAAATTGGGCGTTATTTTTATTGTGAAGTTAACATCCAAAGATTTTCAGAGAGCTATGGTTTTCTTGATTTCCATTTTTCTAGAATTAGTTATGATTTTCCAAAATTAGAGCCAAAAATCTGACTTTTAGGCTCATTTGAGAAATTATATTTTCTTGGTTTTTAGCTTCATATCCGTGGTTTATGAGTTGTTTGATGCTATGTATGAGTTTTATAAATGAAGTTTGAGTAGAGAATGTGAATGATGGGTTCACGGGACCCACGGGACAAAACATGACTGATTAAACCCTAACTTAAAATAGTAAAATACCACGGTTTTGGTCATTTTCATTGAAAATCATATGAAATCAAGCTTAGAGGGAGATTAGTTGGAGTTAAATCATTATGGTGTTACAACAAATTCATCATAACCAATACCTCCACTCACAAATTCATCATAGTATGATCATGTCTACTGTTACAATTAAATATTGAGCTAGATGTGTTACAAAGTTGAAAATACTTGTAAAAGCATAACACTTGCTTTCTTCAATCTCACAAACTTACAATATTAGAAGAGCTTATTAGGTAAAAGATTTAAAATTATCTGTAGCATCCCTAATTCATAATTAAGTTAAATAATATAATTTGACTCTAAATTAATTGTAATTAACATGTAAAATTAAATAATGGGTTACCAAGATACAAAAGATAGGAAAATTAAAATTTTATATCAACAAATTACCCTATTAACACTATACAAAAAGATTCATTTTCACATAGCAACAAAATTCCCATTTAACTTAGTTACCCCATTTAAAACACATTTTAAAAGTATTATACTAAGTGTATATTGAGCCATTACCCATTATTTATCATTATCATAAGGAAAAACAAATTTTAGAAGATAAAATAAAGACTTGAGGATTCAAGCTACAATTTAAAAAGGTTTAATTATGGCTTAAACGGCCTCTAGAAACTCATAAAACCGCATTATATCATCTTTGCTATAACTTGAAAAGCCCTCATCGCAATTCAACATGGGTTTGGACTAATTTTTCTATACAGATACAATTTGCACTGTGACCAAATTCATTACTGGATCATTACTAATTCATTTTGGCCATGACTCAAATACCTATTAACCCTAAACACTTAGATATGTGAACCAGCAAGTTGTTAACACCTCAAGCTCAATTCTATGATCTTTCTATGATAAAAAGACAAGGTTTTTAAAGGACTTACATTCCTATAATCTCTATCTAATTATCTTACCTAATTTAAAAATTTAAAAGTTAACCCAACTAATTAAACTTCAATTATAATAGTATAAGGACTCTTCTATGACAACAATTGGTAAGAAATGGCTTCAAATGGGAACTTAAAATTCACACTACCTCATCTAAATTCATCTAACCTCCTTGAATAAGTTTTTCAATTAAAAATTAAACTTGTCCATATAACTAAAGTTTTGACACAACCTCAAACTCAAAATATGACGATAACACATCCCAAAATCACCCAACAATTATTCATGACAGCAAAGTATATTATAGCAACACAAAAGGGATGAACCATTTCACATTCCACATAACAAAGGTAACAAAAGCACATTCCCAAGGCTTTTGAACTACAACCAAACTTTGAACCATAATTAGTCATCATTGACATCCGCTTTATGCCTTATATGACAATAAAACTTTTTATTTGATAGTAGCCAATTTAACACCAAATGTAAATACCATACCCAAAATCTATTTTTTGATAAGACAATCCATCATACAACTGTAGCAAGTTATAATTAAGCAATCACAACCATGACAACAAGATGACCATAATGATAACAATAATCAAAGAGTTATTTTTAAAACTCCAAGTGACAATTCAAATCCAAAATGTCTCTCTTAAATTTCTCTAAATACTTTGAACAAGTGTAAAGTACATATTTAAACTTGTTTAAACATCCAAACTTTAAATATCAATAATGCAAATACTAATTTCACAGTGCTAAATGTTTATTAATCACATAATTTCACATTGACTCAAATTATATAATTAGTCCCTACACTTGGTAATACATGATACAATGTGGCAATTTCATAACATAATAAGCAATTGTTTAAGAACTAATATTTCTGTTATATAAACCTAATTAAACAAGGCATTCTAGTTTATACACTACTAAGCTATTACAGTACACTTCCATTAGCTTTTACTTACTACTAAGATGTTTGATCCTTAAAAATGCTAGCTTACAATTAGGGTAAGATATGAAATTTTAGTTAAAAAAAGCAAATTCTATATGTATGTACAGATTAATTAACACAATACTTTGTATGAACAATTATAACAAAAAAAAAATGCATGCATTATTTTAAATAAACAAGTTTGACTACAAGTAACTACCATCTTATTCTAGTAATTATATTCAATGAGTTATTAGTCAACAACTAAGGGATTAGTATAATCACTGCACAAGTTTCCTATTGAGTATGATCACGATTCAATGCATTCATAATAGTATGATTACGACTTAGTGGAAGTATGATTACAACTTCACATATAAAGATACAATCATAGTCCAAGTTATACAATCAGTATCAAACTATTCATTAGTCTTTAAAATAACAAGTATAAGTAAACATATGATCAAACTACATATATTTATGGAATTAATCCCCAATTATCTCAATGAAACCTAATTACTCTTCCTTTAGCTATCAACATGTTCTAAAAGGCCTATTAAGCTAAGACAAGCATAATTACCATTATTTAACCATTATTAAAAAAAGAGCTTCATACCCATTGATCAATTTCACCAAGAATCTATTGGAAATGATTTACCCAAAGTTTTTAAAGAGTTAATTATACCAATTTAAGATCAAACCACCGAAAACAAACCATGAGTCACCCCCAACATCTCCATTTTCATACATGTGATAGCTATGTATCAAAAATCAATCCAAATGATGAAATTTTAACACATACATATCACAAAATGTTAAGAGGCATTTACCCAATCTTTTATTTAACTAATGATAATGATTTGAGGCCAAAATAACTTAAGTGCACAATGAGTCACTTCCAACACATGAATTTTTCGCACATAAGACAGTCACCAAGTGAAAATTAGTCCAAAGAATGAAATTTAAGCATGAACACATATCAAAATGATGGGAAATACTTATCTAACAACTCCACTAGCTTACAAGGTCAAAAATTAAGCAAGTATCAAAATCCATAATTTTCAACATTTAGGGTTTTGATGAAAAACCTTCAAATGATAAGTTATTTAGTTTAAAATGTAGTAGAAGATGAATATAACAAGTTTTTTTTTTCACTCACCTTAGTCAAATCTTACGTCTTCTTAGTAAAACAAAGCCCATAAAGTGAAAAATCATGCCCTTTTTCTCTTTCCTGTGTTTTTACTCTTCATTTTCATGTCAAACATGTTTTTCCTCATGAAATAGGAGGGTTCAGCATTTTAGTGAGCTTAAGTGAGAATTTGGGCTAATTTAAAAGCATTTTTGTCTATTGGGCTTATATCTAGGTACTAGCTTTAATACACTAAGTCCAACTAAGCTGAATCTTAATCTATAATTTAATTTAAGTTTTTTAATTATTTTTAGCAAATAAAACTAATTATTGAATTCTAATTTTAATTTTTTAGAGTACATTTAATTACATTTATCCAAATAAATTTAAATCATACAATTAAAGTTGTTTTCTATTAAAAATTACTAAATAATTATTACTTGCCTCAGAAAAAAAACTCAAATAATTATTTTCCTTAAAATATTTTATTCTCTATAATTTTCCTTAATTCTCACAATAATTTATCATTTCCCCAAATTAAATCTTAAATTTCTATAATTTTGTTTAGCTAATTTTAGAATCTTACACTATCTATGGGAAATAATTTGTTAATAGGCTATGATAACTATTTATAATTATGAATGAAGGTTATTATAGTATAAGATCATTTTCACCTAAATTATATATAATTAAATTGGGACCCATGTATTGTATGGAATTCAAAGAAAGAAAGCAAGAATCCCGATAAAAAAAAAAGAACTAATAATGAGACAAAATCAAAACTTAAACCATTTATTAATAATGTTATCATAACAAAATCTCTTTCAAATTTTATATATATAGAGAATATTATCTCAATATAAATAGTTTTGAAATTATAATTTAAAATTATCTTTTAACAATGAATTACAATATTCAAAGAATTGTTAAGTAAACAAATGGCACTCACATTATGAATCCATGATGGCAAATGGCAATCAATTACAATGACACCTCTAACTTTCTTGCTTTATTATTATAGATGATATTCCAATCACAACTAAAATGGTGTTTTTATTAAGTGTAAATTGGGTTGGATATATATCACCAAATACCCTTGCAATCTAGAAAATGACATTATCCTTTAAGCAAAAATGGTTTCCAAATAGTTAGGTGAAAGGAAAGATCTACTTATTGCTCATTAACACTAATTTAGAATAAAGATAGAGTCATCAACACTAGATTTCTTCTTTAGCTAGCCATAGAAATTAATAAACTTTAGCCTTCCTCTATACCAATATTAGTCTCTCTATTCAAAGTTTAAGTTATGCCCAACTTATATCAACTTGTATTTTCTTCCAATAATGTGACTTGTTTATAAGCAGTGGTATAATGGAAGAAATAGGAGTGTAATGTCTATTTAAAGCACTTAAAGGTTGAGAGGTAAATTTTTGCTCAACTCTTTGCTCTTGCAAGGAATAAAAGAAATACAAGTCTCAATCTTTAATCATGTTAGAGTCTAAGGAGTAAAAAAGGCTTACCTTTTAATTATATTGAGATAATGTATCCCCTCATTAATATTGACGATGAAAGCTCAATCATATGAAGTTTTCAAATTGAAATTGAAAATTTTTTTAGTACTTGAATGTGGGTGCACCCAAATCTTTAGATAAGAAATCACTATTTCACTCTATATCTATTATCTTTTATTTTCTACTAAAACTACGTTGTTACTCTGGTCTCTTATTTATATCTCTTAAGAAGAGATTGAATAGGATACTAATAACCAAATAACCTAACCATTTCCTTACCTTGAAGCCATTATTCCACTTCAACCAATTATGCAAACATAAAAGGAAAAACTCCAACCAAAAGTTAGGGTGATTAGCTTCTTCTAAAAAGACTAGGCTTTTACATAATTACTATGCAATGTTGATAAGCAAAAAAATTACATGTTTTATTAAAATTACAATTGAGATATTTAAATTTAATTGACTTATTTATCATGCAATTTGTTGGAGGTAATGAATCTATTTTAATTAAATAGTTTTTATTTGTTTTATTTTAATTAAGGCTTATCTTTTGGTTATTTAAGTATTATGCTAGGATAATATTAGTTTAAGCTTCTTATTTTAAATTAGGATAGAGTTATTCTATTTTGATTAGGATAGGATTATTTTATTTTATTTTAAAGTTATAGTAGGAGTTTAATTTTCTCTTTTATTTTCTATATATAAGGGGTGTCTAAGAATTAGAAAAGGCACACATGAATTGAACGAAAGTCCTTAAAAGCTGTTAACACCATAGGAGACTTAAATAATCCTTCTTAAAATTATTGTGGTCAATTTTGTTTAGTTTTTTACTTTCTTTTATTTATGAATTTTCTTAAGATTAATTTTAGGATTTTAGTTTTGATTATAAGTAGTTAAACCTTTTCTAGAGTTTGGATAAAGATGTTTATAAATTATCTTTAACTTTGAATTACTCATATTTTCATTCTCTTCCTTATTAATTTATTATTTAGTTTATAATTATTTATAAATTATTGGTCACTTCTTGTGAATTTATATCTATAGTGAGAAAGATCAAGAGATAAATTATTATATAAATCACCTGGATAATAAACTTAGGTTTAGATTCGATTGTTTGTAGATCTTACATAAGTGGGATCATAACATACATGCTTGTCAAGCCACCATATGTAAGGATAAATTGAAATCTATAAAACATAATGGGTTTGTATTGGAGTATGCGATCACGAGAGTAAATGTAAGCTTAATATCAATACACATGATTTATCTCGAAAGGAAATTTTACATAATTTAGGAAATTAACCATTAATTATGATAGAATTAATTATATGAGTTATTCTTATATATTCACATAAAGAGACATTGAAGTATAAAGTTTAGAGTTTTTTGTAAATTAAGAATCTAATTATTTATTTATTTTTAGCTTTTCTTAATTACTAATTCATTAATTTAAATTTTCCATTTTTAAAATCATAAGAGTAATTGAGAAAATTAGTACTTGATTAACCTTTCTCATAGAAATGATATTTTACTCATTTTCATATTATTGTGTGACTCATACACTTGTGAAAAATCATCAACAACTTTTTGATATTGTTATCAAAAAAGGTATAATCAATATTAATTTGATAATTATTCTTATTATTTTAAAAAATAATTCTTTTTTATTTCTACTTTTTTTAATTTTTTCTTTATTTCATTTTTTTCTTATTTTTTATTTTAATTTTTTTATAATTTCCTTATTCCTTTTTTTTTATTTGTGTTTCATTATTCCTTGAGTATCTACTAATTTGTTATTTTTATTAATTTAAAATTTTTTTTCATTACTTTTTTATTTTCTTAATTATCCTTATTTTATTTTATTTTTATATTTTAATTTTTGTTTCTAATTTATTCCTTAAAAAAATTTTAAAATCATTTATAAGGAATATTAGGCATTACCTTTATGCTTACTATAACACCATAATATATTAACTCCAACTAGTCTTTGTTTAGGCTTGATTCCATATGATTTCCAAAAAAAAAGAGCAAACCATGATATTTTCCTGCTATGTATCGGGGTTTAAATGCTCATACTTGTCCCGTGGGTCCCGTGAACCCATCAATCACATATTTTACTCAAAATCCATTTATACAACTTATACATAGCATAAAACAACCTATGAACCACAGATATGAAGTCAAAAACCCTAAAATGTAATTTCTCAAAACGGGCATAAAAGTCAGATTTTTGGTTCTAACTTTGAAAAATCATAACTAATTCTAGAAAAATGGAAATCAAGCAAATCATAACTTTCTGGAAAGCTCTAGATGTTAGCTTTATACTAAAAATAATTCCAAACTACAATTTCAGCGTTTGGACCATGTTTGACATTGAAAAAGAGACAAATGTCTGACTATTCTTGGTACTGATGCAGCTTGCTATCATGAATTTCAAAAATTCATAACTAATTTCACAAAAATCCAATCTGAGAAAATTGTACCAATTTGAAAAGTTACAAATGTTAAATAGAGGAAAAAAATAAGTTAAAATTATTTCAGTAGCCTTTGGGTCTCAAAAAATGATGGAAAAGTAAAGGAGGTCAGATGGTTTCCCTAATGCTGACATAGAACTTTAGAAAGTTATTTCTCTCTCTACAAATCTTCGATTGAGATGCTTTTAATTGATATATGTCTCTGTGGATGTCTAGTTTATCTCCATAAAATTTCATAACAATCCAATACCATTTGGTCTATAAATGAAAAAGATTCATTTTCGAACCCATGATAACAGTGCACTAACTAAAACCATCAAAATTTCTTAACTTCAACAATTCGCCAAATATTCCCTAGACCTTCAAATATTACCTACTTTAGCTCCTAAGGAAGCTCTCAACAAACTCTAGAGGCATGCCAAATTTCATATCTAGAAAAGCTCATTTAGTCATATCTTGACATAGCTCACGGATTTGACAAATTTGACACCATAAATGGTTCAAAATGGGGGTAAATGGTCTCCTACATACTCTAGCACCTCTTGGGCAAGTTTTAAAGTATAGCCATAACATATATAAATTGCCCAAGTGATCCAAACTAATACACATCTCAAACTCACTATGCTACAGGTAAAAATACACTACTACATACAAGTCACAAAGGAGTCAAATCTCATAATTTCATTACTTTAGTTCCAAACATAGATCATACATCATTGATACATACTTTTACACTTGTTTAAGCATTTACACCTCAAAAAGAATATGTATATATGAGCACTTTGGCTTTCCTATACACAAACTATGTAAAAGTGTCAAAAATGGCCATCTATGCCTCATGGTCTCCACTTTTAAGCTCTTGAGCTCTACCTGAATCATATGAGATAGGAGAGGGAAGGGGGTGAGATTCATGAAATCTCAATAGCTCATACACTCATTTAAGGAAGCAATCAAGGCATATAAATAAGTCAAAGCATGCAAGTAGTCATCTAACCATTCACAATCATACAACATATGATTTACATGCCATGAATATCATATCAATGTCACAAATAAGCTCTAAGGAATTTTAGTCTAGTGTCACCTAATTTTTTGGACTTTCGGATTGGCTTCACCCTTAGTTTAAGGACTTTTGACTTAGCCTCACTCAATTATAAGACTTTTGGCCTTGTCTCACCCATTTCTAGAGACTTTTAGCTCTACCTCACCCATCTCAAAAGACTTTTGGTACTACCTCACCTAAGTAATTTTTACGACCCAAAACATAAGTATATTGGTACTAATGCATCAAGATAACATCAAATGGCATGTCTCACAATATCAGCACATACATAAGCATACAATGACTATATACATCTAAGAATGCAACAAGAAAGAGTGGAGAGCTACCTTACAAGCCAACACAAGCTTTCCCTTTCAATTTCTCTTCTTCCTTCTTGGTTTCACAATTACAACTAGATGGAGTTGCTTCCCTTGAGCCTAGACACAACAAATAGCATGCAATTACTCTCTCATAACTCAAATAAACACTCACAAGGTTAGGAGGTTTTTCATCAAAGCAAACCTTACAAAGTATATAAGAAATTAGGGGTTCTTCCTCTAGACTTTCACTAACTCTTCTTCTAGGTATTTTGTATTTCTCAACTTCCCACACTCTAATTCAAGAATTTTTTGCTTGCTCTAGGTCAGACTTCCTTCCTCTCTCAAGCTCTCAAGTTAGTAGAACCAACATACTCAAGGAAAGCAAAGAAGAAGAAGTTTCAAGAGTGATTCTCTTTTGCCTTCACCTTCCTTTTTATTCTCTACTATCCCTCTTCTAAACTAAGCTCAAAACAAAACTAATTTAATAACCAAAACCATAGAAAAAGAGGGCAAAGAGAGAGAAGTACAAAATTATAAGGAGGAGAGCTATGAAAATCTCAAGTTTGCTTACATTTTCCTTGTTCTTCCTTTCTTTTCTTGGTCTCTCTCTCTCTCTCTCAAGCCTTTTTCTCTGTTTTGGACAAAGCTTAGGTCGATTAAAAGAAAAGGAAAGGATCTGGATGCTTTAGGAAGCAAAATTCTCTTTTTTCACGCTTTTCCGAATTAACCCTAGCTATAGCAGAAACTAACCCTCGCTATGGCAAGCACGTATCAGTCCCAAACCCATGTTCTAGCTACGGCGCGCGCTATTGCGAGGAACCCCCTGGTTTTTGTATGAGATGTCCAAACTCGCTATAGTTAGAAGCATTCTCGCTATAGCAAATTAGTACATTCGCTATAGTTAAGTCATTTCTCACTATAACCAGCAGACTTAAAAAAATTTCAAGATTTCAAAATTTTAAACAATTTTTTTAGTTGTTACACTTACAATAATAGCATTATTTTTAAAATTTTATTTTTACAAGATTATATGTCATTGCTTTGTTGTTAGGTGATTTAGAAAAGCATAAAGAAAATATATAATTAATTGAGTATTCATAATATAAAGAACATCCAAGAAGTTCTCTTGATTGCAAGATAACTTAAGCTTTATAACATTAGAATTGATATATATATATATGGCCCAAAAGCTATAAGTTGAAATGGAGTTCTCTTTACCTTATCTCTTTGTTTTTATTTGTAACATTTAGGATAGTATTCAATTTTAAATTTGAGGGTGAGGCAATGATTCTAATATTAATTTAAATTTTGGAAAAAATTAAAAAATTTATTGGAATGAATTGTTGATACTCTTGTTGATCTTATTGTAAAAAATTTTCAAAATTTTTTTTACTCTCCTTTTGTTTGATTTAAATGGATAATTACTTTTTGATCATATTTTTTATTCATTTGGATGTTGTTTAGTTTCCAACAAGAAGGAATAATTGCTAAAGATTGTATGATTGATAGAAATTGTTTTTAGAATAACATTAATGGATTAGTCAGTGTTAATGAATTGATTTTTCACTCTCATGAAACCACTAATACACTTTTTACCATGCATGGAATAAATTCTTGTTTTTAATTTAAGATATATAAGTTGATTGGTATGAGATTCTTAAATCTAAACTTTAGAACTTGTTTAATTTTACCTTGATATGAAATCTTAGATTAAGTAATCCTTATGGATAGGATTTAGGCATTGTTTTTATAATTTGAACCATATGAGCCTTATTTTGTTCAAAGTGTATCCTTAATACCTCTATTGAGCTTTTACTAATAATTTGTGCATTTATTGCACTTTGATATACTTTTTTCTAGTTACTTACATTAATTACCAAGCCCGAAAAACCAATGAAATACCCTTTTCAAGAAATTTATTAAGCACTTTTATTTTCTTGCTTTGGAAAGGGATATTAAGGTTAAATAAGGTGATGAGAGTGGTTATCGAAGAATTTATGCATAAATGTGGATAAGAGTGATAAGGGATAGAGTTAAGAGCATTTGTTATTTTGAGAGATATACAAAATATGATGACAAAATAGCAAAATATTATATTTGTTTGTTGTTTATTTTACTTCTTTTATGAGACATGCAAAATATGGTAAAGAGGGAAGAAGAAAAAAATAAAGAAAAAAAAGAAAAGAAAAAAAAATGCACAACACTTAGCTAAAAAAAAATCAATACTTATGATGGATTGAGGTAAAGAATAAAACATGCTCACTCATAAATATAAATGTGAAATGAGATAGAATGTAAAACACACTCATTTGCAATAGTATTATTTTATGTCTTTTGGTCTTTTGTAAAAGAGTTGGATTGAAAAGAAAAGATACATTTGAGGGAGAATGTTCTAAAGAGTGAGAAAAGAGAGGCAAAAGTAAAAGAGAGATAGTTGCTATTATTTTATTTCTACATGCTTAATAATTACTTTTTTTATGTTAATCATTATTTCCTTTCAACAATTTCTTTGACATACGCAATACCTTATGGCCTCATTACAAGCTAATGAAGACTTAACAATCTATGAGTATTATAAAATCTACATTAGTGGAATGGTGAAGGATAAGCAAGTAGATGAAGATTTTAGAGGATAGATAATCTTACAATTAATTAGTATATTCTATTTTAAGGCTTGAGTTTAGACTACTGCATGATAAATACACATACATTCATGAGTTGGAAAGCTTTTCATTAACCTTTTTAACTATGAAACTTGTGTTTATTCCTTTTTTTTTTTAATGATACATACTGATTGATACAAGTAATATTAAATCATGAGTCTAATACTTTTAAGGAATTTCAACTATTTGCTTAAATGATTTTCTTTTTGGAGAAAATTTAAAATTGCCTTTATTAAAAGACAAACAAAGAACTAAGTTTGAGAGAATTTGATAAAAATAAATTTTTCATGTTTTAATTGAATTGACTTAATTATGATCTAATTTGTAAGAGATTATGATTCTATTTTAATTAAATTATTTTGTTGTTTTAGTTTAATTAAGGCTTATCTTTTAGTTATTTAAGTATTATTTTAGGATAAAATTAGTTTATGTTTTTTATTTTAAATTAGAATAGAGCTATTTTATTTTGAGTATGATAAAGTTATTTTATTTTCTTTTAAAGTTATAGTAGGATTCTAATTGTCTCTTTTATTTTCTATATCTAAAGGCACCTAGGGATAAAAAAAGTCATGCCTCAACTGAAGGACAAAAAAAAAAGGCTATGAAAGTTACCAATACTATGGAAGACTTGAACAATCCTTCTTAAAATTGTTGCAATCAATTTTGTTTCATTTTCTACTTTCTTTTATTTATGAATTCTCTTAAGATTAGTTTTAGGATTTTAGTTTTGATTATAAGTAGTTAAACCATTTTTTAGGGTTTAGATAGAAATGTTTATAAATTGTGTTTAATTCTGAATTACTTGTATATTAATTTTCTTCCCTATTAGTTTATTATTTAGTTTATAATTATTTACAAATTATTAGCTACTCGTTGTGAATTCAAATATATAATGAGAAGGATTGGGAAGTGAATCATTATAAGAGATCACTTGGATAACAAACTTAAATTTACATTATATAGTATGTAGATTTTACTTAGGCAGGATTATAACATACATGTATGCTAAGCCACTACATGCAGAATTATATTGAGATTCATAAAATGTAATGGGTTTGTGTTGGAGCATGTAATCATAAGAGTATATGTAAACTTAATATCAATATATATGACTTGTCTCTAGAGAAAATTTCACATAATTTAAAGAATCAACCATTAATTAGAATAAAAATTAATTACATGAGTTATTATTATTTATTCATAGGAAAAAACATTAAAATCTAAATTCTATAGTTTTTTGCAAATTAGAAATCTAATTATTTATTTTTGAGTTGCGTTGTTTTCTTAGTTAATAACTAATTAATTTTTCTATTTTCTAGATAATAGGAGCAATTTAGGGAATTAATACTTAATTAACTTTCATACTTTGCTTATTCTTATACTATTATATGACCTGTATATTTATGGGAAATTACTAATAAGTGTAAAGCTATGTTTATGGAATTGCAGCTAAAGGGGCACAAGCCATTGTTGGATATCCTTCTATTATGCTTAATCTTTATAGTATCAATACATTCCAGAGCAAGAAACTAGAAGAAACATTTGATCTTTTCCTATGTATTCCATTTCCAAATTGCCTCCTAAGTTTTGTCTTAAATCAAATACTCCTTACTAATGATATTGTCATACATAAAATGAATTAAAAACTACCATTATGGGCTTGCCTCTAACAAACCATATTTGCTAACATTAATAATGGGAATGGGTAGATGATTTCGATTGTCATGCCAAAAACTAATTTTAAATCCATCTCCAAAGTTCCAACCAATACCTTTAAGGAAAGAATCCCAAATTTTGATGATGCCCTTCTAAACATTAGAAGTGTTACTCCACCTAATAACACATTGAAACAACCTAGGACCATAATTGTATTTTCCTCTAACGACTTTGACCTAAAGAGTCCCCGAATAATAAACAAGAACCTTGCAAAGCTTCATAGAGAAAGCATCATTCTGACATCAAAGCTTTTTTAACTTGAGGTCTCCTTACTTCTTATATCTATAAATGTCACTTTTAGAAACAAGATAAAGCTTTCTTTGACACTCAAAAGGAACCCATAAAAAGTCCTTGGAGGTTTTTTCAATTGTATCACACACATGATTAGGAAAAAACATTATCTATATGGCATATGTGTGAATGATAGATAAAATAGCCTTAATAAGAGTAAGGCATCCTATGAAACTGAGTAGCTTTCCTTCCAGGCAAAAACCTTCTTAACGACTTTATCAAGAATGACTCTAAAGCTCACTTTAAAAGTTTTCTTATGAAACAAAGAAACATTAAGATATTTGCTTAAGCCACTCATGGGTAAAACTCCCAATATCTGGCTAAGACTATAAGCTTTAGAGAAATGCACATTCTTGGAATAAAACATCTTGGTCTTGGCTAAATTCATCTTTTGACCTAAAGTTGAGCAAAAGATGTTCACACACTCCCAAATGATCTCTTCTAGATTCAACAAGGCTTATCCAAAAAGAAAGAAATCATTAGCGAAGAACAAGTGTAAAATAAGGTGCCTACTTCAAGAAAGTTAAAAGGGTTTCCAAAGTTTATTATTAACTATCCAACTAATACAATGGCCTAATCTTTCCTTGCATAACAAAAAAATGTAAAGAGATAAAAGGTCACCCTAATACACCCCTTTTAATAACTCAAAGGAATTAGAAGCTTTATCGTTCCAAAAGGCTTGTATATGACATGTAGAAATATAATGCATGATCAGGTTAATGAAAGCACTATCAAGCCTAATTTCCATAAGAGTATCCTTCAAGAAAGTCCAATTTAACGGGTCATAAGTTTTTTCCAAATTAACTTTAACAACAATAAAACCTTGCTTCCTTTTCTTAACACACATGGAGTGAACGACCTCTCGTGCAATGATAATGTTGTCATTACTATGTCTACTTAGAATAAAGCTACACTAGTTACAACAAGCTTATTTAGAAACCCATTCATACGATTTGCCACTATTTTAGTTGTAACCCCCCTTACTCATTTAACGATAATTTTTATTAAATTATTCAAATTAAGTTTATTAATAGTATGATATGGCAGAAGCTAATCTTATATGCATAGCTAGTAAAACAAAGAAAGATCATACAAACATATAAAACTGGTATGATATTTCTTACATATTATCTGATAGCAGGTCTTATTAACCCATTATTGTTATATAAAAAGTTTAGAATTACATCTGGTCAGTTAAAATATTATATAAGTTGAAGTCACAAAGCTACTATATACATGACAAAATGAGGCTCCATGATTTCAACACTATCTGCTTCTATAGATTCATTTAACTAGATGGACTTGGTAGTGGTGCTAACATCTGAGAAGGTACCAATAGGTCAACCGATTAGTTATTCTCAATAACTACATTGGTAAAAATAATGATTATGGCCTATTATAGACCAAACTTTTGGTTGTCCATGTAGGCCCCTTAATCTCCACTGTGTACTTGGTTATTTGCATCTATATTATCTAAATACATTACATTAGAAATGAGAATTTTATATAAATTCTTAATAAGACAAACAAATAAAAATAAATTTAGCAATGATCTAGCTACCATATGTATAGAAAACATTTTATTTTTCTTTCTTTCAAGTTTTAACTGAGACACACAAATTAGTGACATCTAGTAAATATTAATCTAATTATAATACAAAAAGGTAAATCAAAATAGTATAGTTTATTTCATCATAGTTTGAAAGATTTACACAAACAAATAAACATATTAGTATCATAGGTGCTAAAATAAGATTACATACTTGGACGTCTCTCAGTGTGGATCCACTTTATAAAAGTAATCATAAGATCATCTTTTTTCAATAATTTTATTCTGTCAAAACCCTGTCTATAACATAGAAGATCATCTCATTTTAATAACCCTATCTCCTGGAGATCACCTCTTTCTCAAAACCTTGTCTTATTAGTACTAATGATACATAATCTTATTATAAACCAAATGTGTTAAATTAATTATAAAGACAGTCAATCAAATCCATAAACATAAAGTTTAACTAGATTAAATACACACACACACACACACACATTAATCAGCTTATCAGTTGTCTATATAAATTTTACTGGAACCATTTATCATCATTAAAGTGGTCTTTTAATATCATTAAAGTTTCATAGTCCAGGTTCAATATGTAAGATAATGGACATTTGTGTATGGAAATTGTCAAGAGTCAGTTTTCCATACACAGGAATCAAGGTACATGTATTTAAAGTAACGGTCCTTCATATATAAGAATAGTTAGGGGTTAATCTTTCATATACAAGAATCAATAATGTGGTATCTTAGTAAAGCAATCTTTTACGTACAAGAATGGTCTCAGTTCAGTTTTCTATGCATAAGGTCCATAAAATTTTGATTATACTAATTCTATATTGAAGAATTAATTTATAAAATTTTCTAATGTTCTAGAAGAATTAAATATAACAACTATATAGTATTAAAATATCTTAGAAATATAGTATAATATACTAAAAATGTAATTTGCCATGTATATATTTGGGATATAAAATTAAAAAATTTAATAATAATAATAATAATAATAATAATAATAATAATATATTATTATTATTATATAATCAATTATGAACTCATTGTAAGTTATTTATAACTTATTAAAACATATTCAATAAAATTTTATTTCTACCATTTTATTTATAATATATTTATGTGGAGCTTCATAACAATTGCACTAATATAGGAGAATTGGCAAAGACATTTGTAGAAAAATTGAATGACAGGTGTTCAAATCCTTGGAGATGAGATGCTTTTCTATTTTCTCAAACTGACTAAAATAAGCTATATGAGTTTCATATATAATTAAGTTAGTGAAGCTAAATTTTGCAACTAAAGGGTTAGGGGTTCAAATCATACTAGTAGAATATATATTTTTTATTTGGTATAGAATATAGGCTCTATTTCTATCTTATTCTCCTTGTAACTACACTACCTTTTCATCTACAATTTCTATATTCATTCTTAATTCACCTAAATTAATTTTTATTATAAAACCATCATGCAAATATGTAAATAAATACTTTAAACTACTAAATTCTTACTTAAAATAAGAATAATCATATCCAATGTTAAACCCTCGATGAGAGAGAAAGAATAGGTCGAGAGAGAAACTTTTACTACTTATATTCTTCCTTCTTTCTAACCTTTCAGATTCTAGTTTTTTTTATTCATAACTCACTCATGCATGACTATAGGCTATAAAATAATGGTTTAGATGTAGTTAGTATATAATCCAACTTAGAGTTCATAAAAAGAGAGAAGAAGAAGAATAAGATGATGATGAGGTAGAAAAATAAGTAAGAATGTTATAGTCTTAGTAAGACGTAACAAAGAGTCTTACCCAAGTTCAAAAGGTCTTCTTCTTCTTCTTTCCCCCTTGGCCGAGACACCTAGCTCTGGGTTATGCTTTATTCTGCATGTTCCTCTTGAAATTTTCCCTTCAATCTCTTTTGTTCTTATCATTCACCTTTTTCTCTCTAAATTGTTGCATCTTAAAGGATTGGAAAGGTGCTATTTATAGATGAATGAAGGCGGTGATGCTCCCTTCTTGAGCCTTCTCCTTTGAATTCTTTGTATGAGATATTTGCAATTTGATAGATATTTATTTATCTATTTATTTTTATTGATATTTACAACATGGTTCAGTTTTAACAAAGGTGGTAGTTATGAAGGTTAATTGTATAATCATAATGATTTTTTTAGATTAATCTAATCATTCAAAATTTGTTAAATTTTATTTGGTAAAAATTATATTTTATTTCCAATTAAAATTACAACTTTAAACTCTAGACTTTTATTATTTATATTTTGACTCCCTAAATTTTTTCCTAAAAATTTTTATTTGACAATTATTTTCCTTATAATTTTTAGGCTCTAATAGCTTAAGAAATTCTAAAATTTCTTTTTTTAAGTATTTATTATCTAATTACTTATAATTAAATTATTTTAAAAAATCTCCAAATAATTCCTAAAAACTCCAAATAAATTCCTAGCTACTAAAATAAAACTTTATTATATTTCTAAAAATTCATACCCTTTAAAATTCTTTAAAATTTCTTCATTATATTATTATTTTTAAATGACTTTCTTTGTTTTTATTAAATATTCTGAATTAAATATGAGGGATGAGGATGCTACATTAGTCATAATTTTAAAAATGACATTGCATAAGGAGATAAGGGAAACTCTTTAATTGTTTTGGGTTTCTCATATTTGGGAATAAGAACAATAGTACAAGGATTATGGAAGACTTCCTTGACAACACTGCAAAGAGAACCATTGTTACATTCCAATGACTATGAAAAAATATGGCTTAAAGACCATTAAGGCCCAAAGCCTTGAACACCTCATAGTAAAAGTGATATTCTCAATTTCCAAGTTGGACACCTCTCCCTGGATAAAGATGAGATCTTTAGAGCTTAGTTTAGGAAACCCACTTAAAATAGGGAGTTTGGGTCTATTCCTAGTGTCTTTAGTATAGAGAACTTTAAGGAAGTTCATTGCTAAACTTTTCAAAGAAGCTTGATCGAAACCCATTGGCCAATATCATATTTAAAAGCTTCAATATTGTTTCTTTTCCTCTTAACAATAGTGGGGCATAGAAAAATTTTGTATCTCGATCCCCCCATTTTGACCAATTGTACATGGACTTTTGGTACCAAATTAATTCCTCTTATACAAAGATCTTTTCGTGCTCCTTTTATAATGTTTTCCCAAGACATTTAAGAAAGGGGTTCTCTTCATTGGCTAACCTCCTTTCAATCCCTTGTAGGTGTTTATTTATACTCAAGTATGGAACTCTTTTCATGTTATTTTCTCAAATCGAGTCTTAAAGACACATCTAAGCTTCAATTATGGCATTTGGGCATGGAGTATCTATGGTTTTGCAATCTTTCATTTTAAACTACTTAAGAATTTTCTCAATATTTGACTGACATGATAGAGCAATTAGATTTTTAAAATGATTCCTTTGGATTTAAACTTCAATGATGTACTTTGCTTAACTCCCATCCTTCATTTTCACAAAAAAAAAAAGAGGGACAACCATGATCTTAACAGCATTGATAAGTATGAGATCACTTTTGACTAATATCATTCATGCAAAAGAATAATATAACTAAATCTATTTCAAATCATTTTACATACACAAATAAGTTGTCATCAATCATCTAGAAATCATAAGATATGATTACTTAATGAGATTTTGAATATTGTTGTCTATAGGATTATTTAACCCTATAAATAGACATTTAGTGTCTGCAAACTTTGTATTCCTTACTTTTGAACAAAACTTAAAGGTTGTTTCGTATATAGTTTTTTATCTAATTATCCATTAGGAAATGTGATATTTACATTTATTTAATGTTAATCCAAATTTATACTTTATGTGACATGATTTTTGTTTGATTTTTAATTTAAAATCTTTCTTACACACCAGTAATATATATTCTTATTCTCATGTCCTTTAAATACTCAAGGGTATTGCATTTTGACTAGCATTACTTTATTCAACTCATTTGAGTTCTTGCAATTGTTTCTCTCTTTTTGTAAAATAGGCAAACTTCATCCCATTTAGTATATGTGTTGGAAACACGATGAAAAATCACGTTGAGGCAAAAGCAACAATATTTTGCTTCATTGAAACGTGATTTTAGAGGAATCTAACGTGTTTCCAAACACAGCCTTAATGTGCAAATTGAAACATGTTATGTCAGTGGGAACTGGAGTTTTCCGCTAGAGCTGGCGAGAGAAATTTTAGATATAATGTTTATATTTTTGAAATTAGGCTAGCTAATAAAAGTATAACAAGTATATAGTTTTTAAAGATAAACATATAATTTTTGTAATATAGTATTATATGATTCATTTTTTAAATAAATTTTTACACACCATTTTATTAAAAATTTATTGGCAAAAGTATAAAAAATTATATTCAAATATTGGTCTTTTTAATAACGACGCATGAATCTCGAAGTGCAATGGACGACTCAAGCTCAAAGTGTCATTTTTGAAAATACGCAGTACATAATAAGACTTATTAATTAACTAATTTACGCTTATGAATTCTCTCTAAGAGAAAATTATATTTAAAGATGATAAGGTGAAAATATTTATGATTACTGCTTTTAAAATTGGGAAACTCATTTATTAATATTTCTGTATTAAATGAGTTAATTAATTATATTAATTTGTTAATTAAAATATAAAAATGAAAAAACTCTTATGATTACTTTTAAAAATAAAATAATAATATTTTTTAATTTCATTAATAAATATTTTCATTAATTTAAAAATTTTCATTGTCATTTTACATAATTTTAAGCTTCACATTATTTTTAATGAAAAAAAAGAGATAAGAGAGTAAGAGGTTAATATCCCAATTTATCCACTTTTAAAATGTTTTCTTTCAATTCTCTCTCTTTTCTTTTTTATTCTTTTTATTTTTTTCTTAATTTTGTTAATTAAAATTTAGAAAATAAAAAAATTTTATAACTTCTTCTATAAACAAAATAATAATATCTACACCTGTTCATTAAACGAATAAAAGCCTAGTTTTTAATAAAATTAGAACAAAATGAGTAGATCCCATACACCTGAGAAAAGAAAAAAAAAATCCATAGACCTTGCACATAAGAATAAATAACAAAGCAAAAGAAAAAAGAATTTGTCACATCCTTGAACAATTTAAAAATAATATTGATTCCCCTTTCTTTTTACATATGTATAGTAATATATTAGAATGCGTGAATCCATGCATGAATATGAGAAAACTTAAAAAAATTTTAAAAAAATTTGAGGATCCCACCAACAACAATAAAGAGCAAAATTTTAAAAAAATTGTCATATCCATAAATAATTTAAATAATAATTTTTCTGTATAAATTTTTTTTATATATATAACAAATAATATATTATCTTATAACCAACTGATTATAAAAAAAAAAAAGAAACAAAAATCGTATTGGGGCAAATTGTGTTACATTCTATTATCTATCATATGTATTATTTATCTATCTATTTATCTGCCTATCCATTATCTATATAAAAAGTAAAATATGCTTCTCCCGTTCATCCGTGTTCCCAAACTGTTCATTACTGTTTATCGTTGGTCCCACATCTCCTTGACCTTTACCACTTCTTTGATTTGAGGGGGGGAGAGGAGGAGAGGAGAGGGGAGGGATTTTTCTCCCTTCTCCTTATTTGGTTTATATTTTTAGAGGAGGGAGGAGAAAAAATTTCATTAAACTTTTCCTCTCCTCCTCCTCTCTCCTTCCCCTCTAATTTTGAGGGATTAAGAGGAAAAGTTACATTTTAGATTAAAATACTTTTATATTTATTTATTTAATTTTATTTATTTATAAGTTTTTTAAATAATTATAATTATAAATAATTTTTAATATTTATTTAATTTGGTAATAAAAATATTAAATTTTTAAAAATAAAAAAATAATTAATTATATTATCATTACTTTTAAAACATACAAGGTAAAATAGTCTACATATTATTATTTTTCCTTCCTTCCTCTCTTGAATCAAACAATATATCATTAAAATCCCTCCCTCCCCTTCATTAAAATCCCTCCCTCCCTTCCCTTCCCTTCCCCTCCATTAAAATCTCTCTCCTTCTCTCCCCTCAATTAAACCAAATATATTGTTAATCTTCTTTCTTCCCCCTTCCTGTTCAAACCAGCCCCACTTTTTCTTGCATTTCAAAATTTTAATTTTAAATGCATTTGTGGGATCCACTGTTTCATCATTTCAGAACTTTTACCCTTCTGCTCCTCATCTGATTTCCCTGCTTTTGGTGGTGAGTTTGGTTAGGAGTTTTTAAAAGAAAAAGAAGAAAAGATAAATGAGATAAAAGGTTTGGTTGAAACAATTGAAGAGAAAGGGAGGAAGGTCTCCCTTTTAAATTGAGAGATTTTAGGAGGGAAAAAAAGAAAAAAAAGAAAATTTTTTAATTTATAATTTATAATTTATTTTTTAATATTTAATAAAAATTAAAATAATTTTTTATCAAAAATTAAAAATAAAAAAATAAAATTTATAAATTATTTTAAAAAATATTAATATAAATAATTTTTTTATAAAAAAATTAAAATAATATAAAAATAAATTTATTCAAATATAATTACAATAATCTCTCCTCCCCCGTCAACCTCCCCATCCGTTGAAGCAAACAGAGAAAACAGAGCCTTTGTCGCTCGCTGTCGCAGATGCAAATGGGGAAGCTAAAATGGTCGATCTACTTCTCTCCTTTCCTAATGTGATTTCTCTTCCTTTCTCATCTGATTGCCTCTCGCAAATGCAAATGGTGAAGCCAAATTGGTCGATCTACTTCCCTCTTTTTCTTTGCTCTCATAAGAATTTCGGTTGAAGCTTCCAAGCTTCCGTTCTCTGCTCTCTCTGATACGAGTCGCCGAGTTCCGCGCCCTGCTCGACTTGGTCCTGCCTCGGATGGGTTGGCATCGAAGATCGCTGCATTAATCACCACGGTAACTTTGGACGAAGTATTTCGTATTGTTTGTGTCGCGCCTTTGATTGGTTGATTTTTTTCCTTTGTCTCTTTGAGTTGCTTCGTTGAATCTGTTGGACTTGGAGCTTTTTATTGTTCTGTCCGATTGTGATATTTATGTTTCGGGATAGGATTTCTTGCTTGTCTGCTTAGATGGTTTGAAGGAAGAGGAGAAGGAATGGTTGGTACGGAGCTAGCCAACGTAGTTGAGGGTGCTGCCATCAATATGATGCGAGATGGAAGGACTGAGGTAGGTTTGTCTTTACTTTTTTTTAATTTTTTTCCCTTTGTCTTAATGGAAGATGGTGGATGCCAGCAGTGGCAATTTTCTTGCTATGCGAAGTTAGGAAACCTGATTCAAGTATGTTTCTTTATTATTAATTTATTTATTTTTCCTTTTCAGGGGTTGCTTTCACAAAACATTTGATTCATTTGTATGCTTATCAAGGGTCTAATGATCTATAGCAGCATTTGGACACATGTTCAGATTATTTTCTTATATGACTCTCATATGAAGTTTCTAATTGCTCACTGATGTCTTTGCTTCATCACAGATAGATTCAATGATTAATCATGAAATGTTTCTATTTTTCCGATTTCATTTTCTTGCTGCCTGTCTTCAATGCACTCTTTAATTGTCCCTCTTTTTGTAGGCATCCTCAAAGCCTCAATTCTGCAGGTAACCAAAAGTCAAACTTCATCTGAGATTTTTTATTGTTGTCTTTGTTCTTCCTGTGTAATAATGGCTTCCTTGATTTTTTCCATTTGATGCCAGAGAATTGCAGTAGCATATTTGTTTGCTGATTGATCTGTGCCAAGCAATTGATTATTGTATCCGGCTCTGAGTTCAATCTGGACAGGTTTCAAATTTTGGAGCTATGTGATTTAAAAGGGCAATGGGTTATTCATTTATAGTAGTCTGCTCTATCAGAACCAACACCTGCGCTGTGTTTAAAAATTGAGGTTAGTGCAATATTAGTTATTAGTTTAGTAAACTTTCTTTATATGTTTATTTTAAGTTCCTGCCATTCTTTAATTTTCCTTCTCTAATGCATTTGCAGGAAATACTAACACTAATAGTATTTGCCCTGTTGGCTTTCATCAAAGTTTATGGTTGAGGGGAAAATCTCATTTCACTGTACCTCTTATCACTATATTTTCTGTAAGTATTGTCTTTTTGTTGTTGAATAGCCTTGATATGGATAATCTTATTTGAGCCATTCTTCTATCTCAATAGTGTCGTGACTTTATAGTGGAAGTTAACCATGATTCATGTGTAATGGGTGTATTTCTGGTACCAGTAATAGAGATTGACATAGTTGAAAGGATACCTTGACTTGGCATTTTTATATTAAGTTCAATTGAATGTTCTTTTCATCATTGCCCTGTTGGCTTTCAACGAAGTTCAATTGAATGTTCTTTGTTAAGTGAAAACTTAGGATTGACTATATACTCTGCAACAGTATCTAAATAGCACTCCATTACTAATTAATTATAAGTCACTCACAAATCTTCAAAGCTTATATACTTCCAAGTATCCAAAGTTAGTGTAAAGTGAAGCCCTCAGGGCTTCGATGCTGATTTGTAGATAAAGTGGGGACATAAAGGTACAATCTAGAAGGTACCCTCCATATTTTCACTGCTTCAACTTTCAAATAGTGTTATATGATGTGCTAAGATAGCATGCTGGCCCAATTTTAGATCACTGGAGTTTCTGAAAGCTATTCCTTACCTCTGTCTTCTTTCTTCTTTGCATCAACAGTATGGGGTTTGACATTTTTAGGAACTTCCATTTATTTATATGCTTGAATGATAGACGTCTCAATTGGAATCTCTTGATTTTTGTTTGGCTATCATAAGGAAAGTTTTTTTTAGTCACCATTTTATCTTTAGCTACTGTGTTCGAAACTCCTGGGGGAAATTATTCATGATCCCTTCAAGCTTGAGGTGAAATAATGTAGGTCTCATATTCAAACTGTAGTGAAGTTAGCTGTTTTGAATAAGTCATTGGCATTAAAATTTTCTCTATTATTTATGTCATGTTATGTTGATCTTCAAAGTAAACTGTAGTTTGATATTATTGTTTGCAAATAACTTTGCTGTACCCATGTTTCCTGTCGTAGAAACATCATATAAGGATGTCTTGATGTGGATTTCACTTGTATTCTGCTATTGCATTTCCTTTTAATGCAGGTATGATGTAGAAGCCACTTATTTTGATGGTGTCAGATCTGCAAAACAGAAGCAGCTTCAAGAAAAACTGTTGCACATATATTATAGACCCTGAGAAATAATTAGTGACAAATTTGGCAAAGTATTTTGGTGTTAGTTACTTAAGCAACATGTATTATAGACCCTGAGAGGTAAATATTTACTGATATAAGCAGCACCTTATATTAATTAGCTGTGCAAGCTTCTCAAGTTTTCTCTCCACTGGTCATTGAAGAGTACAAAGCTGCAGGTATGTGAGAGAAAAATCTGTTGTCTTCATTTCTTTATCTACACCAGAATGGAGCCCTAGAAGATAAACACCACTTTTTTCTTTGTTTTAGAATTATGTTTCATTTTCACCCTGAATTGTTTGGTATCCATTCATATACTAAGCCTATACTTATGGTAGAACAGACTCATCTCATTTGTGTAGTTAAAGAAACAAAGTACATAAATGATCCAGAGCTTGCAGATCTTTGCATTATTTACTGGTTTCATGTTAAGTGAATTGTTATGAAGTTTGAACCCTCTTTGGCTGTAATTGGTTAGTTGACTTGGTGAAGGGAATGATCAGAAGTTCAGAACTTATTTACTCTGTTGAAAGCTTGAATATTGTTAGCCTTGAGTGACAAACTGAGCTCTTTGAATATTATCTTAGTTTCCTAACATTAGAGGAGAAATTCCCGAACAAGAAGCTACATTTTCATATATTTATGTTGAATTAAGAGTAATATTTCTGTACTATTTTACCCTGTTATTTTCTTCATTCATAATGCTTAAAAAATTTGCCAATGCAAGGTTAAGTACTATCTTGCCATTCAGTTAACTGTTCAACATTTTTGCTACTTAAATTACTTTGGTGTTGTTCAAATTGTTGCCAAAGAGATCATCTCTATAGTAGCTAATAAATAAGTCCTTAGCAGAGTCTGCCACTGTGTATTTCCACTCATACTGACCTTTTTTTATTTTTTTAAATCTCTTAAAGGTGAAGCATCTATACCAAATAGTGAAGAAAATCTTCACCATGTATGCTTTAACAAGCAAGTTCTACTGTACCCTTGCCACCCGTATTCTGCTATAATCTGATTCACATAAAACATTTTAGTAGTACAATTACTGATATTTGATAATTAAATTTTGTTGACAGGAACATAAAATAATGGATGTTGCTCCTGCCAATTGGCAGAGAGCCTGTTTTGTGCTAACGAAGTCAGATGCCCTTGTGGTCGGTTTTAAATATGCCATTTGATTTTGTTTGCACTCTAACTCTTATCATGGAACACGTTTTCTGTTTTCCTAGTATTACTAAACTGAACTAGAAGATGCTGGAAACAGGAATAATGGTTGGTATTGTTGTAACTTCGTTGTTACAAATAATTAAGGGTGCTAATCATGAACCAATATAAATAGTGAGAACTTGGCATAAGGGATAGGGTACTTTATTGCATGAAAGCTGTTCATAATTTGTTTATTCAATTATTTCATGATAGAAAGGACTTTTGCAAAACCTTCACTTCTATGGGCGTACTGGAAGTTTTTCTCTGAATTGAACAGGATCCCTCTTACTAATTGCTATTGTTATTGGTGATTATAAAATAATTCAACTAAGAATTGTCCCACCCAGTGATTTCCTGCCTTTTCTTCATTTCCAGGTGTATTTGCAGAACTCATGCAACAAATGCAAGTGAAAAGAGTACGTGTAGCACTGATGGGTATATGTGCTTTTTGTTTGCTCAAGTGAAATATTACTTTCTCATGGTTTTCTCTTTGTGGTGGGATTTTTATCTTTGCTTTTCCTCTAGGACCTGTTTTCTTTTTTATGGATAAAATCTTTTGTAGGATCTGTTACTTTCTTAAAATTTATATACTTTAATCTTCTTGACTTGCACTTTGGCTGCTAGGTATGGTAACTCAACCCTTTTAGCACAGATTTAACATGGATATTAACTCTGACAAATAGCTTTCTCATAGAAGATCATGAAAATGCTGACACCTGTGGCCTATATATTTACAACCTAATGTTGATGGCAATAGTTCCAGGAATAATAGAAAGTAATACATCAAATTGCAAATAACCCCCTTTAACTTGGACTTCTGCCAAATACCCCTCTATAGTTTCAACTCTATGATTTTATACAATTCAAATTTTAGTTAGCACTCATAAGTTTGCTAGATTTTAAATAGAAGAGATTGTTTGCCACATGTTGAATTACATCTTTGGGATTAAGTGATTATAAGTAGAATTTAATTTTGTTCTCATCTTCACTTTATATATCAATAACGTATTTTAGATTATTCAGTTATAGAGTCAAAAATTTTAACTAAAAGCAATTGCTTATATCTTTGATTGTGAGATATTCTAATTTTGTACTATGGTAGGCGATTCCAATTAGAAACTGTATTAGTTAGAAGGTTAGTTAGTTGGGCTCGTTATTAACTAACTAACCTATAAAGAGGAATTGTAACAGAAGGCTATTCATTCTGGTAGTTGATGAATCTGTTTGTTCTCTCCTATCTTGCTATTCTTCCTTCTCTCTTTAATCTTCCTAATTCTTCCAATCTATTCTTCTTTCACCTATCATACTATTATAACTATTTAAGTTTTCACCATGACTTCTTGATATATTCCACTAGAGTACCAAGCACGAGAGGATGTTCACACGTTTGCAGCTGCACAGGGTATAAAAATTCAAACCCTTTATACTTTGTAGTACTCATTGCCTTTAATTTTTTTTTTCCATTTTCCTGACAACATGTAATTGCTTATGAGATAGAGAATTGCCACAAACGAGAGAATGTTGGCACATCTGCTCACAAACAAGGTATAACGGTTCCATTGCTGCTTTTTATATTTATGTGTGAGAATCTGTGCTTATCAATTTTGTTTGTGCTGTATATGACAGGTATTCCCCCTATGAATGAATGGTTTAAATTTAACACGGTGTACATCATTGCAGCTGTGGTATTATAGAATACTCTTTTGTCATAATTTCAAGTACGAAAAAGGAGTATAGATGATAAATCCGTTCCTAAATACATCTCCGCCATCATCAAAAAGAAGAAAAAAGTATTCATTGTTCCGAAAGAAAATATTGGAATCAAAGATGATTCACTAACCATTTGTTCTTTGCTACAATACACAAAAGCATTAGACTCCTTTTCTAGATGGAAGGGCTCTTTCTTCTCATAGTAGCCAAAAATACATGAAGACAAGCCTAGGATTTTCGCAATGAAGTTAATTTTGAGGAGTAAGAGAAGGTTATCTGAAGTTAGAGACGTGACCCAAGGTGTAAGGGAACCAATTTTATTAATTTAGTTAATTAGTAAATGATTAGATTGCTATTCTTTTTCCTGTGGTAAGGGTTGTCGTAGTTCTTTGTTTTTTGAAGATTGCTGTTGGGCCTATAAGGTGTTTGTGAAAATGACTGAACGATGGATTATGTTTGAGCCAAGTTAGATTAATTCTGGTTTTTTGAATGATTAGATTGCTATTCTTTTTCCAATGCTGTCTTTGGCAACAAAAATGATGTCGGTGGATTTGACAAAAGTTTCGATGGAATGGGTGTTTGTCTTTTGAAGAAGTCAAAAGGAATGAGGTCAATGGAAGAGAATTTGATAGTAGTGAAGATGAAAGGAAATTTCTATCTAGATATTGTCCAGCTGTGTTTTAAAATATGGAAAACTTGATAACCTTTGATTATATGTATATTCTACATTTTAACTTGAATTTGTGTTATTCATTGTGATTAAAATTGATTCTTTGTGCCTTTTTCCCTCATTTCTTCCGTAAAAGCGTAGATGCAGTTGGTAGAACTTTAGTAAGTGGCTGCATACAGTAAATCATTACACCAGTAACCCGGAGGCTTTAGATTATACAGTAAATCATTACTGTACTTTTTTACAGCTCCCTTTCCTGCAACTGGGCAAGTAAAATAAATTGTTATAGTATGGTTATATTCCTGGCATATAAGTAACGGATGAGACTAGGTTTTTTTTTTTTTTTCAAAAGCATTTTCTTTGTTGCTTATGTTTATATCTTTTTCTTGACTAATTATGAGACTAAATACTTTCCTCTTACCTATGACTAAATGTTTCTAACCAATTGGGAACTTGCAAATATAGCATATATATATATATATATTTCTACTAAACAAAAAGATTTAAATATCTCTGACTGGCACGTCAACCGAAAATATTTAAATGCAAGTGTCTTGCATAAATCTGCATTTTGATCTTCTTTAGTCTTCAATGTCTTGCATTGTTTTCATTGGTTGCAGATGCTTCTGCGTACGTTAAGAGGCCAAAACAACCATAAAGGAATCCATTTAACAATGAGATTGGGTTCACTGCCTCTGCAGATAGTGTATTATTTATAATTTTTGTGCCCCTTGTGTTTGTATTTTGCATGTTAAATATGAAATTTGTGCCAATCTAAAATATAGTTTGTATGATTTGGTCTTTGTGAGTTCCTTTTGATTTTGAGTCGCATTGCTTTTTTAATGAATAAGTTATTTGTTTTATGCCACTGACATATTTGCAAATTTTGTACCTTTTTTTTTATAAAAAAATTATATCAAGCAATCCTTTCACTTTTCCTGTCTTGAAACATTTTATTGCTCTCTTATGTCTTAGACACCTTTATAATTAGACTTTTCCCTTTAGAAGGGTTCTTAGTTGTTATGACTAAGCAAGCCTTGGGGAAATGACTATCTTCTACAGATATGGTGCAGTCATTTCGTAAGCAGTTATGGTAAATATCCGAAATAGCTTGTGTAACTAAAACAATCTAATGTGTGTAAAAATGCGAAGGTGCATGTTATGAAACCAAACATTGTTCTTTAGCCATCCCTCGCTTCACTTTGTCTCTGATATTTAAGAAGTGAGGTTTTGAAATTTTTTTGCTCTTTGTCTGCCTGTAACAAGTAACAATGGAGATTACTGTGCCATTTCCTATCATGACTTTTTCTGACCTTGATTTAATTGGCAGATTCCACACTTGAGACCTACTGAATGCAAGAGGTTTAGATTAGTTGGGAACCGTTGAATAGTTATGCCTGTTGAGGGGTGTTATCTGGAGAAGCTGTCAGTGAAATATATTTGCTTAGGAAATCGCAGCAAAGAGTTTAATAGAGTGGGGCATGGATGAAATGTGCCAAAGAAAATTTTGACTTCGGATGGAGTTATCTATGAATGTGGAACTTGGTTTGAAATTTATTTTATGGATACTTGTGTTTGATAGTTTACTATGTTAGCATACAATGCCGGGTTTCCTCTTTTAATGCATTTTGAAGAGTTTGATATCTTTAAAAGAGGCGAGTTATGTGAGAAATGACAGTGTTAGAAAGTGTTGTTGGATGAAAGATGGTTCTTTTTCTTTTCTTTTTCTTCTTTTTATTTTTCGAAATTTACATACATTTTATCAAGCTAAAGTTTTTTAGTTGAAAACCGGTAGTTTGAAACTTCATTTACAATCTGGTTCATCACATGCATGATGATAAGTTCCACCATGTTTCTCTTTCACTTAATGATGTCCAAGATTTTTATAATTTGATTTTAGATTCCAAATCCTGTCATTATTAAGTTTTAGTTGTATTAATATTGTACATGAATTAATCTTATTAAGACTAGAATAACTATATAAATAATATATCATATTTGTTAAGTTATTGAATGTCAATATTATTAGTTTAATTATAGCTATTGACATTATTTTTTCTCTCTCTCTTATGTCTCCTCATAGACCACTTTGTATATAAATATTTTTTGATAAAAAATTGATTTTTTTACCAATAAATTTTATTAGTTAACAGATATTGAGTTACTTTTTCTTTTGGCTGAATAATATTGGGTTAGTTTATGGTTATATCTAGACTAGCCAAATTTACTATTTTTCATAATTAATTGTATATTCCTATAGTGCCCTATGAATTCAAGCCGTGTTTTAAAATATCTGATATAAATGTTTAAAATATATAATTTTGAAATATAAATACTTTTTACAGAAGGACAAATAAGGATTAATTTAAAATTTAAAATTTATTATTAAAATAAATATCAATTAAATACTACAAGAATTTACAATTGAAAAATATATAAACATTCCATGCACCAGGTGTAGAGACTAGTTATTTTACAATGGACAAAAGTCAAGGTTTTGGAATGGTCGAAGATTGAGAGATGGAAATATTATGATTAGAGGTGTTCAAAGGTTTGATTTGGTTTAGTTTTGAAGAAAAATTAAATTGAACCAACTGAAGCGGTTTAATATTTTGTTAGACTTTGTCGATTTTAAAGTTTAATCAGTTTAATTCAATTTTTGTTCTATTTGATTTAGTTTAGTCTAGTTGGTTCATGTTTTTTTTTTATCTAAAAGTAAATTTTTTTTAAAAAAATTATTTCTTATAATATGTAAAATTTAACTTTTAATATTTTACTTCTCTTAAAATTTTAATCAATAATAATTTTAAAATAATTTATTATTTTTATCTTTTTTTTTTTTTAAATTTCATACATTCACAACAAAATTTAAAAAGTAAAAAAAAAAGAACATTTTATAATAAAATAATATAAATAATTTATATATTTCTTAAATAATGTAAAAAAGATAACTTTGATATAAATTTAATTAATAAAAAATTTTATTAATTCAAAAAAAAAAATATTAAATTTTAATTAATTATAAATTTAATAATTTAGTTTGATTCGATTAATTAAACTAAAAATAAACAAAAATCGACAATCAAACCGATCATTTGGATGGCTAACGGATATCATAGCCTGTCAGGTAATTAGCAATTATCTTCCCCCTTGAACGCTCGAGCGGGCTGGGAAGCTGGAGCTCTATCACAAGCAGATCGACAAATGGATGGAAGCTCGCTGCTTAGTTCATTTGCTTCACCTTCATCCTCTGCAACTCATATCAACTTTAAGCTCCAATTCAATCTCAGCCTCCAACGCCCTTCTTTTCATTATTCTTCGTCTTTGGTATTTATCCCGCAATTCCTATCTAAACCCAACAATTCCCCGCCCAAAAACAGCGCATCAGCCGTCTCCCCTCGGACCTCTCTCCGCAGTTCGGCGTTTGCGCTCGAAGAAGCTCTAGGCAAAACCAATGATTCTTTATCGAAAATGTCTGCTCGAGAAATGCTGCCCAAGATTGATAAAAGTGGGAGGTTTTGCAGTCCTAGAGCCGGCAGAGAACTTGCTCTGTAAATTCTTCTTCATTCCAAGATCTTTTAAAGTATTCGTGTGCATTTTCTTGGTTACATATAGTTTGTTAAGCAAAAGTTTTGGGTGTACAGATCCATAATTTACGCTGCCTGTTTAGAAGGGTCGGACCCACTTCGGCTATTTGAGAAACGTATGAACGCGCGGCGAGGTAACCGTCCTTATTTGATTTCTTTGCTTTCTTCATGTAATATGTGAATTCTGTGGTCAAGAGTCAAGACCGGTGATGATTAAGTGTTATATTGAAAGCTGTTATCCCATATAAATGTGCAGAACTCGGCTATGATTTTGACAAGGAGAAGTTACTAGAATATAATCATATGAGCTTTGGAGGGCCACCTGTTACTGTTGAATCAGTTGAAGAAGCTAATGAACTTCTGCAGAAAAATGAAAAGGAGTCTGCCATTGGTAATAGATCAATCCTTTTAAAAAAAAATGGTTGGAGTTGCTTGAAAAAAAGTGGACTAAAACAAGATTACAATTGCTTGGTGAATCACCTGCTAGTTTCTCACTGCTTCGTTGACTTTATATCTAACATACAAACATTGTGTATCCAGTAGGATATTTCAAATCGTACATTTGACATGTCATCAGCATAATTTCATGACAAAATATATTCAGTTAACTTTGGTCTGCTGGTCAAGTTGCAGTTGCATCAGTCAGTAGGAATGAGAGTCATTCGGTCATTTGGATGGCTTTTTTCCCTACTTGTATTTAAAGCAAGCCACAGTGACGAACAATATTGAGTTTTCATGATGTTTCAAGCTTAAAAGTTCTAGCATGTTCATGTTATTAGGTCTCAGGATAACAATATCAAATTTAAACTTTCATTTCATAGACACTAAAGGATATGTGTTTTAACATTTAAGTGTCATCAATTCTTGGTTGTCAGTTCAGGAACAGGGAGTTTTCGGTATATGATGTTCTAAGTTGGCCTTGACATGATATTTCTTTAAATTGGTGATATTAGGCAAGAAATGTTTGTTTGACTGTATTGCAAAACCCTTTTTCAAGATTCCACTTAACTACGATGATGAATTGTCTTCTATATTCTTTTTAATAGTAAGCATATTTAACCGGGACTTCTTTTAAAAGCTTACTACATCGGGCACCTTGTATTAGTGGAAAAACCCATTACCTTTTATTTTTATTTTGTCTACCATAGGTATCATAAATTTGGTTCAGCTTTCTATATTATGTCACTTTCTTTTTTATAAAAGATGCCCCTGTGGTTTCACTTACTTGCCTAGAGTAAAACTCTCTCTTTTTTAATAAATATATGCTGCATCAAAGATCTAGTTTATAAAGCGTTTATAATTTGTTCACTTTCCTTTTTTCTTTTGTAAGTACTTTCTCTAGACTGGTTTTAATCTGTTATTTTCTGTATACCAGAAGCAGAAGTCCTTGCAGCTCCTCCAAAGCTAGTGTATAGCAAACTTATTTTGAGGTAACACATACATAAAGCCAATACTGTTAAACAAAAGCTTTTCATCCCCCACCCTTCAATACTGCAAAACTACACGTTTTTGTGTGTGCTAGTGAGTGAAGGGAGAATAACTGTCCTTCTTGCTTTATCTGCAGGTTTGCGCGGAAATTATTGGTTGCTGTCATGGATAGATGGGATAGTCATGTCCTTGTTATTAACAAAGTCGCCCCAGAAAATTGGAAGGTCTGACAAATGTGATAGAGAATGTGCTCAATTTAAATTCTCTTGCAAAACTACATTTATGCAATTTGTGAGCCTCATTTTTTCTTACAGGTGGAAGACTTCTGTCTTAATAATTTTGCTAGACCTCAGTTATTTATTCTTAAATGTTCCACATTGAATATCCTTGGGGAGATGCCCCCCCAAGAAAAAAAAAAGTCAATGCTTCTTTTGTTCCCTGATATTTCTCTGACTGTCATCGTTGGGAACACTCTCTAGTTTGACATTTCAAATTGTATTACACCACAAAGAGTGCCCCCCCGAGGAGTAGGCAAGGGGAAGAATATGTGTCATGCAAAAATAGTTTCAACCTGAACTTGTGGGTTCACTGAGGCTTAGCTGATTATATATGCTTCTCTCTTTTTCCATTTCTCTCTCCTATCTCCAATCATTATACCATAAATGAATTTGCATTTCAAATTATTGGTCTGAACTCTTCTCTCCGCCGCCCTTTGCTTGAGCATTCTGTTTAGTGAGTGTTCTTTTCTTGTGCAGTCCAAATTCAAAGAGACATGTATTTATAGTCAAACTAACAAGTCAGGAAAATATAAATAATTAAACTTGCTGTAATATCTCATATAATTTGCAGTAGCTCTTCTCTTGTCCTTTTGGATATGAAGCATAAAATGTCTGTTTTAAACCGTTTACTGATATTATCAAGTTTCTGTCATCTATATTAAAAGGATCACCGTGGGTGGGCTTTGTGAGAGGTGTCAGCTTTCCCCTTTCATTGAGCCTATCCTTCCCCTTGCTTCAATTTTAATTGAGAACATGAAGCTCATCCTATGAAAAGGCAAGGAGGTTGGTACCCTTAGCACATTACTATTGTTTTGACCCAAAATTATGAACCTTTTCAGTTGATCACTTGGTTCAATTCTTCATCTGCTGCTTTATGTTTCATTACTCGCACAACATTCCCAAGCAGATGAAAACAGCAAAATCTGCACCGCATACACTGAATATAGAAACCCTTGCTTAACACCGGTTCAGAACATTTTTAAGAAATGCATATTTATTGTGCATATTAACTAGTATCATGCATCTATTGGCTTTGCTGCAGTTGGTGATTCTCTAACCGTCTTTATCTGCCATTTTTTTGTTTATTGTTAGCATAGATTGCATGTAGTTGATATATAGCTCCATTATTGAAAATACCGGAAGTAATTATTGTATCACCTTTAGTTAAGTCAAACAATTAGATCTCAGCATCTTTTTTTTTTTTTTTTACTCTTCTGTATTCATTTTCATTATTTCAGTGGCTGCCTCTGGCAAATACAAGGCCAGCTTTTGACTATTCACCTCTGATTTACCCCTCGTTCATGTACCTTAATGAAACGTCTAATTTATGAATATTATTTTCTTTGCTAATGCTCATACTAGTTTTCATGTTGTTTATTGATGCATTTCAGAATGAGCCAGCAGGTAGGATATTGGAGCTTTCTATTCTTCACTTGGCAATGTCTGAAATTGCGGTGCTTGGGACAAGACACCAAATTGTCATTAATGAGGTTACTCTTACTACTACTTCTACTACTACTTACTTGTTAGCAGTGGGATTTATTTGCTAATGTGGTCTTGCATTACATGGTAGTGAGATTTATGATGAGTCACATAATCAGGTACAGCATTAAAAAAAGGTGACATCAATTAATTTATAACAATTGTGAAATGGTAGCTAATAAGGGACCATATACAATTAGAAGTTTACGGACCAAAATGAAGCCTAACTGGCTAAAAACAATTAATGAGTGGTTTAACCATTTGTTTTTCTTTTCGGTGGTGTTTGGAAGATGAACATTTTACTTTTCCAAGTATTTAAAAATTTATTTATGAAATATTTAGTTATAAAATAATGAAAAACTCTAAAAGATTTCTGTATTATGCGTGTCTTAGACAGCAGAGGAATAGTGATTTTTTTTTTTCCAAAAGATATCACAATCTTTTTTTTTTTTTAATTGTTTTTGGATGGGGAGGGGGAATGTGAAGGCAGAATGTTACCGCCGTTACTTATCGTCATTTCTGATGTATGGTTGTTTTGCAGGCGGTGGATCTCGCTAAACGGTTTTGTGATGGAGCAGCACCACGTATCATTAACGGGTGTCTCCGGACATTTGTAAAAGATCTGGAGCAAACACGATTAGCTGAGAAATCTCACAGTCGAGATGAAGGGTTTCGTTGATTTAGATGCATTCATTGCCTTCGGATACTGCTCTGTCTTCTAATTGTTAAAAATCCTGTACAGTATTTCAGGAATAGCAGTGAAGTTAGTTTGAGAACTCACAAAATTTTGTTGTCTCTTATTTTCATTTGGATATATTACTGACTGGGGGCGGAAGAGAAGGGGAGGGACATATGTCTGAAACAGGTAATAATTACCTGACCATGAAACATGGTAACATGCATATGTTACAATATTTATTAGTCTCTAATTTCAATCATTGTAGTGTGATACTCCTCACTCCTCAAAGGACTCACCGTATTTTTAACATTCTACCGTGTATATATTGTAATAATATTTGTTAGTCTTTAGCATTGTTGTTAAATTTATGAGTTGACTATCCGATTTTAACGAGTTTAAGTTTTTATTTAAAGAAATCATGTTAATTTGTTTGTAAATTTAGACTCAATACAAAGTTAGTTTAATTTATCTTTAATTCAGATAAATTCAGTTAACTTAATGTGTTCTGAATCGAATTTGATGAATTCTCCTATCACTGAGTCAAATTGAGTTTAAAATAGATAAAAATTCTTAAATCTAGTATAATTCATTAAAGAGGAACTTAAAAATAATATTTATGTATAAATTTTATTAGAATTTTTATATTAAAAAATATAAATTATATAATATAAATGATTTTTTTAAAAAAATTAGTATAATTTAAAGTAATATTTAAATAAATTTTTGTTTGAATATTATATTTTATAGTGATTATTAACAAATATAAATTCTCACGAGTTTACATTACGAATTTATTTTCTCTTTACAAATTTATTTTCACTCACGAATTTGACAACCTTAATTTCTAGTCTCTATCAATGTAGCGTGATCCTTCTCATAAGTGCATGGATCTGGTCCACATAAGTGAGATGCATGTTTATCTTATTTGGATTGTTATGGTTTAAAATTTTTTTAATTTTAAAGGATGTAAAATACAAAATAAAAATAATTTTACTATTGATAACTACCAAAGAAAAAAAGATGTTTCGTATTAAATTTTTTTTTTATATAAAATCTACATCATCAATATTAACTTGGAACATGCATAGTCTTTGAATTTGCAGAGAATTCGAGTTTAGTTTCTTTTCATAGGACTTTCGATATTTTAGTGTGGAAAAAAAATATTTCTATCCTTGTTCTTATAAGGATTTTAAAAATTAAATCGGATTGGCTGATTCAACTGAAAATTGATTTTTAGTCCAGCTTGATTAGTCCAAAAAACTAGTTAGTCAAAAAATTAGTCAAAAATCAATCAAATTGGTCAAAATTAATCAAAACTGGATTGGCTAAAATCGGTTTGAATTGGTCTACAATAATTTTCTTTTTAAAGACTTTTTTTAGATAATAGAATAATACAGGTCAAATAAATTAAAATAGAAGGTAATTAAAAGCAAGGGGAAAGTTGAAATATAGAGAATTTTTTTTAAATAGAATATAAGAGAAATAAATTGTGTATACTTGGTTATTTTTTATGCTTGTTTTTTTATTATGTTTTAGTTTCTAGTAACATTTCTTTTAAATATTAAGATATTTAGTCAAAATTATTATTTATTTTTTTAATTTTCTAATGATAAGTAGAATCTTAATATAATTTAGAAACTTTAAAAATTTAATATTAAATACTCTTAACTTTTAATTATAGATAATTTTTGTTTTTAATTAAAAATAATTTTTGTAGTATCTTAAGAATTATTGAATTAGTAATTAAATATATAAAATTTACTAATATTTATTTGTTACATTAAAATTTTAATATATAAATTTTTTAAGAATATATATTTAATTATTACTAATTTGACTACAGTTCAACTAATGAATCATAAATCACTACGAGTTCTTATGGAGAGGAAGTTCTCTCAATAAAGTTAGTAAAAGAAAGAAAAAAAAAAAAGTAGGAGATGTTGCTAAATGATATATATATATATATATATATATGTTAGATGATAATTTTTATTTCTATTATTTAGATGTTTAAAATTAGTTACAAAGAGTGAAATTTAAATGAAAGAATTTTTTTCACAATTAATAAAATGAAATAAATTATCTTATAGATCGTATTTTTATAATCCATGTTCTATTAAAACATTAATTATGTTATTTTTTAAGATTGGAATTTTTTAAAATCATACAATATAAATTAAAATAAAAAAATCCTTCTAATTAGGCAAAAAAAATAGAAGAATAAATTTAATATTTTCATTAAACGTTCTTAAATAAGAAAAAAAAAAGACAAATAATAATGGATTGATCTAAATATCTAAACTTTATAATATTTATTTCAAAATCAAAGAATCTCACTTAGAAGAGAGTGAGAAAAAGAGACCTCAACCATAACATATAATGCATCATACATTTATAAGAGAGTGATATAAAAGAGTGAACGTGTATGGGATTCATTTCTTTTTCTCTGTTCACATATAAAAGAGTGAATGTATATGAGGTTCATTTCTTTCTCCTCTATTCACTCTTTTTTTTAATCTTTCTCTAAATATATATTATATATTTATTTGCTAAATGTCGAGGATTCAAATCCAATTTTTTTAGATATGGATTTTTTGTAGTAATACATTGTGCATTTAGATATGGATTCTCTATCTTTCGCGTTTCATGTATTTATTTGGTAAATGTCGAAGATTCAAATCCAATTTTATAGACATGGATTTTCTATAAAAATGTACTATGCATTTAGGAAAAAGAGTGAATGTATATAAACCTTTTTTTTTTTTCATTCTCTCCTTTTGTCCTCTTTATTTCTCCCTAAAGGTATATTGTGCATTTATTTGTTAAATTCAAAGGATCCAAATCCAAAGTTTTTGAGTAAATTTACTTTTTTTTTTATTTTGCTGAAATTATTCCGTTCATCTATTTATTTTTAAATTTTACAATCTCTTTTAAACAAAAATTGCCTTATATTTTAATCCAATTTTAAATATTTCATAAAAGCTCCATTAACATCTATTGTTTTAATACCACATTTTTTTATTAAAATACTTTTTCATTAATCTAAATATATTGAGCAATTTGTTTCTTTTCTACAAGAATTAAAAATCACACTGTTTCATAACCTAAGTACTCCGCACCTTTATTATTGTTGTTCATTGAATTATATTCAAATATGCACAAATAAAAAAGATCTTGCTTTTATTAAATTTAACAAAGATTTAAACTAATTATCATTTATCAACCAATATTAAGTGTAATACATGCCTTTTGTAGGGAATTTGCATAAAAGAGGTAGAAAAAAACTTTAAAACTATCATAATCTTTTCACATAAAAAGCATATGTCACACTAATAGCTTGATAATAAAATAATAATTAATTTAAGACTTTGTTAAATTTGATGAAAATAAAATCTTTTCATTTGTGCATTATTAAGATATAATTCAACAACAAAAAAATGATGATGAAGATGAGGCTATTTAGTTTGCCAAGTCGTATTATCCATAATTCTTAAAAAAAATATTCAATATGTATTTAGGTCAATAAAAGATATATTAATAAAAAATATGTAATATTAGGTTATCAAACATTGGTTTCCTTTGGTTTGCTATTAGGTGAACACATTTTCTTTACATAACTTATATAATATTTATTGTATTTTTATATTTATTATTCTATCTGTCAAATTACCTTTTAAAAAATAAAGACAAACAATTATTTTTTATTATACCTATTAACATTTTACATTCTTTTCATCATTATATTTTTCAACCAAACATATTCTAAAAGAAAAAAAAGTTGATGGTACTTTTGACCACAAATTTAAAATTAAACTAAAATATAACATAATTTTTTATTTTAAGAAAAAGAATATAATTTAGTCTAATTTTTTTTCATAAATTTTCACCCGCTGTCAAACTAAAATCTCGTTGAAAATAAACATAAATCAATATTTGATGTGTTTTAGCTGCACTGGACACTTCGGAACGAGAATTAGATCTCTATAATTAATTAAATTAATATTTTTGTGTGTTTACCAAGTATGATCTAATGACTTGACCAAAAAGCATATGTTGGTTTATTCATTTATTTGTTTTGTTGATTGAGTGAATAGTATTATATATATACATTTTCATACTTGTGAATAAATTTTAATATGATGAATTCTTTATATAAATTTAAAATTAAATTAAAAAATTCCTATCACTAATATTATATTCATAAAATTTGACACTAAATCAAATGGTTTTAGCCTAATAATAAATTTTAAAAATTATAATATAATATTTTAAATATACATTTAATTATATATTACAATTATCTAAATTTTACAATAAAATATTACAATATAAAAGAATAAGTTAATTAATATTTCCCCCTCCACGCACGCAATTGCGCGCACACACAAAAGGAGGAATTAATTGAAATCAGTATGAACTAAAATTAACCTTACACTATTTCATAATTTTTTATAGGACAAGTTGCTTATAAAATCTATCATTAAATAAAAAATTCTAATTATAAAAATCACACTCACAAATTTTCATCAATAAATTAATGTATAATATTTTTTTCAAATAAAAAAACTTTTAATTATTTATTATACACTCAATGTTACTAATTTGTTCTAAAATTTAATGTATATAATTAACAAAATAATTATCCTAATTCAAGGATTAAATCAATTAAAATAATTTGTTATGATAAAATAGTGAGGGACGAAGTAAGTAAGTTTTATATTAACATCAAAAGAAATGATTTAAATAAGAGGTGAGAGAAGAGAATAATCACTCATATCATACAAATTAATAATCGAGATTAATGTAAAATTTATTAAAAATTTATAATAAATACATTTCTTAATTTTTTATGAATCTTAATAATTAATTTATGATACAAAAATAGTTATATATATATATATATATAAAGGGGTATCAAGTGAAAAAAGTAATTTTATGTTAAAAATAAAAAATTAATGATGCAGATTAATATACAAATTGTCATAAATATATAATAAATATCTTATTTTTTTTATTAACCTTAATTATTAATTTATAATTTAAAAGTAATTATTTTCTCATCTCATATATATATATATATATATATATTTATTGAGATTGTTCGAAAGACGTAGTGGCAACGGAGAATGGCTGTTATTAACCCATCACAGATTCACGAGTCGGAAATCGAGCGGTATGAAAATTGGACGCGTCCGATGAGGTATGATCGAGGAGAACGTGGCATCTCACAATTGGATATTATTTGCCACTTCCGTGAGCATAGCATCGCCATTTTATATTTCCACGGATACCCTTGGGCGGCTGGGAGACTTAGGGGTTGTAGGTAAGGCTAGTTTTGGGATCTATAAATAGAGGTGCTGGGGAAAGGAGGCATCGCAACGCAGGCCTCCATAAGCTCCCAGATGTTTCGATCCCCCCTCATTCTTTTCCACCCAAACCTATCTCTCTTCCTCTGAACAAACTCTCTCCTTTTAAAGCCCTCACATACAAATTCCTTGCCTCCTCTCCTATAAAGCAATTCTGCTTTCAAATTCTTCCCGCTCTCAGCACTTGTATATCTTCCTCGTTCCTCAATTCGTATACACAGATCTCTATAATTCAAACCCTAGATTTCTTCCTCGCTATTAACACATAAAGGTCTGATATCGATCAGATTCCTCTCAATCATCTTTCCACAGCTGAAATCTGATCTTAACTTTGTAATAATATCTAAATCCATTATAAAAATGCCCGTTAGGGTTCGTCTGATTTGTTTTTGTTTTCGTTTTCGGTAGTTGATTATTGCGATATTCCTTAAGTATTCTCTTTTCCTAAAACAATTAGACATGTTTGCAACTATAGATACTTCTAAAATCCGTTCTTGATTTTCACTACTACGAAACATCGAAAGTTAGGGTTCCTTGCGGGGGGTTAATTTTATTGAGCTAAGACTTTTTTTTTTTCTTTTTTCTGGGGAAAAAAAAAAGATTCCTTTCAGAGAAAAGTAAAGGTTCAGCACTAATTACTCTGAAATATTGTGGTTTATAGATCGGCATCCTTGTTAGTGGTATAGTGCTTGAAGCATATATAATATTGTATAGGAATGGCCGATCAAGGATTGGAAGGGAGCCAACCGGTAGATCTAAAGAAGCACCCTTCTGGGATCGTGCCTACCCTCCAGTGAGTACCAGTTTTTCAAATGTTTCCTAGTTTACACTTTTCCGTGCCGCCTGATGGATTGCATGAGATGGACGTCCGTTTTGTTTCGATGAATAATATATATTTTTAATAAATGCGTTAATTGTTTTTAATAACCAAACAAAAAATTGATTGGATATTGTCATTCAAGTGGTGTTGCATGGTGGCGGTTTCTTATGATTCAGATGCGTTGTCACTGATATTGAGAATTCAACTTGCAAACAATTGGACATCAGCTGGGTTTCCTGTTAATATGGCTAAAGAATCTCAGTATCCCCTTGTTTTTATCTCATTGATGATAGGTCTTATTTCTGGCCAGAAGCTTTCTTTAAGATTGACCTGTAAATCGTCAGTCTTTTTTCTGGTGTTTGTTAATACAGTTATTTTACTTGAATAAATTGTGTTTATTTTCCTGTAATTTTAATACTCACTTGAGGTTCAATGCCTTGTAAACTTGAATTGTGCTAGGGGTATCCTTGAAAGACAGTGGAAACTTAGGTACTCAAAGACTAGAAATCTTATATATACACGTAGAAATCTTATATATACACAGGAATTTTGGTACATCGGTGAACATCTTAAAGATACACTGTCCTGATCAATGGAAAAAGATCATTTAAGGGGCAAGAATTACCTCAATTTATCAAAAGACAGATGTGTGTGCATAATTGCTAATTGGCATTTTCTTCCATTTGCGGTAAACCATCCTACAAATAATCCTTGGCCCGTTTTTGCCTTTGGTTTACATTAAATAACTCCCACCTATATGAACACACTCCAACAAATGGGCTATTATCTAGTGGATGTGAGCTAGTCTATGGCTTTAGTCTGCCAGCACTGTGGCACATGCCATATGCATGGTGTCTGTAAAATTGGCAGCTGTGGCATCCACGGTCTACCACAGAGGAAATGGCTAGCTGCACGCTGGAATTGTAGCACAAGGAGCTCCATTGAAGCTCCTCCTTGCTGAAATCCTCAGTCATGGAAATTTTAACCTCTGTTCTTTACAACTTTTTTTTTTAATAATTTCTTTCTTGACCATTGACAGACATCCATTCCTTCTCTGTCTCTTATTTCTCTGTTTCTGCTGAAATTATGGGATTTTCTTTTTCATGTTTATACACACATGCATGTGCACATACACACACACTATCACCCTTCTAAATGTCCCCATTGCTCCATACATGGCATCCATAACGCCATCAACCATGGTGCCATGGTGGTTTTGGCAATCACAGTTGTTGGCTGCCATGCACTATGTATGATACTTGATAATTTACTATGTTTTCCTTCCCCCCTTTCCCCACGGGATTTTAACTTATGTTCATAATAACTTTTTTTTCCTCTGTTCCTATGCACTGTGGACTGTATAGGTATATTAAGCAACTTGGTCTTTTCTGAGTATTTCTGTAGTTGCCTTGCTCTATCAAGCATAACATATACCTGTCTTCTGTTGTGACATTCTGTATCACTGGAATTTGTTTTGCATGTTTATTATGTGAATATGTTGAAACAAATATCCAATTTTTGCAATGTAAGAAATAGCCCTGGCTGCAATTTATTCTTTCCCTTCCTGTGGATTTCAACTTGAGTTTCAGTTACAGTGATGGATGCAATGCAACTTCTAACTTGGCCTTCCCTGCAAAAGTAAAAAATGACATCATCAAATGTTTATTTTAGTGGGAAAATCCAATATTATGTTCATTGAAGTTTCCAAGGATTCTAAATCCGTGTGTGAATTCTTGTTTTCATACGATGTCATTAGTAGATCTTGGTATCTTATAATTTCCTGAATGTAAAAAAAAAAGTGTTACTTAATGCATTATATAAATGTTTTATACGTATGTTGATCAAATTGTAGAGCTTCCTGTTTGGTTTTGTTGCTGAATATGATGTTATTACTATCCTTTATCAGACTGTTCTTAGCCCAATTTAGCTATTTGAAGCATCAAATGGGATTTATAGCCCCATGCGAGACTTATTCTTTTAGATGGATATCTTTGTATGTGTTTTTTTAAGACGGATTCAAAACATATGCTCAAAAAGTTTTTTGGTAAAAATTCTAGGATTTTATCAGTTATATGATAAGCTTTGCTTCTATTTACATTGGAACGTGTTAACAATTTATACATTTTCTACTTCCAGGAATATTGTTTCAACAGTCAATTTGGACTGTAAGTTGGACCTTAAAGCAATTGCACTTCAAGCTCGAAATGCTGAATACAATCCCAAGGAAAGTATTGTTTGTTGACAAAATTTGAGCTGTGGACACATAGTTTTTTTTTTGTTTTTTTAACTAAATTGCTGGTTACTTCCATTAAATTGCACTGATTCTATCAGATCCAAGAAGCTTGGTTTATCTAAGTTCTTATATTAAAGTCATCATCGGTATCAATTACTTGTCACTACGCTTCTGTTGTCTGTAATCGTATACATGTCCTAGGTTACTGTTCATTATATATCTGCATTGCTCATGTTTTTGTGATGGGATCTTTGCAGCGTTTTGCTGCTGTGATTATGAGGATCAGGGAGCCTAAAACAACTGCACTCATCTTTGCATCTGGCAAGATGGTATTGTCCTTTCTAGCACTTGGTACTATTTGTGTCATTATAGAATTGTGTGTTATTATTGTTGCTTGTAACATCTGATTTACATAACAAGTAGGTGAAGTTGGACTTTAGTTTGTCAGTGTGTGGTGCTGGTCTTGATTTCACTGATTAAATAAGTACATCAATAGGATCGGAGGAAGGAAAACTAGTGTGCCTTAGTTATTTTGATGCTTGTAATGTGGTTGTAGAGTTTACGTAAGTCTCACTTTTTCAGATTGTAGTTGAATGTACATATTTCATGTGTGTTCTAAAGTTAAATGGTATGATTAGGTTTGTACTGGAGCTAAGAGTGAGCAACAGTCTAAATTGGCAGCAAGGAAGGTATGCTATTGTTCTTCTCTGTTCTCATTCATCATCTATATATTATTGGTGTTTTTCAAGTGGAAGTTCATTAGACTGGGGATCCTTGCCATTTATGGTAGCTTGTTTTTGACCTTATTGTAGCCATATTTGGATTAGAATAACTCCTTTATGTATTGAAGGAGGGTGGAACAGCTAAATGTTCTGATCACATGTTTACAAGCAAGAAATACATTATTTTCTCAATTGTGATTTGGGAATCATGTTTTTCTTTAAATTGGTAGTACTGTCTAAATTGTCCTTTTTTTTTTCCCTCCTTCAGTATGCTCGAATTATCCAAAAACTTGGTTTCCCAGCTAAATTTAAGGTACCGTTTAAACTTCTCTCTCTATTCATCTCCATTGAACTAGTTTCATATCAAATTGTCTTTTTCTATGCTATGTAAGTGGTACTTGATTTTTTATTGTTTTCTTTTGGATTATGCTTTAGGATTTTAAGATTCAGAACATTGTTGGCTCTTGTGATGTCAAGTTCCCCATACGGCTTGAGGGCCTTGCATATTCTCATGGTGCTTTCTCAAGTGTAAGTCCTGAAATGAACTTGTTATTGTCTAATTTCCTTTGTGAATTGTCTTGGCAACATTGTCCTGCCAACACTTACTCAAGAATTCTCTTTTGATATAATGCTGCATTTGAAACATGGACTTATTATATAGGTGCTATTTTGTGTCTTGAAATATTATATTTCTTATTTTGTTTCTCGAAAGGATTTTATGCGCCTATATGGGATTATGGTGAGTTTTCTTGAAAGAACTATGTTGTCAGAAGTACTGAAGGTGTAATTCATGGAAGACTTGGATTTGACTCATGCAAATGCTAAAACAATTTTGGTTTCCATGGCAAGCAAAATATCCTACAGCCTTTTATTTTTTTTGAAAATATGATATAATTAAATGCTGCTCTGGCCCCACTAAGCATTTTCAAAATTATAAATACGGGAGGAAACTGATGATACCTAAATGAGGAGTACTCGATGTCACGATGCTTCTAGTCTTGTAAAGTGTGTGCATAATTCAAAAGGGTCATCGTCAGTTCCATCTTTAAATGGATGGTGTTGATTTTCTGGTGTCCGATAATCCACTAGAAAGTTTAGGGAATAATGGATATTTGTTAAACTTCCTTTTTCCCTGGTGGTTAGTATGAACCAGAGCTGTTTCCAGGACTAATTTATCGTATGAAGCAACCGAAGATAGTCCTGCTTATATTCGTCTCAGGAAAAATTGTTCTAACGGGAGCTAAGGTAGTATATTTGAGGTATTCTATATTGTTCCATATTTTGCCTTTTTCTGGTTTGTGGAATTGAAATTGTCTTATTTCCATCTCTATAGGTGAGGGATGAAACTTACACAGCCTTTGAGAATATCTATCCTGTGCTCACTGAGTACAGGAAAAACCAGCAATGGTATGGACATGGCTCTATTCACTTAACTTCCTATTTGGCAATTAGGGAGCACGTCGTGATAATCACCGGAGTACTATTAAATGAATTGCCATCGATGTCTACTTTTGTTTTGCTTTCTTCATTCAGGCATCTGGATTATAAATGCATGTAATGTAGATCTTGTAGTTCTCCTATTTACTATTTTTATTTCAAAAGGGGGGTTGGGGGTATTTGTGTGTTGCTAAGGATGCTTCTGAGCTCTGATTATTTTTTGGAATATTTGCTGTTTGCTGTTGATGGCAGATTACTGTCAAGAGCAGCAGCGAGATGAATTGTGGCTCTGCACAGTTGGGACAGAAATTTGTTGGATTGGATCGTGGAACTTGATTGAGCTGTAAATATTGAGAAAGGAGATCTCTGGAACGAGATAAGTCAAGATGAAGCCATTTGTCTTGTTCTGTCTGTTTCTCGATGGGTTTTAATGTAGTGAAGTGAGAAGCACATTGACTATTGGCACATTAGAGGAGAAAATGATTTGGATGAGGCAGGAAAAAATTATAAGAAAACATACTGGAAATAACACACTTCTTGTTCCTTGAACATTGATTGGGTCTTGTGCTGTCCTATAATGTTTTGGTGGGGTATTTAATTACATATTTTCTTATGATGTTTCGTAAAAGTCAAACATAATGTTTATAAACCTTGGCCATATAAATTGATCTGGCTACATAATTGTTTAAACAACGAATTAAACCTTACCGATGGCCGACTAGTTGAAATGACGTTTGGGGACGGGCAAGAACAAGGGAACGAAGTTAAATTATTAATTCATGTATGAAGTTTATTCTGTGTTTGAATTCTTGAATATATCTGGCAAATAAAATGTCTTGCTCCGAAGTTTAGCCAATGTTAATTTTGTCCTAAAAAAATTATTTGTTTTAGTCGTATCATTCAAGCTTATATTCTGTTTTTTTTTTAATTTTATTTACCTGATAATTTTCTTAATGTGTTATTTGATCCCATTGGGGCGTTGAAGCTTATATTTTTGAATTTATTTTTTCTTTTTGGGCTGATTCCTTTCAAATATCTTAAATAGGCTAGTGGCGCACGCAAAACAGGTTTTAAGGATAATTTTCTTAAATCCTAATCAACGTGGCAAAAGCTTTTTACAGATCACTTGCTAACGTCAACCATGGATATCTCTTCTGTCCAATTATAACTCTAGGGGTAGCAAAGTATTAAAAATTGCATTTAAATATTTTCGTCCTATGAAACCCACTTACACATCTGAGCGCACGAAAATCATTTGGTGTCACAGCATTGCCACTGTGGCCCTTTCTCTAGAGTGCCCCATGGTTAAACCTCCTCTCTCGGGTCTGTCTCACTACCTAAGACCTCTTTTAAATTTCCTTTGGTTCTTAATTGGCGACTTTTGGTATAATAATGGGAAGGGAAAAAGAGAAGAAATTACAAAAAATGAGATATAAATGATTTATACAATGTTTATTATATTTTTGTTATTATTATCTAACAATGTTTATCTCTCTTTTTTATTATTATTTTATGTAAGGTATGAGAGTCATCACATTCTTTTTTTTTTCATACCTAACAATCTTGTTCACTAAACATATAAAAGTTGTAGAGGAAAAATGAGAATGGCTTTTCATTACATAGGCCTAACAAGTTAAGATGCAGTGAGACTGAGCTTAGAACGAATGAGTTCAAGTCCGCTCTTCTCGAAAGACCAACTGTAGGAACCAGAAAGCTTTTTTAAAATTTTATTCCTTCAAGATTTGACACTCATCATCGTGTAGATCTGATGGACGAGAGTACAAATATTCAAAGCTTAACTCAAAATCCAAAACTCCAAGAAAGAAATATGTATGAGATTAGATGCCCACCATTAATAAATATGAGATTTTATATGAGAAATATATGCGACACAAGTAGAAATAAATTGTGTTTTCAAATATAAATAAAAGTTCAAAGCAACGCTATCTTTTTTATGCATGACAATCTGTATCTACCGAAAAGAAGTATATATTATTTTGGGTGGTATTTTATAATAACAAGTGGGGGATTGTTGATGTGTTATTATAAAATATTTATTTTAGCAAGAAAATAAATTTTGCTTTAATTCTGAGCGGCTGTGTGCTGTAAAATATGGTTCGAGAGTTTAATAGTTATGAAGGTCAAATTTAATGTATTTTAACAATTACAAGCACCAGGACAAAGGGATTAAGAGGCCTTTAAACAATGAGTATCTAATGACTATAAAATGCCCTTAAGTTGGTCAATGATTTAGAATGTTGAGAAGTTCTTCTTGTCCTATATATATGGTGATACTATGGAAAAAAGGTGTGGATGTTCGAATTTTGTCTACCTTGTTGTGCTGGGGTTATAGACTTAAACGGGTATTTGGGCGTTGTTGTATCTTGAAAATAAGACGTTTAGGCACCTGGAGATATAACAAAATCAACTTATGAGAGGCGCAATAAAATACAAGGAATGCTTGTGTAATATTAAAAAACCAGAAGGGAGTTTGAAGGATTTTTTGTTATATCAATAATGTATAACTTATTTCAACGATTGAATGGCTCTTAGTAGCAACTAGCCAATGGAACGTGGAGGACATCAGTCTCCTCGCAATGGGATAGAAGGAACTCAACAAGGTTCGGAATTGCAGCCTATTTGGAGCAGTTGTACCGCTCTGTGGTAGGAACTACATAATGACTCGATCACTGCTCAGACTATACAATCGCATTCAATGGTGCCCGCCCCAACGCCTCTTTGTTAGGGCATGTTCTTGCTGCAATGGATTTAAGCTGCTTGAATATTGTTCCGGAAGGAGATGTAAAGAACCTTCATCTCCTTTCGGTATTACTGCTCAGCGGGATAACTTCAAACAAAATGCCGCAATTTTAGAAGACTCTCTCTCTCTCTCTCCTGGGTGCCTCGTTTTAGAAATGGGGTAGCTCATTGGCTGCAGTGTTCTTGATAGCCGAGTTTAGCCCGGGGAGATACCTCAGTGTAATTGAATCGGAATCCTATGATAAAATATAATCCTAATCTATATATATATATATATATATATATATATATTATTCACTGATATTTTTTTAAAAAAAAATTTTTCACATGGGATCCACTGAAATTTTTTTCCCATACAGGTGCAGGGTCAATGCTAGTTTTGCATAAAATAATAATAAATAATAATGCAAAATGCCAACCTTTCATAGCAATGGAGATTTTAAAAATGTAACTATATCAAGTTTTGAATAAATTATTCTCTTATTCTTTAAGAGATAACTATTTCTTAATATAAAAAAAAATATAAATTCTCCTGAGGTTAAAATATGACTAAAACTATGTTTAAAAATAATATTAATTTTTTAATAAAAAGATAAGTTATTAAATAATAATTTTTAAAATATTATTTTAATGCTATTTATTAAGTTGAAAACTTTATATTTAATTTATTCTGAATTTTAAAAAATAATTATTTTTATATTAGTCAAATATATATTTAATAATTGTTATATTATATATAATAGATATAAAGATTTTTTGGGTTAAAATGAGTATAGTTATAACTCATATTTTTTTTGGGTACAATTATATTCTAATACAAAAGTAGTATATTACATCATTTGATTTTAGAGAATGAAAGCATAAATTTTTCAAAATAAAAAAGTGATCATATAATTTAAATATCTTTTAAAGAAGAGAGTATAATTTATTCCAAAATTTGTATACAATATAGATTTAAAAAAAAAATTCTCAACTATACTACATTCCGATGTATTTCGAGAGATTCAAATGATTAAGAACGGAGGTATCTCAGATTTCCAAATATCTAACAGTTCCATGTTTAAATATGACACCATCACCACCATAAAGAACAACGTATCTGATTATAAACATCCTAGATACTTGAACAGCTTGCATATGCAATTGTCAAGATGACAACGAGACACTTCAATAACAAGTGACAGCATAAAATTAGTTTGGTGACATTTTTTTTTATTAATATAACAAGAGAAGAAAAGTATAACTACAAGGCAATATTATAAGAGCCTATACTACATATACTAATTTTAGATTCAAAATATTGCTGAGGGGTGCCTGCAATTCCTCCTGAATTATCAAAACTTGACATGACGTAAACCTGGACATCAAACGCCAAACATCTTGCTGTATAATTTGTAATGAAGCTGTAATTGAAGATGTGATTACAGAAGCTGAAATTGTGAATGTCTCAACACAGAAAGGCGTCATGGATAATCTTGAGGGTTATAAACCAACTCCAGCTGAAAAATGAAAAATAGAGCATGCTTCATAGCTTCCAAGAAAATGTTAATTTGTGATTGGTGTAATTTATCAATCCAAACCCCCTTCCTAAAAACAGTATGTCCAAACCAAGATGAAATCAAAACTCAATTCTCCCGTTGTTTGGTATTATGGCTTGCACACCGAAAGGAAAATTGCCAACCATCATAATTAGACAAGAGGAGCACTCCTAGGACAATTTTGATGTGAAGTTCGTTTAGCATGCGTTTGCTTCTGGCCCATTTGCCAGTATTGCCTAAAAAGCCCATGAACCAGAGGTAACGCCATGTCTGGACCTAATTGAAGATCTTCAAATATTTTGTAGTTTTGACAAAGCCATATCATATATAAAATCAAAATAATAAGTATAGTGTAGTTTGATTCTTAACAAGTCCGATCAAACCATGTTTGTAATCAAGTAGAAAGCTCTAGCGCATATATCTTGTCAATTCGCAAAGTTAGAGGAGAACCAACCTAGATTGCCTCGAGTAAAAGAGCACCCAAAAAAACAAAAAATGATCCAGGTACTCCTTGGATGAATGGCTAAAAGGATGGCAATTCTCAATAGACAAATAATGGGCATGGAGAACGGATGTCAATGGAAATGCATTTCGCAATAATTTCCATACAAATAAAACAATATAGAATGGAAGTCAAATTTTCCACACATCATCCCACACTGTAAAAAGCTAATCTAAAATCCCAGATTAACAAACTATATCTATCTGCCATAGAATATTTACTAGCATTATTACTTGTTCATGCAAACTTACCCTATAAATGAAAATGGGATATAAGCAATTTGATGCACCCTGGAGAGTAAAGTTGGGCCAATGCCATTTCAACATCCTCTTCATACAAACTATGGTCACTTACTTTTTCATAAAAGGGAGATGAGTCTGATTTTATTGGCTAACAAAGATGGCTATAAAGAGAAATATTACTACCATCTACCACTTGCCACTATAGATGATCACAAATGAGAAAACTAGACTTCTTGATACCCTTCCACGTCCACATTACAGTTGAGTGATTATTCAAACAACCCGAATGCCTATCTTTATAATACTTTGGCTATAATATTCAAGCAAATAGGGAATATGATTTGTTTGCAAGTAATTGCTAAACATGCTTTGCCAAAAAGGCCTTATTAAAATATTGAGTTTGCTTAAAACCAAGACCACCTTAAATATCTAGGCTAGCATACACTCAACTATGGAAATCAATGAGGTTTTAGTGCAAAATTAGAATAACCCTCAAACAAAGTTTAAATTTTTAATATTAATTTGGTGGCAATATTTTTTAAGAAGCTCAAAACAGGATAAATGATATGTTAGTATAGAATTAAGAATAGATTTAGTCAACATTAATTGACCAGCCTATAGTAACAAATTTCCAAAGCTTGAAGCTTTCAATTAACCTTATCAACTTCTCAATAAAGCTGGGTTTTTTGATGACCTAATCCACTTGGCCACTCACATATCTTCCCCAATGAGTCTTAAATTTGACACCAAAAATACTAAATAGAATATTTTTAAAAATTTATATAGAACACATGGACTAAAACTAATTTCTACTTTACAAGGATTGATACATCATCCTAAAATTGTGTTGTTATGCTATAAAATAGATTGAACCATGCCACACACTAAAGGTGAAGCTTTAAAAAAGAATAACATGCTATTCACATACATTAAGTGGGAAACCAAATCTGAGTTTTGACAAACTTTTATACCTTTCTAGGATTTATTTTGTTTAGTATTATGAGTCATACATGACAAGATGTTAGCATATGAAATAAGAAGATAAGGGGAAAGATGATTCACTTTGTTGCGCAAGAATAAATGGCTCCATAGGATTCCCAATTGGTATGTCTTCATATGAGACAATAGTAATACATTGCATTGTAAGCTAAATCCAATGGACTGAAAATAGCACTTTTTGCAAAATAGCTTCCAAAAAATTCCATGAAACCTTATTATATGCTTTAGCTATATCCAACTTATATGCACACAATCCTAACCAAGGCCTCTTTGTATGATGCAACTTATGTATAGTCTCATAATCTAAAATAATATTGTTCGATATAAGTTGACCTAAAATAAAAGCGTTTTGGTTGGAAGCAATGATCTCTATTAATGTATGCTATAATTGATCATACATGATTTTAGATATTAGTTTATAAATCATATTGCATAAACTAATAGGTCTATAGTTTAAAGTTTGAGGTGCATCACATTTAGGAAGCAATGTAATATAGGAACAATTCAAAGCTTTCAATAATAACCCACATGAAAGAAGGTAAGAATCAATCGAATTAAATCCTTTTTCACTACATCCCAATTGATGTATGACAAGGGAGGAAGAAGAAGAAGAAGAAGAAGATAAAACAAAAAGGGGGGGGGGAGGAAAGATGTAAGAAGAAATGTAGGAAAAACCCTAAAAAAAATATTTTTTATTATTCAAGGTTATATGCCTTTAAGTACAACTACTATGGGTCATATATAACGCCATTAATCTTAATTTGAATAAAAGATAACTTTTAATAATAAAAGATAATAATACTAAAACCTACCAAAAAGAGATATTTTAGCCAATTACTAAAACCAATAATAAAATAAAAATATAAAAGATTAAAATATATCTAAACTAGGATTTTTTATATCTAGAATAAACTTTCCATGATTTTACATCATTTTCCCTTGACCTGGAAAGACTTTCCCTGGGAAAGAAGGATCGCTAGTAAGATTACAATAGGGCTGGATCTAAATGGAAAGAGTTCTCCTCAGTGATCCAAGTAGCATCGTATGGACAATCTTTCCAACAAACAAGGTAACAATGGAGAGGGCCCCAAGGAGTAAAAGCAATATGATCATCCATGGCTACATCAATTTCTTTAGCTAGCAGTAGAGTAGACAGGAGAGTAGGCAAAGAAGTATGATGAGGCTAAGTACTTCTAGAATCACCAAAAAGCAAAAAGGAAGGCTCAAAAGTGCCTCAGTAAGGAAATAAATATTTTATATTGAAAACTAAACAAATGGCCATATCAAGAAGCAATTCCAACAAGTATGCATTAGAGCTAAGTTTCTTAGAGATATAAAAAAGGTCAAAGGCTCAAGCATGCAACTTTTTGAAAGAATGTTTAGGATAAAACTTAGGATGGATACAAGCTATAACAAAATTATCTTCATTAAAAATTTGGAAGCATCGATAAGCATTAGCAAACAATTTATATTATTCATTACTTATAGCAAGTTTATGCTTAATCTTAGCATGCAATTCATGAAGGTATCGGGCAAATGATTTTGTAGATTTAGATGTACAAGAAGTTAAAGGGATGGTTATAAGGTTAATAGGCTAGTAAGGTTTAAAACATTGGACAATCTTAAAAGGACTTTTACCAATGGATCTATTGACTGAATTATTATAAACAAACTTGGTCATCGATAAAACTAAATCTTAATTCCCAAGTTTATCTCTAATTAGACTCCTAAGCAAATCATCCAAACTTTGATTAGTAACCTTAATATGTCCATCAGTTTGAGAATGAAAAGCAAAAGAGAATTTTAGTAAGGTGCCAAAAAGTTTTTAAATTTTTTTTAAAAATAGCTAATAAATTTAACATCTTTATCTGACACAATAGTGGTAGGCAACCTATGTAAATGTACAATTTATTGAAAGAACATCTTGGTTAATTAGGAAGCATCTGTGGTCTTACTACAGGAGATAAAATAAGTTATCTTAAAAAATCAATCCATAAAAACTAAAATAAAATTATGTCTTCATGTAGTATAAGGCAAGTCCAGGATGAAGTCCATACTAAGGTTTTTTCGAAATGCCTCAGGAATAGGTAATGAGGTGTACAATCCTGTATTATATTTCTTTGCCTTGGAAGTTTGGCATATACGACATTGGAACAAAATTCTAGCAACATTATATTTTAAAGAAGGCTAATAAAATCTATCCTTAACTAAGGCTATAGTCTTATTTCTACCAAAATGACCAGCTAATCTTTTAACATGTAATTCTTATACAAGAAAATCTCTTATAGAGGTGTAAGAAATGCACAATTTAGACCTACAGAAGAGATAATTATCTTTAATAAGGAAGTTTATTTGATTATAACAGCACTTATCTCTATTGTTTTGAAAAATGATTCCAAAGTCAGGACAAGCAGTATAGTCATTTTTTAACCTATCAAATTTCATAATGCCAATAGTCATAAAGTGCAAAATGGTGAGTAGGCAGGTTAGTGCATCAGCCTTTTTATTTTCTACCTTAGAACGATCTTTAACAACAAAGGTGAACTCTTAAAGAAATTCAACCAAAATGGTATACCTACTGTTTAAGTGTCTTTGAGAATGAGAAGAATTAAAGGCTTAATGATCATAATGTAAGACAAATTATTATGGAAGGAAGTATAATTTTTGATGTTCAAGGATCCTAACAATTGCATAAAATTATTTATCATATGTGGAATACTTTTGTTCAGCCTCATTATACTTTTCACTGAAGAAAGCTACTAGGTGACTTTCTTAACTAAGGATACCTCCAATTCTTACTCTAAAAGCATCACAAGTAGCCTTAAAAAGTTTGATGAAGTTAGGCAGAGCTAAAATATATGCCTCAAAAAGTTTTTTTTTGTTTTTTATAGACTCAAAGGCTTTAAAAGCTGTAGGAGTCAACTGTAACTTATATTTTTTAAACAATCTGTGATAGGAGTCATGATAGTGCTAAATTATCTAATGAAGCATTTATAAAAGGCTAAGCCATGAAAGCTTTGCACTTCAGAAATGGATTTAGGTTTGAGCTTTTCTTTAATAGCTTTAACTTTCTCAATATTTGCAACTATACTTTGTTTAGAAATTATAAATCCAAGAAAAATGACCTAATTCTAGAGGAAAGAACACTTGGGGAAATTGACATAGAACTTATCTTGACGTAAGGTAAGGAAAACTTGATAAAGGTGGCCTAAATGCTCCTCCTGGACTAGTTATAAACCAATATGTCATCAAAGTATACAACTAGAAATTTTTCTAGATAAGGACTAAAGATATGAGTTATGATTTTCATAAAAATGCTAAGGGCATTAAAGAGGACAAAGGACATGATTAACCATTCATACAACCCATCCATAGTTTTAAAGCATTTATCCATTTATCCTCAAGTTTAATTCTAATTTGGTGGTAACCATTACAAAGATCAATTTTGGAAAACCAACTAGAGATGGTTACCAAATTAGGCATATCTTCAAGCCTAGAGATAAAAAACCTATACTTAATAGTGATTTTATTAATCATTCGACTATCCCCACACATTTTTCAAGTTCCATCCTTTTTAGGACTTAAAAAGGGCTTAAAGAACATGCACAACACAAGGACTGAGGCTATGCTAGATGTACCCTTTTTAAAACAATCAATTAGTTTGCCTATTAGGCTCTTGCCTATCTTTCAAGTTTATCCTATAATATGGTAGATTGGGGAGTTAAGAACCAATGATTAATTTGATAACATGTTGAATATCGCTTAGAGTTAGGAGTTCAGGAGGGAGCTCATCTGCGAAAATATCTTGAAATTTTGCTAAAAGTTGAGTTATCTTGCTAGGTATATCATCACTAACTATAGAAGTGGCCTTAAAAGAAACTTTAAGAATGAAGGCAATCATTATATTAACCTCTTTTGCTTTCATTTTCAAATTTTTTATGGGTTAGAAAGTGAATTTATGGTTCATAGTCCCTAGGCTTTTAGACTTCATATGGTTTTTGTGCTTAAATTTAGGTTTGCCAAGACACAGGGGATTGTTTTTCCTTTATGTTTAAATATGTAGGTGTTTTCCTTATCATGACTAGTGACATCATGATTATAAAACCACGACTATCTTAATAAGATATGAGCACAGTAACATCGATGGAAATGACATCACAAGGAACTTCCTCTTCTTAGTCACCTAATTGGAGGGAAAAACGACATTGCTAAGTAATAGGTAAAGAAATTTTACCTACTTAGGCAATGTGAAAAGGTGCAAGATGAGATTTTGGTTTAAGGCCAAGCCTCATAATCTTTAATATAGCAATTACGTTTCATGTACTACCTCTATCAATGAATAATTTACACAACTTATCTCTATATTTCATAAAGGTGTGAAAAATACTAGCTTTTTCCATGAGTTATTAAGTAATAGGATAGATAGAATGCATCTCATGACACCAAGATGTCCAAATTCTCGGTTAAAACAATTGACTATAATCTTCTCATTGACATCAAAAAGACATTCTAAAGGTCTTACTATTATGTCTATACTGCTGATATCATTTAAATCATCAAGCTGGTGTTCAAAAAGGAAAGTGTAATTTGAGCACTTCGGTATAATATGATCCCTAGAGTGACAATAAAAACACTCTATGGTGGAACCACTAGGACAAGAACTAAAGTTTATAGATTCACTACCTTTGGTGACACCATTTTTAGGACCAAAGGTTTGAATTGAAGGAAGCACAAAATTGGTCTTAGGTTATGACATTCCTATAGAACAATTGGGGCAAGGATAAGGTTGTGAATTTGCCATGACTCTATGCTTTAGGTTGTGAAATGCCCAATAAGTAGGTACTTGGACAAAGATTCCACCTGAAAAGTCTTATGATAAGCCTTTTCGAGAGTTTTAGAAAAGCTTAACTTAAGCTCCCTCTAGCAATCTATCATAAGGCCATTAATAAACCTAGTAACCATCATCCATTATTCTTTTTATATGTCACATTTAAGTGTAAGCTCATCAAAGTGGGCCATATAGTCAGATACACAAAAGGTTTGTTTAAATTTGAGTAATTGATTCATTAATTGACTTCTATAATAAATAGACAAATATTTTTCTTTCAACTTTATTTTTATTTAAGCCCAAACCTCTATTTGAGGTTGACTTAAATACTATAGGTTCCTTTGAACAGTTTCCCAACACTTCTTGGCAGGCTCAACAAGCTTCATCTTTTCAAAATGACTGCACTGAATGTCATTTATGTTAAACAACTGAAAGTAATCTTTGATGTTAGCTAACCAATCTAAGAAAATATTGGGATCTAATTTACCATTATACTCAAGAGTTTCAATCTTAACCCTTCTAGTGATATCGCTTAGGTTATCATGGTTATGCTTAAACCCAACTTGGACAATCTCATAGGTTATCTTATATTACTTAGGGTAGTTCCCCACAGCGTCCTAATCATTTCAATAGTCTCCTATCGATTCAGGTTGTTGACCAAAGGATTTATAAGGAATTTCTCTAGCATTCTTGGCAATTAGTCTTATAGAAAACTATTGATTTCCATTGGAAACCATTGGTAGAGCCCTACATTGGTTATAGGTTGACACATTTTCTTTTCTAGGGTTTCCAACTAACCCTTTCCAAGGTTCACCATAGATTTGTTTACCTAATAGGCTAATGATGTTTGTAAACTCTTTGATATGCTGACCTAAGTTTTCTTTGAGATTATCCAAGTCTGGGTGTTTTACTCCATGGTAGATTTTAAAGTTGTAAATTTTTGCTCAATGGTGGATTTTAAGATGGCGAGTTCTTGCTCTAAAAAACTTTGTTTATAATATATATCTTGAGTGGTCATGTAAGGGAACACAAATGTAATGCTAAGTTGACTAAAATAGTGAATAAATTACATTGAACTATTGGACACCTAACAAGCAAAGATTTTTTTTTTAAAATAATGAATTAGAAGGTAATGCAAAAGTTATGCAACTTTATGGGTAAAGGGACAACAAAGAATTCAAGAAATAAATTTTTAAAACATCTTCCCTTAAGGTGATTAGTTACAGGCTTTGAATGAGAATATAAATATTTTACTGTAGCAAATTTAAAGCCAAAAAATTAGTGAAATTACACCTTAATATTTCTTAATGATAACTAAGGTTGAAAGGGCTAAAGATAAGTTGAATTGGGACTCAAAAACAAAGCTAGACACATCTAAAACATGAGGCACATGTGGACGTGTAAGGCCCACATGCAAGGCGCCTTGCTTGCACGTGTGGCAATATTTAATGATAGGCTGTGGTGGTTTAGCTAGCTTTTGTTTTATGGTTTTGATGGTGTGGTTAGTTGGTTGGTTTGAGGGTTGCAAGTATGAGATGTAATTCAAACAGGATGTTCCTTAGTTTTCCAATGAAGTTTCCAATGAGTTTTAGGCAATATAACTGTAGTTGGAACAAGAAAGCCTTGCTCTGAAACAAAATTGTTGTAGAACAAGGCAAAAAGAGACGAAGGAAAGATATAAGAGAAAATAGAGGGAGAACTTTAAAAAATACATCTTATTATTTAAGATTAGGTGCCTTTAAGTACAACCGTTAAGGGTTATATATAAAACCTTTGATTTTAATCCTAATAAAAATAATTTCTAATAATAAAAAAAATAATATTAAAATTTTACTAAAAAAAGATATTTTAGCCAATTATTAAAGCTAAAAATAAAATAAAAATACAAAAAATGAGAATATATATATATATATATATATAACGACTTTTTACATTTAGAGTAGACTTTCAATAATTTTCTATCACTAATGTGTTTTAAAAAATTTAGCATGAAACCCATCAAGACTAAAGGCACTATTAATGTTTAACTGACATACAACCTTTTCAGTTTCATCAATTGTATCACAAGATTAAGGAATGCTGATGAGCTGACAAAGATGTAGAAGGTGAAGGTGCAAATAGTGTTCAATATGTTGAAAATCCTGTATCCACTCCCCGTTGTCAGTCTGAATCCTAGAAACGAGATTGTTAATTCAACATTTCTTGACCAAACCATAGAAGTATACTCAGTATTTCTATCTCCTTGAATCACAGTTTAGATACATAGCAACTAGGAAGCAGCAACGTGGCAGGCATGAGAGGAAACACTCCCATTTTTTTGGGGGGCTCAACTTAGAAATCAGGACTCGTGTAATCGTAGATTTAGGAGCTCCATGACCATGTGTGGGAATCTTTAGTGTCCCCTTGACCCCCAAAAATAAAAAAACAAAAAAAACAAAACAAAACAAAAAATAAAAAACGAAAAACAAAAAAGATGGCCAGAATATAGGAGCAACAGATTCATCAGGGGCAACAAGGATTCAAACCCGAAGGCCAACAGGGTATGCAAAATAAAACCCTAAATTACGACATGCAATCAAGATTAGTTATTATAAGGTAATCGTGTGCCCTCCCATTATTTTGTCGCAATATACGGATGTTAACCATTGGGCAAAAGACTGTAGCTAGTTACAAAATTGGAAAATAACAGTCATAATGGATAAGACAAAAGACTTAGAAACGGAGAAATCATTGGAGTTAAGTGCAATGCTACATCATAAATCCCAAATACAAAAGTAATTACAGTTTAACACGATTATGTTGTCACATCGTTCGTGCTATGGAGTGCGATCAGTTTCAATTTGTGCACATTGTACAACTAGTTCCACAAATACAGACAAATCAAAATATACCACACAAATGATAGTCATTCTAAAATGAAATGACTATTGTTATTTCATAAAAAGGCTAAACCTATTGTTAAGTTGTCATTGACCTTGCACGCAACTCTAGTGGCACACCATGGCCATTAGATTATATAGATAGCAAAATAAAGTAGGTCAATATAATTAGTAGCCCACCGTTGATTTAATTGCATCCAGTATCTGCATCAAATGGGAGCAGAAACTTGTATCAGTCAAGATAGCTTTCATTATTAAGCATAAGAACCCCTCAAAGAAACACAGAAAATTAAGGAAAACAACTAACAAATTACCTTATTCTTGGTTGGCATGTAGAAGGGCTCAAAAACTAGAGGAAAAGGGGTGTCTAGACCGCAAATTCTTGTTATAGGCGCTTCTAACTGCACCGCATATAAAAAGAAAGACATGCTTCAGGAAATGTCCATCTGAGTGCAGGTTAATCTAGAAAGCAGAAAAACATTTCCCGAAGATTCCATCAAATCAGAAGTATGCATTATGTCCTACATCCTAGCTGAACATGAACTTCTAGAAAAAATAGTTTTCCACAGACATAAAGATAACTGCAGCAAGCACACATCATGATGCAAGATTCTAAGCACTGGCATAGTTCATTAAGCACTAAGCCATCTCCATTGCAGACTAAAGACAACCATACCACTTACAAGGGCACACGATAAGTAAAGTCCAAAACAGAACTAAAACCATGTTGAAGCTCTAACTGAAGTCACATAAACGAAATGACAGAAGTTTAAAAGATGGTACAAGTCAACTTAGCCTAACATCACACTGAGGCCCTCTCCGATTTGTCAGATAAGAATTCATACATTGCATACAATGCATAGAAATATCATCAATATTCAGCGTGTCTAGAAAGAACAAGCAAGAGCGTTCCTTAGGACAAGAGTTAAGGCCATCAAGTATGTCTTATTCTCTTATTTATTTTAAAGAGATTGGGCTGCTTTGCTGCATATTTGACTTGAAGTCATTTTGGTTTATTGTGTTTCTCTGTCAGAGTTTCCAGAGCATGTCTTGTTCATTTGATAACTTTTTTCTTAAAAAATATTCATCTATATAAAAGGTTTACTTATAAAAGCTACTCATATCATAAATTTTATGAATATAAGCAGTTGCAAATTGCAATTAGTTAAAGTGATCTAATGATATAATGTTACAACTGATTTATTGATGAACTTGGTAGAAATGACAGAAAAGGATAGCTGATCACAATGCCATAATAAATCTCTGCTCACACTACTGTGATATGGACCACTCCATTTAGGATTTTGCAATGTTCCTATTATATATCACAAGAAACATACAATTACATTGATTTATTAGTGTGTCTATTTTCGTTCATTTGATGGGTAGGTAGAGCTAAAAAGTAGAACAGTAGAAAAACATCTGATACCATGTTGAAATTCCGGAAATAAATCAAACATATATTTGGCCAGTTAATGGATCTGTTTCTAAGCCTTTTCAACCATGCCTCATTGACCTAAGAGTGTTCTGCCACTGGAAGAAAGGTAGTTACTAGGTTAACCATTATGTTAAAAAATGTATATGAAGTGAGGATTGGAGCATACCCTAGAGAAGCAGCGTTCAACAATGGAAGCTGAGATTTCAGCACCAAAACCACCTGTTACTGGAGCTTCATGACTAATCTATACAGGAAATTCAATATATCATCTAAGGTAACACCACCTAGAGACAAATGTAATACTCCCAAAAATATTTACTCACGAGTAGTCTTCCTGTCTTCTTGACTGAGGCTTCTATTGCGTCCTTATCCCAAGGTATTAGTGTCCTCAAATCTATTAATTCACAAGAAATTCCATCCTGCAGAATCCCAAAATCATATTACAATTTCAATAAAGATGAAACCTCAGATTTGTTGATACAAAGTAAATATCTCAATCTCTGACAACATGGACATTTAAAATTCCATGCTTTTGCAGCCATATTTAGACTCCATTTTCTGAAATAGATACACAATTCCCAACAACATAATTTTAGGTGGCAGAAAAGAAATGAAATGATTCAATATAATACTTCTTACTTGAGCAACTCCCACAATATTTAAATGTAAGCATGATAAATGTGTAACAGACTACATGATCTCATACCACTTTTGGTATATGCAGCAAATAATGACAGCTCCATTTCAAGAAAATGATGATTAGCATATTTTGGTTGGAAAGAAAACAGCTCAATATGAGAATTCTGTTCAAAGCCTTGATTACTCAGAAACGGGAAACATAAATCCCCCCTGAAGAGATAGGATTGGTCATTCCAGGCAAGCTGGAATACAAATAGACAATATATTTCCAACCTATACATCAACATAATACTCACCTGTATCAGACAAACCTTGGTACCCTAACATTTGTTCATTAACTGTGATGGCATAAGCAAAACAGTTAATGATAAGCTCATACACACTAGTCCCTGAACTGAAAAGCCCATAAACAACCTAAAAGATCTGTCCTTTTTGATATAAAGTGATTAAAGAAGAACTCTGACGGAGACCTGAATACCCCCCCCCCTTTAAAACTAGCTTGTAAGGGGGGCAAAACCACACCCCTTAAGTGCCACATGGATGACCCATGGCTCCTTGATGTGAGACTTCATCATAGCATTGCCCCTGAAGAGCTGACATCCTTAATAGCTGCATTCAGCGGTGCTCACTCCAGCTCACCATAATCTGGAGCACTCACATCAGACATTTGGTTCCAAATATCGGGTTGCACCTTCACTGTGGGCTCACCAAATCACATCCTCCACAGCTATCCCTTTTCATGGAGGTCAGTCCAGGATTTCATACCAATCGATGGGGAACGAAGTTGGGGGAACCCACCCTTAAAACCTACTTGTGAAGGGAAAGAATCACACCCCTTAAATACCACATGGATAACCTGTAGCTTCCCTATGTAGCAATCCATCATGATACCAATTGATGGAGACCTATGCAAGTGGAGGGCAAGCCACCCTTAAAACCAGCTTGTAAGGGAGAAGAACCACACACCTTAAATACCACATGGATCACCTGTGGTCACCTGTGGTTCTCCGATGTGGGACTCCATCAAACTCTCACTCACACTGATCTTCCTATGCCTATGAAACTCCTCAAGCACCTTAAGAAGATCAACTTTGAAAATGTCCCAACAACACCTCTTTTTTTTTGTTTTGTTTTGTTGGGGGGGGGGGGGGGAGTTCAATGAAGCCATCAAGCCTTGAAAACTGGTCTTTATCCATCCTGAAAAAACCATGCTTTTGAAACTTCTTTAAAATGCCTATCTAATTAAATAGCTTTAGGCATAGAGATAGAGAACCTTCTAATTAGAAGAAAATAAACTCTCCATCTTATCAAAGAAACCAACCTCTTTTAACAATTCATCTTTCCTAGTCCCAAAATTCCTAAAGAAATCCTGATTCAACACCTTAAAACCTTCCCAGCCCTGCACTATTAAAAACTTCAATCTTCAAAAGAATATGAAATAATAGTGACTTAACCACATATTCTCAGATCAGAATGGCATTGGTCTCCAACATTAAACATTCCAGATCATCTGGGAAGTGGTTAGAGACTGGAAATAGCAATTTCCTGCACAAGGTCAGGAATCTTATCTTTCAAAGCACCAGGGACAAGAATACTATGTAACCAAGAAGAAACAACCTGCATTCTGGTAAGAAAACAGGTAAACTGAGCGTTTACAAAAGGAAAGTCTCTAAGGTTTCATTCCTGAATAAAAGCATCAAAATCTCTCATGCTAGCTGTATCCCATCCACCCACAAATTTTTCATTAGAATATCTGACTGCATCAAAATCATCTCCCAAACACCAAGAAGTGCAAAAACCATACATACAACTCAGCTCCTTCCAAATAAGACAACACCAATTAGGGACTGTAGGATCACAGGCAGAAGTAAACCAACACTAGCCCCTCCCTCTAATGTTAAATGAAACCAAAGTAGGTAAATCTCATAAAATGAATCAACCTTAGTTGCCCCACTAGAATCCCACATCACTGTACCTCTTGAGGCTCCGCTCAAAGGAAGACCATTTAATTCCTTACCTTTAAACTGCCATCTATTTCTATCCATCATACCATCAACATTCTCAATTATGTTTCTTGAAGCATAACAATATCAGGCATAGCCTTTAGTTAAAAGACCTACTATACATTGTAATATAAGTGTTACAAATTATATGGGAGTATTAAAGGATGAGGAGTTTATTATTATTTAGGAGTCTTGAGAGTTTATTATTGTCTAGTAGTCTTCGGTTATCACTTATCCTTATCTAGAGGTGTTTATCTTGTAGTTAATCTCCAGAGGTATTTATCTTGTAGTTAATCTCAATTTTCAGAATATTACAAACAAAGGCATAGATGGCCTAACTGAGTGTTTTTCTTCAGCTCCTAGGTTCTGCCAACCATATCTTTGACATGCTTAACCTTTCTATGCTTCCTACAGTCATTCCAGACCCCTGACATTCCAACATAGAACATTCCTGTACACAGTTTACTGATCTTCTTGACTTAACCACCATTCCCCTACCTAGCAAAATTCAACTCTGAATAACACATGTATCCTTAATGCTTCAGGTTGCAAAAAGAGAAACTCCCCAATGATGATTCAGCCACCATATCCAAAAACAAGCACAAACATTGTGTTAACACAAATGCATGTTTTAAGTGCTTTAGGTTCCATAATGAGAATCACTTACCCTTTCAGCATCAAGACAAGCTTGTTCCATTATAGACAATTGAGCTCCCCATCCAACAAGCGTAATATCACTACCCGCCCGTAGCACCTGATTACACATCCCAATATTCATCAGATTAAATGTTTCAGCACATTGAATTTTGAATTGTCTAGTGGAGAACTTCTTTTTCTCCTTTCATCTAGCATGAATCATGGTGTACCTCAGCTTCAGATAGAGGCAACATATAATCATCTTCTGGTACTTCTTCGACAGCTAAACGGTAAAGCCACTGAAACCAAGAATCTCACCTTTTAAATTTGAAAATTTTCAAAACATAATTTGATCAAATGATTACTTAAGTTATTCTCAAAGAACTCAAACCTTTGGTTCAAAAAATACAACAGGATTTGGATCTCGAATGCAGGATAGCAACAACCCTTTTGCTTGCTGTGGACTTCGAGGGATGACCACCTATACAAGAATTTTAGGGCAAGGGGAACAATGTATCAACCAAGCAAAAAAGATATAAAATGAAGAGACCTACTTCTCTGCAAGAACAGTGTCAGTGTGACATATAAAAATTCTTATTTTTACCCCATGGCAATCACAAATTACATAATGATTTACCATGCACATTGTTAGAAGTAAACTTGATACAGGTGTCAAATTCTTAAAAAATACTAATCATCAAATTGGCAGTAAGCACCATAAATGGATAGTACCACCCTTGGCAAGTTGTATATCTGTATATAAAGTAAAGAATATATGCCTCACACCCTGGAACTAATGTTGAAGATAGAGATGTGGTAACATATAAAAAATCAAAGGCAAGGTTTCTCTAACCAAGGGAGTAAAATGTGGAATGTTTAGTATTTGCTTCATTAATTTAATGTTAATTTGGTATATTTGACAATATCTCATACTAAAAAACTCCCTGTCCTGCTTTATATGCCTCATTTGACTTCTAACAAATTTAAAGAAGACTCTTGCCCGGTCATAAAGTGCAGCACATCTTTCTAAATGACTTTATTTTTATAGTTTAATACTTCATTTATTATGGAATCTAGATGCTCCCACTTTGCAGCATCAAGCTCAAAGCCTTCTGTCTCCAAGGATACTACTAGAGAACCCAAGACACTAGATGCTTCAACACTTAGTTAATCAGGGGCAAGGATTATCCAACCAGGGGAGTATGATGTTGAATGGTTTATATATATTTCCCTATTTTAGCTCATTTGGGACAATATCTCTGCTAAATTCTCTCTCTCTCTCCCTTCATGGGTCTCATTGAACTTTTACAAATTTTAAGACGACTCATAATTTATTAAAAGGGCTGCCCATTTTCTATAAAAGAATTATAATTTAATACATCAAATCAAATACTATATTATCAAAACTATCCCCAACTTTTTTCCAATACGAAAGAAAAATAGGATAACTAGGAAAAGTAAAAACTTGCTTTTTTAACTTTAAAAGTGAGGCATGCATTTTGGGACTGCCCAAAATAGAAAGTGAAACACAAAATGGGATACAACAAGTGTTTGAAAAGAATAGGCTAAATTGCACATTACCACTTTCAACTTAGGGCCTTGTACAATTTACCCCCTGTGCTATATAACCTAACAATCCGCCCCATGAACACACAATAACATGTTATTTGGACATTCTGCAAAGAAATCTGTCTAAATTATTAACAGACACCCTCACATGTGACACCAAATATTTACCCAACAGCCAATAACCCAATTCTAGTCATCCATCCAGATCATCCTTCTCCTTTGCTTCTCTTTCTCTATCCTCTGGAATCTGCAGCACTTTAATTTCAATCTCCAAGCCAAGTTTTATTTTTCTGCTTTTCACACATCCATCTTTACACAAACAGTTCATGGGTTTAGTCAGAAAATAGTTACAATATTCTTGATTGTGTTATGCCCAAGGAATCCTAGGTGTAAACCCTAGAATAATTTCCTTTCTCTTTTATACTTTAATATTTTTCTTCAACTAATTAACCTGTCAAGGCCTGTTTCCTTCAATAAACAACAGTAACAAAAAATCATCTTTCAAAATTCCTAATTTATTTTTGCTTGAATATTTCATCAAACCTAAAAAACTTTGCAAAAACAGTTCAAAGAACCAGATAACCAAATTCTGTCCTTAAACACCAACCTATTGCATGCAAATCACTTAATCTAACATGTCTTAAAAAAGCCTTCAGTCACCAGATCTCCTTCAATCAATCATCCAAAACCTTGATCCTGGTCTTGAAATCATAATTTCATTGTTGTCATGCCACTATGTCAAACTCGTTAACATTTTATTTTAGGAAATGTTTAAAATGTTTCAAGCCTGTATTTTGTTGACAGAGAATAAATTAGCTGCTTTTTGCCAGTCTTCTATATGGTAATTGTGGCCTATATGTGCATATGACAATTTGACTATAACAACAACAACAAGACTTTTCCCACCAGGTGGAGTCAACTACATGGATCAAATGTCGTCATAAAATTCTATCATAAGACATGTTTTTAGACAAACCACTTAAATCTAAATTCTTCTTAATGTTTTTACTTATAATTTTTCTTGATCTTCCTCTACCTCTTATTATTAAATTACTTTTCATTTGTTACACTCTCTTTACTGGGGCTTCTATAAGTCTTCTTTACACATGCCCAAACCATTTAAAGCACAATTCTACAATCTTTTCTACAATAAATGTAACCTCAACTTTCTCTCTAATACATCTATTGCTAATTCTATCTTGCTTAATATTTCCACTCATCCAACGCAACATTCTTTTTTCTGCAACATTAAATTTATTCTCTTGTTGACTTTTTATTACTCAACACTCAATTCCATATAACATTGCAAGTCTTATAACTATGTAGTAAAATTTACCTTTAATTTGAGTGGTACTCTTCTATCATAAATAACACCTGAAATACTCTTCCATTTCATCTGCCCTGCTTGAATTCTATAGTATACATCTTTCTCTATTTCCCTATCCTGATGTATGATGAACCTTAGATACTTAAACTGTATGACTTGTGGTATGATATATTTTCCAATTTTTACTTTTACATTAGAATTAGTGCACCTTTTGCTAAACTTACATTCTATATACTCCATTTTATTTTTATTTAGACGAAATTCATGTGCTTGCAAAACTAGTCTCCACATCTCTAAGTTCTTATTTATTCCTCTTTCGATTTTTCAACTAGAACTACATCATTTACAAAAAAACATATATTGTGGCATTAGTTCTTGAATATGTTCAGAGAGTACATTTAAGTATATGAAAATTTGACTATAACATAAAAAAGTTTTAAACCAAAAACGATAGATAAAAAATGTATAGAAACTAAAATATTCAATTCACTTACTTCTGATTGAAAGAATGGATATTGAGCTTGTGGATAGGGATGCCACAAGATCTAACTGCTTAAGAATATATATATGTATATATATATTTAAAAAAATTTATTCATTAATGAAGCAAACGTCATGTACATCACTATTAACCTAATTTATCAATTTACAGAAGATAGGAGTGTACGAATGACATTGCACTATAAATGGAAATATTGAATAAAGAAAAAGATGATTTGCTAAAATCCTAGATTTACTTAAATCAAGGTATAATTTCTTGAATAACCACCAATAAATAGTTTCTATACTTGTCTCGCAAGGTGAAGACAAATCATTTATTTAATATTAAGTCTCAAGTAGCCTAGAAATTTTATTTCAAACCAATTAGAATTTACATCTTGCATAACCTTAGCAATGATGCATAAGTCTTCTGTGGTTCCAGACTATTTTTCGTCACAAAAACACAAGTTCAAGCTCATCCAATTATCTGCAGGAAGAACCTATTTATACATTAATACTCTTCTTTATTGGACAGCCTAGCATGAGCTGGCTTTTATGCACGTGGATAACAATCCTTGTATTAATTCCAATTTATTCATATTATTTTGCACATTTTTGCTACAAGATTAGTGGTTAGTTGACTAATTTTAAAGTTAAAATAGCTAATTTTAAGAAAATTGTGCATAGCTACTATACATAGCTCTACACTGAAATTTTGAAAATGTAGACAACAAATTTTGGCTTAATTATGCTTTGAACAAGATTTGATCATACATTGACCACTTTTGTAGGGTCTAAATAATGAAAATTTAAGCCGGAGTCATTTTGGAGCTAGAGCCTTGAAAAACTAGAGTTAGGACACAAAAAATGCTGATTTAGAGCAAGATCCACAATAGAGATTTTTCTTTGTCCCATAAAATGGACTAGCGCCATGGCACTAGAATCTAGCATCATAACACCAATTGCATAACTCAAAATGGTGGCATTTTGCCTTCACATTTTGATAGGTTTTTAAGGAATATCTCCACATTTTCGAAAAAGCCGTCATTTTGGGGGTCTGAAGGAGCATCTTGGTGACTCCTAGAGGCGAGGAAAGCTTTGGGTTGAAGAGAAGACAAGACCATCCTCTGGTTTTCTCTACTCCTTCTTTTTTCTTTGTATTTCCTTGATGTTGTTGGTTTTTGCTCTGATTTTTGACTTAACATAATACAATACCCCACTTATTCTCCTTAAATCCTATTTATAACTATAGCTCCTTAATGGTAATAACAGAAATAACGGTCATAATCCCCTGTCATTCGATACTTATATAACAATTTTGATGATGGATAATATTGTGATGAGTAGCTAAACTCCTTAATCTACAATTATTATGAATCCTTGTATAGATTAGAGCTTATTTTTCCCTCTTTCCTTGTGATTAATAATATATATATATATATATATATATGTTGATTCAACTTTTTGCTTCATGCTTTCTAGTTAACTAGTCACCAATTTGAATGATTAGGTATTCTAGTTGAACTTGGAAAAGGGATATTGGAAATAAGATTTAAGTTGAGTTGTGTGAGTACTTGAAATTTGTTAGGATGAGTGGAAGGTTTTGCTAATAAGATAGGAATATACTCATTAGTCTCACATAGTTAAATTAGGGATTGTGTTATTAAATGATTGCTTGGTTAAATTTCATAATGGATTGTGAAATTTGCTAAGAATATGCCTATAGGAGATTTGGAAAAATGCTTATAGGTAAAGTTGAACCCTATACTAGCATATAACACCTTTAATAGCAAGGTAAAGAGGGTAAAGTTGAGTCTCTATAAAATACTTGGGGGATTAACAACCCTAGGTTTCTCTAATTACTCGAAAAATCCAAAGTTAGTTTTGTTTTCCAATTTTTACATATTTAAATTACTTTCCACACATATATTTGTAATTAATCGCTTAATTTAAGTTAGGTTGCAAATTTTAGTACTTGACCACTTTTCAACAATAAATTCTTATGAGAACAATACTTAACTCATTTCTATATTATTGTTGCGATACGTATAATTGCATGTAGGTGATCATATTCTAGAAATCAACATGCTCTTTTGGACCCACTAGCTTTAGCATTTCTACAGCGACAAGCACCATATTGTAGGCAAGGTTTATTAAACAAAAGGGAAATGAACAAGAGTAAAGAAAAACAAGTTTCTAAATAGCAAACTAAAGCCCAAAAGAAAGCACCATACTTTGATACCAGGAACATGGCAAAAGAAAGCTTCAGGGGATTGAGAATGGTAATGTCCACCATGGCCTACAGCTCCATAAGGGGCTCGAATTGTTAAACCTATAGGAATATGTAAAACTTTGTGATGTAACAAGCAAAAATAGAAACAAGCCAGAAACTTTCCAAAAAAAAAAACATTCAAAGAAATTTACCGCCGCAATTAAATTGATTCCCACTCCGATATCTGAATTTAGCAGCTTCATTAACAATCTAGAATACCAAAATGGGTTAATCACAGGTCAAATGTGGCTATAGCTAATCATAGCCACAGCAAGGGTGCATGCCTGATCAAAAGCTGGATAAATATAATCAGCAAACTGGATTTCTGCAATGGCTCTATTGCCCTGTCATATAAATTGAGATCATGAACTTACAATATCAGCCAGCTACAACAGAATAATTATAGTAGAATGTAGTTGTTTGATTGTAAAACAAGCAATAAAATTATTTAGCTTCTTACACTCACCATTGCCGCCAGACCAATGCCAAATCCAACAATGCCCTGTGTCCAACAAAACTTCAGTATATAATTTCTAAACTTACAGTATTAAGAATATACTTAATAAGGAAAGAATTAAAAAGAAACTTAGCAATAAAAAGGAGACAGTAAGCAAATTATGTACCAGTTGCTAACAAAGTCTCTTCATACAAAGTCAAGGTAAGATTCCATTACACCATGTTCTAAAAAAGACTCCTTTGTACTCTTGTTTTATTACATCTTGACTATGAAACTTTACAGGAAAGGAAGGGGGAAGAGATAAAAAGAGAGGCAGTGCAAAGCAATATGGAACATAGATACCTGTTTGCATAGTGCGCTATTAAAGGCCCTGTTTTTGATAAAAAGAGAGGCAGTGCGAAGTAATATGGAACATAGATACCTGTTCGCATAATGGGGTATTAAAAACCCTGTTTTTACCAAACCGGTCAGCTAATCCTGTTGTACAACGGAATACCCCACCAAAGCTTACATCTTCTCCAAAAATATAAGCACTGGGATCAAATACAGTAGATTAAGTAACCATTTTTTAAAAATGCTCTGCACAAAGGATATTTAAGAAGATGAACATAAAGACAATTAAGCCATCCTTAGATACTTGCACCTAGGAATATTAAAAGAACGCTAAACAAACTGTAATAGTACAACAGACACAGAATCAAAGTCAGCCATTTATTACAGAAACTAGAAAATATAAACTCATACAACTCTTCAAAACTACAGCAAAGCTCCAGCAATTTTTATACAATATATATTACTAAATTAGAGATTGAATCAATCATATATTCAAATACAGAAGCTTCAGAAAAGTAAGCTGATTGAGTACTTCTTCACTTCACTTAGATTTTAAGGATTTTGTTAAATCTCAAATTAATCAATTATACACAACGAAGTTGGATATTTTTAGTTTCATTCACTATTCAATCCTATATATGGTAACCTTTCCCTAATTGAAACCATTTAGAGGTACTCTGATGGAACCTAAACAACTCTTGTATTATTTATCAGACAGAGCTACAATATCCTTGCCCAACTGAGGAAAATGGTACAAGACAACAGCAGATTACAGGCTTAACAGTAAGCAAGAAGAAAATGAAAATAAACAAGAGAAAGGAAAAGAGGTCCTCTAGTATTTGAGAGACTAGAGGCTCTCCTAAGCCAAAAGATTCCAAATGATTTCCCTCCCCCTCTTCTCACAACCTCCTAGTGCATATAATAGCCTCCCCTAACAAAATTCTCTCTCTCTCTCTTACCCGTGTATCCTGTGACAAGGTAACTGGTGCCCCCCCTCTCTTCTATTTTCTTTTTACTATTTCTGCCATAAACAATAATGGGTCTCAGCCCAATAGATTGGGATCCATCAATAACCGCCCCAACAAGTTTCACCTTGTCCTCAAAGTGGAAATTAGAAGTTCGGTCCAATGGCTTCTTTTCCATAGAAACTTGTGCTTGCTTCACCAAAGATCCGAAGCAAGCATCTTCCAACCTATTGTGAAAACCAACAACAGTTGAATGAACATTGCCCAATCCCAATTCATTTTGCCAAATGAAAAATCTCTCCCAATTGTTGGATGCTATTATATCATGACCATCATCCAAAGATGGTCATCTGTGATGGCCACTAAATCCTCTGTTAGCACCTAAAATCTTAATGCCAGCTCGTTGAAGATTCTCTATAGCTGCTGGTACTTCCTCTTGAAACATGTCTTCCATGGCCATGCCACCAATCCAAATGAGACCATGCTTTATAAGTTCTACCACCTCACCTAACTTCTTTTCACTATCACATAGAGAAAATTTGGCTATGATGAACTTCTCAGTCCAGCTTTCATACTCATCAGGTGATGTTTCTTTGTAGGCTAGGCATAATGCACGTAGTTCAGCAAATCCAAATTGTTCCAAATGCTCCCTAGTCATTTTCTTTATATCCATCAGTCTACATAGCTTCTTCCTCTCAGCTTTTGTTATATTTAGTTGCACCTTTAAGTACATGTCAATAGCTCTGTGCAGAACATCATGACTTGGTCTAGCAAGAACCCTGAAACTGTTTTTGTAACAAGTCAGTAAAACTACAGAGGCTGAGATTCGGGTCATATGCAATTTCCTTAAGGAAGGAAATAGAACCAGCAGACATGCAAATGCTACATAACCCGTGCAAGGATCCTATCCCCTTCTGAAACTCATGTGAGGATTTATCTATTTTAACAGAGTTGGTTGTATCCTATTTTGAGAGTTACGTCTTTTAGTTGGAGAAAGAACCTGCTCTCTCTTTTATCATTTATGAATATAATGCTTCTTCCATCTAATAAATTAAGTTCATTAACCCTAAATTTCTTCACTAACTAATTTGGCTAATAGCCAATTCCTCCCATGCAGACACAGACCTCAGCCAATGTTTAGCTCACTTCTAGGTGGTTCAAATTTACAAGGATAAGCTAAGTTATTATCAGTAGCCAAGAACTGGGAGTGCTGTCATTGATATCCTACAAAGAAATGTTAATTTTACTAAAACAATGTCCAATATTGGGTTACTGTCACATATACTATCCAGATACTATTATAGGAGTCACAATTTCAGTCTGAGTTGAGAAACATGGGGACAAAAGTCCAGTGATTGCCAAGAAAAATGGTCAGTTAACATCCTTGCCAACTCCAAATCTCCTTAAGTGTATTGGACTTGAACAATTGGATCTCTGTGGAACATTCTTAAGCTTCCAGTAAAAGTACCAATCAATGAGTCTTGTAGAAATCCACAACTCAATAGGACAATCATTCAATTTCTTATTGGCACTCACACGATGACTTTTTTTTAGACCCTGACAAGGATTCATTATCTCTTAACATCGACCTCAAGCCCTCCCCCTCCCCCTCCCCCTCTCCCGTTCCTTCAATACATGCATTGCAAAAACAAAAGTAACCAGTTGATTGACCTTCAACATGCAAAGACACTTGTGGTGGTGGTTAATGACGAAAGGAAATTAGGAGTGATTATCATAACAATCAAAGAAATTAATATAAGACAACCTCATTCAGATACCAAACTAAAATATGCAATTTCACCGCGCGGCCTATAGCTCCCAGTATGATTGATGATTTTGAAAGAGAGGAAAAAAAAATACAATTACACACACATCATATCACAACGTAGTGTTGAACAAAAAGGCAAAGGAGGAGGAGGATAAACGTACAAAACATTTACAAACATAAGAAAACCCACCGTGGATCAGTTTCCAAGGCAATGTGAAGAGCTTGGTTGATAGCGGAATAAAGGTTTAAGGATTTCAGACTTCGCTCTGCACCCTTTTCAAAACAAGAGGAGTTCGAAAATTCCCTCTTGGAAACCAAAGAGACCCATCTTCCAAATCTCCTTAGACTGGCAGACATGTCTATTGACTACAAAAGAAGCAATCTATGCTTATCTAATGAACATGATAAGTCACAACCGTTGCAATTTTTATTTGTACAAGATAATATCTTTGGACCGATATTGCCAAAACAAGTTCTTGCTTTTTTTTTTTTTGTTATAATTTTCCCGTTATCTAGGAAAACCACGTGATCAACCAACTTCGGACCAATGCGTAAATCACAGAACAGAAAATACTGACTTCCAATGAGAGAAATGAAACACAAACGAGGGTAATGGTTCTACTTTCGTTTCATTGGAAACAAGAAGAATTTTTAAATAAAATAGAAGAGGAAAATATAGGACTTAGAAGCAAGCTCCACAAGCAATGAATTTCAATTAGCAAAAATTTTTATTTGGAACACATGCAATCCCAAAAAAAAAAAATCACCAACTAATTTACACAAAAAACACGAAAATTTACAAGCAAATAGAACTTCTCTGCAAGTCAAGAAACCCTCTAAAATATATTGTTGTTAAGTCCTAGAGTTACGAATGACATGGGAGACATGGGAACCAGACATTTAGGCGAAGGGGAAGCTGAGAACAGCGGCGAATAGCATGGAGATGCTGACGTTCTCGTTCTGCTCCTGTCGCCAAGAAGGAAGGGTAGAGGATCAAGAAGCTACAAAGCAAGGAAGATGACAATAGGATCCAATTTCACCGCCGCTTATCCAGAAGTCCACCTAGGCTGCTGACCCACCACAAAAATATCAATCATAAGAGAAAAAAGGTTGGAGGTTGGTAAACATTTGCCTCGAATGCTAAATAGACCCAAATTCATCCACGTCCACCCTATCCGTTATCTAACATAAATATTTATATTTACAAGTGAATGGCAAAATTTTTACTGGCAAACACATATTACAAGTGGGCTCTTATATGGAACTATTCTTTAAATTTATAAATCTAAATAATTACACAGCTGGTTAAGGTTTATAAATTTGTCACAGTTTAAATGGACTGAATTATTTGTTCAATGTTAAAATTTTAAGCGGAATCTTTATTAAGATAAAATCAGGTGTTTTGTCCTCTTCTTTTTAATGACCAAAGTTGTTTTGTTTATAAATGTTGATGTGGAAGCAAATCACATTGTAAGTGCTCTTAACTATATGCAGGCATTAAAAATTATTTTATTAGGCTTAGCCTCGTGATTTTCAAGTGACAGAATAAACCGAATAAACCTAATACTAGGTTGCCATTGGTTGATGGAGTTAGGAGTGTAGAATGGAAAAAAAAAAATGACACAATGCATATTTTATTGGAGATTTTAGGATTTCATTTCCTCCGCTTGAGAATCGCCATTCCTTCATGTGTGGGAATGGATATTCTGTTGAAATAATTTTATTAATTATTATTTTATATTTTGTGAATTAGCATTAATTGATTATTTGGTAAGTAACCCATTAAAATTAATTGGTTAAGTTACAAATTATTAAGCCTAGGACAAAATTGGGCTTAGTATATGCATATGTGATTTGTCATAGGTGAGTTATACATGTCAACCCATCTGGCTAGAAGTCTAATTCACAGCCTTTAGTGGTCAATAAGTTTTCTATCACAATACTGACAAAACCATGATTATAAGATAGAGAGTTTTATTATTATAATTATTTTAATAATTGAAATTAAAGATATGATGTATTTGACAGTTATTGAACTAGTCAACATGAACGTTTACGCGTTCATCATTTTAAAAAACCAGTACAACAACTGTAGAGGCACAGTATTATTCTCATTCTCTATCACTCTCTGTTATCTGATTATTGACTCCAAAAGTCCTAGAGACTAAGTGAGTTGTAACTCTACCAAAAAGATTCTTAACATAACAATGGAATCTTCAGGTACGCTCGATTGTGTTATCTTCCTTATTCTCTTGTTGAATTATTGTTTGTTTTGATTATAATTTAGCATATTCCACTTAAAAAAAATGAAAATGGATTATTTGCTGCACAAAAGACTTCCATTTAAGAAGGAAGGAGAAAAAAAAAAGTGTACTACCCCTTGTTTGAAGAGCCAAAATTGCTTTAAGAAGAGCAACAAAGAAGCCTGTTCCTAAAAAATGGATGGAATGGGCTACATTTGAGTAAGAATCCTCAATGTACACAACTTTTTTTTTAATAAAAAAAAATAAGACTCATATTAATAAAATTTGAAACATTTTACATGTATACTGGGTGGTTTAATAAAATCTGCAAGAAAAAAAAAACTTCAGATGAAATTAGTGATAAAAATTATTGTGCATTGTGTATTTTTTTTAATCTTGAGTTATTTTTCTTTATCTAGTAAACATATAAAACATCACAAATATTACTTACATAAAAATATAACAACATTAAAAAAAATTGAAAACGACTGTGCACTATATGCATAGCAAAAGATCTTTCCTCCTATCATTCCATGAAATTAGGCGAAAATGATTGAAATATCCTTGTATTTCAAATAACATTTTTTTGAACTAAAAATTAAAAAATAAACATTTTAACATTTTTTTTACTATAACTTAATTCAAAAAAATTTTAATTAAAATATCAATAATGAATATTTCAATATTTTTTCATTATTGGTAATTTAAAAACATTTTTTTAATTTAAAATAAAAAATACACACATTATTATTTTTATTAAAGTAATTAAAACCACTTTTTACATATTAAAAAAAAGCAATTATTTTATTAATTTTTAGCTTCGAGAGTGTTATAATCATTTTTTAGTTTTCATTCTTTATTTTTGCATTCTTTTTATCTAATCAAATATATTTATGAAATAGTATTCTTATATAATAATTCACTTTGATGGCATACTAAATATGATTATAAGCCACGAAATTTTATTTCATCAAAACTTATTTTTATTCCCATTTTTATTTTATTCTCATAAAAATTATTTATGTATATTAAACAAAACATAATGTTGTAACAGGTGGCGATTCCCCACAAACCAATATTTCCTTCACCGAACTTCGTTACAGAAGTTTCACAAGTCATGAAATTCACTAAAATTCACACCTCACGCATCATCATACATCTTTGTTAATGTTACAAAGCCAAAGGGCTTCTACTATTGTTTTAGCACTTGACATCTTATCCTATAGGTTATGAAATTAGGAAATTCACACCATGATATTCAACTTATTCCAAAGCCATATCTATCTGGCATCTCCTTTTCAAGTTGGAAATTTTGCAAAAGAGAGCACGTGAAATGAGATGTAAACCACTGTGATCAGGGGCCCTTAGAATAGAAGATAAGTCCCATAAAACGTTTAAATAAGAGGCGTACTAAGGTGGGAGTCTATGGACAAGAAAAAAGAAAGAGAAATAAAATTTTTTTTATGATATTTATTACTCCTTAAACTTTATTATCATATTTCTTTTTTATATTATTTTTTATTTAAAAACATAATAAATATTTACCATTTATTTTATTTATTATATATTTTAACTTTCCACACCCATTCCCAACAATTTTGGAATTCAAATGGACATTGACCATAACTCTAAAAACAACTATGACATTATATTCATAAGCAAGTACAAAATGTCTTTCAACTTGACTATAGCAATTGAGGAAAACCTTGTATACCATCTTTACCTTGAGGCAAGACTAGACCATAATGCTTTGTTTAGATGGGAAAGGAAAAAAGTGAAAAAAGAAAATAAGGAAGGAAGAGAAAACTGTAGAAAGAATATTTTCTCTTCTCCCATTTGGCTAAACAGAAAAAAATTATAAAGAAAAAAAAACTTTCAAATGTACAATGACAATAATACTCTTACAACGTTTGAAAATGGCTCTTATAATCTTTATTGTCAATAAACAAGATATTCTAGCAGGAAGAAGTTATATTAATAAATAATTATTTTTATGTAAAATTAACGTTAAATTGAGATTAATAAAAGAATACATATATCTGATTATTCTATTAAAAATGTTTTAAATAATTTTGACATTAAAAATTAATATATATAACTAATTATTTTAATGAAATTGCCTTTAAAAAATCAAAATGTTAAGGAAATTTCTAGATATATAATTACAAATACTTGAACTTTATTAAAAATTAATTATTTTACATAATAATTTTTACTTTATATCTGAATATGGAATATATATATATATATATGTGTGTGTGTGTGTGTGTGTGTGTGTGGATATGATATATTTCTTTCGCCAAACAATAGATAAGGATTGATATATTACTAAATAATTTCATCATGCATATCCTTCCTTCAAAAGGGCAAGCAAACAATGTTCAATGAAGCTTCACGTGAATCTTTAATGTGGCTTTTTCCTTTAAGTTGGCTTTTTCCCATGGTCACATGGAGTTTGGCTTTTGGAAGACTTCACATGGAGGCATGGGACTAGTTCATCCTTATCTCTTGCTTTGACTAAACATTGAAAGGTAATAAAATTTTATCATGTGCCTCTACATGAATAATGGAAGACCTTTGGCCATGCAATCTAAAACTTGCAGTGGAGGTGGCGTGAAGGCATGGCAGTTCATGTGAAGCTAAAGACAAAAAATACTGGAGCATTTGACCTATACATCCTGATGTACCTCCTGATTTAGCTTATGCATCATGCATGTATGGGTGGTATTTTTTGAAGACGCTCATATGCATTGAAAATAAAGTAACGTTATATATTTCTATAATTATTTTATGTTAACAATGTAAGTATCGCATGCTTCTTCCATCTTCGTCTCATATTATTCTTTGTGTAGATGGATAAAAAACCCAATGGAACAATTTTGTATTCCTAAATTTGAGAAAGAGTTGATATGGGTAAACAACTCATTTATCCAATTGGCGAGATAGGGTATGTATTTTCAATTAAATATATGTTTATGCTAATCATAATTTTGTCTTGCCCATTGATTAGATTTGGACCCGATGGCAATGATGTTGTTGAATATATAATAGGAGTGATAAAACATAAGTACTTGGGGCCTTATAATTCATGGAACGAAGTTTCCAAATCTATCAAACAATTATGGTTTAAAGAATTTCAGATAAATTTCACTTTTATATGTGCATTTGTTGCGTCTACTATATTTAAACATAGAGCTTTATAGATATTTTTGGGTGTATTTTTGTAGAAATATTCTGTTTGGCTAGTGGATGCTTATCCTTAAATTTACAAGAACTTTAAAGATTGGGCAAGAAATCGGTTAAAAGATTTGATCTGTTATGTTCAAGATAAAGGGAAGAGACCTTCATGGATTAATGAACAAATTTGGAATGATTTATGTGCTAGTTGGAATAAAGTAGAATTTAAACTAAGAAGTGAACGTGCCAAGAAGAATAGAGCTTCAAACTCCATCTACGGTCAATTACTGTACATTAGTGGTAATATTCCATTTATAGAACATGCTGAAGCTTTAATCGAAGAATTAGGCAAACCTATAACTCTAGTAGAATTCTATGTTTGAACTTATCAAAAATCAATATCTGGTGCTTGGGTAGATAAAAAATCAAAAGCTACTTTTGTAAGTGTTATATTTCTTATTTATTTATTTAATTTTTTTTAGATATCTTTCACCATTATATAATATCCATTATTTTCCTATTTAAGAATGAGTATGCAAAACTTAAAACTACAATTGCAAATGCAACGGGTGAGCAAAATTTTTCATTGGCAAACGAAGTTGCTATATGGACAACAGCTGCTAGAGAAAATAAAAAGTGGTAGCTCCATGTATGGATTAGGAAGTATTGCACATAAAATAAAAGAAGATCCGGTCTTCAGCTATAACTATGGTACAAGAGATGACTTGTTCTCATATCCAAGTGTGGCAGAAGCCACATATCCATAAGGTCACCTACATCTCGATATTGATCAAAGGTTAAAGAATTTTCAAATGCAAATGTAGGCTAATGAGAATTCATTACTTGAAATGCAACGTCAACTTTTTCAATATCACCAGAAGAAGAATAAAGCTTCAAGTTCGATGAAAAAACATTACTAACTTTAGTAGACAAAGTTATGGAAATAACATGTAAATCTGTTGGATAAGTTTATTTATTTGTAATATTGTTGGTGTAATATAAAATAGAGCACTTTTTTTTATCATATCTGTCTTTTTTTCCTTGAATGATCTATTATGCACGTTTTATGGCGGTCATATCGTCATAGTATATTACATACAAAATTACTTGTCAAATCATGGAATACTTTATCTCTTATCCTTTTATTATTTGTATCTTCGTATTTATTGTTTTAGAGTCGCTTGTCTCTCTCTCCCATATAGAATCTCACACACACACACACACACATATATACACATGTACATGTCTTTGTATATATTTCTTTAAAGTTAACCTTGCATGTCTATCTTCCTTATAAGGTTCTACTCAATATTAGCATTCTACAAATTGTATCATCTGAAAACTCATAAAGCTGATAAAGTAACAAGGAGAGCTTATCATTTTATATTTATGGTTACACATGTAAAAATGATTGTTTAGCATGGTACTATGTCTTATTTCAGGATGCCATCTAGAAGAGGTCAAAAGACACAAAGAAATCTCACTTAACAAGAATCATCTAATACTCAAGAAAATTCACAACCAATTCCACCTACCATTGAAGAAGAATCACATACTGTGCATAATGAACAATCTAATGAGCCAAATCAATTGCGTCCTGATCTGATTAAGCCTGATAGTCAGGGTTTACATTTCTTCTACAACAATATATCATTATTTAATATTATCTTTATGTTTAAAATAACTATTAATTTTTTCTTCTTCACTCCCTTATGTCATTAGGTTTACACCAAATGATAAAGAGGTTTGTGCATCCATTATTTCAATTTTTAAGAATAAATACGACAGACTCTGGAATTGTTAGACCAAAGTTCTACAAGAGTTTAAAAATTTATGGTTTCATGAATTTCAAGTTTGACTTTCTACCCCTTTTAAATATTGAAATACCAATTAATTATTCATACATTGAACATGCATTGCTTGGTGGTGTGTTATGCTTTTGAAGAAACACTAGTGTTGGGAACCGGCGCATTATCATGATATCTGGCAAAATTGAAAAACTTGAGTAAAACTTCATTTAAAGGATATAATTGGTTTCATCTGTGATAAACAGAAAAGGCTAGAATGGATTACATAAATAATCTGGGAACAACTATGTGAGCATTGAGACAACGAAGAATTTTGTTCCATCAGTGGCCAGGAAAAGAAGAACCGTGCCTCTTCTTCTTTGCATACAAGAGGCTCAATGTCTATAGAAAAACATGCCAAAAGATTGGTATTTGGCTAGCACAATTTATCTCATTCTTTTGATGTATCATCCTAACTAATTGTTATTAATTTTGTTATGTAGGTCTGCGAATTGGGAAGAGATCCATTATTTTCAAAAATTTATTTACGAACATATCAACGTAAATCTAGTAATACTTTGGTAGATAAAAAAACAAAGGCTATTTGGGTACATGTATAATATATATATATATATATATATATTATTTTCATATACACTTTAACTATGTAATATATATGTATAGTATTTTTCTTATTTTTATGTTAACCATTTTAATTCTTACTGGTAGGATGAATATTTGAAGTAAAAGAATTATGCAGATGCTTCCAGTGATAATGCATTCGACTTAAACTTATTTGTTAGAGTTACTAGTGAAAAAAAGAGAGGTACAATTTATAGACTTAGTAATATATCTTATAAAATTTTAGGTGATTGTAAAACATGATATAATTATAACTAAGAAGTATCATCAAGTCAAATACCACCGTATTCTTATTCAAATTATGTGCAAAATATGACACCAAATGAATGAATTCATTAATATTTCAATACAATCGTATCATACACAATTTCAAGACCAACAATGACAAATCAAAGAGCTTCAATCACAGCTACAAGAATTAACTCATAGCAATTATACCCAACCAGAAGGTAAGCGTAAGGCATCCCAGCAAAATCAATGTGAAGGAGATAATGATAATGAGGATGATGTTATTAAAGAAGAGTAGGTTAGGAGTTTTTATAAAGTTTGTTGTAATAAACATATGTTAGTCTAATATAGTCTAATATTGTAAACAAATTTGCATATATATATATATATATATATTAATGTAATGCATATTATATACTTGATCTTCCAAAATTATATAAGAGTTATACAAGCCTGAGAATGAGGCAATTATATATATATATACATAGTGATTACAGAAAATGACCATATATGATGCATGTGAATTCATATGGATTAAATATAAGATAAAAAATAGGTCAGCAGTGTCAAACTAGTAAAAAAATTTATTTCAACATAAATATGGCACAATATTCATCGGATTAAAAAACAAGAAATATATGTAGGTCAAAGAATTTCCATTACGTTTGAAGATAACAAATTTTTGTTGTAAAATAATACATATAATTATAATGAAACATACTCACATTAAGCATTTTTGACAAAAAAGATTCTTAAATCCAAAGAAAAAGAAATCATTTGAAAAAAAAACTTTGAAAGGGGCCATCAACCATTTTCGAAAAAAAATAAAAATTCTTGAGTCCAAAAAAAAAAAGAAATTGATTGAAATAAAAAAAATCTAAAAAAGGGGCAGTGGGACCGAACAGCGCGTCTGATCATAACGTGGTCGGATGCGCTATAGTTGGACAGCCTATCCAACTATACAACAATTAGACGCTCATCCGACTGCAAGTGTTTGACCGCAATATGGTCTAACGCAGTCCGACTGCAGTCCAACTAGAATGCTAGTTCAGACTGCATTGCAGTTGGACAGTTAATTTTTTTTATTTTTGTCTACAAATTTGTGCAGCTTCCTTGTTCTTTTGTCTAGGAAGTTATATTATTTTTTTGCCTAATAATTTTATACATGCTCTTTTTCTTTTTCTTTTCCTCGTAATTTATATCCCGTTCAAATTTGAATTTAGACATATATCCATTTATTAATTTTTTATTTCACATAATCTATAAAATTTAGGTTTGCATCTAAACAACATAATAATTACATTCACCTATGGCTTTCCTTCCTACATAATCTATATAATTAAAGTTTGCATATGAAAAAAATATAATAATTACAAGGAACTAAATTCAAATTTTTCTTTCTACCATGTATAATATGGTTTTCTTCATTTGTTATTCCAATTTTGTGGAATCCTTAACACCTGAACATCAGTGTCAATGGCAACTGACATATATATCTCAAAATTTATAAAGATATCGGTATTACAAAAATTTAAAGGATTAAAATTTCATTCCCAAACTACACCATGGAATAAGTCATTCACAGAACAAACAAGAAAGTAGCTAATCATATCTAGAATATATACATGGCAACATCTAAACGAGTCCAACCTAAAAGTTTGCAATTTACATAAATACTTAAATCTCCAACACAAAACATCAACACATAGCTAAGAACCATTCCACTACAAACATCATGATACATTTAAGAAATTCCAACATCACTTATCATCTTGATCAATATTTGTAATCACATATGACATGGAACCCCAAAAAAAGTTTGCTTGTACCTTTTTTTCATTGCATAAAAAAAAATTAACATTTTAGTTTGTAATCTTCAAGTATTCTAATTTCCTCAAGTTCTACCTATACTTCCTTCTCACTATAATGGCGAGGCCTACTTTTTTCAAGTATTGCAAAGCCCTTTTTAGCAATTTTAGTTTGCTTCTCAGCCATAGCAATTTGTCTCTCAAATAATGAGATAGATTTATCATGCAAAAAATTACCATCTCTCACGACATCAAGTAGTTCCTTGATCCCTAATGTGATTTTTTTATACCTTTATTCAATAGTATCAATAATCGTTATCTTACGCTTGTGTCCTTTAGAAAATGTAGTTCCAATTGATTAGTTTGAATGGTCACATGTTGGACTAAAAGAGTCCATATTAGTTGCTGAGTTTGTGCCCTCACACCCCCAATTAAAATCACTTTCACTCATTGCTTCATTTATTGGAGCTCCTTCACAAGAATCATTTAAATCAATACATTCCTTTTCACACCGTTTAAATTTATCCTTACCACTTTCAACATATTTTTCAGTTTCTCTATCTGCATCAAACAACTCATATAGCTTATCATAATGCAACACAGGTGTAGTCATCTACTTCCTTGCTTGTGGTTTTTTCTGCAAATATAATGAATGTGTAAGTTTTATCTACCATAAACAACTATAAGTAAAAGAACATTACCTCAATCAAATCATTCTAAATTTGACTCTTTGCTTCAAATATCTTTGTGATAAGACTCCATAAAAATCCACTTAATCTATTAAATAAATCATAAAGCTCTTCAAATCATTGTGACAATGTCTTCTTTCTATTTTTCAGATGTTGCTTTGTAATGTGAGATCCAAAAGAATTATTAAGAGCTTGCAACACATTATCATATGCAAATGTTGTAAACGTGCCATTAGGATAGTTTTCGTTCATCATCTCGTCTAATAAAGTATCAATAAAAGCTTCATCTATTTCAAGTGACCACTACAAATTATCTTTCACTGAATCCTTCTTTTTAGGTGTCATTATTGAATTTCTGTGTAAAATAAAATAACATAAAGTCTCATAATATATAAAAAATATAATATTTATAGGAAACAATTCATCTACTATTGTAACTGAATAAAATACTTGGGGTATAATAAATAATTTTATTAATCAAATACTTGAAAATTTCAAACGCCATTATTATACAACAAAGAACAATGCAATATAGCAAATCATAATCCATGACGGCAGTTATTCCACATTTGGGTTGCTATACTATCTCTTAAAATTGATCCTTATCTATAATCTTCCTCTTGACCATATATAGAATGGTTCTCAATGTTACCAAGATCATTAAGTAATAGTTCACAATTAACTTCAGTAATTAGGTTCTCATCAGGATTTAGACCTATAAAAAAATTGTGTAATATGCAACAAGCTATCATAATGTCAGTCATAGTTTGGAAGGAATAATGTGGTTCAATGCAATCTACGATTGGAAATCTTTTCTTTAAAACTTCAAATATTCTTCTGATGACATTTCATAATGAGGCATGTCAATGGTTGAAAATTTCTTTTTTGTTTTGTGGTGATAGCGTTAAATATTCCTTTAAGTGATAATGAACTCCTCTGTAAGGTATTAGTAGACCGTACTTAAGTGAGAAGCTAGTATCTCCAATATAAAATTTTCCTAAAAAATAAATCATTGATATAAGTCATCATAAAGGAAAAAAATTTCTATAGCTAGTATAATTAATTATAAATCTATATTTGCATACTAACCTTGTGGAATTATAAGATTATGTTCTCTCAATACAACATTTTTAAAATCCTTGAATTTGAAGTTGTTCCTTCCCACATATAGGTGAATTTCATATCAAATGAACATGCAGCAAAAACATTTTATGTAGGGTAATCCTTTCGTCCTCGAAATCGAGCAGTTTTTTCTTTACACACTTTTGCTCACACGAGTTCCATCTACAACTCCTATGCAATCCTATCATTAAAAATTGGTTACAAGTAATGTTATGAAATTATAACTCATTTATATTATTTATGAGATGTATGACTATAAATGTAAGTATGTATCTTAAAATATGGGTAAAATTTATTGTTATTAAAAATTTAGAAAGAAACCTCTGTTCCGAAAGGTTGTAAAAGAAACTCAACCTCAAGTAAAACCACTGCTCATAAAACAATATGAAAATGTCAGTTGATAGTTTCTCTTTATGGATAGAAATAAAATCACATTATTCTATTTTTTACATTATGGGCTAATATGTGGAGGAATTTCACAACCTGCTTCTCAACTGTAACCTAGCGTGAATCTTTAATTCTTTCAGTGCCTCAAAGTTTCTCACATAACTCTTTAAATGCTTGTGGACCCATGCAAAGAACATCACAACAATTCTTTTCATCTTCTAATTGTAGCATCAACTGTTTTCTTTTTTATGTTATAACTTTTAATATTGCTAGTGTTTATAGGCTTATTAATTAGAGTCAACATCTCTTCCAATAAATGGATTGTATGTACAATCAAACAAATAAGACGTATAACACACATACGTTTATACCTTCCAAAATCTTCTATTACATGGTTCAAGTTTGAAATTTCATTTGTCACTCCAAAATCAATCAACTGTTTGACTTCAAACTCAAAATCATAAATATCTTCTGCCACATCCTTCATCAATTCCATATTATTATAATTGTTCATCTATTGAATAATTATGTTAATCAAAAAATAATTTATAAATAAGTATATACAAATTTGCAAGAAAGGATCAACCATATCACCTATTGAACATATGATAACTACAAAGAATTCCTCGTATGAGAGACAAAGATATATACCCTAATGTGAACATTTTGGAAGGAAAATGGCGTCTCCCATTTATGGTATTTCAAATAACAACTATAATACTCAATTCACTTACCTAAATGGTCCCATTCTAACAACTTCCTAAAAAAATTCTACAACAAAGACAAAAATATTACAAAGAAGATATTCATAAAACTACCAACAATTCACCTTAACACTTTAATTGAGCTATATGAGTGAACGGGTAATGTCAATGAGAAAATAGGATAGAAGCTCAATGGAAGCCTCTTGTTTCTAGGCGAAACATTTAGGATATTGGCCAAGATTGTCTCAAATTTAACAAAGAGAAAATTACAAGTGTGAACTACTGCCATTGAATCTAAACAACCTAAGTGAGAAGAATATCAAGCTAAAAGAGGATGAGAGAGACCTATAGGCATCAACTCTCTTAATTATAATAATACATACGCATGTATACATATATATATATATATATATATATATATATATAACCATAATTGAAGCCTTACAAGTATATACATGTTGTGATGGATGTATAGAAACAAATCTTTAAATTCAAAAATTTCTTCTTAGAACAAGAAATTAACTTGATTTGGTGCTTTTTTATTTTTTTCTCTTTCAAGATCAGATTCGTGTTTTCAAATAAGTCAATGTACAGAAAAAAGTTACAGCAATTGAAGAAAATTTTGAACTAATCATAGGCTCTTATCCAAAGACCACAGAACACAATGAAATTTGTAATACATATGTTGAAAGATGCTATGAAAGAAGAGGAAGAGGAGATACCAAGCGCTGCAAAACTTGGAGAAAAAAATTACAAGGTGTTGAGAAGTCGAGCTAAACTGAAGAATTTTGCAAAGAAAATGAAAAAATGAAAATAGAAAATACCCTATAATATGTATATCGTGGGCAAGAATAAAAACGAAGAGTATTTACAGGGAGGGTGATTTAGGAAGATGTAATTCAAACCACATTACGTCAAATTTTTCTTTCAAAATCTCTCTATTTTTTGAGAAAAAACTTTTTGGTGAAATTCACCTTACTTTTCACCTTAACTTTTCTTTTCAAATTTCTCTCTCGCATCCAAACAAAACAAAATTTATTTCTTCTTCTCTTTGCTTCTCAACTTTTTTGTCCCCCTTATTTTTCACCCCATCCAAACAAGCTATAGAAGTTCATTGCAAGACGACAACCAAATCAGCTCATCTTTCAATTATAACATGCAATTGACAATTAACTAAAGACCCATTTAATTGAATGAGATATATATATAAAGCAAATAAATGAAATAAGAAATTATTTATATACCTACTTTTAAAAAAATGATTTAATAATTAAAATAATAATTTGATGAATAAAATAATAATTAAAAAATATTATAGACATTATATATACTATATAAATACATTACATCTACTTTACGACTATCCAAACAGGCCCTAAAGCTACAGACTCTTCCCTGCATGTTTATTAACATATTCTTTAAAAGTGCAAGTAAATCAAAATCATCATAGTAGCAGAACAGAAGGTCAGGAATAGAAGCTACGTCAAAGAGAAACCAAAAATCTCAAAGCCAACTATACTTCAATATTTTCCCGCCTTGCTTCTAGATCTCTTGCAAGTAACAAAAGCAAAGCCCCTCAACAACAAAGTAGGACGGCCCTAAATTCACATGACAGGAAATAACCCAAAAAAAGAAAAGGAAAAAGATGAGAAAAGGATAAAGCTAACCCAGAAAAACCCTAGGAAAAATAAAAACTGTTAGAAGCTAACCACTGTAAACAAAACCCAATGAAAAAGGGGTTGGTGCTAGCATTCTACAAACTAACTCTGCCCTGCCAAGCTCAATAATATACAGATCATTATCTCCGCTTGTCAACCAATCATCATATTCAAGAAAAAGCAAGACAGATCCAATCAGGCAGCAACAGGTGGCTCAGCAATATATGCTGAAGACCGATATATGCATCAGAACTCTAGCTTAGACCGCCATCATAAAACCTGGCAGAGGCTAGCAACCATTAGCAACCCCGTTGGAAATCTTATTCTCAGCTACAACTGTTTTAGCACCCTTCGGGGCATCTCCAGTTTTAGCAAGAGAACCATTCTCAGAAAGTTTGCAGTCATCACTGTCCTGCTCGACTAGGGTACGCTCCTTGAGTATGTCAGAGGAAACATCAGACTTTTGAGTTTTAACTTCCGCACTAAGCTCTGTCTTCTCATCAGCAGCCTTACCTTCCCATACCTGCATCAGAATGATCAAAATAGCATCACAAAAATCTTAAGCACATAAAACAAATAACAAATAATTTAAAGGCAAAAACATAAGTGAAGATAAGCCTTGCCTGCTTTGGGAATTGTTGCTTCGCTTTTTTCTCCAAAATTGTTTTCTGGCGGGCCTCATAAAACGCAAAATCATCCAAAATGCATGTCTTACTGGCATGCTCCTTAAAAATTGTAATCATTTTTAACCCCGGCTCCAACATTACCTGCAACCAAAAACTTGCTATTCAGATTAAACTAGGGAATACAAGGCAATGACATATAAATGTGAAAAACCTTTATTACCTCTTGAGCATCCCTGCTGTTAGTGACAGGTTTGTTCTCATTGTTGTCCAACGTAATGTGCCTCAACAAATTGTTAGGAACATCCTTCACTATGTGCCACTTCAGAGAAAAACAACCATTCCACTTGTCTTGTTGCCAGTATTCCACACTCTTGTTAAAATCAACTGGACCAATCATCTCTGCGAGGCCAACAAATTGCCCACTGGTATTAACCTGGCATAGGAATCTAATAAATGAGATCACAAGTACCAAACAAACAGCAAAGAAACCTGACCAACACCAGCAGCAGGATACTAACCGAGAAGAAGAGGAATACAGGGCAGCCACCAGGTTTCTGCTGGGCTTCCTGGAATGCAGCATCAAGCTTCTTGTTGCCATTCTGTGTACTGGCCCAGACACTATACTTGATACTTTTATGAATATCATCCTCACTATACGACTTAATAATAAAAAACTTTGCATCAGTGTACTCTTCCAGAAAATCCGCTTTGTTATATAGATCACGGTCTGGAATAACACAGGTCTTATCTTTGTCCTCCTCATTAGTTAAGTTTGTTGGCAAATTCTGCCCTTTGACAGATAGGGCTATTGGGGCAAAACCCTTTTGGTTCCTACAGCCCTTGGCTCTAGGTCCCCTGTTGAGTTCATTCAAACCATCCATGTTCTCATTGCCAGAACCAAAGCAGCCACTTTGTCCCCTAGTTTTGTATTTACTGTCGACAGCCAGCCAAGCACGTCCATTTCCTCGAGAATCATAGCCATGCGTTCCATAACTCATACCAGATCTAACAGTGTTTCCATACTGAGCATATAACTTGTTTGGATACATCCTATTTATGAAGCCATGAGTGGTTCCCATGGCAGGCAATGGTCTTGGATGGTGCAAACCCTAACAAAGGAAAGAAGCAAAGTCTTCTCAATCACGTATTAAGTATAATAGAATCAATTTTTATTATATATGTGGAACTGTGGACAGTTTCTCAACAGAACAAGCAAAATAACATGTACGGTTGAAACTTAAGAGATTATGCACATCCCAGTTAAAAAACTAAAACTTACAAAGGCTACAATATGAAATACTTTAAACATACCATAAATTGAGAATTGGGACGGAAATTCTGGTTCCTTGAAGCCGTAATGTTATTGCCCCCTGATATTGAAGAGGTGATTGCAGCACTAGTCACGGGCCTTGTCTGCCTATCTGAAATTAGTGGGACATCTAGCCACGGAATATGAGAGCATAATCCATCAAAACCATATCTTGGATCCTGGTAAGCCGTAGCAGGTATACAACCTGGCATAGCACCCCTTCTATATGAAGCATTGAAACTAAAAGATGAATTTTGATATGTTTGTTTTCCAGAAGCAGCAACATTATTTCCTTTTACACTCCCACCATTTGTAGCACCATTAGAATTCCCATTAGCTCCTTCCACAGACACTGGCTTTTGATCAGCAGCTAAAGAGGTAGAAACCTCACCCTGAGGAGGGGCAGCAGGAGCAGGTGTAAATGGCCCACTGGTTGGAGTCACTGGCTGGAAATAGGGAGGATACTGATAGTGTTGAGGCCCATACAACTGACCATCATTTGCTATGGTTGGCACTGGCGACCCTGCTGGTGAATACGGACCATAAGGAGCATATCCATATCCATGGTGATATACAAGAGACCCATTATCCCCATAAACTCCCTAAAAATAAGTCAAAAGCAATTTAAACAAACAAATTAACTTGAAAAAAATGTACAACATGCATGATGATCAAGAATCCCAAAAAAAAGAAAAAAGGCGGAAGAAAAATAACTTACAGAAGTCAACTCAATTCCATCTGGATTTACATATCTTGAATAATCCTCCCACTCATTACCAGTCCCATCATAACCTACAAGAAAAATGCATTTCAGACTGCTATGTAAACCCATATATTTCAAAATCTCAGAGGTACAGTGTCGCACTAAATTTACAAACATTTAAATAGTAAATCTTTTTTATGTTACATGTTTCAAGTTATTGGAGGAAATTTATATTTTGACTTACTTCCATAATAATAGGCAGTAGATGGGTAACCATTGGGGAGGTAACACATGGCGGGATCGATAAAATCTTGTAATAATGGGGTCACAGACCGTTCACACGATGGGATCTGACCATTTGCAGTATTGCTGGAATCAACTGATCCATATTGATTGCCAGAAACCTACACAACACGGGAAAAAATTAGCCAGATAGAAGCTACTGACTAAAAAGCCTAGCAAAATACAATTTACCCGATATATTTCAACTTATTCTCGACTGCTATTTTTGAAAGTATGAAATGCTTTCTTATATGATCGGTACGTTCAATCATTACTTTTATTTATAAGAAAAATTATGAAAAGTATAACCCATCAGCAATAGGAGGAATTTGCATCTTGACAAACAAAGACATAAAAGAGAAAAAAAGTAAAGGGAGAGCAATTCACCTTCTTAGTGGGCTCAGAAATTTCCAAGGCCTTAGCTTGAGTATCTACAGACAACTTCTGTAGCAAATCTGCTGCTTCTGTAGGAACAAGAAAGTAAAGGAAGCAAAATTTTGGAAATTGAAATTTTCGACTCCTGCAAATACAAGTAAAAGATCCCAAATATCTACAATTTCAAAAGACTCAATTGAAGCACACTTACCGCTTCTCAATCAAAAATAAGCAGATTCTCCAGTATATAGCACTCAGTGTGAACAGAATCAAGACAAATTTTTATACATGGCCAAAGAAGGCCTTCATACTTTCTACATCGTATGCAACAATGGTCAACAACTAAAACCCATAAATACTGAATGAAATAAACATTAAAATGGAAAAGCACCAAGCCCACTTCTTCATCCAGACGATTAGTAACAGTACCAAAAACACAAGATATACAATATCCACTCCAATCCAATCAAGATTTCCGAAAAGAAAAAGGACAGATCAAACAAATTGCACACACAAGCCATAAAATAAACTGAGGATACGATCGGCGGGAGGAGGAACGGTGGCCATGGCAGAGTCAATTACGAGATCTTCTTCAGAAGGTGGGAATAGAATCAACTAAACCCCCAAACCCGTATCGAGTTATCGAAATTATAAAAGACAGGTAGGATTCAGAAACCCTAACAGGAGCCTGAGACAGAGAGAAGCAGAGAAAAAGAAAACAACGGGCCTCAGTCTCGCAGCCGCCAAGGGTTTGGGTTTTGGGAGAGAGGGTTTGATACAACCAAAAGCGGTGATTCAAATACCACCACGCCCAAGGAGAAAATTATATGAGGTAGATTATATTTTTATTATCAAAATTTCTCAATTAAAATACGGTAATATAATAAATATATAATTTTTATAAATATATATAATATTTATAATTTAATATAACATAATTTGATTTATAAAAATTTTTTATATAAATTATAATTTTATTAAAAATTTGTTAATAAAAACATCAAAAATTTTAATAAACATAGAGTGAAAAAAAAAAAGCATTGCAATCTATTTTCATACTTTTTAATGGCCTATTTGGTCTACATAATTCTTAGTAATAGAATTATAAAGAGAATGCTGAGATGAAATAAATTATGTAATTCATATTTGGTGCAATATAACACATTTGGTTATATAAAAATAATGTTGAAATGGAAAGATATGATGAGGGAAACATAAAATTACTCCAAAAAAGAAAAATAATTTATTATTTGTTTTTATTTCATTCTAGCTTAAGCAGAAAACCAAAACGTCGAAGCATTAGGTCAAAGCATCTTCATTCTTCTTCCTCTGCAATGTTTAATAGATTGCTCAAAGAAGACAGCATCATCAACCTTATTTCCTCTTCCATTCACAAAACCCTTGAGAACCTACTAAACTACACGAAGAACTACTCATCGATTCGGATCGTCTCCTGTAAGGTTTCTCTGTAGTGTCTCTCCCGTGACATTTTCCAACCATTGATCTTATCCAACTACTCAAAGATGAGGTGGAATATACACACTTGGGATTGAGAACCTTTGGTTCAATGACTTAAGCGAGATAAAAGCAAATAATTAAATGCACCATTTTGTATTTTAGAGCAACGTGGCTCTTTGGCTTGTGTTAGAATCTTTTAATGGCTAATATTAGTTACAAGAGAGGCATAAGGGAGAATTTTATTGAAGGGGATCTGATTCCACCTCAGTGACATCCTGGACCCCTGCATTGACCAAGTTATCTACCTTGACTCCAGTCTAGGTTTATGATGAGGTGGATTTTTAATCTAGATCATTTACCTTGACTCCAGTGACATCTTGGAATTGCAAAGCAAGAAAAGGATTTACGATTTGGATCACTTGCCTTGACTAAAAAGGACTTATGATTGATTTTAAGTGGGATCTTAAAATTAGATAGCTTTGCACCACAGTCAAAGGATGCCTTTTTTGGCTTTGAGGAAAAGGTGACAAAAGGGTTTAAGACTAGTAAGAAGACATAGGTAGAACGAACTTTTTGCCATCTTCCTTCCAATGTTAGATTCCTTTCCCAAGCTATATCCCATTCTCATTGACATTCTTAATGTTAAGTGCAATCATTGTACTAAACATGTTTAGGCAAAGCTTTCATTTGTAGTTTCCATTTCAACCATAAGACAAAGTGGGCCATAATAAAGCTGTTAACAATTAATCTTATGATCTCATCATAGATTTTTTATTGGTACAAATTGCCACATAGTCATTGATTAATAAGTTTTATCTTGGATTAAACTTATATGTAGTTTTTTTAATTTTTATTATTAGATTCCTCAACCAAAACATAATAAGCTTATGATTCTCTTATAATAATATGACAAGCATATAATTTAAAAATTCTACAATTGTTTATAAAGAATATACATATGCCATATTATTATTGGAGAATTATACATTTATCATATTTTGATTCGAAAATCTAAAAATAAATATATAACTATTAGTATATAAGTTTTTAACTTTTATTTTTTAAAATGTTATGTCCTTTTTATTATTTGTCTACAATAGCTTTAACTAAACAAGTGTTCAATACATGGATATTCAAACTTTAAACAAGAGAGTTGTGCCCTTAGGCAAAGTTTGAAAACCTTAATAAGAAAATGATGCAAATGCCTCCACCTAACATGACATGTGTTAACCTTCTTTTGGATTTTACTTCAACTTCTCAAATAAGTATTAGTTGTGCAAACAAATTATTTATGGAAAAAATTTATACATAATTTTTTTATATTTTTATATTTTGTTGATTAAAATATAACATGTTTATAATTTTTTTAATAATAATATAATCAGTATATAATTTTTAAAATTTAACATCATATGATCAAATTGTTTTAACAAAATTATACATATTATAATTTTATTAGAAAGCCTAATAATACAAATAAAAAATAATGCATTTAAATTTATTTTATTATCTATATCGTATAATTATACTAATATACTAATGTGTGTGTGTGAATATTTTTTTTTCAAGAAAATTATGCTTAAGGCATATTCTTTTTTGCATTAATGGCACAGAAGTGTAAGACAATATATTAATCATAGAAATGACACCATAACAATTTGGATTAACTCAATTCTAGCCTACTTTTAAAAGACTCAGAGTACTCAATGATTATCATTCATTGAATTTTATTCAAAGAATTAACACAGCAAATTATTTTAAATAGAACAATTTCAGCATAAGCAACTTAGTCTAACTATGATTATGATGTGATATGTTTCTTACGTGTTAAATGAATTTTAATTCTAATCACTAATCAAGTTAATGAAAATTATTGTGCTAATTTTATGAATTTTTTAACAAGAATATGATGGGTGCTTATGAGAAAAGGTAAATACAAGGAAGACTACGCCCATGTGCTTAATAGGAGGCCTAATTTGTCTTATGTATGACAGCTAAACCTAACTTGAAGAGGAATAAATCAAAACAGAAAATTATTTACAATAAAATAAAGGAAGCTTCCTAAAATTGCAAGAAAAAAAAAAAAAGAAAGTTCTAGCACATCAAGAACTATGGCAAAAATAAGACACACTAGCAGGAGAGTATAAAAAAGGAAACAAAGAGAATCAAAGAGGTGCATTGCAATTAAGGAAAGGTTCCGGAGAACAATCATGACATTGAAATTTGGAGTTCCATTCAAAAATTGCTCTCGTATAATTTTCTTTTCTTCTTTGACTTTTATTTTTCTTTGTTATGGAATTGTTTTCTTTTGACTTCTTTTTTGTTTTTCATTATGAATAGTTAAACTCTTTAAATTTGAGGTTTAAATGGAAATGTTTATAGATAGTGTTTGAATTTGGAATATCATGTGTTAACTTTCTTGTTCAATTAATTTATTATTCAGTTTATAATTCTTTTGCAAATTATTGGCCACTTTTTGTGAAGGCAAATCTCTATGAGAAGGATTGATAAGTGAATTACTATAAGGCATCATTTGATTAATAGACTTTACCATATGGGATAAGCTTTCACAAGCTTTTCTTATTAGAATTATTATGGGTTATAATCAATTGTTAATTTTGTTTTAAACAAAAATGAGCTAATTTATATTCTATTTGGATACATTTGGACCCACCTACTAAATTAGTAATTATATTATTTTGGGTTGAATATCTATAATTGATTAGTGTGGATAATAGTACGAGTCATAACCTATAGGCCCATAATGCAGGGGTATTAGAATTTATTTAAAATTTAACTAGGTCTCCTCTGTATTCATGTCAAATTATAACTCCACAACTTATCCTATTATAAGTTGTGATAGGGAGTGTGAATCACAAAGAAAGCTCTAGTCTCTTCAAGGCTTGAAAGATTTAGAATTAATGGGGTATCTTAAATCTGTCACCATGTTTTCTACAGGTAATCAATTTAGTATTCTAATTTCATGTAATTTTCATAGATTTATTCTTATATTTATGGTTAAGCACTTCCCATTAGGTAAGACTGCTAGATTGAGAAGCAACATTCAAAGTTTTTATCAGAAGGATGGCAAGTCCCTATATGAAGCCTGGGAGTAATTCAAGCACTTGCAAAGGAGATACCCACAGCATGGCATTCAAGATTGGATGTTGGGCCTTCTAATATAGGCTAGAATAATAACTTCGAGTCATCTTAGATGTTGTAGTCAATATATCTTTTTTAGCAAAAGATATTAACAGAGTGTTTAACTTCATAGAAGCAATGGCTACCAATCATTACTATTACCTCAATGAAAGAAAAAGAGCTATCAATACCCTGAGATAGATAGCATTCATACACTAAACTTTAAGATTGATGTTAGATTTAGCATATTGATAAAGAAGTTTAATTAAATTGGTGAAATGTAGTGTCTAATTCTCTATCTTACTCTAGTTGTGAGCTTTATGGTGGTGGGCATGCATATAACGAGTACTAGATGAATAATTCTTAAAGGTTGTGTAGTTCACAACAAATGTAGTATGTGTCAAACAATCTAAGGTAGCATAATAATCCCTCTTAGGTAACTTATAGTTTTAGATGAAGAAATCACCCTAATTTAACTTGGGCAATTAGGAATTCTAAGGTAATCAAAGGAGTCATGGTGGGCCAAAACTTTTAGCCTTAAAATCAAGGTGGTCATCATCAAAATAAAAGCAAGCCATCTTAGGAAGATGTATTTAAGAAGTTTTGTAATGTTGCTACTAACTGATTTAAGAAAATAAAATCAAAGATAGATTAAACGGCTAGCCACAATTAAAGTTTAGATATATAGTTAGGATAGTTGGTTAGCGTATTTAATTCTAGACTATAAGAAAACTTACCCAGTCAAACGAAAATTAACCTAGGAAAGCATTACAAGGCAATCACCATAAGAAGAGGTAAACAATTGCAAAGTCCACTTGTAAGAACTGGCATTCTTGAGAAACAAGATGAGATCGATGACAAAAAGTGTACCAGCCCTCCAAGTTAGATTGAGTAGGCTACATCTGAGATGGAGTAACCACTAGTATTAGAACCAGTCAAGCCTTATGTCCCATCAGTGCCCTTTCCCTAGAGACTACAACAATAGAAACTAAATAAGTAGTTTGATAAATTTCATATTGTATTTAAGCCGCTTCATATAAACATTCCCTTTGTAGATGCACTAGCACTAATACCTTTCTACGTGAAGTTTTTGAAATAAATCCTATCAAATAAGTGAAATATCGAGGAGCATGCCAACATTGCACTTACTAAAGAGTGCAATGTGATTATACAAAATAAGCCTCCACTAAAGCTTGCCAATAAGGCAATTTTTCTATTCCCTATCTTATTGGTGACATTCTTTTTTATCATGTTTTGTATGATTTTAAAGCCAACATGAGCTTAATGCCTTTCTCTATTTAAAGAAAACTCAGCTTAAGAGAATTGAAGCCTGCTATAATCACATTGTAGCTAACTAAATGCACAGTTAAATACCCTATTAGTGTTATGGAGAATGTCATAGTAAAGTTGACAAGTTCTCCATTCTTAAGGATTTCATCGTGTTAGAAATGGAAGATGATTTAACTATGCCCTTGATTTTAAAGAGGCCTTTCTTAGCCACTGTTGAGGCCATCATTAATGGGAAGAACAACAAATTGACCTTCAAGACAACAAAGGAAGAAATTAAATTCAAGTTGTTCAAAGCATTAACAACTTCTCCATTCGAGAAATATGGCTGTAGACTAAATATAAATGATAAGTTAATGAAGGAGACATATAGAAAGAAGTCCTTTCAAGAACCCTTAAAGTGTGTTTGTCACGAGCTACAACCATTAAAGACAAAAATAAAAGAATTGTAGCCATCATCTCTTTAGTAAAAGTTATATCCTATGTACCTTCCCTGTAAGGATACAAGCCTTTAAAGCTCTAACCACATGTTGCTAGAACAATGAGGAATAAACTTACTAGCATATTTAAAGACAATGGACAATACTTCAAGTCTTACCTTGTTGGAAAGATGGTGAAGACCATGGCCATCTATGCTTTGGAACCTCCCTAGCACCTGAGCACTTCAAAGTCAAGCTAGAGATTATAACTTAAAACCACTTCTCTAACCTTTCTTTCTTGTTTTGTTTATTTAATTTGCTCATTTTGTTTTTGTTTTTTGTTTTTTGATCATTTTTTTAGTTTTTAGGTGTTGTTATAGTAGTAATCTTGCAGTTAGAGTTTGGTAGATCCATGGTGGAGCTAATTTTGTATAAAAGTTCCTTTTCCCCTGTTATATGTCATGTTACATGTTTACTTTTTTAATTTTAGATGTCCATGATTTGTTGATTATGTGCCTTACATTGGGGACAATGTAAATTTTAAATGTAGGGGATGGGATTTAAGTGAATTAGATTGCATTTTTAATTAAAAAAGTTGATTTTTATTTATTTTTAGGATTTTTAAGATTTTGATGTGAAGATTGATTATACATAAGTTTTGCTTGAAATATTTGAATGGTGCATATGATTTGATTATAACTTTTATTATATATCACCATTTGGTTTAAAATGTAGCAATGTGTTTATAAAATAAGGTAAAGCATTCTTAAGTCTTAGTATTTGATTGAAATGACATTTCTTGCAAAGTCACATGGACTTAGTAGTAAAGCATAATTAAGGAATGTGTAATGAACCTTTATATTATTTCTTATGAGTTAGGCCTAAATTTAGGGTTAAGTAAATAAGGTAAATAATGACAACAATATTAAAGAGGAAAAAAAGGAGAAAGAAAATATCAACAGATATAGTAGGTTAAGATAGAGCATAAAATACATTCACTTACAGACATAAGTATGAAATGAGATGGATCGTAAAAATGCACTTATTTGTGAGAACACCCTAATTTTCTACCTAGTTTGTAGTAGTAAAGAAGAATGGTTAATGGGTGAGTTATGCATGAACTGATTATGTTAGTTGCAAGGTTTATATGATTCATCAAAATTACTTGCAAATAAAAATGAAAAGAAATAGGTATGCTTGGCTTTAGTTTACTTGATATTGTAGTAGTTTTGAATTCAGTTAGTATAATTGATTAAGAATTACTCAAAATAACCTATGCATTTAAGATAGTGTCTTGAAAGAGTCTTAGGTATGCTCAACTAAAATCTTAATTGCTTGAGGACATGAAAAAGTTAAATGTAGGGGAATGCGATAGATACATTATCTTATATTTTTATTCTCCTTACACCTAGTTTATTTAGTATAATTTATGTCTTATTATAATTATTAACACTGATATTTGTATTTAGGATGTAAATTAAGAGTTGGGAGTAATTAGACTCAAAATTAGAAAATTTTAGCATTTTAAATTTCTAACTTTTTTTGTTTGTTTCAAGTTTTTTACTAAGTTAAAAGTCTAACACATGAATAAGGCATTCAGAGAAATACTAGAGGACATCTCAAGTATTTCATAATGGTATTATGAGCCAAAATCCATGTTCATTTAGGCCTCTAATTGTGGTCTCAAAGTCTTTATTTAAAAAGGTTGTTCTAATCTTGATAGGAGTAGGATTTCTACGCAACCTTTGACTATTTAAAAGAACATATATAGGGCTTTCGATATTGGAATTAGGTGATTCAAAGCCCAAAATCATCTATGCATCTAGGTTACAACTCAGATGAAGGGCCCAAGTTAAAATAAGGTCATTTTGAAAGAATAAATAGGTTAGAAAATTAAGATACTATGTCTAGGTAAATTAGTCGAAACATTGTTAGTTTTTAGTCTATAACTTGAAATCTGGTGCACTGGAAAAATAATACCTAGGGCTACACCTTTTGTGAAAAGGATTAACTTTTAAAAACGCTTGCATTTGATTTAAAAGCGATAGTTAAGTCTAAGAATGAAATCAAGAAATTGAATCCCAATTAAATTATGATAACTTCTTATTCTTATAAAATTTTGGGATATTTTTGGAAACTTTTTGAGAATCTTAGAATAACTGCAATAAATACCCTTAGAAAATCATTCTAATTGGGATGCTATAGTAAAAAGGAGAGAACTTTAGAGAATGACTATGACATTGATATCTAGAATTCTCGTTAAAGACTGCAGACATCATTAATTTTTTTTTCATCTACTCTTTTTTTCTTTTTATCTTATAGATTCATTTAGTTTTTATTTTATGATTTATTTTCCATTATGAGTAGCTAAACTTCTTAGATTTGAGGTTTGAATGGATATGTCTTCTGAGTATATTTGAATTCGGACGATACTTATGTAATGAATTTTTATTTAATTAATTTATTATTTAACTTTTACTTTTTTTTACAATTTGCTAACCACTTATTATGAATGTTAAATTTATAATGAGAAAGACCAAGAAGTGAATCACTATAGGAATCATCAAAATAGTAAATCTAGGCATAGGTTTTTAAGAATAATAATTTAGTTTAAGTAATATTGTAACTTACATGTATACCAAACCCCTACATGGAAGGGCACATTAAGGTCCATAGAGTGTAATTGGTCAATTTTAGCGCATAATTATGAGAGTATATGTAAGTTAGCATAAATGCGTATGATGTATCTCGAAAGGAAATTTCACATAATTTAAAGAATCAATTGTTAATTAGGATAAAAATAGATTACATTAGTTAGCTAAATTTGTTCATATGAAAAGCCATTGAAATCTAAATCCCAAAGCATTTTACCATTAGATAATCTTGTAGTTATATTCACAAGTTTTGCTTTCCCTTAGATTTTAGTTTATTCTCTTTTATTGATCTTGTAAATAATAAGATTAAATTTTAGGAATTAATATTTCATCTACTTTCCCCTACTTACGTTTTCTATCCTACTTATATGATCTGTGTGCTTACGGATTTTACATAACAAGTTTTGGCGCCACTGTGGGGGAAAACATATTCAATATTAATTTGATAATTATTCTTATTATTTTAGAATTTTTTTTAATTTCAACATTGTTTTTTCTTTATTTATTTCATTATTTTTATTTTTTTATTTTTTTCTTATTCCTTTGATTGCATTGTCAAAATTTGCTATTAATGATCAAGTGCTATATGCTATATTGCAAAAATTATTGGAAATTTTGGGGATGGAATTTTGTTTTGAATTTTTGTGTGCATGATTGTTTATATGTCTAGTATTTAGGATAAAAAATTTAAAGCAATTTAAGTTGATTTTATTACCTAATTAATTCCATTTCTATTTAACACTTTGTTTTGTTTTTGAAAACCTATAATCTAAACTCTTTTGTTCGAGTTATTTAAGGGGATTAGTGCTTAATTTTTTCTTTTTAAGTCTAGTTTCTAAGAAAATTAGTTGCACTTTATTTTGGATAACAAGTGAATTTGAAATATTATTTTTAATGCATGCCATTTTGTTTTTCACTATTGTTGAAATTCTGTATTTGTGGTTCAACTTCTTGAATTTTTTAAGAATTATAGGAGTGTAAGTAATGTTTGAGATTATTTTAAATAAATTAGGTGGAATGTAAATATTTCCCTAGTCATTTTTCATAACTTATTTTGATGGTTTCTAAGTGTTTTTCACAAGAACTTTCCATTTTCTTTATTAGTACTATTTTTTAGATTTTATTTTTGCAAGCTTATATGTCATTGCTTTATTGTCAGGAGATTTGTAGAAGCATAAATGAAATGTATACTCATTTGAGCATTTATAATATAAAGAGCATATAAGGAGATTATAAGATAACTTGGGTTTCGTAATCTTTGAATGGATTGATATATGCTACAAATGTTATAAGTTGAAAGGGAGTTCTTTTTATCTTATCTCTTCACTTTTATTTGGAACATTAGGGACAATTTTCAATTTTAAGGGTAAGGGTTGACTTTTAAGTTTTGAAAAATTTTAAAATTTTTGATAGATTTTATTGCAAACTTTTTTTAAAGAAATTTTCTCATAATCCCTTTTACTTTGATTTTCTTGGATAACTAATTAGTTTGGTCATAAGCTTTTTTATATTTATATTGGATTAGTATGAGAATATTAGTTATTGATTTATATATTTGGATATGGAATATTTGAGAATGACATTTGACTTTTAGTTGGGTTATTAAAGGATGAAATTTCTTGCTAATTATATAAAATCAATGCATTTATGCTATGCGTAGGATAGATATTTTCTTTAATCTAGAGTATGTTGACTAGTCTATTTACAATTCTTGAACTATATACTTTAGAGCTTGCTTTGATTCTTTTTTGAAGAAAAATCGTAGGTCTAATACTTTCTCTTGGAAATAATTTTGGTATTAGTTCTATAATTTGAGTCATATATAAGCCTTTTTTTGTTCTTATATAACCATTAATGCCCTATTAAGTTTTTATTGATAATTTGTGCATTTATTGCATTTTAATATATTCTTTTTTAATTATTTATATTGATCACCTAGCTTATAAAACCAATTTTTATACCTTTTCAAGAAGTATCATAAATATTTTTTGTTTTATTTCCTTTGAAAAGAATGATTTTAAGGGTGAATAAGGTGGAAGTGCTTTAAAGTGAATATGGCTAAGGGAGGTTTTAAGTAAAAAAAGAAAGAGAGAGCTTTTGTTATTTTCTTAAGAAAGATGCATCTTAGATGAGGAGAAATAGCAAAATGCTGTGTATTTTTGTATTATTTGCATCTTCAACTTTCCATAGAAAGATTTCTAACATTTGATGATGAAAGAAAAGAATAAACTTTTTCTTATATGTATTGCAAAAAATATGTAAGACCCTAATTATGATAATTAGATCAAAGATCTAAGTTGAGGATGAATGTGTGTGTGTGTGTGTGTGTGTGTGTGAGAGAGAGAGAGAGAGAGACAGAGAGAGAGAGAGAAAGAATTAATTTATTTTAAAAAATTACAAAATGAAATTTATTATTATTTTTATTCTCTTGTTTTTGTATGAGAGTTAAAAGAAAAGAAAATATATAAGTTTGAGGGGAATGTTTTAAAAGTGAGGGATTGAGTAAAAGTAAGAGAACGTACTTTTTTGTACTTATTAATACTTTTTGAACTCTAAACACTATTTTCTCTTATTAATTTGATTGTGATTACCTTAACTTATATGGCTCTATTATAACTTTAAAGAATATTTAATCTTTGAGTTGTATTGGATCTATATTAATGGAGAGAAGGATGGTAAGTAAGCATATGAAGCTTTAGAGAAAAATGATTAAGTGGATTAGTTGATGTACCTTATAAATGTATCTTATTTTAAAGTTTATATTTAGACTATTGTATAGTGAACACATGTACACCTTCATGAATCTTTTCACTTTAAATTTGTGTTAATTCTTTATCTTTCGCTATCTTACATGTTGATTGATGTAATCATGTTGAGTCATGAATCAAATATTTCCATAAGAATTTTGACTACTTAATTGAGTAATTAATGTTTTTGTTATGTTTTACTCAAGGACGAATAACTGTTTAAATTTTAGGGAATTTGATGTAATGTATTTCTTATATGTTAATTGAACTTTAATCCTAATCATCGATCAAGTTAATGAGAGCTATTATACTAATTTTATATATTTTTTAGTAGGAATATGATGAAACTTCTTAAAGTTATAAGGAGAGCAAAATAGGAAAGTCCTTACACATCAATGTTTATGGCAAAAAGAGGAAACCCTAACAAAAGAGTATAAAAAAGAAAACAAAAGGAATAAAAAGACATGTTGTAATTGAGGAAATGTAGTTTTCTCTTTTTCTTTTACTTCTATTGTTTTTATAGAATTATTTTCTTTTATTCTTGTTTTTGTTTTGTTATTTTTTATTATAAGTAACTAAACCTTTTAGATATAGGGTTTAGATGGAGATGCTTATGGATAGTATTTGAATTTAGAATACTCATGTGTTAACTTTTTTTAATTAATTTATTATTCAGTTTATAATTCTTTTGCAAATTATTAACCACTTTTTGTGAATTCATATTTATAATGAAAATGATTAAGAGATGAATTGCTATAGGAGATCACTTGATTAATAGGCTTTTGTTTAGATTCTATAGTCCGTAGATCTTACTTATGTGAGATTGTAACTTGCACGTATGCTAAGTTGCTACATGTAGGCATACATTGATGTCCATGAAACTTAATGGTTTTGTGTTAAAATCTATAACCACAAAAGTAGGCGCAGACTAGTATAGATGCATATGTTGTATATCAAAAGGGAATTACTGATGCATTAGGGAATTAGTTGTTAATTAATATAAAGATTACATGAATTATTCTTATTTATTCATGGGAAATAAACATTGAAATCCACACTTTAGAGTTCTTTATAAATTAAGAATATAGTTATTTACCTTGTAGTAGCATTATTTTGTTAGTTAATAATTATTTTAATTTGAATGTTCTCTTTTTTCTTGATAATAGGAATAATTAGGGAATTGGTATTTGATTATCCTTTCTCATGTGAACAATACTCTACTCATTCTTATACTATTGTGTGACCTGTATATTTGCAAAAGATCACCAACACATTATCGCCTTACTACTTTTGAAACTTATAAATAGAGACCTTCACAATTGCATCCAAATATTAGGACAATCTTTGCCAGTTAAAGGCATCTTCTTCATCTCTTTAAAGCTTAGACATCACTAAGACCACAAATTATAGTCTTATCTTTATCTAGCCATTGTGTCATTATCTCTTTAAATCCCTCTCTTTATTATCTCTCTCTTTTTAGACACTTAACTCCTAAATGATCCTAACAACTATAACCTCTAATTTTTGAGAACCAACCATCACCATAAGCATTTTGGAGCACTAAGTAGTAGGCCTTAATTCTTTCCTTTGTTTTGTCCTTATTTCCTTTTCCTTTTTATCATGGTATAGACAAGGAGGAATCATTCTTTTAATCTGAACAATGGTCAGTGCATCCAAAGATAAAGCAAGACCCCTATCTTGAAAGTCTATCAAACAATTGTGTAGCAAAATAGAAATAGATAATGTTAAAATGGTGACCACTATATTGCTCAAAATAGAGTGATAGTTGCGAACCAGATAGGGGCAACACAGGTGAATGGTCCTAACAAATCACCTTGCTAACCTACTATAGGAAAATCATGACCTTGCTCCCCCTACTACCTAATGGAATCACTCACTCGAATGATACAAAAATATTGCTTGATCAATGCGTTAGTGATTGGGATATCATGCAAATCCTAATGGACATACAACAATGATTAATAGCCATAAAAGAAAGACCATGTTTGGGCAAAAATTTGCAGGCTCCAAGGTAAAAAAAAAAACCAATGCTACCTCAAGAGCCTTGAAGGAAGAGTCCTTGGTTAACCAAATCATTAGAATGTACGAAACATGTCCGAATGATAACTACATACCTTAGGGAAGTGATAACTCCAAATCCTCTTATAGTATTAAAAGTGTGCTCTAGAGAAAGGGATGGTAGGAAAAGGCCTAAAACAAAGTATGAAGAACTTGTCAATGCATTCGTATTTTTCCCCATAAAAGTGAAAATCTTAAGATGATAGAACCTGAAAAAGGATAGAAGAAAACAACAACCTCCAAAGCCAAATAAGAAGACTGATGGAAGAGCAACAAGCTTTCAAGGCCATGATAAGACAAGATAGGAATATACTTGAATACCTTGAAGATTTAAGCTTAGCTAGAATCAATGACTCTTTGTTCGTGGGCAAAATTTTGAAAGCAAGCCTTTAAAAGAAATATAAGCTTATAACATTATAGAAATTTAAGGTTTTAATTTTCCTTTGAACTTATTTTATTAAATGAAAGTAATATTGCACTTATAGATAATAAAAGAAAGAGTAAACTCCTGCTTAAACTAAAAGATATAATTCTAAAAAAAATAAGATAACTTTATCCTAATTAAAATAAAAAACTTAAACTATTATTATCTTAATAAAAACAAAACGCTTAAGCTAATCCTAAATGTATAAAAACATTATCCAAAAATTAATTAAAAATAAACAAGCCTTAATTAAAATAAAACAAATAAAATAACAAAAAATAACTTAATTAATAATTAATAGTAATTTCCAACACTCCCCTTCTTGGAACTAATTTGTTAGCATTGTTGATTTGCTTCCTTATTGGTATTTAGAGGTTGTTTGAAAAATTTCTTTTATTTTTGCCATTTTTTTTATTATGGCTTCTGACTTTTTGTCTTCTTTTTCCCCTTAGTTTATAGCGAGAGTCTTAATTTTGAGTGTCCCTTTCTTAATTTTTGCAAGGTAGAGATCTTGGTTTTCTTAAACATTAATGTATGGTTTTGTCACACTAATCACTAATGCCTGGTTATATATATTTTTTAATATGTAATTAGCTTGTTGTAATTAGCAAGAGTAACTGATCTTCATTTTTTAAAAAACTTTAGTCTTGATCTAGTGCTGTAGCATTGAATTTTCATCAAATTATCAAGAAGCTTTCATAGGAAGGCAAGTCAACCAATTTTGGGCAAACAAAAGTGAAAGATGGTGCATTACATGCTTTTACATGCTAGTATGTTGGATGGGTTGTAATTGTATATGGTGGCATGTGATGGTGTGTAGAAAGAAGGTCAACTACCAGATTTTGGGATTTGGCCAATTGGGGCCTTTTGAGGATCATGATAGGATGTGTGGTGTCTTCTATGATAGTAGAATGGTGATTCCAAATTTTAGATATTTTTATTAAAAAGAAGATAATAGAAGAGCTCTAGAACAATGCATTTCTATGCCTCTTGTTGGTTGAACTTGGCCATGTTTCATGTTGGTCGAACTACGTATCGTTTGAAGAAGGGTTGAAAGGGATTTGAAGCGTAAATGAATCACCTATAATAATTCTCATTATTACAAATGGTGCTATCTTTATTTTCTTTAAAGAACACATTTAAAATTTTCAAAAGCATAATATTCTCTTATAATTAAAATTTTTGTTTTCCTAGTTATAATTTTTAGATATCCTACATCATTTTTTAGTCCCTAAAAAAAATGAAAATAGGCTACTATATCATCTTCATAGTTGTCTCAGCAAACAATTTTCTCTCCTTTATAAAGCTTACATCATAATGTTTTGAAGCAAATTAGGATCGTTTGATAACTAATTTATAGTTATAGTTACAATTGGTGGCGGCATTTATGACAACCATGGAAGATATGTTTGATAACTACAATGATAAAAATTATTGTGTAGGTAAAGCATGGTGGTATTAAGAGGTTTAGACATTAAAACCCAATCAAGTCTTATTTTAATATATAAGAGAATTTGATGAATAAACTTATATAATATAGTATTTATACCAAACAACTAATCAATTATATAATATAATATATTAACTTATCTTATTAAGCTTAATACAATGTATTAAACAACCTTTAATTGAGCAAATCAAACATTATGTCATATCTAATTTTTTTTCCCATTTGATATAATATTGAGTTATAAAGAAAATTGATATATTTTAAAACATCTACTCCACATACGTTTTTTTGTGTGTATAACTAATCGTGAGAAATAAACAAGAGAAACAATATCTGAACAAATTTGAATTAGTAGTGACAGCTTGCCTTATTTTGTGATGGCTTAGATAAAAATTTGTAGAAAGAAAAAACGCCCTGCATTCAAAGGACTTTATATTATCAATTTAATTTATAATACACTTGCTTGAATAAGTTGTACGTTTTAAATTTAATAAAATGAATGTTTTGAATTACATGAACGGATTTGTTTGTGTCCTTTGGCGTTTTGTTATCTGTATAAGCGGTTGGCGTGTCATATTTCATTCTTTCCATTTGATATAATTTTTTTTTTTGATACAATATGCTTTAATACCATACGGTTTAGCCCTTAAAAAAAAAAAACAAGAAGGGGCAAAGAGACCAAACAAAAAGGAGAACTACAAAGTACCATGGGGCATGTAAGTCTTTACACAATTATGGAAATATGTCAAAAAAAGGAAAGAAAATAATACAACCCTCGACATGTAAACTAAGAGGAAGCTCCAGAATTAATACATTTATTCGCGTAACAAAAGAATACAACCCTAGACAATGGCCTTGTTGTCAAACCTTCGATGAGCTTGATCACACAATTTTATCCTGTGGTTTAAAAGTTAGTACTTGAGTGGTTTGTTATTTTTCCATTATATATATATATATATATATATTATAAAATTCATTAAAGTTTGTTATAAATTCTTAATTTCCTAACATAGAAAATCAAAATTCCTCCTTTGATAGGTTGGGATCTTAAGGGAGTGTTTGGTTCAATGGAGGGGAGGGGAGGGGAGGGGAGGGGAGGGGTTTTAATGATATGTTGTTTGGTTAATTTGGAGGGGAGGGGAGGGGAAGGAAGGGATTAATGGACAATTATACCCTTAATTAATTTTTTTTTGTTTTAAAGATATTTTTATAAAATTTTTTTTTTTTTACTTTTTATTATAAAAAATAATTTTTTTATTTTTATTCAAAAATATTTTTTATTTTTATAAAAAATATTTTAAATCTTATTAAAAAAATAAGATTTATATTATATTTGAAGTAAAAATTATTCAGGGGGCAATTTAGTCAAACTCACACACAATATTTCTCTCCCCTCCAAAACCCCCCACTTTTGGAGGGGAGGGGAGGGGAGGGGAGGCAATTTTTGCCTCCCCTCCCCTCCCCTCCAATTTTTACATATCCAAACAAGGGGAAGGGCTCCCCTCCCCTCCCCTCTCCCCCAAACCCCTCCAACCAAACAATGCATAAATGTGACAACATAACATTTCTCAAATTCTATCCTAAACTCGTTTTTAAGTTTGCTATAAATTTTTTATTTTTTTTAACATTTTTAATTTTTTATGTATTGAAGACTAAAATTTTTCACTTATCCAATAATTCAAATTGATATACACCACAATTTTTACTTCTATGTTATTCATAAACAGAGTCTTTAATTATGTTTCTAATTTTATCCTAAATTTTTTATTTTCTATTTCACACATCCATATAGAATGACTATGCATGAGATTTTATACGTATAGGTTAGATTTCTATAGGACTCACATGCTAAAATAGATCTTTTGTAATATTATATAGAGAAAGATTGAGGAAATTTTACTATTAATTTTTTTTAACTTCAAGTATTAAAATTTGATTAACTTCATATTCTTCAACTTATCTTTTCTTTAATTGCTCATCATATGTATTTACTTGTTAAATATAAAATTGAATAGCTCCCGTACCAATGAAATCCCATCCCTTTTGTGTTGGCGCACTTAAGGAGTTTGCTTTCAATGAGTTTTGGTTCAATGTGGCTGGAATTTTTTCAAGAATTGAAAGAAAACAGATAAAATATAAAGAAAATCATTATTAAATTAGAAACAATAATGGTTTAATTTGACCATTTTATTTTCATAAAAAATAGAGGGCAAAATCAAATGATCAAATATATTTTTGGAAGAAGCTGCCGTCTCATTGCAGTTCATTTGTTTTATCCTTTGTTTGATTGGAGGGGTTTGGGGGGAGGGGAGGAGAGCCTTTCCCCTTGTTTGAGTATGTAAAAATTAGAAGGTAGGACCCTCCCCTCCAAACTTTTTCTTCTAAAAGTAGAGAATTAAAAAAAAAAAATATTTTAAGTGAATTTGACCAATTTACCCTTTAAATTATTTTTATTTTAAATATAATATAAATCTTATTTTTTTTAATAAAATTTAAAATATTTTTAAATAAAAATAAAAAAATTATTTTTTATAATAAAAAATTAAAAAATCATTTTTTATAAAAATATCTTAAAAAAAAAATTAATTAAAAATATAATTATTCATTAATCCCTCCCCTCCCCCCAACCAAACCCTCCTTAGGTAACGCTTCCCTCCCCTCCTCAACCGAACACTGCTTGGGTAACGCCAGTCTCGGTAGTAGAAGTCCCGTTACTGTAGGATATCACCAGTATTGGTTGTAGAAGTCCCGTTGGTGTAACACAATTTTTTCCTTCTTTAACTTCCCCGCCTTCCCCTGCTTCTCCTCCGGCCGAGAAGAGCTTGCCGACTGCCGGGTCTCGCCTATTCCAGTAACATAGAGAAAGCATATTTGTTGGTAATGCTGCGCCGATACTTGTCCACCACGGAGGAGCTTGCCGACGACCGATTATTGCTTGTCCCACAAACATAGAGAAAATAGCTTGTGGGTAATGCTTTCATTTTGGTTTCGTTGACTGCCCTTGGGATTATTTATCTTAGAGTTGTGATTTTCTTTATACATTCAAATGAAAACTGGATTTCTCTAGTGTTTGACAATATCATTAATAGCTATTTCATCATAATTTTATTACTCCTTTTGCAGCATCAGCATCAGACAATATGTCAAGACAACCTAACATCTTCTTCTTGGAGGAATGGCTGAGGAGCAAATGTGGCGATATTAGCAAATTCAACCCTAGAAACTCTTATTCCTCCTCTGCTAGAGCCATCATTCAAGCATGGGCTGACCTCCGGGACTCCCTCCAATATCAATCATTTAGCTTCCATCATCTGCAATCTCTTAAAACCCTTGTTAATTCTCAAGCATCTCTACATGTTTCAGACCCCCAGGCGAAGCTACTCCTTGCCATTCTTTCATCTCCAAATATTTCTCTTTCTTATGAGTCCTATCCTCTAATTTTTAGGCTTCTTTACATATGGGTGAGAAAAACCTTGAAGCCTACTTCAGTTATCATTGATTCAACTGTGGAAGTCCTCTCTCACCTCTTTTCTGTTCAATTTGATTCTAGAAACGATCCCTTCTTTTTTTCTGAAGGTATTCTTCTTCTAGGTGCCATTTGTTTTGTGCCCTCTTCATCTGAAAGATCCAAAACAACCTGCTTGGACTTACTGTCTCGACTGTTGATAAAAGAGTATCAATTACTCGGCTTATTTACAGAACTTGTGCCTGATGTTCTGGCTGGAATTGGGTATGCTCTGTCTTCTTCTGTGACAGTTTATAATCTTTCAATATTGGACTCATTGTTTGAAATTTGGGGCAAGGAAAATGGGCCTCAAGGTAGTATTTCTCATGGATTGATGATTCTTTATTTGATTGATTGGGTTATGTCAAACTTGATTAATTTCCAGTTTTTGGATAAAATACATGTGCTTTCTCAAGAAGCTTTTGGTAAATTCAAGGAAAACTATGTTCCATTTGCTGCTTTCATGGCTGCGGCTGGAGTTGTGAAGGCTTCAAATAGATCTGCGTCAAGTGGTATGAAATTTGATACCATCTCTGGAGCGAGGACTTCTGCAGTTGTTTGGATGGAATCTTTAGCTAGTGATTTGTTTTCAAGGACTTTGAGACCTAATATGTCAATCTCAGGCAATGATCTTAGAGATAGGCTTTTGCTACAGTGCATCTCACTAGCATTGGCCCGAACTGGCTCATTTTCTAGCCATCCTTCTTTGTTTGTTTGCCTTGCTTTGGCGTTGTTAACTGAAATATTTCCATTGCCTTGTATGTATAAATCAGTACTTGAATTATCAAGAAGTTCAGGTGGACTGAAGCTAACTGAGGTCAAAGAACATCTAGATAATATCCTGTTCAAGGAAGCTGGAGCCATAACAGGGTTTTTCTGCAATCAGTATGTGTCAGCAGATGAAGAAAATAAGGATGTAGTGGAAAATCTTATTTGGAAATACTGTCAAGATTTCTACTTTGGATACAGGCAAGTAGCTTTGCTTCTTAAAGGCAAGGAGGATGAACTCCTTGGGGGTTTGGAAAAAATTGCTGAATCTGCTTTCCTAATGATTGTGGTTTTTGCATTTGCTGTCACAAAGCACAAGTTGAACTCCAAATTCACTCAAGAAATGCAGATGGATGTCTCATTGAAGATATTAGTATCATTTTCTTGTGTGGAATATTTTCGTAATGTCCGTTTGCCTGAGTACATAGAAACAATTCGCAAGGTAGTTGCATGTGTTAAGGAGAATGAGCATGCTTGTACATCTTTTGTGAAGTCCATGCCTCCTTATGTTGACTTGACAAATGGTCCAGGTGTGATTTATCATTTATAAAATCCCATATTTATTTTCTTCAATTGGATCTGTGATGTGCTTTTCCCCTTTTGTTTTGATTATCTTGTTTTTTTATAAGAATTGACATGCCTTCTAGACTTTACTCTGGACCAGAAAACCAAGTACATATGGTCCAAGGATGAGGTGCAAACAGCTCGCATTTTGTTTTATCTACGAGTCATTCCAACTTGTGTTGAGCATTTGCCCAGCCATGTATTCAGGAACATGGTAGCTCCAACAATGTTCTTGTATCCTACATCAAAATAATATTTTGGGTGCTTTGGTCTTATAGTCATGTGGGTACTCTGGTCTCATGATGATGCGCAGCAAATTTGTTTCCTTATTAAAGTGAAACTAGATATATGGAACACCCAAATGGCAAAGTAGCTCGAGCCTCACATTCTTTGTTTGTGGCATTTATTTCTTTGGGGGAGGAAACTGAAATGAATGGAAGAGTGTCATTGAAGGAGCAGCTTGTTTTCTATTATGTACAAAGATCCTTATTGGTATCTGAATCAACTGAAAACCTTGATCTTAAATTTGAGACTGACAAAATGGAAAACAGTTCTAATCTATTATGGAATATGAATGTAGGGATATCCAGGCATAACTCCTTTTGAGGGTATGGCTTCTGGAGTTGTAGGAATTATCCGACATCTTCCTGCTGGAAGTCCTTCCATATTTTATTGCATCTACAGTCTTGTTGAGAAAGCTGATAGGCTCTGTGCTGAAGTCTTCACTAACGATGCTGATGCATGGAAGAAGTTGCAAGGAGAACCAGAGCCATGCAAGAAATTACTGGACTTGCTTTTACACACAGTTTTTTTGGTTGATATACAAGTATGTTATTTGTTACTTTATTATAATGAGCTGATTTAGATCTTTCTTCTTTTTCCCCTTTTTTTTTTGGGGACCGGGGGGGGGGGGGTTTGGGAGGAGGGAGGGGATGGAGGGTTGGGGACTAAAAACTGTCATCTCGTTTTCATCAAGCGACAATTTACATGTATGCCTTTTGCCACCTAATATAAAGTGAAGCACTGTGGACGTTCTTGGATTCAAGATTGGCACTTGCAATTAAGTTGGACCTGTTAAAATTAATTAATATATAATTCAGTGCTTAAGATTGGATGTTCTGGAAATTGTCTTGCTTCCATATTCACTGAATAATGTTATTGAGCTAATTTAATCAAGCCTTTTACTACTTCCTAGGTCTTGGCCGACTTGATGAAGTTGTTGGCACAGCTGATTACCAAGTTACCACAAGATGTACAAAACATGGCTCTCAATGAGTTATATTCACAAGTGGCTGAATCTGATGATGTCATACGCAAACCAACATTAGTTTCATGGCTGCAGTCATTATCTTACCTCTGCACAAAGGCTTTGCAGCAAAATGGAGCCTCTGAAAAGAGTACCAGTGAAAATAACGTAACTTTGGCCTGTACTGCGGATCCCATGAGCTGGGTTAAATTAACTTCACAACTCTGAGGCATTTAGGTCCAGTGTTTTGTACCAGACCTTGTCTTCTAGTCTCCATAATAAATTCTCTAGGTACAAATCGTGTTAATGCACCTGTTACTGCATATGATATAGTTGAGCCGATTCTTGACTTGCTGCTTTTAATTTTTCTTTTATCCAGTGTGACACTCGTTTGTCCTTATTCCTATTATCTTGCCTCTATTGCCTAAGGAACTCACTACATTTTAATACCTATTAGCTATGTATGTGGCATCTATGATTGCCAATAATTACTTCATATTATACTCAGCTGTTCTCACTAGAGCTGAAAGAGGTTAAGGAATGTGCCGGAGAAGGCAATGTCTACATGGAACAGAGGGAAAGTCTGAGCTTTTTAGATGTTGGAGCAAGAGCTAACAAACTGTTAAGGGATATTAAGGATGAAGCTGCCACCCTTCTCTAATCCCCCATGGCCCCTCCCCTCTACATTGGATTCCGCTTAGCTGCTACATGTTAGGTAATTTATTATCATCTTTGAAGATGATATGCAAACCAAACCATCTATTGTTATAGTTGGGCAGTAGCAAATGGTTGTTACACAAGAGCCACACCACTTGATGTAGTTAAGCGTTTATTGTTGAAACTAACTGATTACCCTGAGATTGAAGTGTGGTTATGTTGCAATCTGACTTTACGATCAGTGGATGTAATATAATTGGTGGACAGTAGTTAAGATATCTTTTTTACAGACCGGAAATAAAATAAATCAGGTATTTATTGTTGTTATTATTATTAGTACTACTTCCTAAATGAAAAAATTACCAATGCTACTGCTACTATTATTTCATCTTATATTAAATCAGGTGGCTACTTTTTTTTTTTCTTGGGGATAAGTGGCTTAGAATCAACTGTGAACAATGGCCGAGAACATATTCCTGGAGTAATTAATTACTCTTGGCAAGAATTATGGGATTTGGTAAGATTTAGGAGGCCAAAACTTTATGATGTGCGGTTTTTGCGGTGATATAGTTCATCTGGTTGAGCAGGAATGCTCGCTTTTTTAATGGCGACTCTATCTAAATTGTCGTGGGATGGAATTGTGCTTGGGACTTCTCTTTGGTGTTTAGCTTATGGTCTCTTTGAAGGGGCGTCCTTTTCGCATTTACGTGAGAGATTGATTTGTTTTGTTGTATGTTTATTTTTTAGGCTTTCTCTTGCCTGCTGTTGTTTTCTTTTCCTTTCTTGCTTTCTGTGGGAGATTATATTCTCTTAGGGCTCGTTTGGTATGAGGGGTTAGGTTTTGATGGAATGGGAATGGGAAATGGAATGGGAATGGAAAGGAATCTTGTATCCCATAGTTATGTTTAGTATGATGGAAAAAGAAATAGGAATATTTTTATTTTTTTTATATTTAGTTAGATAAAAATGACATAAAAATAAAATAAGAAGAGAATTAAAAAATTAAAATATTTTTAATAATTATAAAATATAATAAAATATAATAAAATATTTTATTTTTAATTATCAATAATAATAAAAAATAATAAAATAACATGTTAATTTAAAATTTTATTTTTAATTTACTTTTAATAGAAAAAAAAATATTTGGAGAAGAATAAAATAATTTTAACTTTTTTTCTCTTACTCAGTAAAGCTTTTCCCTACTCAGTAAAGTTCTCTCCCACCGAAAAACAAAGGAATGAACGCTCCCATGTTAGTGGGAATGTTGTCTCCCAGGAAAGAGGTCTCCCGCCTACCAAACAGGCTTTTTCTTCATTCCCACTCCCTTTCCCTTTCCATCACTCAACTCTCCCGCAAACCAAACGAGCCCTTAACTCTCTAGCACTTTCTTTCTTCTTTGTGAGATCTCTTTTATTCTATTACCCAAAAAAAAAAAAATCTGAAAACCGAAAACATTGAGGTACTGCTTTGCTTGTCGACACCCGTATTGTTTAATCATTGTTCCTTGCTTCTTATATGAGATAGACTACTTCATCCTCTTTTCAAGGTTTCGACCCACTGTCTTCTTAGAGGGGCGTCCCTGATGAATTTACGAAGGGATTTGAAATTTTTGTGGAGCTAATGTCATCTTTTTAGGTTTAGCTTCTTGTTATAGGAGGAGTCCCTGTCCTCCATCATTGTACTTTTCTTTCTCTCAATATATTTCTTTTACACATAAAAAAAATCTGCTCTTTCAAAAATTATAGGAAACCTTATCAAATATATTCGCAATTCTCTAAATATGATGTCAATGATTGAAAAAATTCAAATAAAGCTTTTGCATTCTCATATACAAGGGTCTCCCTATCAATTGGTATTCTTGTTTGGTGGTCAACTTTCCTAAAATGATTTTTGAGTATTGAATTGAGTCTTAATCTATTCTTCCGAAATCCCAGACATTACATTAATATTTAGGCTAAGAGGTAGTCTTGGAGTAATTTATTTTTACTAGTATTTTTCTCATGCCCAAAAAAATCTCAAAATATGATACGATATTATAAAATATATCACTAATTTCTTATTATTCTTCGTTTACATTTTAGGCTGGTGACCACATGACTTTAAAGGCAAGAGGAAAGAAAGGAAAAGGAAAAGGAAAAAGGAAGCATACCATTATTTTATAATAATAATATTATTTTTATGTGAAGTCCAGTCCCAATAATGCATTATTTGATCATAAAGAAGCCAGTTAAGGCATTTGGAAGATTAGAATCGGCCTACAGAATCTGCAAATGAGAAAAGCCGGGGCCCTGTATCGCACCCGCGTGTGCACTAATGCGAGTACTGGGAACCACCAGAGCAGAAAGCAGAAGAATCGTTGACAAGTACAACTAATGGACTCCGGACATAGTGGAGGCCATCTGACCAAATTATCTCTCCAAAATCATACCTCCCTTGGGACTCCTTTTTGGGCGTTAGGGTCACGTAGTATGAGTTCTCTTGCTTGAACCATGAGAATATCAGGATCTTGGGCCATATCACAACCTCCACCCCCCAGGGCTCAAGGATGCTAACAAAATATATGACATTCTTGTTTCGCCCCACGTTACGAACGGTCCTTTTGAATGTTAATGTTGTCTTGAGGTTTGAGACTGTGATTGATGGGTAGTTCAGATTGGCGTTGGTTTTGGTTACCAAGTTTATGCAGCTTGTCTCAGCTTCTGGAGATGGAATGATTATCCTGTTGATCTGCTTTTGGGTGAAGCCCATATTACAGAGGAAAATAAAGTAATCAGTAGGTTTTATGTCGTAGACTAGCCCAGGATCAATTGCTTTTGAAGGGTCTATATGGCCAGCACCCATGTCAAAGGGATCCGCAACTTTCATCGATCCACCAGCAAGAATGCTATCAAAGGTTGTGTCCACAATGTATGCTGATTGCAGAAAGCACGTAACAAAATTACAATTTACAACATTATATGTCTATCCAAAGCTAGCGGTTACAATTATGCTCACTTTTTTTGCTGTAAGCCAAGTGAAGTTTGTATGCAGGTGGGGTTACTTACATTCCTTTTCCTTTATGGTTCAGCGAGTGCACTAAGCTATCCTGCATACTATTTATCTTTTAGTCATAATTGTTTATTAAAAGAAGGATGGCAATGGTCGTTTAATACTCTTGTAGGTCGTAAATGTTGTTCATAGCCTCTAACGCCTCACATTGTGACATCAATGACTAAATTAAACTAATTAAGCTGGTTGTTGCATTTTCGTTTCTGACCTGTTGTGATGAGAGCAGACCTAATGGCAGCAGGAGACCAGTTTGGGTGTGCTGATTTGATAAGGGCAGCCACACCAGCTACATGAGGGCATGCCATTGATGTTCCTGACTGAAAATTCCAGCTCACAGAACGTCCATCAGCGGATGATGAAGAGGGAGGAGTTTCAGGAGGCCATGCTGCTAATATGTTCGCTCCTGGTGCACTCATATCTGGCTGTTGAATATCCAATCCAAATTATTTATTTATATGCGTTTTAATGCAGCAGCATGATTTGGTGGGGACGTTGTCTAAGCATATGGAAGATTTTGTACCTTGAGAATGTCGGGTGTGATTGAGCTTGGCCCTCTTGATGAGAAATATGCAATTGTGGGGGCTGGTGACTTGCTGATGACTGTTTCGCTTGGTTCTATCAGTACTCTGGGGAGTCTACACAATGCTCCAACAGTAAAAATTCATGTCAAATAGAATTTAGAACCCATATGGATGCAAGTGATACCCTTTAATACAAGTAATATACCATGATTATTATACCTGGGAGATTCAGCCAGATAATACTTAATTTTAGTCCCTTGTTCTAAATTGACAAGGACTGTGGGAATGACATGAACATCAGGTAATTGCCTAGTCATAGGATCCACAAAAATCAATCCTGTTCCGTTCACAGCTTTCATTGCTGCTGCTGCTTCTACACTTAGTTTTGGCCCTACACTGGAGAAGCAGAGCACTATTTTGCCTGCAGCTGTTTTTGATACCTTAATATTGTGCATATTGCAAATCCTATAGACGTATTAGATGAAAAATAACAATTCCAGTCAGTCAACATTCCAAAATATCTATATTCTTGTAATTATATTTGCTCGGAGCATACGCGCAGACAGATACAGGATGGAATTCATTACAACTTGATGAAGATTGAAGAGGGGGAAAAGGAGAGAGAAGAAATCACCCATTATAAAAGAATGTAGTTGCATCCGCCAATTTTGCCTTAATTTGTGTGGTAATTAAGCTCTCTCCCTGGTCAAATGGGAATTACAGATGAATGCTTGAAATGTATAATTTTCTGAAAAATTCAGAGTGAGTGTTACTAGTTAGTTACCATGTAAAAATTATCGCCGATGATTATTTTAGTGGAGAAGGTTCTATCAAGAGTTGAAGCAGCGACGCAGATGGACCATGGTTCAACATTTCCTACCAGGGATGGTTCGGGTGATACGTCATAGTTTCCTGCGGAGAACACCACAGTTACACCCAGCTGCATGGCGTGGAATGAACCAATACTGGCGGTCTCTATAAACAAGGGAACCAGGGGTGGGATTGGACCAAAGGAGGCCGAGATAATGTGTACTCCATCATGCAAAGCCTCATCAAAAGCTGCCAATATATCTGCTTCGGAGCACCTTCCATTATATTCTATGTTCCAACATACTTTGTAAACTGCCAAACGAGCCCTTGGAGCTCCGCCCCTCGCACGCCCCTTCCCTAACCCAAAGAAACTTGCCTCTTCCACTATGGATCCTACCGCTGTTGAAGCCGTGTGCGTTCCATGCCCAACAGAATCTCGAGCTGATCCATACTCTAAGCTGCCTGTTGCATTGAGTGGTCCATATTCTTGTTCGAACCCTTTAAGATAGTAGCGAGCACCAATTAACTTTCTGTTGCATGCGGTAGCCGGGTCGAATCTTTCCCCTTCAACACACTCTCCCTTCCAACATGATGGAATAGGTGTGATGTCACCATATTCCTGGAAACTTTCAGACTCTGGCCATATACCTTGTGATCAACCCACATGCATACAATATAAGTTGATCAACCCTCTCTTTTTTTTAAATACTATTCTTGGTTGTTCATTTTAATGCATAAGTTATGTATTGGACCTTTGTTATATACAGAAATGCAGACATTTCCTAGTTCAGTTCTTCCATAGGGATTTGCACTAAAAGCAGAACGTGATAAGCATATAGTAATCCTTTAGAACCACATGTATGTCATTTTTTTTCTTTTTTCAAATCATAGAAACTCTAACACAAAGTAGTTCTGAAAGTATGAACAGAAAGATTTGTATTAAGTTTTATTATTATATCATAAAAATTAAATTTTATGAGCCAGGTTCTTAACCAAAAACTTAAGTAGAGGAGGAGAAAGATTGATTATTAACGGAAAGACCTGTGTCCAAGACCCCAACGATGGTGTCATCACCATAACTTAGCTGCAATGGAGTCACTTTACTGTCGTCCAAGGTGAGATCCAAGAAGTCCCAGCTTCTTGTTGTGTGTGGCTGTGATAACTTGCTCCTGAAAACTGACACCACTCCTCGCATATCTGCAAGTTTTGTATTACATTATAATGTATACGGGGTTGAAGTTAAAAGGAGAACTGATCTAGTTCATTACTAGATAGTGCGGTTGCTTGAGTTGAATTGAGCATTGCTGAAAACCCCGAGAAACTATACTTGTAGATATAGAGAATAGAACGCTCGGCATCTTTTTCACTGAAAGACAGCAGATGCAAGAAGAGAGATGAGTTAACTAATGGGTGCAAAAAAAGCCACTGGAAGAAGCAGGATACGAGGTATACTAAAGTGACCTTGAGAAGACACTAGATAGAAGTTGCACATGGTAATGGGACGTGAGGCTAGGATCGCCAATATGGTTGAGCCCCAAATAGACTATATAGACCTGTGTGGGGAAACAAGACAAAGAATGAGATATACAAGAAACATACATTGTTATTAGGGTAGGGGCAAAAATATGAAGTCTACTCGAGGAGTTGATATTGACTGAACAAAATAAAGTGAAAATGAGAGAAATATGCCCCAGAAACACTGAAAATGAGCAGCCATTCTACCTTGGAACTTGGAAGAACCACATGGTAGGAAGGGGTTATATAGTGTTCACTGAAGCGTTGACTTACGGTTTTCCAGTGGTTGACCTCAATAGTCTTGTCATAGTGCGTGCATTCCAAGTATTTTAAAGCTGAAAGAGCACTGAGATACCACATCCTGGGGTCATAATGATACTTTCTCTTCAAAGTTAGCCAGCTGAGATAGAGAGGACAATCCACCTCCCCTACTTTTCTCCTGGATTTCCCCCTTTTGACTCTTTTTCCTAGTGTAATCACTTTTGTTATTGATATATACCTAGCTATAACCTATCCAAAGTAGAATACTGAAGAAATACGGTCCATGACATCATAGTTCCCACGGCTAGCAAAGAGAAATATGCATGTGGCCTTCATTATTCTTCATATAAAATTACAAAATTTTTTCTTTGTTTAAATTAATTAATGAACATTCTCCTATGCCTCATAAGCTACTCGAACCTCATTTCTGATATGTTCGGGAAATTCCATTAAAGAAAATGCAAGGGCTCTTCATATATCTTACTTTATATAAAATAAACATAGTTTTTTTTCTGGTAGCAAGTACTTAACGAGAATACCTCATAAGATTCCTGAGATTCGTTTCTGATATAGAAAAAAGTTTAGTGAAGCACCTAGGGCTCAGCCATGCCCTAAATAACGGTCACTTTGAGGTGGATTTTCATAACGGTCACTTTGAAGTGCATTTTCATGAAAACTTCAGTGTTTGGACATGGAATTTAACCTCTAAAGGATGGAACTAAATTCAAGTCCACTGCGGTTAAATGTGGAAGTTAATTTCAGCATCTTGTCTAAGTTGCAGCTTCATTTATAGTCCCCTATTATCAATTGGCCTGCTGATTTATCATGCATTTAAATCTGGCTAGAATTTGGATGGATGAGAACTCGTTTTGAGCGGACTTTAACCAAATGCATTCTTAATAATATTCTGACAAGCACGAGCACATCTAGTAAGCAGAATATCCTAGTATTTGCCCTATGCAGGGATGCTTCTTTGAGAATAATAATTGAAGGTATGGCTATAAATCCCTTCCTCTCTCTCTTTAGAAAATAATGTTATTAGTAGTACTTTCATGAAAAACTGAAACATTTTTAGCTATTTAAGAAAAGTTGGTTCAGGAATCACAGTATATACACATACATAATGATGTACTAGATTTTGAAACTTAGAAAGAAAGAAAAAAGAAACTAGGGACTAGACCTAGACAATGGAATCATTGCTTAACTAAATTCTTCCTAACAATTTGCTTAAAATAAGCTTAACTTGTTGCGTAACCGAGGGTTTACAATCAAGTCCTAAGACTTATGTTATACGCTTTACATCAGAAGTTAGGCTTCAAATCATGAAAATCTTCTTCTATATGAATGCTTAAGAAACTTGCTTTGTCACCTGCCATCAGTATTCAGACATAATTTTCTATTGTTGCTTCTGCATGTATAATAATTTGATTAGATAAAGTAGGTCTCAGTTTGCTTTAACAAGCAGAAATTTCAAGTACAGCACAAAGCTTTATCTGTCTTGAGGTACTTTAACTGTCATGGTGTAAACCAAAAAGGAAAAAGCTGTTATGCTTAAATTCCTTTCGACTTCTGAGATTTTTTGTTATATTTAACTCTGCTTACTAAACATAATATTTGCAAAGCTGCAATATATATGTTCTGAATGAATATTAGAGAAACCATGTTCATATCGCGCAGCAATATTATATGTTAGATGGCAATTAATTACCATAAGAGCCAACAGATATATTTTTTACTGTTCTTTGAGACACATAGAAAGTAACTTAAGCCCTAATTAGCTAGAAAATTTCTGGGCTAATTTACTCTTGCTTGCTATTTCTTAGATAATTTTATAATGTATGTTAGAATGAAGATATATAAAGGAAAAAGAGTAGCTAAGCGATTTTGATTAGGTTTTTTTAGCGTGCGGAAAGACACATAAAAGATAAACTAGGCACTGTTGCTGTATATATAACGGTAGTGCAAATAAAATTGTGACTTAGAAGTCAGTTTATTCTCTCTTCTTTTGCATTCTGATAGTGTGTTTGAGTTTCCATTCTAGCTGCATGAAAATAAGAGTTGGTTTGTTTATCTTTGCAGCATGGCTATTATCAGGGACTCAAATAGACTCAAATAGAGCAGCACATAGAAATTCATTTATTAATTAAAACATCAGCAATATATGATCCATCTGAGCCCAACTCACGTTTGATTAGTGTGAAGAAAAAATTAGAATAAATTACACAAAATTTTCCTCTATTTTTAAAAAATATATAGACTTTTATTGAAACAAAAAATTATTTTATATTTTTAATTTAAAATTTTTTTGACCAACATACTCTCTAGTAAATCTAAATATATATTTTTTAACAAAAAAAATTTTTAAAAAAAGATATTTTAATAAAAAAATTTAAATTAGACTAAAGTATAAATTACTTTTTTTGTTTTAGAAGAGACATGTATATATTTTAAAAGTAAAAGAGAGATTTGTATAATTTTAATAAAATTTAAAGGCGATTTGTGTAATTTACTTAAAAAATTAATATGCTTTCATTTATATGTGCAAGTGGAGACCTTTTCCTTAATTATCATTTACCAGAGCATTCAGTTAGAAGAGGGTATCCGATACATCCAGTAGGTTATGTTGTCATGATTTGGAATTTCAAATATAGTTACTCATTGTTCTAATGCCAAGAGTTAATTGCTAGTTGTATAAAATCACCATGCGTATGATTAATTAGACTATGATTGATCAGTATAAATTCCTGTATAGTTTTCCACTTATCTACTGCGCAAATGGTTATGACCTTAACCATTCTTGTCAATCAATGGCATCAACAAGCAGCATTTGCATTTCCACGCGCTTGCCTTTTGTGAGGAGGGAGAAAGAGAGAGAGAGAGAGACATAAGACAGAAAATTTGTTTCTACCAGAGAGTAGTTGTCAGCTTGCTTTCTTGCCTTCCATCACTGTCAATCTGGAGGCAATTCAGAAAGCAAGCAGGAAACAACTTCAAGAAGGTCCCATAGCAAATCATTTCTTTTCTATTAAACTTAAAAATCAAATTTTCTTGGTGAGTGCTTCTAAACTTTGTAGTGGGAAGATGTATAGTTCAACCAGAAGGTGGGACAGAAGAAAATATTTAAGTTGCTTCGGGTAGTAGAAACGGTGTTGAAAAACCTTCTTATATTCTTGACCCAATTAAAAGGTCTTTCCTTTTTTGAATTACCTGCCTACCGTCAAAACGTGGACAAAATGTAGTAGCCAGCACAGAATTAGCACATTCGTGTCACATTTATTATAAAATGGATTTAAAGCAGATCTATTGTGTGAGAAAATGAAAAGATATTCTTGTTTATTACATAACAAAAGCATGATCCCTAGTTATATGACCTGCCGGTTAATATTATTCTGACACTCGGCATGTTTTGCTTCAAGGAATGAAGGCCTGGTCGGCAAAACTGCTGAGGTTGACATCACACAGGAATCCAAATTTCTGGAAAACAGCTAGTCTCTGAATGTAACATATGTTGGTTGTAGATACAGTGTACTTTTGATTCTTGAGCCATCTCTGGGAGGCAAGAGGCTTCCCCACAAAATCATCGTACTCAAGACTTACACCACTACACCCACCATTATGACTACGCCACTTGCTCTTAAAGAAAGTTGACATTTTCACCCGTTATAGTTTGTAGGCCACACATACAACTGATTGTACCTGCTTGCTAACTATACCTATATATCAAACTAAATCTCTAGAAATTAGTCTGCCTCATTCTTTGATCCATGAAACACAGAAAAATGTGGTTAGAGGTAATGATAGGATCAAACCCAATAATTTATTGAAGTCTCTCTAATTAAATAGAGATTATTCATAAGCATTTCAAATCAAGCAATCTCTAGTTTAGAGTGTAGAGACTAATTCTATATAGCTCACACACACCTATAGGTTGATGTGTCATTTATATCATGTGTATACTTGTTGTATTATCTAGAATGTTGTAAATGTCAGGTGGCTGCATCATATTGTATCAGATTGTAAATCCTACATCTATATAATAATATTAATTGCTGAGGCACTATTCACGCCTTGAGCTAATCATTTCACAAAAGGCTTTTCTCTTTGCATTCTTGGTATCAGGGCATTAAAACTTTCATCCACCGTGAATTTTCTCAGAGCTCGTTTGGTTTGTAGGAGAGTTGAGTGATGGAGAAGAAAAAAGAGTGGGATTGAAGGAAAAGCCTGTTTGGTAGGCATGAGACCTCTTTTCTAGGAGACAACATTTCCACTGACATGAGAGGGTTCATTCTTTTATTTTACAGTGGGAGAGAATTTTATTGAGTAGGAGAGAGCTTTATTAAGAAAAAAAAAATTAAAATTATTTTATTCTTCTTCAAATATTTTTTTTTCTATTAAAAGTAAATTAAAAATAAATTTTTAAATTAACATGTTATTTTATTATTATTTATTATTATTGATAATTAAAAATAAAATATTTTATTATATTTTATAATTATTAAAAATATTTTAATTTTTTAATTCTCTTTTCATTTTATTTTTATGTCATTTTTATTTAACTAAATATAAAAAAAATAAAAAAATTTTTATTTCTTTTTTAATCATACTAAACATAATTATAAAATACAAAATTTTTTTACATTTCCATTTCATTTTCCATTCTCATCTCATCAAAATCTAAACCCTCGTACCAAACGAGCCCTGGTACTTCTGGGTCGCCGATGATTGGAGCCTCTCTAGATTCACAGTTAGTCTCTAGGTTCACAGTCCCTGAACACTGTTCCTACCACCGTAACCAAAACAATCCCTTTGCTCAGCTCGCTCAATCAATTGAACGCTATCAAGTTGGACGAGTTCAATTACTTGTTGTGGCAACTATGGCTTTCCCAATTATCCGGGGTCATCGCCTCGATGGATACATTTTGGGAGCCAAACTTTGCCCAAACGAATATACTGTGAATGATGTAGATGAATGCATCCCAAATCCCGAGCATGAAGGGTGGTTGTCTAATAATTCTTTATTGTTCGGATCGCTTCGAGGTTTAATGACTATTGAAATTTCCTCTCAAGTTATGCATTGTACCACTTCTTGGTCCCTTTGGGAAGAAGTTAAGGAGCTAGCTGGGTCTCAAACTTGTGCTTATGTCATCTTCTTTAAGAACAAAGCTACAAAGAACTAGGAAAGAGGCTATGAAAATGGTCGATTATCTTAGTAAGATGAAATCTATATCAGACAATTTCAACCTACTGGAAGTCCAATTGCTGTTGTAGATCTCATTACTCAAACGCTTGCTGGGCTTGATTCAGAGTATACCTCTATTGTTGTTCAGTTGGCCGAGAAGGAGAATCTCACATGGGTAGATCTGCATGCCCGTCTTTTAACATTTGAAAGCTGTTTGGAGCAAATCCAATCCTACAACTCTTCATCTGTAACTTATGAGTTTGCTAACCTGACTCTTTCTTTTGAGAACAGAAACTGGAGAGGCAGTGATTCTCACCCTTCTAGGGGAAGCTGAGGTAGGATCCGTAGAGGTCAAAGTGATAATAGACCAACATGTCAACTTTGCAATCGAAGTGGTCATACAGTTGCACATTGTTACTATCACTTTGATCGGGAATTTATGGGACCAGATGCAAGGAAGCCTAATTCCTCTTCAGCTACTGCCTTCATTGCTATGCCTAAAATGATTACTGATCCTGTTGGTACCTGGACAGTGCTGCCTCCAGTCATGTGACAGCAAATGCAGCCAAACTTGAACCACATACTACTAATCCTGATCTAGGTAAAACACGTCTAATTATAGGTGATGGGAAGTCTCTGTTTGTGACTAGAATTGGTTCTACTCATCTTTTGTCATAATTATCCAGAAATGTTACTGTTGCGTGATGTTCTTCTGGTTCCTGCCATTAAGAAAAACTTGGTTAGTGTCTCAAAACTAACTAACAATAATGATGCTTTTGTTGAATTTCATGCACATGGATGCTATGTAAAGGACTCAAAAACTAAGGAGATATTTCTTTATGGATTCCTAGTAGATGATTTTTACAAAGCAGCAGTAGATAAGGCTTCAAAGTCACCATTCTCAACAACTCAACCAGTTATGCTTTTGCTTTGGAGACTTGGCATAGAAGATTAAGACACTCCTCTTCTCGTATTTTGAATCAAATAGTACAGAAGTGTAATGTGAAATTTAAAGAACATAATGAAAATACCTTCTGTGATACTTGCCAGTTTGGCAAATCTCATAAACTTCCTTTTCCTGTGTCTACTTCTATTGCTGCTACTCCTTTAGATTTAATTCATTCATATCTATGGGGACCTACCCCAATTACATCATCAATTGGTTACAAATATTATATTGCATTTTTGGATGATTATAGTTGGTACACATGGATTTTTTCTGCATCAAGTGCATTTAAACAGTTCAAGCACTTGGTAGAAAATCAATTTAATCGAAAGATTAAGACATTGTAAACTGATTGGAGAGGAGAGTATAGATCATTTGTTGACTTTGCTAATGAATCTAAGATTTTGTTAAGACATCCGTGTCCATATACATCTGAACAAAATGGTAGGATTGAAAGGAAACACCAGCATATAGTTGAAACGGGATTAACTTCATTAGCATAGGCTGGTATTTTTGGTGAGATGCTTTTGCTACTGCTGTGCATTTGATTAATAGACTTCCTACTCCAGTTTTGCAAGATAAATCTCTATATGAAGGTTATTTGATAATGTGCCTAAATATCAACAGTTGAAAACATTTGAATGTGCATGTTTTCCGTGCCTTAGGCCATATAATAGACACAAGTTGCAATATCATAGTGTGAAGTGTGTTTCCTTGGATATAGTTCAGCTCATAAAGGCTATAGGTGTCTCAATCCTACTGGTTGAATATACATGTCCAAGCATGTCATTTTCAATGAGAAGGAGTTTCCATTTATTGCTGGTTTTCTTAATACTAAGTCTCAATATGACATTATGACTTTGAATACTCCAGCTACATGGCTACAGTCTGTTCCTACTATATCTTCTACTGATATTGCTGATAGTGTTATAGATTCTCAGAGTAACAATGATCATACTGCTACTGACTCTTTTCATGGTTTATCTGGTTCATCTCCTGCAATTGTTTCTGATTCCTCTACAGCTTGCAATTCATAAAATAATGATGGTAACTCTGTTGCTAATATTTCACTAGCTAAAGATGAGCTTGCTGTTCCTGTAGATGCTAATCCTATTGTAGATCAGAATCGTGAGCCATCAATTTTTGATGATTTACCAGTTGTTGACCCTCCTGTTTCTAATATTCATCTAATGCAGACCAGAAGTAAAAGTGGTGTGTTCAAGCTGAAAGTTCCTTTTGTTGGTTTAACTTAACATACCAATTTTAATAAAGCTAAACTATATTCTGTAAAGGATGCTCTTTCTTCCCCTATCTCGATAGAGGAAATGTAGAAGGAGTATAATGCTCTTATTCAGAATCACACTTGGACTCTTGTTCCATATGACCCTTCTTATAATGTTGTAGACAACAAATGGGTTTTTAAAGTCAAATACAGAGCAGATGATTCTGTTAAGAGGTGTAAAGCTTGATTGGTTATTAAAGAGTTTTAGCAAAGCCCTGGGCTTGACTATGGTGATACATACAATCCACTAGCAAAGATCACTACCATCAAAATTGTCTTATCTCTTGCAGTAAATTTTAGTTTTGAGATAAGGCAATTAGACATACCTTTCTTAATAGTATTATTCATAAAACAATGTATACAAGGCAACTAGAAGGGTTTATTGATACTCAAAGGCCTAATCATGTATCCAAATTATCTAAGGCTCTCTATGAGCTCAAACAACCTCCAAGAGCTTGGTTTGATAAGTTGACTAATACTCTTCTTCAATGGGGTTTTAAGAACTCCAAAAATGACATCTCATTATTTTTCTACAGCGATGATTCTCAAATTTTGATGGTTTTAATCTATGTAGATGATATCCTAATGATTGGGAGTAATTCTCAAAGTCTCTCTCAGTTCACTCAACGTTTGAGCAACCTTTATTCTCTTAAAGATCTAGGAAAACTCCATTATTTTCTTGAATTTAAAGCATACAAAGATGTCACGGGTTGTATCTTACTCAAAGTAAGTATCTTATGGATTTGCTGCGTAAGTGTAATATGAGTTCAGCTTCCTTGTGTCCTACTCCCGTGGCTATCGGTAAAAGTTTATCAGCAAATGATAGTGAACCATTAAGTAATCCTTTTGAATATCAAATTGTAGTAGGAGCTTTACAATATTTATGTAATACAAGGCTTGATATCAGTTTCTGTGTTGCAAAATTAAGTTAGTTTCTCAGTTCTCCTACAGTCAATCATTGGTAGGTCTTAAAAAGAGTTCTTTGATATCTCAAGGGGACTGTTACTCATAGTATTCGTTTTTCAAAATCAAACTATCTTGATCTTATTTCATTTTTTGATGCAGACTAGGCTTAATGTCCAGATGATAGGCGGTCGACAGGAGGGTATTGTGTTTATCTTGGTCAGTCTTTAATTTCCTGATCTTCTAAAAAGCAGAGAGTTGTTGCCTAATCGAGCACTGAATTAGAATATAGATCTCTTGCTAACATTGCTACTGAGTTGGCTTGAATTCGATCATTGTTGACAGAGTTAAAGTTTTAATTAAAAAGAGTTCCAATTATTTGGTGTGATAATGTTAGAGCTACCTCTCTTGCTTTTAATCCTATTTTTCAAGCTAGAACAAAACATATAAAACTCGATACTCACTTCATAAGAGATCAAGTCATTTCTAAGCAACTTTCAGTGCAATATGTTTCTACTTTAGAACAGCTCGCTGATTGCCTTACAAAACCTTTGTCACATTCATGATTTGTTCATTTGAGGGATAAACTCGGTGTAGTTAACACTACCTCTCGTTTGCAGGGGCGTGTAAAGACTAATTCTATATAGTTCGTATGTATATACTGATGTGTCATTTATATCATGCGCATACTTGTTATATTATCTAGAATGTTATAAATGCCAGGTGGTTGCATCATATTATATTAGATTGTAAATCCTACATCTATATAATAATATAGACTGCTTAGGCACTATTCACGCCTTGAGCTACTCTTTTCATGGAAAGCTTTTCTCTATTCGTTCTTAGAGGAGATTGGATCTACACTTGGTGCCATGTTGAATGCTAAGTTTGGGCTCTAACCCAATGTCCAACATTACATGATTGTCAAACATCTCTAATCTCTAGTCCATCAAAAAGCTCGAGCTTTGAATTGAAAATGAAAGACCTGATTTAGACTTAGGATCCTTCACTCTATTACTATCAAAAGTTATATAAGATATATCTATAAAGGGATTTTACTATAGAGAAGTTAATCTGTTAGATCATCTCAAGTTTATGAGTATGACAATAAAAAAATATTTTACATAGATTTCAAGAAAATCTAACGAAAGCTAAGCTTTCCATAACATTGTCGTATATGAAAAGGTTAAAAATTTTAAGGTCTCCGTGAGGAAACAAAAATTCATTCCCTTCCCCCCTAATTTGGCACAAATTAACTATATATAGCGGACCTTGTTATTTTAGTCTCACCGTCTCAGATTTGGCTTATGTGAAACTATGTAAGATGGTGGGGTCATCCATGCAGGATTGTAGCGTAAAAAATGGTAGGGGCTTGGCAGTTACTCAATGCAATGGTATATTTGGAAAAATTAATGTAGAAGAATCCACTCACAGCACATGGTGTTCATCAGGAAGACAAAGAACACGATCACCAAATTTAATGGTATCTATCTACTATGTACTATCTAGTGATTATTGTGTAAGGGGGTCTCTTCCTGGAATGGGAGAACCATGTTAGGGGTTTAGATTCACGTGGATGATCGGTAAAGTCACGCAGAAGAACTGTGCTTTTTATGGCATACACAGAAACTTCTACTCAACAACTTAAGTTATTGCAAATAGCATCCATGCTGCTCACCAAAAAACCTTGTTAGGGTTTTCAACTAAGAACTAGGCTTAATTAAGAGTTCAAAGGACAAGAATAGAGATGAATCCTATACTACTCATCTACTCTTTTTTTTTTTTAATGAATTATCATCTGTTATCAAACAATAGTCACGCCGAAATTGCTCCCGCACCTAATGTTCCTTCTCTTATGAATATGAGCAACTACAATCCATCAGTCTTTGTACAGTGATTTGCAAAATATCGCCATAAATATGCTGGCGCTAATACATCTGTTGCCTATTGAGTAATTGGACAATTAGAATAATTAGGAATTAATTAGAGATTTAAATAATAATTTTTATACTTGGGATTTTATTATCCTATATCATAATATCCTACTAATCAGATTAGGAAACTTCGGTATCACTAGGATATGTATTGCTTAAAATAAGACGTTAGTTAGTTAAGTTCTTTTCTCCTCTGTCATCGATAAATTGAAATTGAGTTGATTATGAATGTTTTAATCTTGAGTTTTTCATGAGGATGTGCTAAACAAAGTAAATAAAGTTTTAACAAGTTCAAATTATTAATATCATTGTAAAATGCACGGCTACCCATTTGGAACAATAGCATTATCCTAAATAAGTAAAATAACAATTAATGAATTGACTTCTCTTCAGCTTTCACGGTTATTCCTTTTCATTAATTTTTCAGCCTTAATTGACTGTGGGAGTTGATTGGAAGGTCAATCAAAATTTTGCCTAACTTGAGATGGTATGACAAGAAGGATATATATGTATATGTATATGTATATATATATATATATATATATATATGTGTGTGTCTTTTTTCTCCTCTCTTTTTTTCGTTTGCTTGTGTTAGTGGGGTAAGTGAAAATTGGCCATTAAATTAAAGGCAGTGTACACCATCTTCAACTTATGCAAGCATAATTATAAAATAAATCACTTTATTGGTTTAAGCATCTTGATTGGTTGAGCACAAAAAGAAAAAAAGATTGCTTGGAGATGAAATTGAAAGCAGTAAAAAAATAAAATAGAAGAGAAAAAAAGATGTTAGGTATGGTGGTTGCAAGTTTCGAGCGCGAACTGGTGAGAAGAGGGAGAAATAGCAGAGGCGGAGAGATGTGTGTGAGTTGGAGAGTGACGGAAAGTGATTGGCGGGGAAAGCCAGGTGCACCTTCTATGCGCACTAACGAAGAAAGTGCACAAAGCCACATTTGAATCACTACAAATATCCCCCTACTCTCTGGGCCCCATCTTTCCTCCCACCTTAACACTCAATACTTATTCCATCATTGCCATCACCGAATTCTCTTCCACTTTTTCCATCATCAAAACCTCTCACAAAAAACGTTTCACATTCTTTTGTTATCTCTTACTTGGTCTGAAATCCAAATCATGTTTTCCAAAACATTTTTGGTTCTTGTGATGGGTTGTTGGTAAAGGAGAGGGTGGCAGGTTCTATCTGATCTTGGTTATAATGGGCAACTGCTGGTTTTCCAGGGAATCCTCAGTTTACAGAGTGTCATCCAATGCAAAGTCAGGTATGATTATCTGTTCTCGCTATTTATCAGTGATTGCTCAGGGTTTTTGCTCTTCCTGTCCTTGGTTTCATTTGAGAGGAACCATTAATCCACACACCAAACGCACTTTTTCTCATCCTGGAATCTTGTTATCTCTTACGGACCATCTTCACTGCTTAATGTTTATTTTTCCTTTACTTACTTCTTTCTCAACGTTTCCGTTTGCCATGCACATAAACAGAGTTTCCATCTTTGCTTTCCTTCCCCTTCTTGGTTTGTGTGTCGGATTTCCGTTAATTAGATAATGAATATAGTAGAACTTTTGAATCCAGTGTTAGTCGCATACATAGGGGTTTTAATGCATGCAAGTCATGTTAATATTTTGCAGATCTTCATAAGAAGTAACAAGGAAAAGAAAACAAAAATGATTTAAAAGTTGCATGTTTTCTTTAAATCTATATATTTTTTTAAAAAAATTCTAAGGTAGTTTGATGTAATTTTTGTGAATTGAGCTCAGTTGACTTTTTCCTTACGTCTGCTTCAAAAATGGGTGGGCTCGTCCTTCCTATGGGTATAGTGGATACCTCTCACAATAGTGCGTTGAGTCTTATCTTAGATGCACTTTTTAACTGTGGAGGTTTTTGCTTTTAGAAGTCTAGCACTCTAGCTTTTATTATCCTTAAGCTCTCTTAAAAAGGACGATTTACGCTCCATGTAGTTTTCCTTAGTGGCAGAGGTTTCTTTGAATTTAAATCATGACCATATATGCAATATTTTATTTTTAAACTTAAACCATACCATACTTAATTCTTTTGGCGCCATTGGAATCAGTCCTCATACTAATGCGGTTAGTGAACCTTGTCCATAATGTTACGGTGGCGTCCCTTGGTCTTTTCCCCCTTTTCCTTTAGGGCAGTAGGAAACATATTGGAATAGGCATACTCTTAGTACGGAAAAGGAGATAGCAGTGTAATATCATTCCCTCCCATTTTTCTTGTAGACTCACCAAAAGACCAAATTCATGCAATCAAACCACGGAATGATGATAGTAAATTACCATCCAACCCCGAAGAAGTAGAAGTCCTACGCCGCGATTCAGCTGCAAAGCCTTTGATTGCCTTCACATACGATGAACTAAAGGTAATCACTGGAAATTTTAGGCAAGATCGTCTCTTGGGTGGAGGAGGATTCGGAAGTGTTTATAAAGGGTTTATTTCTGAGGACGTAAGAGAGGGGCTTCCTCCTCTTCCTGTAGCTGTTAAGGTACATGATGGTGACAACAGTCATCAAGGGCACAGAGAATGGCTGGTAATCTTTATTTCTTTTATTTTTCTGTTCATTATGTTATATGAAAATATATGATCTGAAAACTCATGATGCCAATCATGCTATAACTATCTTTTGATTTTCACTCAAAATTTGAACCTTCATTGCTTTCTAGGCGGAAGTCATATTTCTTGGGCAGCTTTCTCATCCAAATTTGGTCAAATTATTTGGATACTGCTGCGAAGACGAACATAGGGTGCTAATATATGAGTATATGGCGCGAGGTAGTGTGGAAAACAATCTGTTTTCCAGTAAGTGTTTCATACCACTTTTCCTTTCTCTTCAGTAATATTTAAACATTCTTACTTTAAGTAATGGGTTACATTACATGTCTTTGAAGAAACTCCTGCTGAGTAAGATGCTAGGGGTGTGAGTTTTCCTAGGCAATGCATAGAACTGGGACATATCATGGTAATGCATAGACGCTATTCATAGCAATCAAACCACACTATCATTTAGAAATATGTTAATATCGTTCTGCTGATGCTTCCCCCCTTACTTACATTTACCCACCAATAAGTTTTCTTCTGCAATGCATCTCACCTCACCTCACATAATTTTGTGGCTTTATGGAATAATATCGACCTAGAATGCCAGAGGAGTTGAACTTATATGCTTCATTGTTGCTTGCTCAAGTATCAGAACAATTGGTTCTTTGTTACTGCATTAAGACATCCAATCAGATGGATGTGGTGGGGACAGCACCGCAATCAGAGGGATTGCAGTTACATTAGAACTTTAAATAACCTTGTTAAATGTTGTAAATGATTAACCCCTGCTAGAATTTCTTTATCATTTGTTGTTTGGCTAAAAGAATAAGTCTAGAATAAATTACCTTCATGACCAGTGAGATTTCTGAATGGAACTTCTTATTTAGATCCTATACACCCTCAATATCTATGGCAAGGAGTATTGATGTGCTTGGAAGCCCACTTATTATATTTTAAGTCAGCTGAAAAATGAAGTCCAACTTCTTTCCATTATTAGAGGCAAAAAGTTAGAGCCAGAAGCCATTTTCTTGACAAACCCTTAATTTACACTTTATAGTAATTAAATGTTAAGTAATTCAAGCCATGCCTCCTTGGTGATTTCAGTTGCCTGTATGATTTTTACTTTCATATCTAATACACATTTTTACTAACATATTGTAGGAGTATTGCTTCCCTTGCCATGGTCCATAAGAATGAAGATCGCGCTTGGCGCTGCCAAGGGACTTGCATTTCTTCATGAAGCAGAGAAGCCTGTTATCTATCGTGACTTTAAGACATCAAATATACTATTGGACCTGGTCAGTAAATTTAGAAGGTTTATATTTCTTCAATTAAATGTAAAGAAGAAATTCTATGTTTGTTTTCGGTTGAGTATATACATAATTACATGCTTAGTGAAATTAATTATAGATGGAGGAGGACTTAAAAGATGAAAGCAAATATTAGGAGGTGATAATATGTTGGCTTTCATAGTCTGGTCTTCTGCTTGGAATTAGCACAGAATAAATTAATCTGTACATAACATTTGCCTAGTTTAATCACTAATGGTAGCAAATGGTGATTTCTTCTTGGTAAAGTGTGTTGGACTCTAAAGGGACCTAAGGTCTTGTATGCGTATGCCTGATACTTATAGCTCATCTGAACAACTGAATCATTATAAAATGTTGTGGAGGTCAAATCCCTTTCTCACAAGAATAAATACTTTTACTTTCATGACTGTTTGGCATCTATGATTCATTTTCTTGTAAAATCATTACAAAATACAGATACTTGCTAATGTTATCACATATTGTCTGTTACAATAAGACACACACATACTGGTGTTCTAGAGACAGAAGATGAGAAGAATCTAGCAGGCTAAATAATTGGTCAAATATCACAAACTTGCTTTACATACAGATTGGAGTCAGCACGACTCACTGTTTCAAATTGAACCTAGGTTAGGTAAGTTCCACCATCTTAATATGATTCTTCCTTCATTATTACTGAACAATAGATTTCTCCATTTCTACCCATGTCAAGTGACAATTGATGTTGTTTTTAATAAAAGAATGACTTAACAGAGGTTACATGCATCTCTCCAGAAATAAAATTGGTGTGCATGACTTGTGTAGTATTCCTTACTTTGCTCAAGCAAGCATATTCTAAGATACAGATAAAGCTATATATTATCAACTAACAAAATAAGAGGACAAGCAAGGCTGTTGCCATCTCTTTTTATATTCAAACGTCGATGTAGAAGACATAATGTCTGCATAAAGCACAGAACATACCTGACTTTATGTAGCAAAGGCTGCATTCTTACCAGAGCAAGACAGCTTTCAACTAACAATCTTGATTATATGACATGCTTCATCAAGAGCAGGACTACAATGCAAAACTTTCTGACTTTGGCCTTGCGAAGGATGGACCTGTTGGAGACAAATCTCATGTCTCTACTCGCATAATGGGAACTTATGGGTATGCTGCACCTGAATACATATTGACTGGTAAAGTTAGTTTTCAAGCTGAAGAGCGATTGCAGTTATCCTAAGTATAAGAATATGATATATCCATATTGACATTGTATGCAGGTCATCTGACCCCTAGAAGTGATGTGTACAGTTATGGCGTTGTTCTTCTTGAACTTCTGACTGGAAGAAAATCTCTTGATAAGTCACGACCTGCTCGGGAGCAGAACCTTGCAGATTGGGCTCTTCCATTGCTGAAGGAAAAGAAGAAATTGTTGAATATAATTGATCCGAGACTGGAAGGCGATTATCCTGTAAAAGGTGTTCACAAGGCCGCAATGCTGGCTTATCATTGCTTGAACCGCAATCCAAAAGCAAGGCCTTTAATGCGAGATATAGTAGATTCATTGGAGCCTTTGCAGCTTCACAATGAGGTTTCTATTGGAAAAACATTGACCATCATCAGTGAGGTTCCTCAACCCGAATTAAAAAGGAAGGATGCAGAATAATGCCTGGAGGCTGGGTCTTGTTTTCCGTTGTCACATTTCTTTCTCTGGTTTGAAGGGAGAGGTTTTGCATGAAAAATAGCCCATTTCTTTCCATTCTCTCTCTTTTTTTGTTTTTCAACATGCTATTGGATTTCTGTACAAACCAATATCAATCTAAACAGGTACATATTTGTATATTATCAGGAAAACCTTTGACCGCCTTCCCTGTTTTACTTGTTAGCCGTAATTTGACCCTATAAAAGAAAACCAGCAATAGCAGCACAACGAACTTTATTGCGTGCTTATTATAATTTTATATATCCACTATTAAAATGAACAGAGGTAGCTCATCATAATTAAATTACTGTTTATAAATCTTTTTTTTTTGGGATAGTATTTTTTTTTCTTTTGTGAATGTGGGTAAGTTGGACTTTGAGTGTTTTCTTATATATTCGAGTAAGTTGTAATATCTAAATAATTTAAATTGAATCAAAAGTGTAATTACACTATATCGGTGTAAGAAATGATTAATATCGTTATTAAATCAATATTTTTAAATGCGAACTAATAGATGTTTAAAAGAGAAGCTTGATAGCGTTGAAAAAATTGAAGAGAGAAAATATTACTTTAATAATTGAAAAGGATAATGAGTTTTATAATTTTTATTAATTTACCAAATGAACATTTATATTTGTATTAAATGAATTTTTTTTTTTGGAGGGAGGAATGGAATGGATGCTAATTAAAAGAAGAAAAAAAAGAAATGGTGAAAATTGTAGAAGAAAAATAGATATTAATATTAGAATTAGAGAGACCGTAGAGACGGTTAGAATAGAAAAGGTTCTAGAGTATTCGGAAGCAGGACAAATAGAAGAGCAGCAAATGGGATCTAACGGCCCGGATGGAACAGAAGGTTCAAGAGGCATCCCTGGCCTTTTATTTATTATAATTAAACCTAACCCTTCGGAGTACTCGCATTTCATTTCTTTGTTGTGTACGTGCTTACTGCTCAGCTTGGCTTTAGCTTCTTCTTGCGAGTGTTATCCAAAACCCTTCCTCTCCCAGCCTATCCCTTTAAACCCTAAACAGCTCCAACTCACACAGCCGTATACTGGTAATAATAATTCATTTTGATTCATTTGCTAACCATTTCAACACGAAGTTTTCATGCTATCCTCCAATTGCCTTTCTTTGTTGTTGTGGTTGTTGTTGTTATGCATATGTATTGCTCAGTTTCGAATTGTTATATTCTTATTCATTTCGTTGATAAATTAGCACAATGGGAGATTGAATTTTTTCCCGATATCGTTTTCTTCTTCTTTTTGGGGTAATTTCCTAGCTCAAGAACTGATGTGTGCGTCTGAAAATTTGTTCATGTAAGTTTTGTTTGCTTGGTTTTTTTCCCGTCTATGATTGCCGAAAATCTGTTTGTTCATGGTTTGGTCTGTGTTGGTTGACCTTGGTTGCATAGTTTTCAATTTCCTTACTTACCTTGCACAAATGAATTTATAAAGCTGAATACGTAACTATGTGACAGCAATGGTTGATATGCCTGCATGTATGACATTTTTGTTTTCATTACTTCCTTCCGCGTTAGCATTCCTTTCATCCAATCTGTGTGGAATATATCCTTTCTGTCTGAAATCTTGATTCCTAAGGCTTGACGGAGTCTCTTGAAAGCTTCAGCAAGTAGTTATCTCATTCATTGTTTGTTGAACAATAACTTTTGTGGTTCTGAATCGAGCATAGTTGCTTTAGCGTGGGAAAGTGGAAATCTAGTTTATATTTAAGTTGGTGTTACGTTACACGTTTTCAGTAAGATTGACATAATTATGTTGCATGAAAGAATTTTTGTGCTTTATACTCTACGTTAATGAAATGCAAGAACTACACGAACTGAAGAGTGTTGTGGGTGCTTTGTTTTTTGTTTGAAACAGTGGTCAGTTTTATTACCATCTGAAAGAAAATCTGCCTTCCCTGCATAACCAATCTGTGCCTTTTTGTTGCATGTGAAGACATAGTTGCCCATTACACTTCCTCTTTTGTTCAGCGCCCCATTTTTGGGTTTACTAAAAGAGGGTGATTAATTTGTGGGTCAGTTTTCAGAAGTGATGGCATCAACTTTCATGGCAATGTCTTCAGTTGGCTCTTTAGCCTCGCCTGGGTGCCGAGTAACAGATAGGAAGCTTTCGTCATCTGCTTCTATTTCTTCATTTTCCTTCGGTAGGAAACATAATTTACTGATAAGGAGAAATCGTTTTCCCAAGATTTCTGCCATGGCAAAGGAGTTGCACTTCAATAAAGATGGGTCAGCTATTAAGAGACTGCAAGTGAGCCTTTGATAAGGACCCTTTTCTCACTCCTTTGAAGTTTGTTTAATGGATTTCTGATGATATAATTTAATTCCGAATACCATGACATCTTTTTATTTTATTCCAGAGCGGTGTTAACAAGCTTGCAGATCTTGTTGGGGTTACACTTGGACCTAAAGGGAGGAATGTTGTTCTAGAGAGCAAGTATGGCTCCCCTAAAATTGTTAATGATGGAGTGACTGTGGCCAAAGAGGTGTGCTATTCCTCTCTCTCTCTCTCTCTCTCTCTCTTTAAAAGTTGCTTTTGATTTTCATTATGGTTATGGCATATGTAACTATTTTACAAATTTAATATATGAAATTCATGCATTCTGTTTTTCTCATTCCACAAATTTTGGTTCATTTCATTCTAGGATGTCACAAGATATATCTGAATGCTTCAGATTACATTTTGCTTTATTGCCCGTTAAATATATGATATTTACCTTTGCCCTTCTTCCACCTCCTCTCAAAGGTTGAGTTGGAGGATCCAGTGGAGAACATTGGTGCCAAGTTGGTGAGACAAGCAGCTGCCAAGACAAATGACTTGGCTGGTGATGGAACCACTACATCTGTTGTTCTTGCTCAGGGTCTTATTGCAGAAGGTGTCAAGGTTTGTTCTTTAGTTTATGATGTTTATATGTTTAGAAATGTTGACATATAGTACTTGTTCTGTTTCATACAATTAAAATGCAATCAGAAAGTTGAACAATGGATCCTTTTCTTTGCAGCATCTTGAAGTTTCTCTTATCCAAGATCAATAAAGCAGTTTTGACTCATGAACAGTTAAATTTTGCAGGTTGTAGCAGCTGGTGCTAACCCTGTACTGATCACTCGTGGCATTGAGAAGACGACAAAGGCTCTTGTATCTGAGCTTAAACAGATGTCAAAAGAGGTGATGCCTTTTGGTTCTGTTCTTTCATTCAGCATTATCATTACATAATATGTAGTTCTTCCTATTTCTTGGTATATGCTACCATTTCATTTCTCGGTTATTTGTTTCACATCTTTTTGTCAAGAAGTTATAATTGCATGGAATGCAGGTTGAAGATAGTGAGTTGGCAGATGTGGCAGCAGTCAGTGCAGGAAATAACTATGAAGTAGGTAATATGATAGCTGAAGCAATGAGTAAGGTTGGTAGGAAGGGTGTTGTGACACTTGAGGAAGGAAAGAGTGCAGAGAACAGCCTCTATGTTGTTGAAGGGATGCAATTTGACCGCGGATATATATCGCCTTACTTTGTTACTGATAGTGAGAAAATGGCCGTTGAATATGAAAACTGCAAGGTGTGACATTGATTTTTCTGTGACTGTATTGTCAACATCCTTTATTTATCTCTTATGTGCTTGGTGTTTTATGCAGTTGCTATTAGTTGATAAAAAGATAACAAATGCAAGGGATCTGATTAACATTCTGGAGGATGCAATCAGAAGTGGATTCCCAATTTTGATTATTGCAGAGGACATTGAACAAGAAGCTTTAGCAACTCTTGTAGTGAACAAACTTAGAGGAGCATTGAAGATTGCGGCCCTTAAGGCCCCTGGATTTGGAGAACGAAAGAGCCAGTACCTTGATGATATTGCCATCTTGACAGGAGGTCTTTAACATTCCCTAATTTCTTGTCCTCTGGTTGACTGTCTAACCAGGAAGTGCATGGGTGTTGCTTCCTCTCTCCCATGTTTCCACTTGCTCACTAGCATATGTGTCTTACCAATTGGCAGGTACTGTAGTGAGAGATGAGGTTGGCCTTACTTTAGACAAAGTTGGAAAGGAAGTCCTGGGTCAGGCCTCCAAAGTGGTGCTTACCAAAGATATTACCACAGTTGTTGGTGATGGAAGCACCCAGGAAGCTGTAAACAAGAGAGTTGCACAAATTAGAAACCAAATTGAGGTTTGCATCTCTCTCTCTCTCTCTCTCTCTCTCTCTCTCTCTCTCTCTCTATTGTGTGTGTGTGTGTGTGCGCCCGCGCGTGTGCGTGCGCAAACAACCATGTTTGTGCATGCAGACATTGCATGTGCTGGTGTACGCATAAATATTAGCACAGAACACATGTGTACTAAGACCATAAGATATAACCAAGATTGGAGAGATGTTTTTACTGAACTTGAAAAGATAGTTTTCGGTGTAATACTTAACATGAAAGGATAGATACATGCACTCACATCCACATATAAGCACACAATGTGAACACAGAATTGGTAGACAGAAGGGAGAGATACTTATCTTTCTCTGGGTTCTAACTATGATGGTGCATATTACTGCAGGCTGCAGAGCAGGAGTATGAAAAGGAGAAGCTTAATGAAAGAATTGCAAAATTGTCAGGTGGTGTGGCTGTGATACAGGTAAACATACTGGCCTCTGATAATTAACCAGGTTTGACCCTGCCTGGCAGATTGGTTTAAGTAATGCACTATCTCGGTCATATGTAGGTTGGAGCACAAACTGAAACTGAGCTCAAAGAAAAGAAATTGAGAGTTGAAGACGCACTCAATGCTACAAAGGTGACATTCTATTTTCCAAAATGTGCAGCAGTCTTCCTCCTTAGATTCTGCTGTACGTGAGTTGACATTTATATTGACATACAGGCCGCAGTTGAAGAAGGTATTGTAGTTGGTGGTGGATGCACATTGTTGAGACTTGCATCAAAGGTGGATGCTATCAAGGAGGGCCTTGACAACGATGAGGAAAAAGTAAGCCACTTAAAATGATTTGGGAAGAACTTGAGTTACTTAAATGTGGAAATAATTTTTTGTGCGCGCACATTGAGAAGTGTTCATGACAGCTGTTGTTGTGTTCAATAACATAAATTTTCTATTGCTTAGCTTTTTGACTGAATATGGGTTCGAAACTATTTTTATTTGTTGCAGGTTGGTGCAGATATTGTGAAAAGAGCTCTTAGTTACCCTCTAAAATTAATTGCCAAGAATGCTGGTGTGAATGGGAGCGTAGTCAGTGAGAAGGTACTGTCATTGCTAAAACTGGAATTTGCCTTTCCTCTATTAATTTTGCTTGTGATGATATGACTGAATGTATTGCGTCTTCAGGTTCTGTCCAGTGACAATCCACGACATGGATATAATGCTGCCACTGGAAAATACGAAGATCTAATGGCTGCTGGGATCATTGATCCGACAAAGGTGATTTGCTGCTCGATTACTTCATGAGTTTTTGTTTTTAGATAGTCTGCTTGAGGTTTTGCAGCTCTTTCTAGTTGAATGCTTTAAAGTTACTTTTGATAAAACAATCTTAGGGGGTACATTTATTGGTAGGTTGACCTCTCTACGCTAGTATATTTAGATACATCTGTTTTTGATGTCCATAATTGGAGTGCTAACATCATGGGACTGTTGGATACTATGGAATCACACATTTCCATATTCTTGGCTATGGATATGCATATTTCAAATTTTAGCTGCCATGTTAAATAGGGAATCCTTAAAATGCGGAGTATTTGATACTGGAATAGCTAAAGCATTGGTGTGAGAATCACATCATACGAAGTGAGAGATAACTGGTGATATATCCTGTAATGAAAGAAATTTGTGCATTCTATGAAACTTGCTACTGCTCTTATTACGCAGGTGGTCAGATGTTGCCTGGAACATGCGGCCTCTGTGGCCAAAACTTTCTTAATGTCGGACTGTGTGGTTGTTGAGATTAAGGAACCTGAGCCTGTACCTGTTGGCAACCCTATGGATAATTCAGGTATGTAGTCATAGTAGAGCAAATTCGGTCGAGGTGTGACTCGTTACCGGTAGTGTGGGTGTGGGTATATGCACTCTCTGGGATACTCCCAAGTATCCCGAATGTTAGAATGCCAATTTGTCATATATTGAAGTTCGAAATTTTATTTGATAAAAAATTTCATTGGTAATGGTTTTTTCTTTCCTTCTGTCACCTTCAATTGGTTAATTTACACCGCTTTTCCTTTTTCTCCCAGGATACGGCATCTAAGGAGCAACAGCTCAATGAGAACACATTTTTTATCTCTGTAAAACAATTTTGTAATCACTTTATTTGTAGTACAGCGGATGCCTGTGGTGGTGTGGACTTGATAGAGCGATGCCTTGGATTTCTTTTAAGTTCAAAATTGTAGTTTTTGCTCATTTTCGTTTGTGTGTTGATGTGTTCTCTTTATAAAGAAATCGACAAATCGTAGATTCCGATTTTCCACGGCTATAAGAATCTGATAGGGAGAGGGAAAAGAGAGAGAAAGGGGGACAACAGAATTAATTGCTAGGAAATCGCATTTGGTATTCAACTTCCTTCTACAACAATAGCTTTAGTCAATAACAGACAATTAAGCTAAATACCTATTTTGATTCTATTATCCCAACTATACTTCCAGAACCCTTATCTTTAAACACTACTTGTATCAATAAACGCTGGTTGAATCCTTTTGAAATCATGCAAATGAACCCAGTATGCATCTTCGTCTGGATAGTCCTCCACTTGAGCAAAATATTATCCTGATGTGGTCGGTGCCTTCTTTTTCTTCTGATTTTTTTGGTTAGGTACTGAAATTGAGGCTGTGGGGGTTATATTATCATATCATTATTCAAATCAGTGTTGAAAGTCATTTTATGCAGCTATATGGAATGTTACATCATATTTTATGTATTCTTAAAAGATTTTTTGAAGGACTTTTTTTTTACTTTATTGACCATTTTAAGGTGTAATTTATTCTTCATTTAGTTTAAAATGAAGCATGGTATTTCTCTTATTTATTTGCCTAGCTAGCATTTCTTAGTGGCTCTGTATTTAGGCCATGATTTAGAGTTTTTGATGGACAAGTTTTCTTAAGCAATTTAAGTTTCCTAAACTCTTAATTTGAACATAAACTTAGACTTTTATTATTCATATAGTTAAATTTTATTTTACTTTTTTGGCTTCTTTTTCAACTTGTCATTTTTGGTTCCATTTTGTCATTTTTGCTCGATTTCATTTCAACAACCTAAATAACTCTTTATGCTTTCATTAGGCCAATTAGAATGCTCAAATATAATGTCAAATACAAGCATGGTCATCTATCTAAGTTAAGGTTTCTTAAGAACTTAAAAAATTTGACTTTCACAATTAGTCGTTATAGTTTGAATCAGCACCTCTCTTAACCTTTATAATTCTATAAGGGACTCTTAAATTTATTAGAATTCAAAAACAAACTTATTTGGGCCAAGATTAGAAGGCTAATTCATTATATTTTCTTTTCTCTTTTTTTGTTAGATAAAATATATTCTCCAATACTAAATCTATAAGCTGCATAGGCCAAGGGCTATGGCAAGGTTTAAGCAATGATATAAGGAATGTATCATGTTTTAGCTTAGGTCTAGTTTATAAATAACTTTACTTATCTTTTTAAGAGTCTTGTAAAGCCTAGAATAACATCATGCAAATTTTTAAATTTTTTTGGAGGTTATAAATATCTATATGTAAGGTTGTAGTTTAAGATTTTTTTTTTTTTTTTAGAATTCTCAATCTATTTTCCTTTTATTTATTTGTTGCTTCATCTTTTTGATAACCCTATGCAAATTGTGTCTAATCAAAGCTAGCATCTCCTTTTTAGCTATTGAGGATTTGTCAAGTACATCTATTAATGAATTATGAACAATATAATATAAGGAATGTCTAGAGGTGGTTTTTGTCCATATAGAACTTTGTTTGGATAATCTTGGATAGAAGTGTGAAAAGTAATATTATACCACCACTCTATTAGTGAAAGCTATTTATACCACTCCTTGTGTTTCTCTCATGTCACACATTTCAAATAAATCTCTAAGCAGCAATTGAGAACTCTAGATTGGCCGTCTGATTAGAGATGATAGGATGATGTAAGATTTTGTTAAATGCCTAATGTTGTTAGTAATTCCTTTCATAAGTTGCTCAAAAAAATAGAATTTCTATCATTGATAATGTTTTCTAAAGCTCCATGAAACTTATAGTCATTGTTAATGAATGACTGAGCTACTTGTGTTGTTATAAAAGGATGACTTAACTTGATAAAATGAGCGTATTTACTTATCCTATCAATAACCACTAGTATATTGTGTCTTTCCTTCCTTACTTGGATAGCCCTTCAATTAAGTTCATTGCTATGTTGATTAAAAATTTTGAAGAAATGGGCAATGACTGTAGTAGGCCTAGATTTGTAATGGTTTCACCTTTACATCTTGCACACACATCACATTGTTGTATAAACACTTTAACATTATCTTCCATTGATAAGTGCTAATTTTTATATATTTTTACTCACATTTATTATTTTTTTAATGATTAATTTGAGTTTAAATGAATTTATTATACAATATTTGAGTTTTTGATCAATTTTGAAAAATAATATAATTTTGAATTAATTAGGAGAATTTTTTAGTTTAAATTGATAATATTTTATTTTTCATATTTCTTTCATGGGTTGAATATTTTCAATCTTTAAAATATTTATTAAATTTGTGCAGATTTTTGGAGGTGAATTAGGAATCAATGGTGAAGACAATTTTGGGCAAATGAATTGAAGATTTAAAATGAAATCAATGGTCAAGATTGGAGCAGAATTCTTTTATTTTTATTAATTACTTGGTGATGGTATTTTTGTAAATAGGATATTAGGATTTATTTTTGTTTTCTTGTGGGAGGACACCTGGACGCAGAGGGCACCTAGAGGGAGAGACACATTGCTGCTTATTCATTCTTCTTCAACTTTTCGGACTTCATTGGGGAGGCACGCCTGGGAGAACGATTGGCTGTTTCATTCATTGGCTTTTCTGGACGTGACACGGAGAACGCCTCTCTCTCCCTAGACCAGATTTTTATTCATTTCTCCTTCTCTGGACTTCACGCAAAGGACACCTAAAAGCTTATTCATTTTTCCTTCTCTGGACTTCACAAAGAGGACGCTGAACCACCATCATCCATTTATTTTCTTTCATTATCTCTTCATGGCAGAGAGCTTGAAGGATTTTAAAGGAACAAATTCCATGGAAGCTTAAAGAAGGGTAGCACCAAGGTGGAGCATGGAGGAGGAAGGCTTGAGCTCTTGATTTACATGGATTGAAGACCATTGGGGAGTTCTTTTATTTCTACCTTTTCCTCTTTCAATTTTAAGAACTTAAGGATTTTCTAGTTTTAGGAATTTCTATGTGGATTTAATGTTGAGACCTAGTTTTAGGTTGGACAATGATTTTATCTTGGATTGTAATTGGAATTTGTGTTATTTGGGATTGGAATTATGTTTTGTAGTTGCTGGAATTTTGGTTTTCTAGACCTCATAATGTTGATTGGATTGATGTTTGAGTTCTCTTGCATTCATTTGATTACTATTATGATCTTAATTGCATATCTTTGTCTCTTGCGCTACTTGATTGTTGAATTAGGTAGTATAATTGCTTAATTGTTCAATTAGATAATTAAAATCAAATTTTTAAAATTAATTAAATCCAATTGTTGAAGGATTTAATGAGTTTAATTGGTTTAATTACTTGCAAATTACTTGAATTAGCTAAGAATTTTCTAGTTAAGTCAAGTGATGTGCATTTGAGCCTAGGGTTTCCTATCCTTGGATTAAGTTAATTAAATTCATTGATCTACTATCTAATCACTTCTCTTGGTCTCAATTGATCTTTGGTAAGTGATGAGAGCCAAAATTCTCTTGCAAAACTTTGGTTGCCTCCTGTTTGTTTTTTGCATTTTCACAATCACTTTAATTTCAATTTAAAGCAGTTTAGTTTAATTACTTGTTAAGTTTCTTTTTTCTTTTAGTTAAAATTTAATTTCTTAATTCAAACCCCCCAATTGCATGCGTTTAGTTCAATTAATTTTTCATTTAGCGTAGAGATAGTTTTCTAGAATTTGCATAATATTTTAAGCATCAAATAATCACTTAAAATCAATCTAACTAACCCCTAAATTGCTCATTGGGAAGAATGACCTAAGGTTGACCTATACTATATTAAATCAATCTTAGTTTAATTGAGTGCTTAAGCGACTAAGGCATCATCAATCCTTTTCCACCAAAAGATGCTCTTCAACTTATGATAAGTAGCTTTGACACCCAAATGCCTTCCTCTGCATCATCGGTAGATGTGAAAAATTCTGAGCTAGTCAAGTAATAGAAAGTCGCTGTCCATCGATTTGGTCAGCTGGTGGTGTAATTCCTAGGAGCCACTAACAAACCTCTGGTCAATTGAAACCTGTCCCACCCACAACAGGGTCTTTATCGACAGGTAGGCCTAACTGGATTGCTACATCTTTAAGGGTGATCGTACACTCACATTGAGTGGTATGAAATGTGTGTCTTTGGGCGTCACAATTCTACTAATGCGCTAACCAATGATGTATTATACTCGAATTAGCCAACTTGTGTAATATCATAAAAAGTGGCTTACCTCAAATAATCAACAATTGCTGGTGATGGATCACCTAAACGATCATCATGTAAAACTCATCATGGACGAAGTATCCGATCATCTTACAAATAAAGATAAATCACATAGTCAACAACTCATTTGAAATGAAAAACAAAATGAAACAATATATTTTATTTCGCCATCCCACATGGCCTGTGATATATGTCACTCTTGTAGGTATAAAAGTGACTCATCCTCTGAATCTGATGAATAAGCTATCTAATTTCGGCCATAAGATCTATATATAAAACAATACAATCTACTATTATTCATTAAAAATTAACATGTAAAAGCATCAATGACATAATATGCTATTAGTCATTTCAGAAATAGTTACATACAAGTATTAATAGCATACCCTGTTTATTTTTTACAATTTCAACTAAGTAGCAATTACAATTCTTGTTAATATACAACTAAGTAGCAAAAGTGCAGTGTGAGTAAGAGGCACGATTATGCCCTATTTATTTACAAAGAGTACACCTATTTAGTTGTTCTGAAATCTTAAAGTCCATTTTATTTTGAAAATAGTTTGAATGAGGTTGACCTTGCTCGTAGAGCATGGATGAATTTGGGATTAACTTTGGATCACTTGATTGTGGCCAATATTCTTGCCCTTCAATGGGTTGAAACATACTACTGTATGCATTGCACATAGTGTTCAAGCGAAATACATTATTTACAAGTTGGAATGGCTCTAGGGCTATTGCGGTGTACATTGATAGAATATGTTGACATGGGTACTTCTTCACTTGAAATTCTCCATAATTACATGTGCAGTAGTTTAAATTAACCTTGCAGCAATGACCATATTGACAATTTATCTGGTCATAAGGCTCTTCGACCTCAAACAACGTCGCTTGCCTGTTGAACACCTACACAACACACGAATAGGAGCGCTGCACATTTGCTGCCATCCTTTTTATCAAAGTTTGTGAATACACTTGACCCGCTATCATCTGAACATTAATCTGCTCGGCACGATGCACAAAGTATTGGCTGATATGGTAATATGTTGCCTTAGCAATGCTTGATATCGGTAAAGACCTAACCCCCTTCAAGACGCCATTCATGCACTTTGCCAAATTTGTTGTCATATGGCCATAGCAATGACCATTTACATCATACGCTCAGGTTCACTGTTCTTTTGAGATCTCAGCAATCTACTTACCTACTTCTTCATAGATGGCAGCTATCTCAGCCAATTTTTTATTAACATACCGACATTTGTATGCATAACTTATATAACATAATTAATGATTTTGTTATAAATTTCTAATCATGTGTGATGTGAATAATTAAATACAGAAGAAAAATGTACTAATATTTTTTAATTTTTGCTTTAGATATGATGATCTATAATAAGTGTGAAAATTGCTGGCCACATGACAAAGACAGAAAACATAATAGTCATAAGGCAACAATCAACCAGTCTATGGATTAGCAACAACAGATAAAATTGATGGGTGTCTATCTCATATCAAACAAATACCATATCTTCCTCAAACTACTCGCTTTCACAGATTGAAAAAGAACCATGTCTATACTAATTGTGTCTCTTCCTCTACAATAGCAAAGGTGAGAGGGACAATATGTCAATCGCCATCTTGTGTCATTGCCATCAATAGCATCCCTTTATATTTTTCATATAGAAATGTCCCATCTACCTGAATCATTGGCTTTAAATGCTCAAATGCATCTATACAAGGTTTGAATGCTCAAAATACGTACTTAAACGCCACCACTACCTCATTAGTATTAGTGCTTTGAGGGCATTGTTTCACAAACTCAGCATATGAGCCAGGCATAAAATATTGTATCGCAACCAACCACCTAGGCAATGTAGCATATGAACTCTCCCAGTTACCAAAAGCAATTGCGACAGCTTTATATTTTGCTCTCCATGTTTTTCTATATGTTATAATGTAACCAAATAAGCTTCTTATCTGCTCTATGATTTGGTTGATTGGAACATCAGTTGTCTCAATCACCATTGCTACGATACATGATGAGATAATGTCAGAATCCAATTTCGAATGATCTTGTAATATCGTCGTAAATAAACAGATGTGTGGACCCCCATATTGTGTAATTTGCCAAAATGATTCCTTTCCCTTACTTTTTTTGCATGCTCTGACTCGCTATTTACAATTGTTGCCATAATTCACACACTGACATTCTTTATACTTCTTACTTGTCAAGTATTTCTTAAAACTGTGATGAACCTTTACAGAGTATAGTTTCACAGTAAGACATAGTGCCTTCCGATTTGAATACAATAATCTAATGCACAACTCCTGATTGTTCATTTGTATCTGATGCCCCCTTCCTCAAATTCATCGCCTCTCACTAAGGCCAATTTTATTTGTTGAAAAAACGCAACAGCAAGGTTAACATATTGAGATATTAGTTCAACATGAATGGTACTGTCATCATCACTTGCACTATCATCATCATTATTATCATTAATGGCATCTTCATCGTCTTCATCATCGTTAGCATAATTAGGTTCAAGTTTTGCATTATACTCATCTTCGTTTTCAAAGTTTTCTAAGACATTTTCTTCTGACCCAATTGAAAAAGAAGGTTCAGTAAAACCAATTGTTAGGCAAGAGGAACTCGTTGTGAACTACCCTCTATTGGTACAATTTGATAAAATTCTGAACAATATGTCAGTCGAGTCAACAAATCAGATGCAGATACCAATTCATTCGTCGAATTTGACTCAAAGTTAATGCTCAACTGTGGGTCAATATATGAGGTGTTTGCATACAATTCAATGGCATTCAACTGTGATGGAAAAACATGCATAAAATTGCCACATCCTTTGCACATCACAATCATTTTCTAACATAATCACTTGATACTATGTTGGATTTATTGTCGTTGGAAGTCTATATATCAAATAAGATACAACACAGTTGTGTAGCAGCCATAACTCTTGAGAAACTATTTGTTTTAACTTTTTTAGGATGATGTCAGTACACATTGAAATGTTACACCTTGAGTACTTTCATAAACCCTTCCATTCGCATAAATGCAAATAATTGCATTCCTCCTAATCATTTCTTTCATTTATAATATCCTGATGGCAAACACATTTTATATAGTTATTGTTGTAATGGATTTTTTTGTTCACTTTAAATTATTCAGTTGCATCTCTCAAAATTTTAAATAATTTTTTTTATATTTATTTAAATATGATTCAAAGTTTCTCTTTTAATTATAATAATTATCATTGTTATATTTTTTTAACAAATTTAAATAATTACTTGCTAATAATTATAAATATGTATTTGTTTTTATTTTACATTATTTTCACTTTCTTTTTCCACAATTATGAACACGGTATTTGTTTCCTTTTTCTATCATTTTCTTTTTAACATTATCTTTCCCTTTCACTTTTTTAACTAATTTTTTTTATTTAAGTTCCTTTTTCTTATTCCATCTTTTAAAATATTTTTTCTTTATTTTACCTATTTTCACTAATTTTTTGACACATTCCTAAAAAATATTTTTTTATTTTTTAAATTAGTATTCATTAAATTACTATCTAACATATATTTTTCTCCTCATTTAAATTATGGTCTCTCACTAACTATAACTTTTTTTTTCTAATTATAAATGTGTACATATTTTGAAAACTTTCTCATTTTTATCACTTGCTAATTTCATTTTTTTAACAAATTTATTTGAAAATTTAAATAATTACTTGCTAATAATTATAAATATTTATTTTCTTTTATTTTACATTATTTTTATTTTCTTTTTCCATAATTATGAACACTATATTTGTTCCCTTTTCATATCATTTTCTTTTTAACATTTTCTTCCTATTTTACTTTTTTTACCTAATTTTTTCTATTGAAGCTCTCTTTTTTTATTTCATCTTTTAAAATATTTTTTCCTTCATTTTACCCATTTTCACTAATTTTTTCAACATATTCCTAAAACATATCTTTCTTATATTTTAAATTATTATTTATTAAATTACTATCTAACATATATTTTTCTCCTCATTTAAATTACGGTCTCTCAATAACTATAACTTTTTTTCTAATTATAAACCTATATATATCTTGAAAACTTCTTCAATTTTGTCACTTACTAATTTCATTTTTTTCCCCCTTATTTTGACATTTAAATATATTCTATTTTCTTATGCCCTATAATTTTTTAATCTTCCTTTAAATTACTATTCTCTCATTTAAATTACTATTTTTTTCTAATTTAATATTTTTTTCCATACATATATATTTCACAATTTTTCCATCCAAACATTTATACTTTTTTTTCCATCATTCTTAGTTTTAATATCAGCAAATTCCTTTTTTGTTATGACCACAAATTTTTTTCCTTGATTTTCCCTCCAATTTCCAAATGTCTCATTTTTCTTTTATCAACCTTTTCTTCTCTACTATTATTTACACCATTTAAAACTAATAAATCTCTTCATATATTCTCGAAGTCTAGTTTAAAAAACAAAATTTTCTACTTACACAACTTTTTTTTTAGCAATTTTTCCTTCCTTCATTCATAGTGTTATAATTTTTCTTCTTCTTCTTTCTTTTTGCTAAATATATATCTAAAATAATATCCACAATCAATATTAATTATACAACAAACAATATTCCATAACTTAAAATTCATAAATTCAAGCAACATTATTATTTTGCAAATATTTCAAACAATATATATTTTACAGTAATAATCAAATTAAAACATTTGATATACAAAAATAAGTAACCTAATAATTTCGTATCAAATATGTCTCCATCCTTTGTAATATTTTCTTTTTCACCAATACTTCAAAACAAAATCTCCAAACAAGCCTCCAACAAGCCTCTCAGAAGGTAAATTTTGAAAGAAGGATAATTTTAACTACAAAAGAAGAAGTGAGCTTTGGCCATTATATAGAGGGGGAGGTCTGATAGCAATTTGGTAATTTTTTCTTCTTATTATCTGTAATTTTTTTTTCAATCAATTAAATCATCTGAAAATCCTCCTTAGCCAATAAAAACACGCCACATATATGGATAATACAATAAATTGCAATTTTACCGTTGGTCACAGCAGGCATAAATTCGAACTAATACAGTCTGAATTCAGCTTTTTCGAATTCGGACGATGTCTGTCCAAATTTTAAGCTAAATTTGGACTGTGTCAATCCGAACTTAGCTCCTCATCTCGTCTTATGTGCCATTTGTTACTTTCCTGTCATTACTTTTTCCTTTGTTACTTCCCGTAATTTTCTTTTCTCTTTTGTTATCTTTGATTCAAATAACACATACTTTTCAAATTTCGTTCATCTTAAGTATTCTTAGGAATATTTTGCTATATTTTAAGAAGTTTAATATTTTCATGTTTGGTTGGCATCAATTTTTTAAAATTACTTATGATATAATTATTATTTTATAATTTAATATAATTATTTTATATTTATTTTTAGAAATATCTTAAGATAAAAATAAGTAAAATAACATTTTTGTTTGATTTACAACAATTTTGTCTCAACTACCCACTAAGGTCCAAAGCTTTATATTCTGATTTCAAACGTCTCGGTCCTATTACCCGTTTCTGTGGCATGTGCCATGGCTTACTAGTGGGGATTCACCGTTTTAGCTTCGGTGTCTCTAATGGGAACTGAATCCCCTGCTTATCACATCCCTGCGTAGCACCTGCTTCTCCACAAAACAACGTCGCTTCACTTCATCAATCCTGACCATTCACGGAATCGACACTCTAAGATGCGACATGCGGCCTCATTAATCCAAACAACGCCTTTTTAAGGAGCTGCTGCTGGAGTGATAGCCATTGGTTTATTATGAATAAAGCTGAAATGCGCGAGGCTCTGAACATATGAGAGAAATCACCTTCTTCTGCATTATCTGCTATTCCAAACAGGCAAGAAATCATCTTCATCTTTTCCAGCTATGCTTTGAGCATTTTCTTCGTCTAAAGAACATCTTGATATGTGTGCTAAGGGAAGGATATAAGGATGCTTCGGTCCAATGTTGCAGCTTTTTTATGCTAACCATGGCTAGAATAGATTTTATCATCATAAAATTCTGGTTTGATGCATTTTCTAGTCCAAAAAGAATTTGTTTTGATACTAATCATATTTTTAGGAACACTTTTTATCATCATAAAATTCTAATTTGATGCATTTTCTAATCTAAAAAGTTCTGGTTTGGGTGCAGAGTCCATTTAAAAAAAATGATTTTTGGCCCAAATTTTTCGATCATAAAATTCTAAGTTTAAACCAAACCTCTGTCTACAAGAACACTGACTCAATACTAATTTTGCCATTCAAAAACTTGGTTATTGATGATAGTTTTGTTTAATGTGAGATTCTAACTGTGGGTACTAAAGCATTATGTTAAAATTTAATTTCTTGATGCTGAATTTATAGTGCTACGAGTTGGAATTCTTGTGGCTATCACTCATTGTCCCATTTGACAACTTACTCGCAATACCAAGTGAATAGTAGCTACTGAAAATCACCTCAAGGTAATTTCGGGGACATCCTCGTGCCTATCTATTAATTGGACGAGGTGATAGGAAGTATCCGACATCATTGCACAGTGAGAAGATCATACTTGCTTTGCGTGTTTTTATATTTTCATCTTGTTTCTTATATTTGAAATGAATTGCTTCTGTTCTGTACCTTGGGGATAAATTTCCTACATATGGGTATTTTAAATATCTAAATGAATCTTGGTTTGCTCCGATAATATTTTCTAAAGGATTGTGGTTTGAAATGATATTCTTATTGAACGATAACAAAGCTGTTCTACCAATCATCCTCTGTTTACGCACCATGACTGACATAACGGCACTCCATTAATTGTGGATCTACATTACTTTCATTCTATTTGTAGAAGTTTCCATATTTTCTATAATTCTCTTTGGTTCTGTTTTTATTTTTGACCTTCAGCACCTTACTTCTTGTATTGTATATATTGCCCGACCATCGTAATGCAAAGCGCGACCTTATTTACAATTCAAATCTAAACTCTCTTTATGGTATCACAGCGTCAACACTCCAACGAGTCTCTTGCTTCTGGTCTTTCTCCATTGATAGTCACCATGACTAGTACTGCATCTATCAACACTTCTTCACCATCCTTACCCTCCCAAACCATCTGCATAGTCCTCAAAGCACGGCTAGAGAAGATAAAGATGATTTCCCGCCTGTTTGGAATAGTAGATAATGTAGGTGATTTCCCGCGTATGTTCAGAGCCTCACGCATCTCAGTTCATTATCGCTCCAGCAACAACTCCTCAAAGCAGCGTCGTTTGGATTAATAAGGCCTCGTGTCTCGTCTTGGAGTGTTGATCCTGTGAACGGTCAAGATTGGTGAAGAGAAGTGATGTCATTTTGTAGAGAAGCAAGCGCTGCGCAAGGACACAATGAGCAGGGATCTGATTCCGTCTCTAATGTGGTTTTTTAATACTAGATAAATCGTTTGTGCTTCTTCTCTCTTTTGAGTGGATATATTTTTCTTCTTTGAAGAAAGTTTTGCGTTTAATAATTTTGATGAAAGGGCTGCCATACTTTAGGCGGAGATAAAGTTGATATGTTCTTTTTAAATAATTGGTAACAAAATTATTATTCATCATTTGAAAAGATTCTGGCTTGAATAACGTTTCGAACTGTAGGACATAAATTATAAATTTTACCAAGGAAAAGGCTTATGTATATTGGTTGATGAATAAAGCTGAAGCAAATTTGTAATTTTGCTCGATTCCCACAATGACTATTTTTCTCTATGATCGAGAGTCTTACGCTCAGAAGGGTCTCTTGTGAATTGACGGCATTGATTGCTTTAGTTTGAGGACTCTGCCGGCAGTGATTCACCAAATGGAAGAACAGAAAATTGAGCACAAGTTTGATGAATTTGAGAAGCTTCTTGGTGAAATACCAAATTGCTATTTATCGAAAGCCTAATTGTGAGGAAACTAGGCCCAAAAATTTGCTTTTGGATAGAAACATGTCACCTATCAACATCAATACATGCAAAGGACCTTTCATTGATAAACTCCTCAAAAATGGGAATTTGGTTGAGGGAAATCTATCCATACGAAAGTTACCTATCAGACGTGTTAAAACCTAGTATCCTAATGTCCCTGAAGAACAATGTTTGATGTTAACATTTTTTGATTTCAGGTTGAATAATAGAGGGGCGGTGGTTAGAAGTTCCTGCAACAAAGTGTAGGTCTTTACAAATTCATACCACCTAACTTGATATCCAATACCCAAACAGCTCAAGAAATCAATGTGCAACATGAATTCACCATTGATAGTATCTCTTCCTCTTCATTTACCTTCTGATGACTTTGTTAGGGCAAAAGTTGGTCAGCATGAGCAAATATCAAATTTGTTAAAATTGAGTGTTAAAGAACTCAACAAGCAGTCAACTGGCTATTGGTAGCCTCTGAATGCTTTTTCTAATGTGCCTGATAAATTTTTACTTGATGCTCAATCTCCCTTTTTGTACTTACATCCACAACAAATTGGTCAGTCTCAGATCAGAGGGAGAAATATAGAGGAGGAAAAATATAACTGGTTGCTTTAGCAGAACTTGTTCCAGCAGCAGCTTCGCACTCCAAAGTTGGGAACTCCCCATCCAATGCAAGCAAATGGAACAGTACCACCTAGACTAATTTTTCCCAACCAAAGGCATCCATTTTTGAGAGTTTCAATACCACGTCAAGTTGTTAAATTTGATGAAGAATGGTCGTTCGATAATTATATGATCTTCAGGGATTCAAACCAACCATAATCTTCTGTAGACTGTAATTCAGTTGATATCATGGAAGAAGTGGAGAAACAGATGTTTCCTGAAAAGATTCTAACAAGACCATAGTGATTGGACACACTTCGAACTGTGAAATTTGGATCTACTGGCCAGAATCAATTGTAAAACTATGTTGGTCAAAGTGGAAAAGTTTTCTCAAATGGACATGTTTTGAATGGTTTGTGCACTCCATAAGCCAAATCTTTTACAGATTAAAACCTCCTGGATTATCATATGATGGAAAAAAATATAGAAGTACCAATCTGAAGACAATGCCCCAAAAGTATGCCACTATAGATGAAGTTGAGGGTGAAATTTATCTCATGGCTAAAGACCAACATGGTTGCCGTTTCTTACAAAGAAAATTTATAGATGGCACCCCGGAAGACGTTGAAAAGATCTTTCTTGAAATCATTGATTACACTGTTGAGCTAATGACAGATGGGAATTACTTGATAAAGAAATTGCTTGAAGTATGTGACGAGGATAAGCGAATGCAAATACTGCTTTCAATATGTAAACCTGAAGAATTTGTTAGGATATCATGCGATATGCATGGGTTTGCCTCATGCCTTCCCTCCCTTTTGCATGTGTTAATATTCGTGTCTAAGAAGATCTTTGTGATTATATTTTGTTGTCCCAAGCTTGATGCCTTTTTTTTTAGGCCTGTTTGAATCAATTCTGTCTTTTGAGTCTTTCCCCCAATGCAGGACTTGTGCTGTTTAGAAGCTTATTGAAACCCTAAAAAAGCTAGAGCAGTGCTCTGTAATTCATCATTGGGAACTGCAAAATTAATGAAGAATATAAATGGCAACCATGTAGCTCAGCGCTGCTTGCAGTATTTAATGCCAAAATACAAAGTGGTAAAGGATATACATAGTAGTTTTAAAAATCCTTTCAATGCCTACTTGTTATCATGCTAGAGAAATTTCACAACAACACAAATGACAGCTTTTGAATCTGTGTAATACTCATTAACATGTTATCTTTTTTTTTTTTCTTTTAATATGTTCTCCTTGACTTAGAAAGTTTGTGTGTGAAATGTATCTGTCCTTAAGTTCTTTTTCTCTCTTTACTATTGTGGTGTAAGGGCTTTGGCTAGGCTCACATTGCAAGTTTATCAATTGGAAAGGGCAGAAAAAGAGTGGTTTTATGTTTAGTATTGGTGTTTATTTAATGAATGTTTTGCCATGAAACTTCCAGTTCTTTGGAAGTATAAAAGTTGTTTTAGTAAAACCAATTTTTGGTTGTTAGTATCACAACTCTGATAGTTTTGGCAAAGTTATCATTTTGCCATATTTTATGCCATCTTAGTTTTGCTAGGCCTATGTTTGAAGCATTATTCATTAGCTTGTTATTTTTACTTATCCCCTGGTATTCATATAACTTTATCTTTTACTATTAGATCTTGTACTTAAAAATTGCATTGCTTGGGACATATTCAGTGGAAAGAATGACTGGAATGTTTTTATATCCTGCATTTTCCATGTGTCTGTCTCTGAAAATCACTGCTTGCATTATTTACTTGTCTCTTGGGCAATTGACAAGATACCTTGTATTGTTCCTTCTGGCATGGACCTAAGTTTCAAATGATCATATATATATATACCCCAAGCTAGAAATGAATTGCTGGCAATGGTTTCCTTTGCAGTTCCTTTTTGAAGCTGCAACTAATAATCGTGTTCAGTTTGCAACGGATCGCCATGGTTGTTGTGTGCTTCAAAAATGCCTTAGCCATTCTGATGGTGAACAAAGACGACAGTTAGTGCGTGAGATCACTTCAAACTCCCTCATTCTTTCCCCAGATCCATTTGGGTACTTATTTATTTTCCCTTTTGCTACTTTGTTTTATTATCTTTTGTTGTTCACAAATAAGAGGATCTGCGGGTGTTCTTCATCCCTTTTTTTTTAATTTCTTTCTGGATTTAACGGTTTGCACTTTTGACAAGGAAAATCTTCATGTTTGCTTGTATTGGACACATTTGCAACCTTCTATGGAGCAAATAGAATTTCCCGTAGCCCTATTAAACAAATATCATGAAATTTTTCTCATAAAAGTCTCTTCATGTCTTCCTATTGGTGAAATGTGTTATATCTGTTTCATCCAACTATATTGGGATGTGTGAAATTACAAAATTTGATAGTTAGACTTGCTTTATGGAAGTCTTATGATCTCGATGACTTTGTAGATGATATTGTTGTAGTCACTATAATAATTTCGATCACTTTATAGATGTCAAGGAGTTTCCAATCCATTCACTGTCTGTTAATCTTTTGTTATTAATCATTATTTCTGTTGTATGATGGCTAGGTTGCAATTGCCTTACTTTCTCGGCTTTTTGATGTTAATATGACCAAAAAAAAAAAGAAATGACCAAAACGTTCTGTCATCAAAACTTTTTTTTCATATATTTAAAATTTTATTTTATATTTTTTTTATTAATGAGTGATGCCACGACCCATTTATTATTATTATTTTTGAATTAGGTTGCGGCATCTTAGATGACGCAACTCAATTTATAATTTTTTTTATATTTAATTTATTTATATTTTTTAATTTATTTAAAAAATAAAATTAAAAATTATCTATAAAAGTGTAAATTAAATTTTTTATTATTTTATTTTTAATTATAATTGAAATTATTTTAATTAATTTTAAAATGTATAATTTATTTTATGATTATTTTTTCAACATTTTGAATTTTTTCATTTCAAATAAATTATTAGATTTATTATTTTTTAAAAAAATTGAATTGAATTCTTTTTATTTTTATTTATCATCTAATTTTTAAATTAAAATTTTCTATATTTATTTCATCCAATTTTTTTAATTTCTTCATTTAAATCAATTATAGAATTTATTGCAATTGTAGGTTTCTTTTTTTTATTGTTTGGATACACAATATTTCTTTTTTTTACTTCGTCCTTTGCATTGAAAGAATAGAGAAAAAAATGATATGATTCAACGTTAAACTTATTTGAATGTTGCCGATAACAGCGAGGCCAGCGAATTAATGTGTATTCAAATCATAAAAACTAGTAATCGACAATATGTTTATATTGGTGACATTATAGACTTTCAAGAATTGGAAATTAAAGATTTTGAAAAAGTTAATGAATTAATATATATATATATATATATAATAATTATAAATAATTAAAATTTTAAATTCAAAATTTTGTAAGAAAATTTTAAATTCTGTAATTAATTTAAATGAAGAAATTAAAAAAATTAGATGAAATAAATATAGAAAATTTAAATTTAAAAATTAGATGATAAATAAAAATAAAAATAAAATTAATTCAATTCAATTTTTTAAAAAATAATAAATATAATAATTTATTTGAAATGAAAAAAATCAAAATGTTGAAGAAATAATAATAATAATAAATTATATATTTTAAAATTAATTAAAATAATTTCAATTATAATTAAAACTAAAAAAATAAAAAATTTAATTTATACTTTTTATAAATAATTTCAAATTTAATAATAAATATATTAAATTTAAATTTATTTTTTAAATAAATTAAATATAAATAAAAAAAGTATATATTGAGTTACAGCATCTCAGATGCTGCGATCCAATTAAAAATAATATTAAAAAAATAGGTCATGTCATCTCATTAATAAAAAAAATTAAATATAAATAAAAAAATTATATATTGAGTCACAGCATTTCAAATGCCGTGACCCAATTAAAAATAATATTAAAAAATGGATCGTGTCATCTCATTAATAAAAAAAATAAAAAATAAAATTTTAAACATATACAAAAAAAGATTTTGATAGTGGAGTGTTTTGATTTTTTTTTTTTTTGACATATTAACGTCCAAAATCCTTACTTCCACTATTGTGCAAATGGGTTTGGTATTTCTCAGTTAAGGATGCATTGTAGGTGCAATAAACATTTTTTACAATATTATATCTTGAATTTGATCACAAATGCAACTTGAAGGAATTCTCCTGCACACTGTTTTGTTTCCATAAGCAGAATTGCAGCATCAAAGCCTTGGATTCTGAATTTTAGTTGTGGAGGAACTATTTGTGCAGTTTGTCCTGGATCTTCAACTTCCATGGGCAACAATAGAAATTCTTGAACAGCTGAAGATAAACTATGCTGATTTATCCGTTCAGAAATATAGCAGTAATGTAGTTGAGAGATGCCTCAAATATGCCGATGATGAACACCGAACTAGTATCATCCAGGAATTGATGAATAATCCTCGACTGGATCAAATAATGCAGGATCGATACGGTAATTATGTCATACAAGCAGCAATCAAGCAATTAAAGGTTGGTAACTTTTTTGTTTAAACATATTTTATGGTTGGATGCTTGTTAAATTTTCTTATTACAAGGAAATCTTTTGTGCAGTTTTTTATATGCGATTAATCTCATCTTGTAGTTGGCAACTACAAGATGAGAATAATATAATTTTGCAAGAAAATTATAAAAAAATAGTTAGATGCTAAAGTTATTTGAAGCTTCTAGCATTTTTTTACTTTGCCAAAGGAACGTAGATGTTTGATCTTGCCAAAATATGCCCTTGGCTTTAAGGAATGGCTCTTGGGGGAGTTTGGATCTTTTGTTATTAAAAACTCCTCTGCTATTGTGAAGTTGGAAGAGAGATGAGCGTGTTTTGGTTTTTTTTTTTTAATTTTAAATTAAATTCAAGCATCTCATCTTCTTTTCTTAAATTTCTTTTAATAGCAGAGGAAAGCATTTCTTTTCATGGTCGACCATTTCTCTTTCTTGGGTAGCCTGGGAATATTTTGTCTTATCATAAATAACATATTTACTGTACGGATATGTGCGATGTGGAAGGGGAGCAAGGCCTTTTCAACAGGTTGGAAATGCGGTAATTGAAGACAGCTTGGAAATTTTGTAAAGCTACGGCCTTACTAGGATATCAAAAACTTAGAAGCTTCCTGTTATTGGCAATGAAATTATACTTAATAAGATATTTTACTGAGCCTTTTGGAAATAAAATGTCAGAAAGTGGATGATCAAGAACCCGCGATTATTTTTGCGAGACACAGCTATTACTTCTAACTATTTACTAATGGAATAACAAGTCCAATGCTTTCTAGAAAATTAAGTCTCTGTTGTTGTAATATGATTTGTTTCATGTCGAACTGGGTTCACTGAATGCTGCACCCATTGCTGCCATAAGGCCTCATGTTCCCGCGCTTCGAAACAGCCCATATGCCAAGAAAGTCCGCTCGAATAATTTCTTGAACAAATAAGTTTTTGCTATGGTCTACATATTTTTCATTTGGAAATGGTAAGTTAGATTTTTGGTCTTCATTCTTATTATTGGTACTGATGGCTATTCTTTTTTTTTTTTTTTTCTTTTGCTTCCAACTTTCAGGTTTATGTTTTGGAGAGGATACTGTATATTACACAACTGGCAGAGGAAGAGGCCTGGATTTTTCCTTTAACAGCGATCTAAAGTGGAAGGTCTAGTTTTTAATCCTTCCAATTTACAAGTGATTTTGGATTATAGCAGTTGTGTAATTCAAATGTGATTCCAAATGATGCTTGTAATTATGCATCTTTCTCTCTTTTCTAACAGGTTATAAAATTAGATTTCTAGTCTAGTAGGCTTACAAGAAACTTATTATATTTAAATTTTAGACCATCAACTAAAATCTGAACCTTTTAAAATTATTTCAGATAAAATTATTGACATTAAACATAAAGTATCAGTATTATATGTTTACTATAAATTTTACCTCATACATATGAAAAAATATAAACTTATAATATTAGTACTTTATATTTAATATCAATAATTTTATCTAAAAAAAGATCTAGACTCCTATCAACTAAGCTGATAGATGGCTAAGAAAGTACTTGGAATATTTTTGTTTTTGTTTTTTTTTTGTTTTGGGTTTTGATGCCCATATATTGATTTCACAATGTATATTTGTGTTTGTAGGCTGCCATAGTTGGCCTTTTTATGTTATATCCGATGTGTGTAGCTATTCCACTTTCTGTTGACTTCCAGTAATTTTCGTTATATTGTTTAGAATATTTTGGACAAAGTATAAATGATAACAATTTATTGTAATTAAGCATAAGTATTTGTAATGAAAGAAATATAAATTTAGACTAGACAAGATGAAAATGAGCCAGACGAGTTAGCTTGTTTGACCAAATAAATGACTTGGTTGCCTCATACCCATCATACTAATGAATGAGAAAAAAAGGAGAGATTCCAAATTTAAGTCATGTTCATCATCTTCCAATTTATTTTACTAGAAACAAAATACTATAAAGTGATACACTTTCCACTCATGTATAAAATTGTGTGAATTAATATCTAAATCGGAATGAGTTAGGAGAATAGCATATTCCTTTATCCTTAATGAAAATAATAGGCCCTCCCCTTCCCCTCTTTTCTATTTTGCTTACCGGCAATTTCAGTTTTCATCTTTCCATTCCATAAAGTGCAAAATCATCAAATATACACGTGGCATCAGATGAGTGAATCGAAAGGAGGAGCGCGCCTCTGGAGACTTGAGCCACTAGCAACCTTTAATCCGAACCTCTCATTCGCGTATGGGTGTCCCCGGCGTATAAGCAAGCGTAAGCCAAGACAAGGAATACTCTTTCTCCATTCCAGAATTCAGCGCTTCAACTGTGTTAGAGCCAAGGATTAAGCATGTCTTTGTCTACCACTACCAGTGGTCATTCATATCTCTACACTGCACCTACATTGCCAAGAACCATTCAAAATCCAACTGTGTTTTCTCCAACCAGCAAGCTCTTTTCTTCCAGAAACATTCCATGTCTCACTGCTTCTTCTTGCTTCTCTAATACCCATTTGTCAAAACCATCCCTTTTGGTGGTTAAAGCATCGTCCGAGCTTGGCTCTCAAACATCGAAGCAGGAAAGTGAAAAGAGCGAAGCAGGGCAAGGAGAAGAGGAGCCATACGAAGAGTATAAGGTAGAAATAGAGCAGCCTTATGGGCTCAAATTCGCAAAGGGCCGAGATGGTGGAACTTATATTGATGCGATTGCACCGGGAGGATCGGCTGACAAGACTGGAAAGTTCACTATTGGGGATAAAGTAATTGCCACCAGGTGTTCTTCATATTCTTTCTCTTTTTAATTTCGTACTTAAGGCGATATTAGAGTCCTTATATATTCATGATGATTTTTGTACCTTAAAGCAAGTATTTGAATTTTGACGGTTCTGAGTTAATCAGTTTGGTAGGATTTAATGGTGGGGTGGCTTAATTAGAACCAAAATCATGCACTTGCGGTCTTTGTGGGATATATAAATTTCAAAAATATGATATAAGGAGCTTAGTTAATAATACTAAAATCCTGTAAGATGGACTGAGAGAACCCAGGAATCAGCCTCTGGTGATTGAAGTAGTCTCAGAGAGTCACTGTGGACAATTTTTTTTTTTTCGGTTGCAACCAATGAAAGCTCAGTAAGTTGACACCATGCCCGCAGATACTGGTTTAGTACTGCGAGGACAACTGAACAAGGAAGTGAAGGTCCCTCCCCTCTATCAAGTGATATTTGGAATAGGTCTATCAGTTGAGATAAGCCATATAGAGGGAGTTTACTGCTAGGATATTGTGGCCCAGATGATTTATTGAATGCCTTATCTAGTCATGGTTTAATTTTGATTGTGAATATTGGTTTTGCATTAAACTCTTCACTCTGGTATTAAAGCACCTTAGATTTAGGCATATGATAAAAATCCAGGTTTCTTCATGGAGTAGAAATTATCACATTTATGGTTTGTCTATTTATGTTTACTAATTGTAAAGTTATCTCAAGATGTAAACTCAATACTTTATGTTTGATTAATAATGTTTACATGGTTGAGATGTGAGGAAAAAGTTCAATATATGCAGTGCAGTTTTTGGCACAGAAATTTGGCCAGCTGCAGAATATGGGAGGACAATGTACACAATTCGCCAGAGAGTAGGCCCATTACTCATGAAAATGCAGAAGAGATATGGTTAGTTCAGTGCATATTTTTTATAATCATGATGGCATTTACATTATGTCTGACCTAGTGAACACTGCTTTTTTAAACCCTTAGGCCACCGTTTTTTTGACAGGAAAGTTAGACAACACAGGTGAGTTAACAGAAAAGGAGATTATCAGAGCTGAGAGGAACTCTGGTGTAATCAGTAACAGAGTGAGGGATATCCAAGTATGTGTCGTGATGTTAGAACTGCAAACTAGTACTCCTTAAATTTTTGCTCTCTTCTGTCTGAGATATTGTACTCCTCATAAAAAGGCACCACTACTGTACTTCTAATTGGGGTACAGCCATTATACTTGCCTCAAACTTTCAAAAATTTCAGATGCAAAATGTCTTGAGGAAAAGGGAACAGAAAGAGCGCAGAGAAAGGGACCTAAGAGAAGGATTGCAACTTTACAAGTAAGACTTTGAAACTCAAAATCATCTTCTTTCTGACCCTCGTTGGCTTGTTTAGCTTTCGCTCTCTCTCCTTTCTTTATCTAGCCCTTATATATTTAGCTTGCAAGTCTACTATTGGGGATGAAAATCAGGATCTATTACTTACCGTTTCAAAATTGTAAATTTATGTTATATTTTGTTCATACAATGATTGAAATTTGTTTCACTATTCATGATCTGAATGTTTGCATTAGATTTAGTAATTTCTTCCTGTACTTTGCATTGCATATTGATTTTTGGGATCAGGTGTATGAGACATGATTCTGGTTTGACATAGGACACAACAGTAAGGCAATTGAAATTTGTAAAATTTGTAAACTCTGTTTTATGCCCAGCAATTGTCTTCAAGTGACTTGCGCTCTTTTATTAGCAGAATATGAGGAAACTTTAGTCTTGAATCTGGGGTTATTTCCTCTCTTTATCTGCCATTTTCCTATTTGAAACCTTCTGTGCCTATGGCTAAAATGAAATTGAACAAAAATTCATTGTCTTTCAAGCACACTATTATAAATTTATATAAACTAAAAAACTAATTGTTGTTGCCTGACTGGCATTCTCACTATTTGTTGTCGTTCTCTCTACCTGGAACAAATAACGAAGAAATGCCAAATATGAGGAAGCGCTGGAGAAATTTGAATCTGTTTTGGGGTCAAAGCCAGAACCTGAGGAAGCTGCAGTTGCAAGTTACAATGTTGCTTGTTGTTACTCCAAGCTAAACCAGGTATATTTTTGTTGCTGTTACAAATATATGTTGCTGTAATTCTATACTTGATTTTTCCTCGAGCTACTTTAATTATTTGTTTTCAAAATTCTGATTAAACATGGCATTGTCAAAATGGCTGGTATTAACCTAAGATATCTGCATATCTAGTTTTAACCTTGCTAGGCTAAGGTATTATGTCAAAGAACACTAGCACCATTCACCACCGACCAAAGGTAAACAGAACCCATGAAAACAATAATCTCCCATTGATAATAATTTGCTTCATTTAGAGATGACTTGTGAGTCGATGAAAGTTACTTTTCACTCATTGTTCTACTGATATAAATGATAATATTCTTGCTTAGTTCATTATTCTTGTCTAAAAAGAATCAAATCATTCTATATATCTATCTGTTTATAAAATAACACAATAATAAATTTCTCGAACAGATTCAAGCCTCGCTTTCTGCACTTGAAGATGCTATGGAAGCAGGATTTGAAGACTTTAAGGTGACATGCCTGCTATAAAATATATAATTACTTTCTTTGTAAATCAGCTAAGCTGTCTAAAATTGTTACTCTGTTAACAGAGAATCAAGACAGATCCTGACCTGGACAATGTAAGGGCATCAGCGGAATTTGATCCTCTAGTGAAGAGATTCGACGAATCATTTATCAATGAAAATGCCATCAATGCCATTAAGTCTCTTTTCGGCTTTAACAAGAAATGAAGTTCAAGAATCTTGCCATACCAATCACAGGACCTCAGTACGCGGAAGCAATATTTCAACGGAGCTAACTAAGGAGTTGTGTAAGCAATATGATGCCAAGAAGTTTTAGTATCCTTGTATAATTTCATGAGTTACTATAGGTGTCTCATTTACTGCCGTTCAGATTTTTTCCACTCATTCCCTTGGATCTTAGTTTATGTACTTCTATAGTTAGGCTCATTTATAAGAAACTCATGGGCTATAAAATTGGTCATTTCAACGACAATAAAACTCTTAATTTATGCTTATGACATGCTAAAATCAAAACGAGAGAGGAAACTTCATAGTGTAACAGTGGATGAAGTGGAAAAGTTACTAAAAATCCTGAAGATATAATAAAAGAAACGCGCATGCATACCGCATAGCAACGAAGCCACGTCTCTTATTGATACTTTAATATTTGGACTCAAAATCTAAACGTAAAACTCGTGGAAGTAGATCCAATGTACAATATGAAATAGCTAGAATTCAGATATAGCGACTACAAGCTGACAACTTAAGTAGTTTGTAATCCACGTATTATATGTGTAGGATGAAAGTAACTGGCTAGATGTGGAGAGGTTGAAGACGGATTGGAAGTCCTTTTGAAGGCTCTAGCATGGGATCATACCGAAACTTCTCATTGGGAATCAATAACTCCCACTTGAATCTTTTAACAATGTTATGCATGAACACGAGAATCTCTAGGCGCGCAAACTCTTGCCCCAGACACATTCGAGGTCCTCCTCCAAATGGAACATATGAAAAGGGTGTAGGCCCTGCTCCTTCGAACCTTGAAGCATCGAATTTTTCAGGATTTGAGATGAATTTCGGGTCCTTGTGTGATGAACCAGTGCTCCACAACAACTGCCAAAAATATCATTCGTGTTTTAACTTCTAAAAGATGATGATGTGATAAGACAAAGTGAAATGCTTGATCAAAGTTCTAAAAAGCTGTACTAGAGTAGAGAACATGTATACCTTCCACCCTTTGGGGATGGTATAATCAGCATAGGTGAAATTGTCCAAAGCTTCCCTGTAAGTACCAGTCACGGGTGGAGATAGTCGTAGGACTTCAGATGCAACATTCCACGAGTACTTCATTTTCTGAACATCCTCCCATTGCAACAACTGCCCCGCCTCTTTCCCCTTAGAAATTTCTAGTTGTTCTGTCAAAAACACAACCTTTAGCATTTTATCCTTATCAAGCTTTAGCTGATACTAGAAACTTAAAGGCAAGATTGATTACAAACCTTCCAATACTTGTTCATAAACTTGAGGCAACTGCCCAAGATACTTGATGACCGATGATATGACTGATCTAGAAGTATCATGACCAGCAAATAGAAGTAGCAATATGTTATCTGTAATCTCCATTTCGGTCAAAAACCTTCCGCTACTGTCAGATGTAGCAAGCAAATGTGAGAGAAGGTCTTGAGTAGGTGAGGCCCTCTTCTCTTCCAAATCAAGTCTCCTTTTCTTTATGATTAGTTTTAGTTCTTCCCTTATTGCATTTGCAGCTCTCATTGCGCAGTGAAACCTTGTCCGAGGCAAGTTGAGGGGGAAGCTTATCACCCCTTTGAGGAATTCATCAAATTGTGATGAAAGTTTTGATATCTGGATCGAGTCTTCAATGCTTGCAAATAAGCAGCAAGCCAATTCAAACGTGTATTGTTTCACCGTGGGATACACAACCACTTCCTCTTTCCCTTCATAATTAAGTTAGGAAGATTATTGACCATCCATTACTTTTCTCTTTTTGTTTTTTAAGAATGAATTAATCAGAATAAAATAGAAAGCCAAACAACATTGTTGTACAATCAGGAGACTCCTAAAACGGGAGACTAACTCTTGAGACAAAGGCTGATTTAAGACATCTAACATCTGATGATTTCTTTATTTCAGGGGAAATGTGAAAAAAAAAAAAAAGAATTTCTTGGTTGCACAATCAGTAGACTCCTAAAATAGAGCATTCCGTTGCATGCTGCCCTTATGCTTCAACTTTTTACACTATCAATCTGTTGCTTCCTATACTTATCAATGGTCAAACAGTGAACTTACAAGGCATGAACTATCATGATGGCAGCCAAATTCTCTTATATAGAGAAAGAAAACAATGAAGAAAAGAGAATAGAACTTGAGCTTCCAGTATGCCAGATGTTCTAGTTATAGTGTACGTAGAACTAAGCATTGATTCCTAGCAAATGATGGGTGACAGAAGGGAAGAACAAGAAAAAGAAGAGAACTCTCAACTCCATTACCTACCTTGCCAATGAGTGGTAATATGGCGGTGTGCAACGGTGTCCATTTTTGCCAAGTAATTTTTGAGTGCTTCTGGATTAAGGAAACTCATAAGCAGCCTTTTTATGGTCCTAGCTTCATAACCAACCTTAGTAACCAAAGAGGAGCGCAAGAGCTTCCTTACAGAGGTGGGCCACCATACTCGAACATTCTTGTTCTCATTGCTAAATAAGAACTTGTTCCCTGCTGCCCCACAGAACACAACCACAGGCTCTCCTAGCATAGAAGTCTTGAACACCCTTGAGTCATATTTCTCCATTCTCTCTCTTATGAACCTTTCCGGGTTGCCCTCAACACTCGATCTCACAAACTCAAAGGTTTCCCCAACAAGAGGCCATCCTAAGCTTCCTGGAGGAAGATTTAGATGCGGGTGTTTTCTGGTTTTGACAAATTTAGTGATGAAATGAAGGGAAAGGACAAAGACGAGTACTGTCAAAACTGCTGGGAAGGGTAGAAGCTTGGCCACCTCCATATCCATGTCCATATTATGGGAGATTTTGAGTATTCAGCAGTAAAGGGAGAGGGGAGAGCAAGAAAGAGAGTTGTGGAAACAGCTGGAAGACTATGGCATTAAATAACAAAGAATTGACGTAGACTCATTAAATTCAAACTCATTTTTTACTTTTCATTCTCCATCCTGTTTCCTCGAAAATACCTCACTCTTTTTGTTACGTTTTGGAACGAAGATTAAATAAAAGTCTGAAATTCCAAAAGAAGTGAAAGAGAGATGGGAGAAGGAGATAGGGAGTGTTGTGCTCCCCGATCTATTGTAGAATGAAGTGTACACGAAATGAAGTCAAGCGCACGTTTGAAAGGACAGGACAGGAGTAAGTGAATATTGATGATGTCTGCAGGGGCGAGGAGCAGGACACTGGAGAGAGAGAGAGAGAGTTTTTCCAAATTATCAATTGGAAGGTGAAAATGCGATCAAGATTGATAGATGTAAGAACATATGGTAGGGGCTTTGAAATTGATTATATGGAAGTGAAAGACTATAAAGATGAGGTTATAAAGTTATGGATATTTGGAGTGGAAGGACACTGCTTGCATTGCATGGTTGAGGCTTGGCAACGTGTGATGTTGCTGTCCTCTATTGTGTCTCTCACCCTATACCACACTCTTTAACCAAACTGTTCATGTCCAAGGCATGTAATGGCGTTAGTGAATGAAATATTGATTATAAGTGTGCAATCAAAATCTATATCTTCTATGAATCCATCTCTACCTCTTCTTTACAAACTAGTGTGACAAGATTTATAGAGTCAACTATTTGTTTAAAACGCCACATGCAGACAAACAAGACACATGACAATACCCTGTCCCAATTGAAAATAATTCATGTCAGATCATGAACAGACAAATGCCAATATGCTGACGGCAAACCCCGCCATGTTTATTGGGTCCCCTTCGCTTGTTAAGAATGATTAGATATATGTTAACGCCATTAACCAGGCTTTGGTAATTAATGGGAACGCAGGAGACTTATCCCTAACCAATCAGGCAGGGACAGAAACCCGAGCTGTTGCTTTGGCCATCTCTTGTCCTATGTATAACGAGCAACTTCACAATTATACCCAATCCATTGGTCTCAACAGGAAGAATCCAAGTGTTGCATATCTGATTGAGAAAAGAGTAACACTCGACATTTTTCTGCTTAATATTTGAGGCATGTGGGGAGCATTAGTAGCACGGGATCCCAAGATTTGCAACGGAGGTGACAAAGCAAAGCATCCAGATTTATAAAACTAAAATGCAGACAGGGATTTGAGGGAAACGTGTTGAGACTAGATCATCCAATCAGCTGTGGATGTGGTGAAAAGTGATTATGTGACTCGTTCCTCCGGCTGAAAATGAGATACGTGACGTAGTGGACTAACTAACTATTTCAGTCCAAGATCAATCCAATAACGCGGTTGCCCTTACGTATCTATTAATTCATATTATAGCTTCTACTTTTTTATTAGTGTCTCTCTCGAAGAAGGACTTCTTGTAGGGCTCTGATCATTCTTAAGATATTTTATTAATATTCATAGGATTTTATTATTTCCATTGTGGGGACTCTTTTCCGGTGAATGTCCAGTCTCTAATCTCACAAAGTATTTATTAATATTCATAGTAACAGATTTAGAGTGAATCAAGATATCAGCAGTATTTACAATTTTTTAAGTTATATGGATGAACATTGGAGAATAGAAAATTAGAGAAAGATTACTTATGGGAATCGAGTTAGGAGGCAGAAGAAGATGACTTTTAGAATAAAAGAAGAGTTATCATAGTCAAACTGAAGAAATCACATTAAAACAGAGTTGGGGGGAGCGACAAACATATCCAATCAGGCCCGAAATTTCACGAACAGGAACCGTGAGACAAACAGCGTCAAGAGGGGGAAATGGTATTCAACAGCTTGATGGTGGTTTCGGTAGCACACGTATCAGCAGACGTATGGCAAACGGTGGCATGCATTCCAGAGCGTCTCAGCAGTGAGCAGCTATTAGATCTCGTGTGCTGCTTCCCTTTGCAACAGCTCGGTCGTCTCGCTTTCTGCCTGTGGACCTTCCTCTGCCTACCCCAACCCGATTCCTATTATTCCTATTACTACTCCTCCTCCTCGGACTCTGATGATTCTTCTACTACCCTCGATTTGGATGACTACTACCATCATTCCCATTCCGATTGATTCCTCGCCCATTCGCCCTTTTATTCTTTCTGTAAAGTATGTATCTTTCTCATTCTTTCTTTTTGTTTTTATGTTTGTGGGGTTTTCTTTTCTTCTCGTTTATCAACTTCATGATTACAATTGATTTTTTTAATTTAATTTTATGATTAGGGTTGTTTAGGATTAGTTCTGTTGCTTGCTGGGTGACTAATTATTTGCTGTTTTACTTGCCTCACTTGGTTACATTTGGATTGAAAAGCTTAAGGGTTTAATCGGTTTGTTTGTTGAACAAAGTGCTTCACTTTTTATACCACATTGAATTAGATAATACAGATCTGAGAGACCGATAAGAATGAAGAGATTAGAAAAATAATGGTCCTTTTTTTCGCTGCATACTGGTCTTGAGTATTCTAACAAAAATAAATGCAGGTCCATCACGCATAATTTAGATATGATACAGTAATGACAGTACTGTCTTGCGGTCATTTATTATTCTCACTCAATTGTAAAACAGTGGTGTGACCACATAGGCTGCGGAATAGCTAAGTGAGTATTGGAGGGGTTATCTGTTAATTTATAATGCATGACTTGGCAATTCATATTATACATGATACTTCTGCAGTATTTACTTGCTTTTGGTAGACGTGATGATGATTGTATCCAGATATCTGATATCTTTAAGGGGTTTGGGAGGACAAGTTTACATGAAGCAACCAACCAGATGCAACAAAAGTAGGGTATCATTCTGATAGATTTTTATTTGGTTTGTAGTCTATCTATCTTGGATTTAGGAGGTGATCTGATTATCGGGATTGAAACTCATGATGATCTGGTGTATAGGGATGGTATGATGGTTAACAAATTATTTCAGGGTTACAATCTTACTCTATTTGGTTAACCATCTGTGTCACTGGACTCCTCGGCCTGAAGTAAAACCAGATACTTGGTTGACAGGGGAGAAAAATAAATTATGGGAAAAATACTGTGGATGAAAATTTAAACAGAGATATAATGATTCCAGAGTAACATTAGCATTAGAAATTCTGGTATTAATGGACACTCAATATATCCAAGTCAAATTCTTATATGATGAGTTTAGATTGGCAAAATTATATCTATCATTAATGATCTTATATTTTGTTTATAATGAGTAATAAATCTTTATAAGAAACTACCTTAAGGTAGCATATACATTTAAGCAGAGAGTTTGCAAAGAACAAACCAAAAAATGCCCAGAGAATAAGATAAACCCAATTTTAGAAAGTAGGCATATCTTGACCTGAAGAAGGATCCTATAGAGCACCAAGAGGATGCACTTTGAGGAATAAAAAATGATTTTTTTTATATGTATTTTATTATCACTGTTAGGCAAAGCTCTTAACTATTGGCCTGACATGCTATATTGGCTTCAAAGGATAAATGCTGTTTCTTATGTCTAGAGAGTAAAGAGGTCATTCTCTTTCACTAGCTCCTTTCACCCCCTTCTTGACTCTCACTGTTTTCTTTTCTTTTTCTTTTTCTTTTTCTTTTTTTTTTCCATCTTCATCTTTCCATTAGCATTGTTTACAGAGTGTTTTTTCAGGATTTTATACAACCTGCTTTGTTTACAGAGCATTTTTCAGCATGGTAGGAAGTTACCTAATTGGAACAAACTTGTCTGCAGTAGATAAATCTGCTCTGATCTGAAGTTCTTTATCCGCCCTCCCAAATTGTCATATATCTTCTTTTTCAGTGTCAACTCTGCTACAATTCAAAGAAATTTGGAAAAAAAATGTTTCTTTGGGAGGGTTACAGTTGTTGAGAATGAAAATTGCATGTAATTGTAGATTATTAGCAATCTACAATACTACAAAGTGTTGATCACTAAAATTTTGTGCAATCTGATAAACTCTAGAGAAGTTGAAGGATAAGGTGCAAGCATGATTTGGAAGGCTTCTGAAAATGAGACATTTTCTAATAACTCTTGTTGCTATGCTTTTTCTTGTGGGGAAAAAAATAAAAAGAAAAAGATGGAAGGAAGGATAAGTCTATCATTTGTTCGTGAGGGAAATCTAACCACTTAACCCCATGAAAACATATTAAGTCCATTAAAATTCTTGCAAGAACGGTGCTCTTTGATGGAGCTACTTTGTTCAGATTTTAACGTTGGGAAAAAAATGATGAAAAAGAACCTTATTATGGTAGAATGTTGATAAATGTTATTAACTCTTGTCAGAAAATAGTTGAGAATTATTTTTCACTTAAGGTGGTGGCATCTTTTCTTAAGGCGTGTCTTGTGCCTTATACAGTTTTTGTTGCTAGCTTTGTGGAGGAGAGGCTTTGGGAGCACAGATCTTCTTTGTGCCTTATGTTGTCAATTTGGTGCAACAAAAATTCTTTTACCTCTCTGGGGTGAGGAAATTCCACCATGAATTTGGCAAAAACCATTTCATCCCAAAAGCTTAAGCTATTATGACTTCAAGCTTGGGCGAAGCCAAACCCCCAATATTTTATACTAGAAGTTTATATATATATATATATATATATATATATATTAGAGGAGGGAGAAAAGAAAGGTGAAAGAGAGATGAATATTTTCTTAGAGCACTCACTTTTGGTGTTGGAATCCCTGGATTTATATTTATATACAATTCTTAGGCTGTTTCATACAATACAATATAAATAGTACTGAGCAAAAATATTGATCATCCCTAGATTGTTACACAGAAACTCAATTCTAGTATCATCAAGTACCTTGGTAAATAAATATGCTAACTAGGCTATGAGAACATAAGAGTTAGGAATTAAATTCTTCTGAACATTCTTGTAAATGACATGACAGTCAATTTCAGTATGTTTCATTACTTCATAAAAGTGAAACACAAGATTAGACAAAATATGTATGGTTGGCTGGTTATCACGCCACAACTTTATAGGAGAGTGAAGAATTTGACTCTAAAATTTCTTCTTTTATTTCAGGCACAATGGTTGCAATTTATAGGAGAATGTAGGTTATAAAAGGTTCAGCCAATGGCCTTCAAAGGAAACAAACATGAACATGAGTAAAAATAAAGACTCATAAAGTAAGAAATTGTTTAGGGAAAAAACAGCATTTGATTTCAGCTTATTAACCAACAAAAACCCATGTGATTCATATGAAGAATCTACCTGCTAAATGCCTAAGAATCATGGCCCATTAACTAGCAAATATAAGGAAACAAATAAAGGCATTAAAGCCTGAGAATAATCACATATTGAATGTGATTTCTAACACTCCCCCTCAAGTTAAGAATAACTTGGGGTTAGTGTTGCCAATTTTCTTCTTTCTCAACATTTGGAATTTGTTTGAAAAATCTCTTCCTTGTCTTTTTTTTTTTTATTTTGGTTTCTGATCCTTTGTCTTCTTCTTCATTACTCTTTACTATAGAGTCTTCATCCCCCCCCCCTTTCCTCACCCCACTTTGTAGTGAGGGTCTTGGTTTTGGGCATGCTTACCTCACTTTTTGTGAGGTAACGGTTTTGATTTTCTCACATTAACTATCAATATATAGTTTTTTCATGCTAACCACCAACATATTTTGTCATTTAGGCCTTGTAGGCTCTATACCATGAAGAATTTCACTCTAAAATTTCTTATTTTATTTCAAGTACAATGGTTGGAATTTATAGGAGAACGTAAGCTAAAAGTTCAGCCAATCACCTTCAAAAGGAAACAAACTTGAACATAAACAAAAATAAAAACTCATAAAGTAGGAAACTATTTAAGGAAGAAACAACGTTTTACTTCAGCTTATTAACCAACAAAAACTCATGTGATTCATATGAAGAATCTGCCTACTAAATGCGCAAGAATCATGGCCCATTAGCCAGCAAACATAAGAAAACAAATAAAAGTATTGACGCCTCAAAATAAGGAAGCAAATAAAGGCATTAAAGCTCAAGAATAATCACACGTTAAATGTGATTTCCAACAAAGAAGAATATCAAACCCAATGTCACCTAACAAATGTTGTAGTTTGAGCCATATCTCAATACCCAACCTCAGCAACCATGCTCTCTTTCTTAATCTCCCATGGCATTAGATTTTCGCCTACAAAGATTGTATCTTATGGACCTCTGATCATTTGGAGATCAAGCCCAATTGGCATAAGTAAAGGCTTCAACTCTATTATGACCATAAGTCCATGACCTTAGCACAGATGACTAGGGTAGGGAGAGGCGTTGCCACTTCTTAGGACCTTAGCAACTAAACCATCAGAAAGAATATCTTCCAAATGTGTGAGAAGGATATAATGAAGAAATGATACTAGTGTCTCTTGTCATGTGATCAATATTGCTAGAATCTATGAACTAAAAATGAGAGGATGAGGAGAGACAACCAATACCTATTCAGACAAGACAAGGGTAGTCATAGAAGGGTACTGTGAGTACTTTACTATCTCAACTGAGTAAAACAATCAAACTCCTCAATTTGTGAATTGTCATTACCACAATCTTTCCCCTCACCCTATAATGTTGAGGTGGATGTCTTAGACTGTGAAAGTGTATTAGAATGCTGCTGAAGTGGAATTTTCTGTTGTGGAAAGTCTGGGCACTACAGTATAATATGTCCCAATTCCCTACAGTGATAATATGTCCATGGACCTCCACATCCTTTGAGTTCCCTCCCTCCTCCACAGCCTTCATGAGAACCACCGCACCCACTATCTCTACCTTCCCTATAGCCACTGTAATTGTTTTGGATTGCTAAGGTAGATTCCTCAGTTGGTTTTACTGCTCCCATATTGCCTCCTTCATTAAAGGCATTCAAAACTTAAGTAAAGGCATCCTTTAAATTGCAACCTCTTTTTTGGATTGAATTTGGGACTGTGATGGGAACTTCAACTATTTTGTATTATTGAATAAGAAAATCCCCCTTCCAGTAGCTAAGGGAAGTGAGGAATTCTGCTATTACAGTATTAGAAATGTAGAAAGAAAAGATAAGAAGTTAGTGCTCCTTGATTTTTGAAAGGTCAGGCTCTCTCTCAGACTCATTCCAGAATTCCCTTTCTCTCCGCACACACCTGCCTATAACTTTCTGGTGCTCTCTCCCCCCCCCCCCCCCCCCAAAAAAAAATCATTTGGTATCAAACAAATTCAATTAACTGCACCTGTCACCTCATCACCTTTTCTATTATCATTTTCTGTTTTATTTCTCCTCTCATACACTCTTTCCCACTTACCACCTGAGACACTTTTGGCCCTCCTTCCATAAACTTGCCCCTCCATGACGTTGGGCCCATTGGACCCATCATTTCCCTCCCCAGTAAGCCTCACCTTGTCTTCAAGGTAAAAGGTAAGGAATTGAGTCTTGATAACTTCCACATCCTTTCATGTGCTCCCACAATTAGGTAACTCTTCCCATTTGATAAGAACTTGTTGCTGTCCATCTGTTATTCTTCTAGTCTTCCTCACATATTCTGGCTGCACTTGCAACTCCAACTCCTTAGAAAATGAGGAAGGTATTTCCTATGTTAGCACAGTAGGATGATGGGATTTTTTGAGTTGGGAAATGTGGAACACAGGGTGAATCCTTGCTATACTAGGCAAATTCAATTTGTAAGCCACCTTCCCAAACTTTTCTACCACCTTGTAAGGGCTATAAAACCTTAGGGCTAACTTCTCATTCTTTCTTTTAGCTAATGTCCTCAACTGATAAGGTTTAAGTCTAACATACACCATCTCCAATGTCAAACTCTATCTCTCTTCGATTCTTATCTACTTGGTCTTTCATTTTTTATTGTGCTTGTTCCAAGTGAGCTTTCAACTTGGCCAAGATGAGATTCCTCTCCTCAAGTTGTCCATTTACCTCCTTTACTATAGAAGCATTATCATACCACTTGAAAATAGTTGGGGGATCCCTTCTGTATAAGGCCTTGAATGGAGTCATTTTTGTTGACTGATTGTAAGTGGTGTTAGACCAATACTCCACCCATGGTAGCATCTTCACCCATTGCTTAGGCTTGTCCCAGGCAAAGCATCTCAAGTAGGTCTCTAAGTTTCTATTCACTACCTCTGTTTGCCTATTGATCTCAGGATGGTATCCTGAGCTATAAGTGTTGTGCTAGCCATATTGAACATCTCTTTCCAAAATTGATTAATAAAAATTCGGTCCCTATTCAAAACTATGGTTTTCGAAAACCCATATAACTTAACTACCTCTTTAATAAAGATGTCAGCAACTCCCTTGGTTGTAAAAGGATGAGATGAGGTATGAAGCGGCTATATTTGGTAAGTCTATCTACCACCACCACCATTATAATGTCAAAGCGGTTGGATTTTGGAAGCCCTACTATAAAGTCCGTACTAATGTCTTCCCATACCTTTTGTGGAATAGGTAAGGGTTGCAATAGGCCATCCTAGTCCACTACTTCATGTTTATTATGCTAACACACTTCACACTTCGCTACTTCCTCTTGAACATCCTTCTTCAACCCTTCCCAATAAACTACTTTAGCCAAGCGCCTATAAGTTCTCAAATATCCTGAATGCCCTCCCAATGGAGAATTGTAAAACTCCTTAATAAGTTCTTTTGTTTTGGGAGACCTTTGTAGCAATACTAGCTTGTTCTTGTACATAAGGCAGCCACTCTTAAGATTGTATCTCTTTAGCACTTCTGTTCCTAAAATCAGCTGTTGAACTATGGCCTTTAATTTGTCATCTCCATTAATTTTTGCTTCAAACTCCTCCAGCCCTTCATATTGCCGTAATGAATAGGCTCTCATTTCTATGTGAGCTCCTTCCCTTCTAGATAAGGCATCTGTTACTTTATTTTCCCTTCCTGACTTATATTGAATCTCAAATTTGTAACTCATTAATTTAAACACCCAATTCTATTGGTCTAGTTTAATTACTCGTTGCTCCAACAAGTATTTCAAGGCTTTCTGATCAATTCTGATTATAAATGGCTGGTTGGACAAATAATGTTGTCGCTTTTTCACTACTAGTATTATTGCCATTAACTCCTTTTCATACACCAACCCTTTCTTGGCTTTCTTTGACAACTTCTGGCTAAAATAAGCGATAGGTCTGCCTTTTTCCATTAAGATAGCTCCTGCTCCACCCCCTAATGCATCAACCTCTACCTCAAAAGGCACATTAAAATCTGACATTGCTAACACTAGAACATTGACCATGGTTGTTTTAAGTTGATCAAATGCCTTTTGAGCTGTATGGTTTTATGAGTGGGCCAAGATACCATAGCCTCAATTTTAAAGGGATCAGCTTGCACCCTTTTTGCGGAGATTATGTGTCCTAAGTATTCCAACTTTCTTCTCCCAAAAACACACTTCTTAAGATTGATAACCAACTGATATTTTTGTAGTACCTCTAAAGAAGCCTTTAAATGGTCCATATGCTCATCCAAGTCTTTACTATATACAAGGATGTCATCAAAAAGTACTAATATGAACTTCCATAAATACCCTCTAAATATGTCATTCATGAGGAATTGAAAAAATGAATAAATTATTGACTTGAAGGAAGCTGTAGTTTGAGTCAAAGTAGGATCTCCCTTGAAACAGACCCAATTCTTATCTATTTTCACCTTCATGTATGATTGACCCGAATTGACTCTCAGCTCATCCAAGGATTCCAACTATGCAATTCCCAGCACCAAGTCGACATTCCCTAATTCAAAGGGATAGAAAGTTTGAGTGAAATGGACTCCCTGTAACCCTAATTTGACATCCTTGCACTCCCTATTCGCAAAAAACTTTCTGCCATCTCCCAATGTTATAGAATAGAGAGTAGTTTGTTGTATTGGAATATTCAACCTCTCCACCAACCTTGATACGATGAAGTTGTGGAAAGTATCACTAACTTCTTTCCCATAGGGCTTCCCAAGTAGTTTCATAGTCTTACACCCGGTGAGGCCCATAATTGAGGCCATAGACAACTCCATGGAAGGCATCATTGTTTCAGTTTACTCTTCCTCTATCTTATCAATCTCCTCGGTGTCTATCCCTTCCACCCCATCTTCTTCTGTTAAAATCATCATCTGGAGTTGCTTGTTTTTGCATTTATGATTAGGACTAAATTTCTCTTCGCATTTGAAACAAAGTCCTAGTTCCCTCTTATGATTGATTTTCGCTTCTTTCAACTTCTTCCGTCCATTATTATTGCTATTGCTACTGATAGTAGTAGTAACAAGGATAGTGACTTTGCTATTCACTGTTTTTGCCTCATCTCCGCCCTTACTATCAGGATTCTTCCGTATAAGACTATTACTCATGCTCTGTGAGATCTCCCATGAATTTTGGAGTCGTGAGAAATTAAGTCTGACTCCATTCCACTTGCTTCTTACATTAGTTTTAAGTCCTTTAGCTTTTCTCTCTGCATGAGCTTTTTGCAACCCCACATTCTTCCCTTCAATTTGGAAAGCACAATCAATCAATTGTTTCAAAGTGTGTAGCTACATTAGTCTCACCTCTACTTTAATTTCCTCCATCAAACCATTCTTGAATATCCCCATAAGCACCTTATCAAAAACATCCCCCAAAGGAGTTGATAACAGTTCAAAGTGCTCCATGAACTCCTCCACTGAGTCATTCTGTTTCAAATTCATTAATCTCTCATAGCTGTCTCCCATTGAGGGCAATGGAAGCGCTCCGACAGATCTGTCTTAAATTCCTTTCATGAGCGTACTAGTGCTAGGGTCTCTATCCATTGAAACCAATTGAGTGCTCTTCCTTCCAAACTCACAGCCACCCAATCAAGCTTGTCTTTCTCTAGAATGCCATTGATTGCAAAGTATTGCTCCACCTTAAACAACCATCCAATCAGGTCATCTCCTACGAAGAGAGGTAGTTCAATATGTCGATGTTTACTCCCTTCATTTTCTGCCACTTCATTCATATGCCGGCTTCTGTTCCCTTCACTCTGCTATGTTGATTCGACTTCCTCTGTTCTCCCTTCTGCCTTTTTAGACCCCATCGGTGATTTCTGTCTCTCCCTAGACAACAAACATTCATCATCTCCATTGCGATGGGAGGCCCGAAGCTCATCCACTTGGTCTTTAAGCTCCATTAACGCTAGCTGCATTGTCGACATCATCTCCCTCATTTCACTGTGTTCTTTCTGCAGCTCTTCGAGAACCTTCTCTACTGATTCCACCCAACCTTCCATTCTGGTACCAACCATGCCCTGAACAATAACTGCTCTAATACCAAAAGTGATGGGAACTTCAACTATTTTGTATTATTGAATAAGAAAATGCCCCTTCCAGTAGCTAAGGGAAGTGAGGAATTTTGCTGTTATAGTATCAGAAATGTAGGAAAAAAAAAAGATAAGATGGCAGTGCTCCCTGACTTTTGAGAGGTCAGGCTCTCTCCCAAACTCATTCCAAAATTCCCTTACTTTGTCTCCCCACACACCTGCCTATAACTTTCCTGTGTTCTCTCTCTCTCTCTCCCCCAATCATTTGCTATCAAACAAATTCAGTTAACCACACCTGTCACCTCATCACCCTTTCTATTATGATTTTCTGTTTTATTTCTTCTCTCATACACTCTCCCCCACTTACCACCTGAGACAATTTTGGCCCTACTTCCATAAACCTGCCCTTCCATGACGTTGAGCCCATTGGACCCATCTGACTGGATCACCTGATACTCTAAAATCAGTCTTGACAACCAGCATATTGCAAAAAAATTGTCTGTGTATGACCATTTCTTCTAAACTTCTAGAGGTCTTAAGTGAACAATCTCTTTATAGAACCATTGATAGTCCAGATAGTAGTCAACAAGGCCCTTTTTCAGATGTCCAGGTTGATAAATTTCCTGCAATAGAGCATAAATCCAATTAAGATTCATATTAGATCCACCATAAATAAACTCCAAAAATCTCTAGAGATCCATTGCCATTTTGCAATGTGTAATCATAGAATTCCTCTCTATAGAGTTGACAAGTCCTTTTATGCTCCTTATCCTTGCTTTTTCTTCCTTCTCCACCATAGAGCATACTTTAACAGAATTCATAGTTTTTTGGTTTCATTGATTCATTTGACCCTCCATAATACCCTTTTGTTACATTTTATGTAGAGTTTAGGAGTTCTATGACTAATGAAAAAATTAAAAAGGAATACATATTCATATCTAAATAGTGTTTGATGAATATTGCTGAAGCCTAATTTTTAGCATAAGAAATTGAGTGAAGTTCTCTCGTGACAGCTTAAACAGATCTCAGTAACCTTCCCGCCAGGACTTACCATCAGCTTAATTTAACCTCCTGGAAAATTTAACTTTATCCTTTTTCATAAGCAGGCTTCTTGAACTCATTAAGAGTCATTAGCATTTTTCTGCTAGTCTTGACCTCCTATTCTCTCCTTTGTAGACTTTCACATGTCCTCCTTTCTATTACCATCCAAATTTATCTTTCTAGTTCTGTATTGATGTATGCCTTTTAAAAAAAAAAAAATGAAGTTGTGATTTGTATACCTGTATTTGAATAATCTAAAATGGTCAGATTCTTTTTTGTCAAAAAGGAAAACCGCGGAATTCCATTTGCTTACTACGTTTGTCAATGTTATTAGAACGCATGATATCCCAATGGTTGCTGTTACATGGTTAGAAGTGCTGTTAATAGTCTTTGATTAGTAGTCTTCTTAATTGAATTAATCCCTGGGCTGATGTGCACTTCCAAAGGTGACATTAACGTTTGAAAGGTCAAAACCCTTGTACAGATGTGAATTATTGACGATCACAGCTGCAGTCAATCAGAATTTGATGGTTCTACATCCTCATCAAGCTGAAGGATTTTGGTTTATAATTTAAGAATGTTGGGGATTATGTGGTTGGTGTGACTGTGAATGAATTTGTATAGAGTAGGATATACGAAAATTAGAGATAAATATGGATATTACGAGATTTTTTCTTACACTTTTCCCACACTATTTCTGCACTCTTGCACCCATCATTTTCCACACTTATATATTTGCTCCATAAAAGAATTTATAACCCTTACGAGGACCTAGTCCAACATTTCACCTCTTGGCTTGCTTCCCTTCTCCTTTTTTTTTTTTCTTTTTCACTACCTAGCTAGTAATTAGACTTGTGGCATTTCATACAATTCATATGCTAAATATTTTTGTCAACTAAAACTTAACCCCTTTTCTCCTTATAATGTATAACTACAATTAATGGTCGGTCAATATAAAGTGGCTGTTAAAACAAGTTTATCTCAACAAAGAAGACTTGAGTTTCTTGTAGCATTGGTACTTCGTTTTATTGTTGTGTTCTTCCTGGGTTAGATTACAAGAGGTTACAGGAAGGAATTTTGCTTGCCATTTGTGTGACCATTGTGAAAGGGAAAAAAAGACACCGTGACTTTCCTTGCTGTCTTGCTGTGAATTAAATTTATACTTTATATCATATCATTGGCTGACTTTGTTTCGCACTCTTCGTTAGGAATTTGCCTGGTAATTATCTTGGTGAAGTAATTTAATGGTAGACTTTGATTGATAGGAGACAAGAGATCATAAATAGCAGGCGTTGGTTTCCAAATCGGTCCCCTCGGTTCGGGGGTTACTAACAGATAACAGAGTTTCTTTCAGAGAAAGATGATACTGAGGACACTCAGTTGAGTTTGAGCTGCATCCATTGTATAAAAGCATCTTTTAATAGTCATAGATTCTTATATCAACACTGAACAAACTTTCTGATTTTGGATTTTGAAGTTATTTATTATTTAGCTTTATGAGAAAATTAGACTCCTCACTGCTTATATGTAAAAGATGAGCAAAAATATTGGAAAATATATTATAAGAGCTACACTTTACAGGATTAAGTTCTGAATTATAGTAAATTTCATGATATGTTTAAAGTGCAATTAAAAAATATTTGAAGGATAAGACATTACATAATTTAATGAATTGTCCTTGGCTTGATGAAAATAAATGACAGCGCTGGAAAAGAACTGTGCCGAAATAGACAAAACAGTCTTGATGCTGTTTGGGATCTCTGCTTGTTTTCTGCTTTCATAATTGTCAGAGAAAATTGTTTGTGATGGACTTTGCACATGGGGCTCACTCTCCTTTCTATTTAGCTATCATATCGTGAGCCTCTGAATGCATTATGACTATATTGAAATGAAGGGTTCTTTGTCCGGCGAGCTCTTTTATGTATTGCAAGCTACTCACTTATGTATTGCAAACAGTTGTTGGATGCATGGATCTGTATAAGTAGCCGTATCCAAGTTCAAATGAACCGTCTAAACAAAGTAAAACTCAAGGGTAATGTCATGTACAAAATTGTGCAGAAAAGTTGGGCAACTAGACTCTGATTTTGATAATGGTATAATCATTAGCTGTTGTTGAATATGGGCTGTGAAGGAAGCTACTCATTTATCAATGTGCCACACAAAAGAAAGTGCAGCAAGTGCATTGTTTCTATGAAAGATGATTGCTTAAACCAGATGGAAATACAGAGCAGTTCTCGGCATCTGGTATATTCTTGAGGATGAGTAATTTCAAGCAATAGGAGAAAGTAGAAGCGGTGATGGGGAAAGGGCATGTTTGGCTCATCTCTCCAATCATGGAAGCACGTGGGTCCTTTTGCCTTTGAAAAGTTTTGATATCTCAGCATCCAATCAACAAGTAGCTGTTGGCAATAGTTACAAAGAAAAGAGATGAGATAGACTAACTATTAGCAATTCAGTAAAACGAATCAGACAGCGTAATTGTGGAGGGATGTGTGTGCCTATATGAAATATGCAACTCCTAATTGAAAAAGACAAAGTTGATAATGATACGCATCCTTCTCTTTGTTAATTAGCAAAGACTGAAAGCGATGGCTTTCTTCCCTACTTTTCACTGTGGGGCGAAGCTTTTCCGACTTTTGTATCACAATGTGCTTCTGCCTGCCACAAAATTTTAAGCCTCACATTATGACCACTCAGCCCAACCCTAACCAATTTACACAACCTAGGAAATACCAACATATTCAACATTGAGATGAGATGTTGAAGGGTGCTTGGTATTTTTAGCATCACTTTCTCCCCAACATTTATTTAATTCTCTAATTCCTTTGACTATGGTGGCTAGGCCAGTCCCGATTCCCATATTTGTTCAAGGACTTCAAAGTGTTAGAGTACGTCTAGAACATTTTGTGCCATCTTCAGTTGGAGACTTCTGATTCGCCAACATTGTTACAAGTTAAGGCAATGAAACTTCAAAGATTTGGAGCCACCAATTATGGCTTCATTTTGATACTTTCTAGTAATCTTTTACAAAAGATTATGCATTTATGAGTCATGATAAGAGCTGACCCATTAGGATCACGACCCTTGATGAATTGATAACAACAATATAAAAGATGAAACCACAGAGACCCCACAGGACGATTATGGTGAAATCAATTGTAACAGGTTGTATTCCTTTTTCTATTATGGTATATACCATGTCTAACACAACTGAATTTCAACCAAATCTAAAAGCTTTCTAAGTCCATTTGCTAAAGCTTCCACTTGCACAACATTTTTTGCCCTCAAGCGGGATCATTTTAATAAAGCTCAATTGTATCAATGCCCCTTTACTTTGCTTTTCATTTCCTTTTGTTCTTTGGTTTTTTGATTTTTTAAAAAAAGGGCAAATTCTTCTCTTGCTTTTGTGTTTGTGGCTCAAATTGATAGTGGGAGCATTTAAACAACTCATATATCATCTTGAATAATTGACCTGGAAATGCAGCATCCAGTTGGTCACCGATACTGACACAAGGCCATCATTGTCTGTGCAAATATATGAGATTAAATAATTAAATTCCACTTATATATTTATTGGGTCTGGGAAAATTTTTATAAGCTGAAAAAAAAAGCTTTAAACTGCGTAATTGATGAGAAATATTACTGGCTTAGGCGCAATTTGCTGAAAGCATATTGAAAAGCCAATGAAAATAATAAAGGCTCTTTACGACTTGAAAGTTGATTACTGCCACCTACGTCTATATATATATTCATTCTTTTTTGCCATTTAAAAGCTTACGATATAAAAATACTAAGGCCAAAAGCCTATGTTCACCCCACGTAGTAAATGGATGTACAGTTGTTATGGAAAGTTCATATGACATTGATAAAAATACATATATTTTTATTGTTAAGGAAAATGGACAGCAAAAGTTAACTTTTAATTCTTCAAAGTGTCGAAAGTCTTGCAGAGTGGCATGTGATAACACGTATCTCTAGCTAGTTGATGCTGATGCTCAGCAGATGATCTTGTTAATGTTATCTTCTTTTTCTTTTGTTTCTTCAATTTTCTCCACTCCAATCATGATTATAATTAAGTAAGGGTGTTCATTGGCCGATATGCCCTAAGGGTCCGCTCTAACTCGATCTCATCGAGTCGAGCCGAGTCAAGTCAAAAATATAAATGGGTAGAACTTTAAATAAAACTATATCAAATCAAGTTGGGCCACGGGTGAAGGTATGTTCTACCCAATCTGTTCTAATAGTTATTTTTTTTAATTATTAACATCTTGTCATATTATATATATATATATATATATATAATTTTTATTTAATTTGATTCTCTCTTGTAGTTTTTATTACTTACGTAATTTTTTTATTTTTTAATTATTTTTATTATTGATGTGTATATTTCTTGATATTTCTTTTGTTGAATAACGAAAATACATATATTTACTTAAAGCTAATTATGCTAGTATACCTTATATTTTATTTAATAATACTAAATTATTTTTTTATTACTAATAAAAATATAAGAATTCTAAAGGTCTATTATTTTGAAATATATACGTATGAATATATAAAAATATATTTTTATATTACAAATATCAATTTATTTAAAAAAAAAAGTTCGAGCAGTCCTAATCCGTCCTAACTCGCCCTAGAATCGGATTATGGGTATAAAAACAAAGTCTGATGTCTTAATTGAGTAGGGTATCAGCCCTACTAGATGCTCAACCCAACTCTACCTATATACAGCCCTATAATTAAGGCTATCATATTAGTGAAAAAATTAAAGATAGCCATCCTTTTCAATAAATAAATCAAGCATCCATCTCTACATGAATAGGAACTTGGGGCAAAATCCTTGAAGCATAAATTATATCCTTGTATTATATGTTGAGATGGCAAATTAAACCACAAAATCATCCCTTTCTTAGATCTCTTTTAAAAGTAATTTCCCGTATGATGAGGTTATATTGGCTTGGTAATTGGCACAGTAATGCCGAAATTGGTCATGGGTAGTTTGGTACTAGGATGCTGAGGTTGGAAAGTGGTATCGGAGGTGGATAAAATGCAGGGACAAACACAAGCTTGTGTTGTGCTTGAAATTAAAGCTGAAAGAGATAGCATCCCTTGACGCCTCAACATCAAATTCCGCTTCAATATTGCCACTTGCCTTTGCCTTTCTGGGATTCACCGTACACTACCCACCCTCATTTTGTGTTCTCTCGAAATTTTTTTTTACTTCTTTCGCTATGAGTAAGTATCACAAATTCTTCATTCAAATATATGTTGATAAATAGTTAACAACTTGTATTAGCAGGTTTATATTTGGTGATTATGTCACTTGACCATAATTTCAATGATTTTTAAACTAATTATATCATTATCATCATTCCATAATAACCCTTTGAAATTGATTAGGGAGGAGTTACATACCTCTATTACATATCATAAAATGGGGAAACGTAGCCTAGTAATTTAAAACTGATTATATAGAACTTGAATAGAAAATTCGTGTTTATGGTACAAATAAAGAGAGTGAGAAATACAGGGAGGTGGGAACGTAGGATAGGACATGTCACAGTCGAGAATGCAGAGGATTGTCCAATATGTTGGTTTCATCCACCTCAATTTGACACCCACTGCATGTGCTCCGGTCCCCATGACTCTGACCACATGAAGACGCAAAGTCAAATCAACGCACACCTACTAGTTAATTAAGTCATACTTATCGTCTTCCTTATTTTGTTTGCCTTCCATATGTATGAACCATCCACCTAATTAATTAATAACATCATTTTGGCCTTCATTGATTAGCTAATTGCTTTCTAATTATAAATCATTAAATGCATTTTGAGTTTAATTGAACAAAAAATAAAATCCTCAAATGTACATAATTTTTTTTCAATTTAAGATTTATTCCTTTTCAACTCCAAAACTTTACTATCCATCATCTAAATTTATAAATCCGTGCAAACTAGCCATTTCATTAGCAAAATCGTCTAAAGATACACAAAAAACTTAGACTCTATGGCTACTTGCAAAATTTACCCATATTTGGTAAGGATATAGGAATGAAAAATTGGTCTCGATCTAAATTATATATATATATATATATATATATATATTAGTAGTTTAAGTCCAAGACTGAGTCGTATAAGACATATCCCTTGCCTTAATATATTAGAAAAAGAAAACAAAAAGTATTCTATGTGTTTTTAATTATGTTAATATTTTTTAAAATATTTTATTTCTTGCTCTGAGCTTTTAGAAGTAGACTTTAAGTAAATGAGTTTTTAACTAGAGAAAAAATTTTGCATTTTGAAATTTTTAAAAATAAATAGGTTCGCTATTAGAGATTTAAAGAGTTAATGTGGAATGAAATAGAATTTCAGTTTATTACCCATTAACGTATGAATATAAAGATCAGAAATATATTTTATGGGTTCAAGAATGGGGACTATTAATCCTATCCATGATCGTCTCTAGATTTGTCCAAAAATCTAACAGAGTTGAACTGAAAATTTGGGTTCTCACATCTCCAAACTGGTTCGAACTTGGAGAAAAAAGATTGAATGTCTATTTGTGTGCCTTTTGTCTTCATACATGATAAAGAGGGAGGAATGTGGAGATTTGGGTTTTTTTTTTTGTTTCCTTTGAAAAAAATATATTCATGTTTGTTAAGTAATGTCCAGATGCCATGTTGTTTAGAAGTTATGTGACATAATATAATCTCACTGGAAGGGCTTCAATAAGTTTTTGCATATATACAGCAATGAATGGGACAGATTGCATAAATTTAAAGTTTGAGAAGCCAATAAAAGTTTGAGTTGAAAGTTAAATTATGTGTCCTTAAATTAAAGGCTATATGCATATCAGCCAAAATACAAATCATATTATTCTTAACAAAACAAATATTACTACCATAAGAGTAGTATAAAATTTCATTACAATGAAACCAAAGTAATATTCAAGGTAAGTAATTTTCTTTTTTTACATATGCTCAAATTACACAATCTTCCTTTTTATTATGAAAATATGCATAAAATTTTTTAAAAATAAAAAATGACCAAATAATGATTTTTATTAACAATATAATTTATTAAAAATATATATTTCTTGAAGTTTTATTTTAATATTACTTATTTTGTGCTGAAAATCATGAATTTAATTTATTCAAAGTTTAAAAAATGACTATTTTATATTGGTAAAATTTATTTTTAATAGTTGTTATATTATAAATAATAAATATCTGATATTTTAGTCAAAATATACATAATAGTAGTTTATATTTTGTTGTAGTATAACATATTTCTTGACTTTAAAGAAAAAGAGTGTAATTTTTAAAAATAAAAATGATAATTATATAATTTAGATATCTCTCTATATATATATATATATATATATATATATATAATTTACCCTAATATTTAGGCATGGACTAAGATATGAAGAGCCGAGAGCTCTGAAGCGTTTAGGGCACTTTAAGTATAGGCTAAAGAGCTCGAAGTCTCCATCATTGAGCACTTTTAAGTAAGGGTGATCACACCTAAGGAATTATAGTATTTATCAATGAGTTTGGGGAAACATATTTTCTGCATCACGAACTTGTACCCTAGTCAAACTCAATTTCCATCCCTTTTTCCTGGGGAATTCCTGAATCCCCTCTCAAACCCACTTATCTGACGAAAATTCAAAACAAGCAAATTTTTTTTTAAGTAAATACTCATTTTACATAAAACATGTTCATATAAAATTGAAAAAAAAAACCTCATAGCTATTAATATAGTCCAAACACAGGATTAACTTAACTTGAAATTGTCTACTTTTAACAAACACATATCTCAAACATAATAACAGGTACATAAATATTAGAACTAACACATGAATTTTGTATTTAATAAAAAAAACTAATGCATGATTTGTCTAGTCTTGTCAAATATGCACATGGGTCCTCTATCGTGTTGCTTTGCATAACATTTGGGTCCATCGTTTTTTATCGAGCAGTTTTTTTAATTTATTTTCAATGAAATAAAATATAAAATAAAGAGAGTTTTTTTTTTAATTGTTAATAGACAAATTTTAAATTATACATATGTATATAATATCTGTCTGATAAAAATTAAAAGATTATTTTTATTTTATGTATTGGTTTTTTTAAAATAAAAAAAATTAAAATTTAAAAAGAAAACCATTGAATCAAAAATAAAGGGCCGAAATGCTGGTGGTGTTGTGCACAGCACACAGTAAAAAATCTGAATTCCAACAAATATGTGTCTTGTCTTGAAGAGTGAGGTTTTCGTTTCAGGCTCTTCTTAAAACACATCCAAATCTCATATCATGCCCCCCAAATAGAAGGAAGTTTTTTTCAACACTTTTAGATCTCCTGTACAGCACAACAGGGATCTTTAGAAGCACCATCAATAAGTTTTTTTAATTTAATTTCATACCTAAACTCAAACAAAAAAAAAATTTACCAATATCCATCAATTACAAGTATTTTATTTTTCACCCTACCCACCTTTGTAAGAATTTGAGAGTGGGGGACCTGGAGGATTGGCATTGGATTCCTTTGCTTTGAGTTTTTGACCGTTGCGTAAATTTTCTTTTGTTTTTACAGATAAATTGCTGCTCTCCTCGTGTGTCGTGCTTCAATCACGGGCGTGTTCGTACACGTGGACCGTCCTTGGTGCAACCTGCTTCACGTCATTCCTCATCCAGTCTAACCCACCTACCCAATTACCAAACCGCCACTCTATCTGATTTCCTTTTTTTTTTCCACATCATATTTCTCTGCACGTACCATTCCCACATTTTCAGCTTGTCAATCAAATACAAACTAATGTGGCAATTTCTTAATTGATTAACAATATTTCCTACAATATAATCACAAAAGTATTACTTGCTAATTATATAAAAAGACTGCTTTTTAACCCACTTCCTTCTAATCTTATCTATGATATCATATCACAATAATAACTATGTATAGAGTGACCCTGTTAATTATAATACTCACTCCTATGGGTATCATTGCATGGGCCATGACCCTTCTCCCAATACAATTCATGTACCGGATTGCAACTACGCCCACATTATGTCCTTAACGTCAAGCCATTCATTCTGTGTTTTTTAAAATGGTTAATAGTATTAGGAGTGGTTTTTATAGTGGAATTTAAACTATTTTCCCTCCCCAAATATGTCAGTGAATGGAAGTAAGAATTTAAGCAGATTTTTGTAATATTATTGATATTATTAATATATGTTGATTATCCTTTTACAAACTTTTTGGAGCACTAAATATATTTTACAGGACAATGTAGTTTTATAAATCATGTGGAACTTGTTCTTTCAGTATCATATAACTAAAAATGAATGTTTAAACATTATTCAAAGTGAATTAATTTGTGTGTGGAGTTAATGTTTACGCAACTCTAGATGCTAAATATTCTTACAAGATATCTTATGCCAATTGAACATGGGAATATGATTCAAAGTAAAAACATTTTTTAAAATTGTAACGAGGGAATCTTTGTCTTTCGAATAACATGGCAATTTTAATTAAAAAAAAAAATAGATCGTGGATGAGACGCCAAGTTGCCAGTGATTCTCCTCTATAGTGATGTATGATTTTCACGCAATAGCAATAAAATATGAGATTTTATGAGAGATAAGGTTTTTCATCGGATTCCTTCTCGGGTTTATGAAGAATTGCAATCATGGTGACTAACATTTACATTTTCATGTTATGAATCATCCCTAGTTTTTCCATCATCGTTATGAATCACCTTTTATGAGAATCTAATGGCCTATCTTTTCAACAGCATGAACTACCATCCGCGGTCATATAACTTTTTTTTTTTCCTTTTTGCATAAATAAATAGTCTAACGGAAGACCCATGTTTCCACCACATGAACTAGCCTAGTTAACCACATGTCACATGTTAATTTGACTCCACCTAACTAAATTATGGGTTTACCTTGTTTTTTAAGTTGATTAAATGAGTTTGGAAAAAATGGAGTTAATTGTATTCAAGTTGCATTTTATTTACTTAAACTAAATTATTACCTAAAAAGGTTAATTGAGCTAGTGAAAAAAGATTGTATTTCTCATTATCATGGATTCAATTGTCTGGAGAGTACTTGGAAAGTAATATTTTAAATTTACTTTGTTTATATAAGAGATGGCGTCCTTAAGATAGTCTATGAAATATAAACAAATTAATTTCTTTTAAATTTACATGGAATTTACTTAAATGTTATGTTAGTATATTAAAGAGGGAATATATAATTTTTGGTTCCTAAAAAATACTCGCTTTAATTATTTAGTTTCTTAATCTTAAAATAGATATGATTTAGTTCCTAAGAATGTTCATACCTCCAACTATTTGGTCATTGAATTTTAAAAATATATAATTCAATTTTTTAGAGTTTTTGAATCAATATTCATTAGTTTCTATTAGTCTATGTTGTAAGGACTAATAAGTAACAATTTAAAATTTTTAAGATTAAATTATGTATCTTTAAAACTTAAAAATTAAATAGTTGAAGTATATATTTTTAAAATTTAAAAATTAAATAACTAAAGCATGGATCTTTATAGGTAAATTTAACAATTTCTCAATATTTGAAAAAAATGTTTAGTATTCAAATAAAAAAAAAATATATATATATATATATATATAATGTTTAGTATACTCTTATAATTATTATTAAATAATATTTATATTTTTTGTTATTTTTAAAAATAAAGATGCAAAAGAATTTTTTTTTCATTATTAATTTTTAGTGTACCAACCATCTGTAAGACAATCCAAAAATGGAAGGGAAGGATTCAATTTGAAATGGGAAGGGAATGGGCAAATGATTTTTCAAATGAAAAGGGTAAAACGGTAAAGCGGTTTCAAGATTCATTGGGATTCCCCTAGCCTCCGTTAAAACGACAAAAATAGGTGCGTGCACGCTCACGTATATGATATACGAACGGACAGACGGACGCCCATATTCCCATGACCAACCAAAAAAAAAAACGATATATCCCACTGACTTTTCAATGTACATTTTCCCTTCTTCTTTCGGTTTTTCCCCCTCGTGCAAAATCCAAGATAAATTATGAACTCCATAAAATAAAAAAAATAGAAAAAGGATAAAATTAAGTAACAGTGAGAGGAAAAGCAGTGGGAAAATGACAAAGAAAGAGAGAGATAGAAAGTAAGGGCTTTTATAATAATTTCTTAGAGTGGAAAGAGAAAATGACATTTTGTAAAGAGGAGCAAAACAAGCTTGGTGGGGTTCAAAGAAAGAGGGAGAGAGTGTAGTTTTATGGGATTTTTGTGTGGTGGCGAGTAAGGAGGGGCAGGGCAGTGCAGAGCGAGAGCAGAGCAAGTGTAAGGTCTTAGGGCTTTGTGGGATATTGAAAGGCGATGATGGTCTTTGTGTGTTTGTCTCAGCTATAGCAGTGGAGTGAGAGCACCAGCATTGAGCCTCTAAGCCTCTGAGCTTCTGTTTTCCATTTCGTGGTTTTCTGGGTAAAGGGTATAATGGGCGGTACGCAGCTAACTCAGAGAGCCCTACTACTTGTTCTCTGCTTTTGGGGTCTGATCTCCCTGTCCTCTGCGGCCAGGCTTAGTGCTTCTCGGCAGAAGTTTGAGGTCAGGAAGCATTTGAAACGGTTGAACAAGCCCGCTGTTAAAACCATTCAGGTTCCTCCTTTAACCCCTTTCTTTTCAACGCAATCAAATGTCTCAGCCTTTTCCTCGCTCTGAAAAAGGCGGAATTGGTCTGCTGGTTCTTTGGTTAGGTTCGCTTAGATCAGTGCCCATTCACATTTTCCTTTGAGAATCAAATGGCACTTCATTCCCAACTATTGCTACTGATTTTTGAGTAGTCTCAGTCTCTGATTCTTTTTTATTCGGAGCATTTCTGTTGATATTCAGGTTTCCTGAAACTTTCTTTATCTTTCTATGTTATTTTTCCACTTAATTTTTCCCTCCCCCATCATAACCCTTTTTATAAAATTATTGAAACAATAACGAGAAATTGTCGTAGACAGAGCTGAGTAATGATTGTTTTTTTTTAAATCTATTTTTCGGCTAGTGTTGACAAAAAAAAAAATAAAAGATTATAGCGAGATTTGTTCAAGATTTCTGCTTCCAGGGTATACTATTGCCTGAGCTTGTAGTTTGGTTGCTTAACTTTGCTAGACTGCGGGATTTGTAGCAATGAGGAGGTTCACAGGAACCAATTTACATGATCTGTGTTAATGGTTTGATTTATGATTGTTGCAGAGTCCAGATGGGGATATTATAGACTGCGTGCACATCTCTCAGCAGCCAGCCTTCGATCATCCTTTCCTCAAAGATCACAAAATTCAGGTACCTTTTCCTTATTCCAGATCTTCACTGTATTCCTTTTCTTTTCCTTCCAATTTTTTTCTTTGCATTAATTTATATTTTGACTTTCTGTGGTTCGTTCTATGCTTTAAATTGATTAGATGAGGCCTAATTTCCATCCTGAAGGGCTTTTTGACGATAACAAGGTGTCTGAATCTAAAGAAAGATCAATGCTCATAACTCAGCTGTGGCATGGAAATGGTAAATGCCCTGAAGACACCATACCCATAAGGAGAACAAAGGAAGATGATGTTCTAAGAGCTAGCTCAGTCAAAAGATATGGAAGGAAGAAGCACAGGACAGTCCCTAAGCCTAGGTCGGCAGAGCCTGATCTAATTAATCAGAGTGGTCATCAGGCAAGAGTTCTCATGAGCTCTTAGCAGTAGTATCACGAGGAAAGTGATCCTGCTTTCTTGTTTCTTATATAACTTTTGTTTAATGTCCTTCCTTCTTGTGTCTATGTGGTTTTCTTTCCGGGGTGATCAGCATGCAATAGCTTATGTTGAAGGAGATAAGTACTATGGAGCCAAAGCCACCATAAATGTCTGGGAACCCATGATACAGCTGCCCAATGAGTTCAGCTTGTCTCAACTTTGGATATTAGGAGGCTCATTTGGTGAAGATCTTAACAGCATTGAAGCTGGTTGGCAGGTACTGTTAATTATGAACAGAAAAACCATCGTTTGATTTTGATGTCCTTTTGCATTCTAATAATTACATGTGCATAAAAACAGGTTAGCCCAGATCTTTATGGTGATAACAACACACGACTATTCACCTACTGGACGGTAAGCTTTCACTTATATTGCCTATCCTAAATTGCTTTCATGTTTGTTCTATTCTAGATTGGTTAAGTCAATGGATTCTATATTACCCATTTCAGCTTTTGCATTTTGCAGAGTGATGCATATCAAGCTACTGGTTGCTACAATCTTCTGTGCTCGGGATTTATTCAAGTCAACAGTGAAATAGCAATGGGTGCAAGTATCTCTCCTGTATCTGCCTACCGCAATTCCCAGTATGACATCAGTATACTCATCTGGAAGGTAAGATCCAAAGCATGTTCACTGAGGCCTCAGTTTATTGACCCATTGTCTTGGTTATTCAGATAATGAAACTGGTTTTGTTGTGTAGGATCCAAAACAGGGGCACTGGTGGATGCAATTTGGGAATGACTACGTATTGGGTTATTGGCCATCTTTCCTGTTCTCGTATTTGGCAGACAGTGCCTCCATGATTGAGTGGGGAGGAGAAGTTGTGAATTCGGAGCCTGATGGTCAGCATACCTCTACTCAAATGGGTAGTGGTCATTTTCCTGAAGAGGGGTTTGGGAAGGCAAGCTACTTCAGGAATATTCAGGTCGTTGATAGCTCCAACAATCTCAAAGCACCCAAAGGTATTGGCACCTTCACTGAGCAGTCAAACTGCTATGATGTTCAAACCGGCAGTAATGGGGATTGGGGCCATTACTTTTACTATGGAGGCCCCGGTAAAAACCCTAATTGTCAATGAGGTTAAAAAGAAAGACAATATACATTTTAGCCTCTTCTCCCTTCCAATCCCATGTATCATTCGATCTAGTGTAAGGCCATTCTCTTTTGTATACTCGTTTTTTTCTTTTTCTTAAAAAACTCTTTAGGTTGGGTAGAAACGTGATCTTTCTGTAGTGGAAAGTTTTGACTGTTTTTCTATATCGAAAGGTGGAAGATTCTCCATGTAAGTTTGGTGGGGAAGCGGCCATGTTTCTGAAAAAACTTAAAAGAAACAGGCGTCCATAACATCTTTGTATTCTATTTGTTTGCTTGCTCCCCTCTGGGAGTGTTTGTTAGTGACAATGAATGGATGAACGAGTTCCTCTATTGCCGTGAACAAGTTGCTCCTCTCAGTCTCCTAATTTGGTTAGACCAGAAAGTTTTGTTGATAAAATGCTTCGTGGGTTAGTGAAGAAAATTAGAAAAGAAGAGAGAGAAACGTGACAGAAAAAGAAAAATTGTAAAAGATGCTTTGAGGGGGTGTTGGTGTTGCATGTGAGGGGCTGGCAGTGCTTTATCTGTGATTCATCGTTATGTGTGAGGAGGCCCCACCTCCACCACCGCACATTTCAATTTGCCTTGATCCTGCGATCCAACCATCCGTCCATTATCCATTCATGTTTAATTGTTTATGCTCTGATCAATAAAGCCTGAGAGTAAGCAGCGCCAAAAAGTTGTAGACCCGCCTCTCACATAAAAATGGAAAGCATGACTTTAAAAATACTGTTATTTTCCTGCACTTTATCAACAAAAGTCCTAAAGGCCATTATATTTGTTGGCCATGGGTAGGCACGTCTTCTTGAATTTCGACTATTACTCATTCATCAAACGCCATTACCTATGTTTTCCTAATGAGAGAATATTGAAAAAAAGATGAAGGATTTGACCGTGACAGTGCAAGAAGTGAGATTCTGCTGCCTGTGCTAGGCCCTTGTGTCTGGATAGCAACGCTGTAATCCCATTACTAGGTTTGAATATGATTAGCTACAGTTCCTTTTCCACAAGGTTGAGAAAGGTATGTTTTAAATACCATTTGGCTGTACTTTCGTATGGACGTCTGTTTAAGCGGGGTCAATTGTTAGCTTTAATTTTGTGTATGGAATTAACGTTGTTCTTTTCAGTAATAGAAAAAGCAGTCTTTAAAGGTATTACCTCTCAAGACATGTTTATCTGCAAAGGCATTATCTCTCAAGATATATTTAAGTGCAAATTACACATTCAAATTATGGTGAAGGCAAATTGAGGATTACTTTAGGAATATTGATTAAATCATGATCCACCTACCAATGTTAACTTTGTTAGTAGATTGTCCATATATGTACACTTCATTTTTGGAACCCTTCAATCATGCTCTGGGCAGAATAATTGGCATAATTATGCACTTATATTGTGTAATTAACTTCGGGATTCTGAGTTAGTGAGTTTCATATAAACCTTAGTGAAATTGCTAAATTAAGAAAAAAAAGAAGAAATACTCAATTCTTTTAAAATATTTTATTTATTATTATGTTATTGAAACAAAGTGTACAGCTTTTGTTTCTTTCTTGTCAGTATTCATTTTTTTTAGTTCACAATTCTATGCTCAACCAGATGCCGTGACCCTTTCCTCTATAGCATCAACACAATAGATCATAAAAAATTGGAATCACACGAATTACGTGTGCTACTGCTAACTGCTCTCTTAGCTCGTTTACTTTCTTTTCTTATGTATGCACCACTACCCAATTGTTAGATGGTTCATGCATGATTTTGCTCTTTGACATCTTCGTTGTCTCAAAGCGGCTGAAGTCAAGGCATTTGGATCCCATCGTAGAGCACTAATCGCTATGTATGCCTCTCTAATACCTTCGATTCTGGGTTTGCATTTGTAGAAACTAACTGGATTTTACAGTGAATACCAAATAATAGTAGTTACAATTGTTTCCTGCCTTTTTTTTTTCTCTTTTTTCCTTTGTGCTGCAGAATCATTGTTTTCCTTCTTCCTCCTCCCCCCCCCCCCTTAAATTTTGTGATGAGAAATTATAATTTTACGGGTTAAGAACAACTACTTTTCATTGCAAGACTACATACTTTATCTTTAATGCTATAATAAAAAATGATTGGGCTCGCAGTTCCTATGAAACAGCACATTGTTGAAACATCTTGCCATGCTCATTTAATTATCTGTATTAGACTGTCAGAGTTTATGATGTAAAGAATTGTCCATTTGTTTTATACTACACCTTTTTCAAAAAATATCTCTTTAGTAACAATTTGAAATCATTTTCTTTTGGTTCTATTGAAATTTGAGCCTTCCGTGATGGTTCTATTAAAATATCTCGATCCAATAACTTAATTTATTTAAATTAATTAATTAATATTTATTCTCTTAATTATTTGAATTTCAAATATTAAGTTGCCAGTTTTTTAATTAAAAAGAAAGAGTTAAAAAAAGAAGAAAAGATTGACTGCAATAGACTTTTTAATACAGGATAAACTCTTTTTTAAAAAAGAATATACACATAAAAATATAAGAAATAAAATTTTCTATGTAAAAAGTTGTCATACACATATTCTCCTAACAAGAGTACATTTGCCATGGAAAGATGGCAAAGTTTGTCTCATAATTTGGATCCAAACTATATAAGACAAGATATTCGATAAGATCATTCCGTCAGTACTTAAATTCATTTCAAGTTCCAACAGTCTGTAGATTCCTACGCCTTCCAATTGTAAACTAACCTTGAATGAGACGAGAAAAAATATGCAACTGAAAGGAACAAAATTCTGTGATATAGGTATGATTTGTTTGTTGCCTTGTCTTAATAGAAGATTCAGTTATACGGTTATGGCGGATGAATCATAGCGCTTACATAGTTAACCAATATAATAATTTACCAAAAAGAGAGAGTTTTCCAACACTCAACCTGTAGAAAGATGCATATGAACTCAACAGTGTTTTCAAAACCGAATATAACAAACTAGCTTCCATATATCAATTTCCCAAATTCTATTGCAAACCTATTTCCCAACTAGTCAAATGCAATCATTATTTGATCTAGTACATATTTGAAGTTGCAAATCTTCATATAATAGGCAATTCATGTAGTTCGGTCCAATGTCTTCAAGTTGAATCCCTGCCAAAACAGTTTGAGACAATTTATCCCAAGTTTATAAAAATTTCTGAAGATTTCAAACACAAGTGATGCAGGCATTAGCCAAGACATTCATACGCATCCATATCCTCCCCAAACATGCGTTGTTTATTTATTATTACCAAAATTATAAAAAAAAATGGAGCAAGTTTCAGCCTTATGTTTGCATGCAAGTGATATAAATTAGACATTCAACAAATTTTAATTTTCGTAAGCAAATGTATTTTTTTTTTTTATTGACCGTTTCCCCTTCATTTGATTAGGTTAATGGAATTCTTGGAAATCAGAAAATTTTCATTACCGTGGTGTATTTTTTAGTAGGCTATAAGTAAGGCCTGCATCAGTGATCATTAGATCCAAATGGAAGCCTTGGGCTGCTGATTAGAGACCCAGAGAGGGCAGGTACAACAGAAACAAGGCTAGGGTCCAAGGAAACTGCTACGACACTAAACGGAAAGAAAGAAAGAAAGAAAGAAAGATATACGTTATTTTCTCTTGTCAAACAAGTTGATTTTCAAATTCTTTCCCACAATAATAATAATAAATAATAAAAGGTTCACCTTCTCCCTTGTCTCTGCCATTAAACAAATGAGGTGTGAAGACCAAAGCCTCAACCCTTCACCTACTAATATCAGAAATTACCCTTATTCCGCAACCAATTTGACCCTTCAGTTTTGAAAATATCATAAAGGTATTGCTGAGGTAAATTATATATTTCCTTCGTCTCAGAAATGCGAGTCCACAAAGCCTACGTTCAATTATTTTCTTCACTTGCCACAAAATGATCGTGACTATTACTTCCTGCGCTAACACAACAAGTGCGCTTCTGTGTCCTTTTGCTTCTCCTTCTTATTGGGCAGTTCATTCACGCGTATTTTTGGAAAGTAGGCGTGACCCATCAATTATTATTCTTTTTCTTCATATATTTTATAGCCATTCTGAAATTCTTTTCTCTGTCTGTGTCTCTGTCTTTTTCTCTCTTTCTCTCTCTTAAAAAAACCTTTTTACTTCATATTCACACTATTTCACAGTTCACACCGAAGAGCTGAGAGCTGTAGGGTTTTAATCTTTACTCTTTCCGCCTGAAACTATCTGAGATACCTAAAGAAGATAGATACAAAATTAAAGCAGACAAACGCTTCATTTTCCGATTTTTCTTCTTCCTCTCTTTCTTGCTAACCCTAGCTTCATTCTGCAGCTAATTTCCTCGTTTATGCTCTGCTAATATTCTTGCTCCAAGCCCTAGCTCCCGACCTCAGAAGCCATTTCCGGAATGACCCATTGCTCCTGAATTCACCATCATGTTGTTGCCATTTCAGCCCACTACCGTCAAGTAGGTGAAACCCATTCATTTCCCTCCTACATTCTACAAGTTTCAACCTTTTCCTACTGTTTTCCCATTGTTTCTTTTTTCTGAATATGATTAGGTGCATGTGCTGTATTTGAGAAGAGGAAGCCATGGAAGGGGATGACCGTAGGCTCATGCTGGCTTGCGTGATTTCTGGGATCCTCTTCTCAATTTTGGGATTGGGTTCCTTCGCCATACTTTGGCTTGTGAACTGGAGGCCGTGGCGAATTTATAGGTACCGTTTAAAATTTTGGACGTCTTTATCTTACCAGTATTGCCTGGATAAATTTATTAAATTCAATTCCAAGGTTTTATTACTCTAATAGACTGTGTATGGTTTTAAATTGTGGCATAGGGTTGCAATTAATTCAGATTAGTAATGAAATTTGCTGGCATTGGCTGTTATATACTCTAAACGAATCACTAATGAAATGCTTTACCACAATTTTTTTACAAATCTGGATCCTTTTATCATTCGGGAAGCAAATATAAATTGCCTGAATACTTTCAGATCCAGAATTATGAAGAATCTAATAACATCCATTGTGAACCATTTGACGCACATTTTAAATTGTGTGAGCCTTTTGATTTTTAAATAACTTTAAAATGAATGGTTCTATATATGGGAAACTAAAACAATAGTAACAATAAAGATGGTTCCTAAGTGTAAAATGAGCAGTCTAAAAATTCAATTTGATATATAAAAAGTGCGTATGTTTTGGCTTATTACCCGTAAATGTGGAAACTTCCGTAACAAAGATTCCACAGTTGACATCATAGAAACAGCTTTTGTATATACTCATGTTTTACTGTAAATTAAAAAAATGGAGCATCCGAGTAGCCATACAGGAAGTGCTGAAAAGACTTGTGTAGTAGTTTCATTAGTTATTTTCTGCCAGTATCTCAAGTCAAATCATTGCATGGCTAAGATAGACCAAAATTCAGGGTTTTAAGTTATGAAATATTATATGGTGGAAATCATACACAACTATGTGGTTGTATTCTTTTGTTTGGATTATAAGGTGTTCACTTTTTGGATGCCCTGAATCCTGTTGATGTTCTGTGGAATGTGATATTTCATGAATTCTGGATAAAGTTTATTGAGAAATATTGACAAGATGATTTTGTGGATATAAAAGATGTTATCAATTCCTTTTTTTTTTTTTATTTTAGAAGGTTTGCATTTTATTTTAGAGTAAGGGTGTTCAATACTTGTGAGCTTAGCTATTTTTTTTCTATATAAAAATTTGATTAGATATTATGGTTGTATTTTGGGTTGAAAGTTTATTGGAAAATGGAAAGAAAGGTATTGTAATGTTTGAACCCTTATTTTAAGCTCGTTTCATTTTTCTGGAATACAGTAACTCCAAATTGTCTAGGGAGTATCTTTTAAAAATCACTTTCTTGGAATTTTTACTTTAAAATTTCAATTTCCAGTTGGATTTTTGCTCGGAAATGGCCGCATATCTTGCAAGGCCCTCAACTTCATTTGCTTTGTGGTTTTCTGAATCTGTCTGCATGGATCGTTGTTATTTCTCCAATCCTGGTGCTTATAACTTGGGGCTCCTGGTTGATAGTAATATTGGGTCGAGACCTGATAGGTTTGGCTGTAATAATGGCTGGCACTGCTCTGTTATTGGCATTCTATTCCATTATGCTCTGGTGGAGAACACAGTGGCAAAGCTCAAGTATGTATCTTCTGGCCTATTTATTATTAGGCAAAACTAAACTCTGTTTCCTGTTCAAAGGAAGAACTTATATATTCCATATGATGCAAAGCCAAAATTGCTAGATGATGAAATTAGGGCAGAGATTGTTTGTTTTTGGTTAAGATTCGAATGTATGTTACAAAGTTTTGTTTATGGCCTAGCTCTTGAAGTTGCTGTATGTTGCATTATCTTTGTTATGCTACTAGCTTGGCTGTGATGTATAATCAAGTTCAGGTACGTGGTTATGTTATATGTTTTTCTAATTTGTTTTCGAAGTGTTCTAAATCAGATTATCTCTTAAATTTCTTAATTTTCCATTTTACCTTTCTCCATTGGTTTTTTGTTTGATAAACTAACATCATAGAGTTTTTAACAATTTTTTAGTCCTTATACTGAGCTTTGATATTTTTTGTTTGGGAATTTTATTTTAACATACAGGTTAATATTCAAAACACTATTGTTTTTATTGAAATTCAGCGGATTTTTTTTTTGGGGAATACAGAAAAATGGATTATACCAAGGAAAAATCTTATTCTTCCTTGGATTTCAATGTAGGGAAATAATGGAATTTTAGTATTCCACTAAAAATTCATTTAAACTCCTCTAGAAATAGAAAGATATTGTATATTTCAATGGAAACATATGAAAAATTGAGTCATTGGTCTTGACAATGCAATTTGTATCAATTATTTTGCAAATATGTCTTTTTAATGTCTTTGTTCTTCCGTTTATACCCAGATAGCAGCTTATAAGTTTTGGGTCTACTGCTAATTGAGTAGTGGTAGGCATAATTTGAGCTAAATTGAGGTGGTTTGCCAGGCATGTATCATACGCCACCCAATCATAAGGGTTTGGCTGCAAATGGGAAATCTGGTTTCTTTATTATGATTATTATTTAAAGAAAGTTGACAAGATTATGATAATGTTGTCTTAGTTGTTGAGTAGTATATCCAAGGATAAGATTATACCATACTCTTTTTAATGGACTGGTTCTTGGTTCATTTTGCCTCCGTGATTTATTGGCTACCTATTTTAATTAAAGATGAAACAGAGGTGAGAGAACTGCATCAAAGAGAGTAGTGTTTCATTGTTGTGTTTCCTAATGAGTTATTCAATTAAGCATTTGGCTTGGATGGCTTAATTGGATCTTGTCAGGAAATGTTGATTGATTCTGTACTGCAGGAGTAGTTATTGCTGGAAATATTCTGGTTTAATTGGATCTTCATACTGCATTATAAATGTAGTAAAAGCATTTTTTGTTGAAATCTTGGCACAGCTTTAGCTGTAGCTTCTTTCTGATTGCACTACCGATTCAACAAGTGACGGTAGATTTGATTGATGAAGGAGTTGACTTGAGGGAAGCCTGAGATGGAATAGAGAATCTTTGATTAGGAAATAAATAAGGTGACACGATGAGATAAGTAACTTACTCAGAAATGAAATTATGTTGGAAGTATTATGACAAGCTAGAGGAAGTGTTCTTTCTTATTTAGATCTTCTGTCAAAATGGTTGATGCTTAAGTTTATCCACATCTACAGTATAGTACTTTTTCTCTGTTTTTTTTGTTGCTTGTTTCAGTTTCTAGGTTGTATGGTAATTTCTCTAAAATAAAAGATATGACCAAGGAGAAGAGATGATGTGCTGATTGTATATATGCATGGATCATCTGCAGTTATGATATGTTTGGGCATCTTAATAATGTTGTATTCAATTTCACTCTGGTTTTTATAACTAAAGCTAATTTTTAAATTTCTCTTTGACAGGGGCTGTTGCCATTCTCCTTCTTCTGGCTGTTGCCCTACTCTGTGCTTATGAACTTTGTGCAGTATATGTTACAGCTGGTTCACATGCATCTGAGCGTTATTCTCCTTCTGGCTTCTTTTTTGGAGTCTCAGCAATTGCTTTAGCAATTAACATGCTATTTATTTGCAGAATCGTGTTTAATGGTATACTTTTTGAATCACCTTTTGTTCTACAAATTACTATCCTGATTGTCATTAGATCATTTTTCATTAGAGACACATGGTATTGTGACATCTCTTTGAAGTAGAGTTATTTATTTGGTTTTCTTTGATGTAGAATTCTTATGACCTTAATCGTTGTAGGGAATGGTTTGAATGTGGATGAGTATGTGCGAAGGGCATACAAATTTGCTTACACTGATTGTATTGAAGTGGGTCCTTTGGCTTGTTTACCTGAGCCACCGGATCCAAATGAGTTGTATCCTCGGCAATCTAGAAGGTAAGTTCTTCTAGATCTTGCTGTGTCTTTCAAATTTCATATCTTCCATCCTACTTTCTTTCATGTTTTCATGGTTTTTCTGTCTGGTCAGGGCTTCACATCTTGGGCTTCTCTATCTGGGCTCATTATTAGTTCTTGTTGTTTACTCCATCTTGTATGGTCTGACAGCAAAGGAGGCACATAGGCTTGGATATATCACATCAGCTGCTGTTATCATTCTTGGTATATTATTTATCTCTGTTTGTTATTGACTATGTCCAATACATTTTTATGTTGACAACAGGGAGAATCCTTATGTTGCTCTTCTTTTGTGCATTTGTTGTCTTGTAGACTGGAATATGGGGGCTTGTCTTTATGGTTTTCAACTTCTTAAAAGTCGTGTTGCAGCACTGTTTATTGCTGGAACATCTCGGGTGTTTCTTATTTGTTTTGGTGTGCACTACTGGTTAGTACCTTTAGAGCTGAACGTCCCTTCTTTTATTCCGACTGCATTTGTTACTGTTTTTCTGACATATCTCAGCATTCCACCTTCAGGTATTTGGGCCACTGTGTTAGCTATGCTGTTGTGGCATCTGTACTTTTAGGAGCTGCTGTATCTCGACACTTATCAGTCACGAATCCATTGGCAGCAAGAAGAGATGCCTTACAGAGCACAGTGATTCGGTTGAGAGAAGGTTTTCGCAGGAAAGAACATAACAGTTCATCTAGCTCTTCCGAAGGCTGTGGCTCAAGTATGAAACGCAGCAGTAGTGTTGAAGCTGGTAATCTTGTTAATGTCATTGAAGCTGGCAGGAGTATGGCTGCAGTTGAAGGGAGCAATTGGAATAATGTTCTTTCTCAATCTGCTAGTTTGCAGGAGGGAATCAACAGTGACAGAAGTATAGATAGTGGAAGACCAAGTCTAGCATTACGCAGCAGCTCTTGTCGCTCAGCGGTTCATGAGCCTGAAGGTGGAATATCATGTGCTGATAGAAATTTGGATCCCAATAATTCCTTGGTGGTTTGTTCTAGTAGTGGTCTTGAGAGTCAAGGGTGTGACTCTAGTGCATCAAACTCTGCAAATCAACAAACACTTGACTTGAATTTAGCTTTGGCATTTCAAGAAAGGTTGAATGACCCTAGAATCACATCTATGCTGAAAAGAAGAGCAAGACAGGGTGATCGAGAATTAAGTACTTTATTACAGGATAAAGGCTTGGATCCTAATTTTGCTATGATGTTGAAAGAGAAAAGTTTGGATCCAACTATCCTGGCTTTGTTGCAAAGGAGTAGTCTTGATGCAGATAGAGATCATCGTGACAATACAGATATTACCATTGTTGACTCCAATAGTGTTGACAATGTGATTCCTAATCAAATTTCATTATCTGAAGAACTAAGGCTTCGTGGGTTTGAAAAGTGGCTTCAATTGTCCAGACTTGTATTGCACCACATTGTGGGTACTCCCGAGCGAGCGTGGGTCCTATTTAGTTTTGTTTTCATCCTTGAGACTATCACTGTTGCTATATTCCGTCCAAAGACAATCAAAATTATTAATGCAACACACCAGCAGGTGAGTGCTGAGGTTCTCCCAAGATTAATTTCCAATTTAATTTGTGGGAATGGACATGCACACTATTGTTGTGAAAGCCTAACATTTTTGTTTTATTTTTGTTTTTGTGCTAATAGAAGGCCTAAAATTCAGTGTTATTCTATTGTTTTTCTGTTATTTCAAACATAAACTTTTCTTGACATTATCTGAACTTTTAATCCTTGTAGTTTGAGTTTGGCTTTGCTGTGCTGCTGTTGTCTCCTGTGATATGTTCAATCATGGCTTTCCTTCGATCACTTAAGGCAGAAGAAATGGCCATGACATCAAAACCAAGGAAGGTACTAGTACGACTATTTGAGGAATATACTAAATTCTTCTATCGGAACAGATGAATTTGACTATTTACTCTGTAATCTAGTTGAACCAACTTATGTTTGCTTTATTTACTTGACTAATATTTATATTTTAGATATACTTCTATATCATTATAGTGGTTGCTATTGAGTTCTGCAGCTTGTCAATCTTTGGAAGTTTATTCTCTTTCAGGCTGGTGAAATTATATTTAGAATAAATTATTGTTTTTGTTTTTGAAAGATGTCTAACTTCTCAGTTTGGTCCTCCAAAATGTAACTTCCCTAATTCAGTCCCTTAATAATTTTTTCCCAATCATTTTTGTCCCTCTATCTATTAAAATCATGGGGACTAACTTCTCAAATGAGTCCTATTAAGGACAAAAATAATTGGGAAAAAAATTATTGAGGGACTAGATTAAGAGGGGTCACACTTTGGAGGATCAAATTGAGAAACTAGTCATCATTAGGGGAGGAAAACAATAATTTTCTTTTATATATATTGGCTTTAGGTGGGAGGCCTGACTTTACCACTACTATTACGATACCAATTTCATGCCCATGCTGGCCGCACTTTGTATTTTATTATACAAATAGCCATTGATTTCTCAAAGAGCATTTCAACTTGTGAAGAAAACCTCTATACAAATTAGTTTGTGTTATGCAAGCACTGGAATCTTGATAAATGTACTTGTAGATCCATATTATGACTATAAAGAAATGAAGGTCTCTATAATGTGCATATTGCCTTGTATGCTGCTTTTTGTGCATTCATTTTGAAGAACTTTTGAAGTCCTGGTTCCTCTCAGTTCCTCCAGATTTTACAGATGCTTGTCGTGGTTATGTTACTTTATTAAACTCTTGTATTTGAAGCAACATTGTAATGCGTTTGTTAAAAATAAGGCATCTTGGCAAAATAATTGCCAATGAGAAACAGTTTAACTATTATTTCACCTTTTAAATTCAGTCTCTGTCTCATGCCTATGTTATTGCTGTTTACCGTGTTTCGTGTTTATGTCTTGAAAATCTTGTTATCCTTTTGGGTTTGTTTGAAAATAGTGGAAAATAATTATTGTAAGACATAAACTCTAGTTAGGGATTTAATTCAATTCCTTTTATTTCTTTTATGGCTACTTTATCATGTTGATGAGCCTGGCTCTTTAAGTCTGTTGCTTATAACTAGTTTTGTTTTTGCATGGTGCTTCATTGCCAATGTGCAATGTGGTATATGTTACATCATGATTAAGTGAATATTAATCCCCTCTCTCTCCAAATTTGCTGGCTTCAGTATGGTTTTATTGCCTGGCTGCTCAGCACATGTGTTGGATTGTTGCTTTCCTTCTTAAGGTACGCCCTACCTTTCCTGCATGCCATATATACATTTTTGTCTCAACCTTGATTGCTGATGTTGTTTCTGGAGAACTTCTATTAGAGTTAAAATATTTAGAAGTTCAGTTGAAGGGTTAATAAAGTCTTTATTATATATACAATTGGCTTATCTTTGCTACATGAAATATTGCTTACTTTCAAGTCCTTCATTATCATAGTCCCTGTGATTGTTCAGTTTCTCCAGTCTCTTTACTGAAATGCATTTCCCCACTCTTACATTATGTTTGTGTGCGTTTTAGATTATAGATAGATAGCTTTCAAAATAAATGTTGATTTTGTTGTGTGTACATATTTATCGTGGATTTCTTTTTTTGGGGTTATGGTAAGTCTCTGGTTTTGATGCTTTTCTGATTGTCTACAATGCCTTCTCTTATTTTATTTTATTTTTTCTTTTCAATTCTTTTTTATTGTCTAAGATGATGTACATAGTTTTACTCTAACTCGCCTTTCATGGGATTCATGCTTGTGTATATTTCTCCCTCTTTCTAATAAAGTTTACTATTGAAAGAAGAGTTATACAGTTTTATCAAGATGCAAAAATGTTGTGCACAACTAGAATGCACATATTCTTATAATTATTGTTGTAGTTAATATAGTTCATAGGTAGTATGTAATTCATATTGGGGTTTATAAAATATGTCCTTTCAGATTTTGTAGTTTCTTCTGTTTAATTTGTTCTAAATTTAAAATAAAATCTATGCCAAACTGAGACTTTAAGCAATTTCATTCTTTAAGAAAAAAAATTTCCTTCTAAATTTATCAGAATGGATGCCATTGGCCTACCTGAACCAAATTGTCTTTTGGATTGGTTTCATCCTTATAATGTGGTTAATTTGCATTCTTGACATGGTATATCTGGTTGTGCGTATGACATGCTGTGTGTAAATGCTTTTTCTTCTGTGGCATAATTGCTGCTGCTTTTGTTTGCATTTTATGCATTAATTTCTGTATATCTTTTGCAGCAAATCATCTGTTCTCCTTGGATTGTCCTTGACTGTGCCCCTAATTGTGGCATGCCTCTCTATTGCCTTCCCAATATGGATCCGTAATGGGTACCAGTTTTGGTTTCCTCCTTTGAATTGTGCTGGAAGTGCAGAAAATGATCAAACTCCTGCAAGAAAGGAGGTTTGTTATTCATGCCTCTATCTGCCTAATATAAAAATGCCAGCAAGTTTATGTCTATTGGATGACCTTTACCTCCCCCCCCCCCCCCCCCCCCCCAAAAAACACCACAAAAAAGAAAAGCTAAAAGAGATAGTGCCTTAATAAGAGGTTTAATAACTAAGTAGATGCTGAAAGTAAGTTACAAGTGAAAGTGCTGGAGGAAAGCAACATTCATATCCTCATATCTAGGGAATTAGAAAAATGAAAATATACATTTCAGGAGACTTCAGACTTTGACATTGCTTGGCACTGGGCGGTAATTGAATAAACTTTGTTATCTTTGAAGAGCTATGGTCTGCCAGGGTAATCTGAAATATTTTTTTACCCACTCATTGTTGACATTGAGAGAAGAAAGGAGTGTAAAGCTTTATAAAACGGACCTCTGCTGAATTTGATTAGAGCATATGCTAGTATTCTCACTAGACATTGTTTTGTTAAAGAATCTTGCCGGCCATTCTTCTTATCATTGCTATTGTCCCTTGAAGCATACTTCTGTAGTTATCTGGTTTGTAAACTGGAAGTTTGTTGTTTGAGTTAATTACTTGAGGATTTCATGAATTTCTTGCTCATTTAACTTTCGATAAAATCTCTTGTCAATGCATGATTCCTTTTCTCCCCCCTTTTTTGTCAGGGCATTGTTCTTATTATTTGTATGTCAATATTTGTGGGATCTGTACTGGCTTTGGGAGCAATAGTATCTGCAAAGCCTTTAGATGATTTAAGATATAAGGGATGGAATGGTGATCAGAAAAGCTTCGCCTCCCCTTACGCATCATCTGTGTACCTTGGCTGGGCAATGGCATCTGCCATTGCTTTGGTTGTTACTGGTGTGCTGCCAATCATATCATGGTTTGCTACATATCGGTTCTCCATTTCCTCTGCTATCTGTATTGGAATATTTTCAGGTAATTTCTCCCTATATATGTGTGTGCATACATTTGCACATTTATTATTTATTTGCTGATTGTCTAAATATTTATAGATATTACTTTTCTGGATGCAGTTGTTCTTGTAGCATTTTGTGGTGCATCCTATTTAGAAGTTATCAAGTATAGGGATGATCAGATTCCAACAAAGGGTGATTTCTTAGCTGCTTTACTTCCTTTGATCTGCATTCCGGCAGTACTCTCACTCTGCTCTGGTTTGGTTAAGTGGTTGGTAAACTTTCTTGTAATTGTCAATTGATCTCATGGTAAGGGCACGCAACTGTTGCTTTGCAGTTTAATGGGTGCCTGATCTCTGTCATAATATCTCTTTGCAGGAAGGATGATGATTGGAAACTTTCCCGAGGTGTATATATTTTTGTTATAATTGGTCTTCTTCTTCTGCTTGGTGCTATATCAGCTGTGATAGTTGTTATTAAACCTTGGACTGTAAGTCCAATTCACTTCATTGTGTTTTGTTTAATGTCACACTTACCTTTATACTTCAGTGAGTAGACCCTTGCATATCTTTCATGCTTTTCCCCCCCTTTTTGATTGTTTTCGGTTGCCACCACTTCTTCCCCATTTTTACAGATAGGGGCGGCGTTTCTCTTGGTTCTTCTCCTTATGGTATTAGCAATTGGTGCCATTCACCATTGGGCATCAAACAATTTTTATTTGAGCCGCATACAGATGTTTTTTGTCTGCTTCCTTGCTTTTCTGTTGGCTTTGGCAGCATTTCTTGTTGGATGGTTTGAAGGTGAAGGCCAAGTTTATTATTTGTCCTTACATTAGCCCTGATACACCTATCTTGAAATTTCTGCTGTACGGGTGACATTGTTCTCTCTGCCTTTTTCTTTTCAGATAAACCATTTGTTGGAGCATCGGTTGGTTATTTTTCATTCCTTTTTCTTCTTGCTGGTCGGGCTTTGACTGTGAGTTATATTGGAGTCTTTGAAATATTTTTTATAATATGCAGCATGTTAATGTATTCAATGTTATCATGCTTGATCTTTGTTGCAGTAAAGCTTTAATCCTTTCCTTTTATATTGTCTAGGTTCTGCTTTCACCCCCCATTGTGGTATATTCTCCCAGAGTGCTTCCGGTATATGTGTATGATGCTCATGCAGATTGTGGAAAGAATGTCAGGTTTATCTATTATGGCCTTTGCCAACTTTCATTTATTTTTGTTTATAAAATTTCTCCACTAATTTATATATATTTTTTAAATGTTTACATTTTATCTAATGTTATCACTTAACATATTTACTTCTTGTTTATGCTTTTTAACAGTATGGCCTTTCTCATGCTTTATGGGATTGCCCTGGCAACAGAGGGCTGGGGTGTTGTTGCCAGTTTAAAAATTTATCCGCCTTTTGCTGGCGCAGCTGTATCTGCAATTACTCTTGTTGTTTCATTTGGATTTGCTGTCTCCCGTCCATGCCTTACTCTTAAGGTTTGAGTATTATTTGTGACCTACCTTTACATTTTAGACTGCTTCAAATGATTGTATTTACAAGAAACTTTGTTTTACAGTAATTATTTTTAAGATGTGAAAGAAAATGTCTTCTCATATTCTGCCTAATTTCTACTTTAGCAATATCTTTTTGTTTTAAGTTGATCAGACCTTCATATGATGTACAGATGATGGAAGATGCTGTACATTTTCTCAGCAAGGAAACTGTTGTTCAAGCAATTGCTCGGTCAGCAACCAAGGTGTGTTATTTTATTAATGAGTTTGGAGGGCACTACTGTAGTGTCATGTTTATTTAATGCTTGCACTGTTATTTTTTCTTGAGTTATGTTGGAAGGTTCTTTAGCAACAAATTTTGTCCTTCACTGAAACAAAACTCTTGTAAAATTTGGCTTCTTGATATGGAGTTAAATCTTTTTTTTTTTATTTTGGGGCAGATTCTGAGAACTGTTTTTTCTGTTTATCATTACTTGTGGTCATGTGAGGTGTTGCTAGGGGTGTTCATAGGTTCGGTTTGGTTCGATTTTAGACTAAAACCAAACCGAACCAACCTTGTCGGTTCAACAATTTTTTGGACCTTTTCAGTTTTGAATTCTAATCGGTTTGGTTCGGTTTTTGTTCGGTTTGGTTCGGTTTGGTCCGGTTTGGTTCATGTTTTTTTGGCCAAAAATATTTTTTTAGGATTTTATTCTTTGCAATATATAGAATTTAATTTCTAATATTATGCATCTTATTAAATTTTAACCAATAATAATGTATTTATAATTTATTATTTTTATTTTTATTTTTAGTCTAGAAAACACCCATAAATTGACAAAAAGTTTTGAAAAGTAAAAAAAATAAAATAAAATAAGAGTAATATTTTATAATAAAATAGTATAGGCAACTTGTCGGTTTGGTTCGGTTTAACCGAACCAAACATGCCATGAACCGACAACCGAACCGAATTAATCGGTTTTAGATTTAAAAAAACCAAACCAAAGCATTTGTTAATCGATTTTTATTGGTTTGGTTCGGTTTGGTTCGGTTTGAATGGTTTGGTTCGGTTTTGTTCACCCTTAGTTGCTATTATATATTTTAAATTTCTTAACTACCATAGATCTAATATTTTGTTGATCATATTTGAAAAAATCCTGATTTTGATGAATATATATATATATATATATTTTCTGAGGTTTATATAGACAGGATTCTTCATAACATTTATGAGTTTAGTAATTCATATTTTTGTTGTTTTCCCAGATAGTCCATGTCTCGCTTTTGCTTTGAGAGTCTTTAAAAAAAGTAATTAAAAAATTGTTACATACGTTGAGTGATTTATATTGCACTGAACCAGGTTAGAACAGATTTAGTTCTCTGCCGCTGTCTCTTTCTGAAAATGGTTTGTTGCACTCTCACATGGACCTTTCATCATGTCATTTCATATGAATTGTTTATATGGTTATCAAAATGATAGCAAACCTAAAATATCTTTTGGTAGTGTTTGGTACATGGGTATCCTAATTTCTCAAGTTCTTATACACTCATTTATAGAAAATTGAGATTGATATATATAAACAAAATCTCATCCCTTTATTATTTAGGAATAGAAAACACATTTTAAATTTTTAGTATTTGTTATATTCAAACATCTTGTTAATAGATCTCTAGATGCTTGGGAAGTTAAATTTTCCGTACAAAGTTTAGTACATGGGAAATTTAATTTTTGAAGCTTCTATTAACCTATTTATGAGATATTTAGATATAATATATGAAACATTTAAAATTTATTATTTATGTCTTAAATAATATGGGATGATTATTTATTTATTTTTCACATATATGAAGCTCAGATTTTTTATAAATAGGTTTCCAAGTATGTAGAAAATTAGAATACCCACGTACCAAATGCCACCTTAGTGTGACAACATTTTCTGGGGTACATTTAAAATTGTCATAAATGGTTATCTGCTATTTCCTTGCAGACCAGAAATGCTTTATCTGGAACTTATTCAGCACCACAAAGGTCAGCTAGTTCTGCAGCGCTTTTGATTGGAGACCCTACCATTATGCATGACAGGGCAGGAAACTTTGTGCTTCCTAGAGCTGACGTAATGAAATTGAGAGATCGTTTGAGAAATGAAGAATTGGTTGCAGGATCATTTTTTAGTAGATTAAGATATGAAAGGACATTTCGCCGTGAGCCAACCAGTGATGTAGATCACAGAAGAATAGTGTGTGCTCATGCACGAATCCTGGCTCTGGAAGAGGCCGTTGATACTGAGTGGGTTTACATGTGGGACAAATTTGGTGGTTATCTACTTTTGCTGCTCGGTTTAACTGCTAAGGCAGAAAGAGTACAGGTAAAAGAAATTTCCTGCAATAAATGTATAGTTTTTAGTGTGACAATGGTGACTCATTTCCTCTTGTAGGACGAGGTTCGTTTAAGACTCTTTCTTGACAGCATAGGATTTTCTGACCTGAGTGCCAAGAAAATAAAGAAGTGGATGCCAGAAGATCGCAGGCAATTTGAAATCATTCAGGAGAGGTATTGTCATAAAGGAAATTCATGAAAATTTCCTTTATACCTAATTATATTATGTATACCTTGTTCTAAATGATTTTATATTTTTTTATTATTTTTTAAAAAAATTTCTAGTTACATAAGAGAAAAGGAGATGGAAGAGGAAATCTTCATGCAGAGGCGTGAGGAAGAGGGGAGAGGAAAAGAAAGACGGAAAGCCCTACTTGAGAAAGAGGAACGTAAATGGAAGGAGATAGAAGCTTCTCTGCTTTCCTCAATTCCTAATGCTGGCAGCAGAGAGGCTGCAGCCATGGCGGCTGCAGTGCGTGCAGTAGGGAGTGATTCTGTTCTTGATGATTCTTTTGCTCGAGAGAGGGTTTCAAGCATTGCCCGTAGGATACGTGCTTCACAGTTAGCTCGTCGTGCACTCCAGGTTGATTTACTTGAATGTTACTTCTGCTTGACGTTTCAAAAATTTTAAAAGTTTTCAGGTGATAATAAAACAATGTCATAAAGGTATTTACAGTCAGTTCCTTGTCCCTGGGTTTTGTATTTGCATCCTAGAGATAAAATAATCTATACTATGATATTTATGCACGTTTTTAGATGGGTTAGCAACTACTGTTTTAATTTGAAGGTTATATAGCAATGCATGCTTGGAGTGGCTAGAGTTGTGTCAGCTAGTTAATTGCTTATTCATCTGCCAGTGTTTTTCTCTTGGTTATCACCAACGTATGAAATTTTCAGTGTTTGGATGTGTTTGCTGGTATTGTCTATTATAGATAATGAGAATAGTTCTTCTTAATATGCTTAATTAATGTAGTTCTGATTCTTGTGACTATTTAATATCTTTGGCAGACAGGAGTTACAGGTGCCATATGTGTTCATGATGATGAACCAACAGCAAGTGGTAGGCATTGTGGGCCAATTGATCCTAGTCTATGTCAAAGTCAAAAGGTTAGCTTCTCCATTGCATTAATGATTCAACCTGAGTCTGGTCCAGTTTGTCTGTTGGGGACTGAGTTTCAGAAGAAAGTTTGCTGGGAGATTCTGGTGGCTGGTTCTGAACAAGGTATTGAGGCTGGCCAAGTTGGGCTTAGATTAATTACTAAAGGTGATAGGCAAACAACTGTTGCAAAGGAGTGGAGTATCAGTGCAACAAGTATTGCAGATGGGAGGTTTGACTTTTCTATTTATTTTATTGTGTCTTATGGTTGGTTCTCAAAAAATTTAAGTGCACATGTTTCTGAGTTCTAATTCTTGTTATTATGTTATTATGCCTATTATTGCTGATTGCTTTCAGTTGTGCATTTGGAAAAATGGTTTAACATTTGTGCTTATATGGTTTTGGTTTTATGAAATGCACGAGTCTTTTAAGACTATTTTACGCATGAGATGTTGGGGACAAAGAAAGTTCTTTTACTACGTACTTGACTATTTGTGCATTTCTAAATATGTTTTTAATTATTTTTTTCCTGTCATGACATTGCTGTTTCAATATGGGGCTACTTACTAATGTTTCTGGGTTAATAAATTATGATGCAGGTGGCATATTGTAACAATGACGATTGATGCTGAGTCAGGTGAAGCAACATGCTATTTAGATGGTGGATTTGATGGCTACCAGACTGGATTACCATTGTCTATGGGTGACAGCATTTGGGAACAGGGCACAGAAGTCTGGGTGGGAGTTAGACCACCTACTGATATGGATGCATTTGGAAGGTCAGATAGTGAAGGAGTTGAATCTAAGATGCATATTATGGATGCTTTTCTCTGGGGCAGGTGCTTAACTGAAGATGAGATTTCTGCTCTTTACACAACAATGGCTTCAGCTGATTTCAGTACGCTTGACTTTCCTGAAGATAATTGGCAATGGGCTGATTCACCATCTAGGGTATGTCCCCCCCCCCCCCCCCCCCCCAAAAAAAAAACCTCTGTTTTTACTCTTTCTCTCTTGGTACAAAAGAGGATTCAATTGAAATAGAAAAAAGAAACTTTAGAAGCAGAGGATAAGATGTCTTCCTCATGCTGCAAAAGCTCTAGCCTCTTTGTTATCTTCTTATCATTCTTAACTTTGCATAATTCTCTTTGATCTGCTTTGCTATTATATATAGTAAAATAAACGGTTTTTTAGCTTACATCTTGTTTGTTATAGTTGTCTAACCTTCTTTTCTTTTTTTCCCCCCTAATTTTAATTTTGCTTCCATCTAGGTTGATGATTGGGAGAGTGATCCTGCTGATGTAGATTTATACGACAGAGATGATGTAGACTGGGACGGGCAGTATTCTAGTGGGAGGAAAAGAAGGTCAGAACGCGATAATGTGGTGGTTGATGTGGATTCCTTTGCCAGGAAGTTTAGAAAACCGAGAATTGAAACACAAGAAGAAATTAATCAACGGATGCTATCGGTGGAATTGGCAGTCAAAGAAGCTCTCTTTGCTAAAGGAGAAACACAGTTTACTGATCAGGAATTCCCTCCAAATGATCAATCATTGTTTGTGGACCCTATAAATCCCCCAGCAAAGTTACAGGTTTTTCCCCTTTGAATTTTTATAATATAATTAGGTGAATTTTTATTTTTATTTTTTAAGTTACTACAAACTGACCTTTGCTTCCTATATAGATTGTTTCTGAGTGGATGAGACCCAGTGAAATTGTGAGACAGAACCGTCTAGACTGTCATCCATGCTTATTTTCAGGGGCTGCAAATCCTTCAGATGTTTGTCAGGTTTCATATTTTTCCATCTCACTTACAAGAATTTGGCTGTAAATGCTGGTTCTTGTATCTGTTTTATTAGTATTATGTTTTGCAATTTTTCTAACTAGTAAATTTGTGCATTGGATAGGGCCGGTTAGGTGATTGTTGGTTCTTGAGTGCTGTTGCTGTTTTGACTGAGGTTTCCCGGATATCAGAAGTGATAATTACTCCAGGATACAATGAGGAGGGCATTTATACTGTTCGCTTTTGTGTTCAGGTAGTGTGCATATGGTGTGAAGTTCACATAGATTGCTTTTTATTTTTTTTGGTCCTGCTTTACCTAGGGTGTGTTTGGTTGAGTGATGTAAAGGAGAAGGGAATATAAAATGGTGATTTGATGCATGGAGTAAAAAGGACAAGGGTATAATAGACATTATACAAACTATATAAAGAAAATATATTCATCTTGCGGTAAACCAAACAGAGCACTAGATAATGTTTTCAAATGACTAAGCATTTATGAAGCATGAACATTCCTATTATCAAGCATGTTGCTGTACTGGACATGGACATTGCCATGGCACATTAACATTTCTCATTGTCCAAGTATCTGTTAGAATGAAAAAAAAAAAAGAAGAAAAAAGAAACTCTTTCGGCTCAGACATGGCTGATCCAAAAAAATGGGGGAAAGCTAAAAAAAAGGGCCATATTGAGAGACTAGAAACTCCATCTTGATGAGATTGTAGGAGTTCTTTTCTAATTTCTTGGTAGTGAATGAATAGTTTGAATGCTATTGTTTAACATTTTATTTATTTAATAAGATATGTGAAAGATTATGGTGCAAGATGCTTAGAACAGAGGATGATGCTTGTTTTGTTGTTCTTTGAAAGAGGTCCTTTGAATGGGAAGCTTAAAATGTTAGGATTTGGATCACACACGGTTGTAAATTTGATGTGTTGATGTGTATGTATGTTCATGCTTCATAGCTGGGCATTCATTAAGATAGATAAAGCTTAGGGCCTAATTTAGTCAATAGCTATTGAGGCTGGTCAGTAGTCAGATTCGTTTTGCTTTTTCCATGTGCTAAGGGAGGTTAGTGACTCAATGAAGATAAATACCTGCTGTAGGAAGGATCCACATTAATAATTAATGGGTAAATTACTCCTTTCTTGAAAGATGTTTAAAATCGCACAGCCTTCCCTTTTATTATGAAAATATACACAAATCTCTCTTGAAAGCAAATGATGACCAAAATACCTTTTAGGATAATCTTTTTAATTAAATATATAACTTATTAGAAACTGTATTTCTTAAAATTTTATTTTAATGTTATTTACTTTGTGTTGAAAACCATCATTTAATTTTATTCTAAATTTAAAAATGTGACTATTTTATAAAGAATAAAATATAAAGGTATTTTGGTTAAAATAGGTGTAATAGTAGCTAATTTTTTGTTGCAAGAGAGGTCAATCTAGTGCATCTTTTGATGTCAAGGGAGAGGAGTATAATTTTTCAAAATAGAGAGGAAAGCTGTATAATTTGGGCATCTCTCAAGGAAGAGAAAAGTAATTTTTTTATAACTATTTTGTTATAATAAGGGATAATTTACTTAACAACTTGAGGATAAAGTATCATATAAGATGCATTCATTGATTCAAAGGTATCATTCAATCTAATTTATTGAAAGATTCTTATTTCTTTTGGGAGATCATATATGCCAACTATCTGTTATGAAGTTATTGTCATTTGTCACTTTTGGAAATCATCTGCACCTCAGTTAGCAAGGGTAATGGTGTGGTGTGGCTAGAAGGCCTTTGATTAGTTCTATTTTAGATTTATCAAAAGCCATATCTCGCTGCTTGCTATAGACATAACGGAAGCGAGTAAGATTAGTAGGGCTTGAATCTGAAGGTGTACTATTAAAGGTTTCCTTTACTTCTTCTGTTCACAGGGTTTTGGCATGCTTCAATCTCTATGTACATAAAAACATGTCTGGTCTTTGATATATGGTCTCCTGTCTCGAGAGATACCTGACATCTATTGTATTAGCTTCATGTTGCTTCTAGTTATTGCATATTTCATCTGGTTTGTGCTATAAATTTTTATAATTCTGGTATCTTAATTACTGCATTTTCTGGTTCCTGACATCTAGGGTGAGTGGGTCCCTGTTGTTGTTGATGATTGGATTCCATGTGAATCACCGGGTAGACCTGCATTTGCCACTAGTAAGAAGGGTAACGAACTTTGGGTCTCTATATTGGAGAAGGCATATGCAAAGTTGCATGGCTCTTTTGAAGCATTAGAAGGTGGGCTTGTTCAGGATGCTCTTGTTGACCTTACTGGTGGTGCTGGGGAGGAAATTGACATGAGGAGTACTGAAGCCCAGATTGACCTTGCAAGTGGTAGATTGTGGTCCCAATTATTACGCTTCAAGCAAGAGGGTTTTCTTCTTGGTGCAGGAAGTCCTTCAGGTTCAGACGTGCACATCTCATCTAGTGGCATTGTGCAAGGGCATGCTTACTCTATACTACAGGTAATGGTAGAAGATTTTATTTTATTTTTTCATTATATTCATAATCCTAATGAAATCTAATGATCATTAATGTGATACAATTTAGGTGAGAGAGGTGGATGGCCACAAATTGGTTCAGATCCGAAATCCATGGGCCAATGAAGTTGAGTGGAATGGCCCTTGGTCTGATTCGTCACCTGAATGGACAGATAGGATGAAGCACAAGCTGAAGCATGTTCCACAGGTTGTTAATTTCTACTTTCCTGTGGTGGATTAGTTTTATGCTTTGAACCCTTAGTATTTCTTTACAACAATCTGGATTAGTTCTTAAATTACCATTAATGAGCAAAATATTGCTTTTATACTATTGTCACCCTGTATTGTTAAGATTTGCTATCCCCAAGTGACATCTTTATCTAACTTTCTTAAACAGTCAAAGGATGGTATATTCTGGATGTCTTGGCAAGACTTCCAGATTCATTTTCGATCAATATATGTTTGTCGCATCTATCCTCCAGAGATGCGTTATTCTGTTCATAGCCAATGGCGTGGTTACAGTGCTGGTGGCTGCCAGGATTATGATACATGGCATCAAAATCCACAGTTCAGACTGAGGGCAACTGGGCAAGATGCATCGTTTCCAATTCATGTATTCATTACCTTAACTCAGGTATTTTAACATTCAGTAATGCTTATATTAGAAAAAGATGTCTCTTGGATTTATATAAACCTTTTGTCATCATATTATAGGGTGTGGGGTTTTCAAGAACAACAGCTGGCTTTAGAAATTACCAATCCAGCCATGATTCATTGATGTTCTACATTGGAATGAGGATACTCAAAACTCGTGGCCGACGTGCAGCTTTCAATATATACCTACATGAATCAGTTGGTGGCACGGATTATGTTAATTCTCGAGAAATATCGTGTGAAATGGTTCTGGAACCTGATCCAAAGGGATACACTATAGTTCCTACCACTATACACCCTGGGGAAGAAGCACCCTTTGTCCTCTCTGTTTTCACTAAGGCATCAATAACTTTGGAAGCTCTGTAGTGCCAGGGCCTAGGGATCACATTCTTGTTGGTTATCTTGTCCTTTGAGCTGATTGTTTACGATGCTCTGCAGAAGTTTCTTAAATGCTTGGGTTCTTGGTGGATCATATACATGCTCTGCTGAATCCCTTGCTTAGAATTATCGGGTATATTTACATTTTAGTAGTTTTTTGCGTTTTCATATATTAGTCAATATCTCATTGGACATTAGGTATTTGCAGGCTATGATGATGTGGTTCCTAACATCTAGGAATCGCTTATTCTTGGACTTGGAACGGAATCTATTGAAGAGACAAGAGGTAGGGCTACGTACGAATGCTTGGTGACAAAACCTCTAGTGTTTGCTTCTGCCAGCAGCATCGAAGGGGCTCTCGGGGTGTTTATTTTGTAAATAAAAAGTGGTACTATAAGGGGGTATACTTGTAACCATTTAATCAAAAGGGGAAAGGAGATAGCTCAGTATGAATAGGAAATTACTAACGCCTAGGTCCAGGGGGTATAGTCAAAAGCTTTGAGAGAACTGATTGTAAATTCAACCGCAGTTTTGACAGTTGCAAAAATTTGTACAAAACATTTTTTTATTTCAAGTTGTAATACAATTGGCTATTTAAAACACATTACATTCGTGGCAATTTGGACAGATATTCCTACATCTGATAATATTTTGACAAGTTTCGGGTGTTTTTCTAAACAAATTTGCAAGATGTAATTAATTGAGTTCCAAGACTATGGCCTTTATTTTTCAAATTTCATATGTTGGCAGATCTGATGGTGCCCATTAAAGAATTATGTGGACGGGTGTAATTAATAATGACCTATTGTGCAATTAATGACTTTGAAATGTATTGATAACCAAGGATGCAATCAGTAATAATCGCTTGTCGTGTTGATAATTGACTGCTTATAGGTTATTAATATTATAACCAATGTTACTAGCACATTTGAAGAATTTTCGATGTGAGAAATCAGTACTAATTGTTTTGTTGCACTTGATTTTTTAATGTGTACAGAAGGATGCACTTCTTACATTTAGTTAATTTATACTTATTTTTGCTAGGGCACAGGGGAGTGTACTTTATTAGTCGTAGTTTATGTTTATTCCTTTATATGTAGTTTATTAGTTTACGTTCAATTGTTTCATTGGGATATCCAAATAATTCCTTTTGTAGTGAGGCAGGATCGCCCTTCAAGGAGCAATTTTAGTGGGCGGGACTCATGACAATTAAGTAAAAATTAATTAGTAAACATCACGAGTTTTTTGTTTTTGGGAAACCAACAAATTAAGTGTTAATAAACATATTCCAGGAGATGGAGGGAAACATGAAAGCATCCATAGATTGGCACAAATTCTATCTTTTTTGGTCGTTCGTCTTTGATGTGAGTCTGCTTATTGGTTAACTACAAGATTTCAATACTAATCAGCACATTTATATCTACGGATCAAATCCATATACATTAAATTTCTAAAACTATTAGTTAGGAGAATGGTGATATGACTGAGCCTAGGCATGCTTAATAAGAGTCACCTTCATACAAATCTTCCTAAGCCTCCATTGTTTAAAGGGCCTTGTGCTCTCTTAAGCTTTGGATTATATATATATATATATATATATATCAATTGATACATTGTCAATAAAAAAATATTTTCACATCACTAAATAGTTATTTACAAGATAAATTTTCTACCAAACTGATCCCCAGATTATAAGTTGCGGTCATTACTTTCATATCTAACATTAATCCCTACAATAATGTTTTAAAATATATAAAATTATAAACGGTTTGATTATATAGTTAATGTTATTTAATTATTTTTAAAATTTAATTTTCCATATTTGACATATAAAACCAGTACGACAAGTCCATCTAATTTAACCCGCCCAAAAAAAAGAAAACCTTTCTAATAATAGAATAGATGAGTGTAAATGTCTCAATTTTTTCATAGGAGAAAATTCTTCCTCCTGTGTATGTATCCCAACAATTACAATCGGTTGATAGGCATATTAGAGAAACTTTGAATGGAAGATCTCATAGGCTTCAGCTATTGAGTTGAGAAATCAAAATAGTAAAAACGAACACAGTTCTAATCGCTTCAACAAAAGATGGATCCCAACTAAGAGTTTATTGGGAAAATGTACGTGTCTAGTTGATAGTGGTATCCTTCTTACACTAGTTGAAAAAAGAAAACAAGTAGAAACTTGAAGCAAATCATTGGGTGATTCATCATTAGAGAAGGCCTTACGAGATGCTTTGAAGAAAAAAACTAAAGTATATAAATCAGAAACAACAAAACCCAAGACAAGCACTTAAAAATCCAAAAGTGCAATGACAAAAACATAGCGTAGATATGATGTAAAAGAAAACTCAACGGTAACGACGAAGAGAGAGGGTGTTGTTTCTCTTCCAGGTGGCCCTGCGAGATGGACGAGCTTTGTGGTAGAGATGTCCCCTGCCACGTAAGCCCCTGTATTTCTTGCCAGCAGATGTAAGGCCTCGGAGCTCCCTGTGCTTGTGGACTGGGTTGCAGAGCCAATTGATTCTTGGGTCATTGCGAATGGCGTTGTGCGCAACATCCACCAGGATGATCTCGTAGTACTTGTAGGTTGAATCCTGTATTCGCAACAGACGAGGTTAATGTAGATATAGATGAATGGAGATAGATTTGAAAATAAAAAACACAACCTCATTGACCCAGTAGGAATTCAGAACCCTGAGGCCACCCAACTTGCGGCCAGCTCGTTCCTCCGCAACAGACCTCTTGCTGCGTTGGAATTTGAGCTGGGTAACACCTTGATTGGTAGGTTTGCCATAGACAATACCCTTGGGAACAGGCCTCTTGCGACCACCCCTCCTCACACGAACACGGTAAACCACATAGCCCTGCTTAGCCTTGTACCCTAAGCGACGAGCCTTGTCAGGTCGGGTGGGCCTTGTAAGACGCACGATCGATGGCTGCTGACGGTACTCCCAGCACCTCACTCTCTGCAAGAATCTCATCACATCTGACTGCTTCTTCCGCCATAACTCCGATACGTACTTGTAAGCCCCTGTTTGTTCCACCATAATTATCATTTTCCATTTCTACTCATCAACGAGCGAAAAAACAACATAAACGATAGAGCGTACCCATTTTCTCAAATTCGGAAGTAGGCCGCGATTCGCAGGGACTCAGCAGAGCTAGCCAGCTAGGGTTTTAGCTTATAACGGAAGACCGAGGGAGTTGTGTTTCCATATGGGCCGGACAATGTCTCTATTGGGCTTTTTTGGCGTTTATGCTTTGAGATTTGACAACCACACTCCTATCATCTCTACCTTTTGGATAAGGTTGGACAAGAGTAATCATAAAACAAACCATTTGAAGAAAGGCCCTCTCTACTTCTAATTCTTCCAATGTTCTGTAGATATTCTAGAGCACCAATTTGAACCAAAACCCTCTCACACCTGTAATTATTTATTTCTGGTTGTTCTTCAAATATAATTTGTGTTACTAGTGAGTGATATAGTGAAAAGTAGTGTGATAGCTAGTAAGACTTTTTAAATTTAAACATGTAACCAAAAAAAAATATAATTTGTATCAAATCACAATGAATAGTATTAAATAATAAAAATTAGAAAACGGTGGGCCATATTTGGAAAATGCATTGATGGGCGGTGAATCAAGAGCCAACATATGATCATCAAGAAAGCAATAAACAAAAATGGACAGCCCATAATGCCAAAACAGTAGTTAACACACAGCAAATGGCTTATGTGTGGGGACCCATGGTGACAGCTGTATGGCATCATGCCAAATAATACAACTTTGTTAACTTGCTTCCCTTAGTTTCTTGTCTTCCTATAAATATCCCCCATTGCCACTACTGCACAAGCATCACGGAATTCTAGAGCTTTAATTCCCTTCCCTATAAAGCTCAGACCAAAAAAAAAAAAAAGACGTCCTTGTTCGTAATTTGAAATGAAGTGTATGACGATGAAGCTATTGATAGCAGTGTTAGTGGTTGTAATGGCAGTGTGCTCAGTGCAGAAGGCGGCTGCAGCTGACGGTCCAGCTCCTAGCCCAGCATCTGATGCTCCTATATTCCTTCCCACCTTCTTTGCATCTCTAGCTGCCCTTGCTTTTGCCCTTTTCTTCTCAGCTTAATTAATTATCACCCATCCACCTACATAATTAGCATGTTTCATATTTTTTGTTTGGGTGTGTTCCTGATGTTGTTGCATAATAATTTCTGAAGGGGTAGTTTCCTCTCTGCCTGTTTGCCTGTAGATGTTGATTTTAATTTATGTTTTGGTTGTATTCTTTCCTTTTTTTTAATAATCCCTCATTTGTATCAGTGATTCATTTAGTAATATAATGAGTTTTACTTGTCTATTCTGTTAGATCTTTGTATTACTCTACTGTCTATTCCATTATACCATCATTCATCCCAACGGGGAATTATTTGTTATTTTAATAGAAAGAAAATGGAGTGACTTGGTTTGGAAGTGTGCTGCTCTGAGCTGTAGTACTTGCAGGTTGATAGCAATAGTGGGCCCACTTTCTTATTTATATATTAGGTAATAGCTAAGCACACCTTGTGAATGTTGTGGACTACAAGTTCATGGAATTTGAGCCTTCAAGATTTCCCTTAGAAACCGCAATTAAAGCTTAGGAAGCGGACAGATTTTGGAATGGTAAACTGAATATTGTCCCCAGCGTCTGCCTTGACTAATGGAAGGAACTAGAAGCATTTAATTATTATTCCCAAATCCCACTTGTGATTGCAGTTTGTACCCCCTTTGTTTTGTTCCAAGAGCTATTAGTATCTAAGATATCGGTTCCCATAGAAATGAATAGTTCACATGACATGATGAATGTGGGTTCAAGGTCCAGAAGGTAAAATCATTCTTCTTTTGCTTCAATTGATACTTGGAAGCCATTCAGCAACCCTTGCTCCTAGCACACCAGTTTAATTTAATAATGTTTGGTTGGAAAAAGCTTCCTTGCAGTTTCTCCCCGCTGCTCCTTCTGGAGGCGATGCTGATTTTCAAGTTGAAAATGAGAAAAAAGTAGAGTTGCTTGACGTATAAAATGCCACATCCCTGTTGACAATTGGCTCTCTAGAAGGCAATTATAAGAAAGTAATAATCTAAGAGGGTATTACAGCAAAAGCAGTTATGATGGCAACATCTGAACTACACAGGGTCCCCACGAAAACTGCTCTTTAAACTGCCTCTATCCCTCTCTTAAGTTCGTTTTACTTGCTCAAAGAACGATGGAATTCTTATATTGTGTAATCATGAATATTATAATATTATGTCAAAAATGACTTCATTGATTTAAAAATATTTTATTAATATATCTAACCATATGAAAGAATTACCACTAAATTTGTAGAAAGTAGGAGGAATTAGAATTTTAAGATTGCTGAACCACCTCAAAAAATTTAAAAACTCTAACGTCGCCGTGCAAACCCATAAGTCAATCCCACTGCTGATGTTTCACGCCACCTCTGTATAAATTTCCTCGCCGATGCCTCCCCGTCTAAATTATTTCGCCATTGCATCCCTTTGTCACACCTTCAGCACCTCTCTCTAGTCCAAGATCTCATACCTTCATTTTCCTCAAATCTTCTAGTTCTTTCCATCTCCCATCTTTAACTGGTCTAGTAAAGCCAAACCTCGCCGGAGTTCTCTCTCTACCGGCTTCTCTAATTTAGTTGCTCCTAACTGCCACCTTCCATTTCAAATCCTACAGTGAATGGCTTGTTATCTGTTCCGGGGTTTCCATGACTGATCCAAAAGGTGTCCTCATATTTTGACGGACAAAAATGTTTAAAAAGAGTATGCCGCACAAAACTAAAAATTTGTAGGGTTTTTAATCAACTTTAAAAATTGGTCTGGGTAAACTTTACTACCTTCTAAGTCGAAGAATTTTTTTTAAAAAAACCTTTTTAGATCAAAAGAAGTATACTAGAAAAGTTGTCCATCTCCGATTCCAACGCATGCTATAACATTAAACGAACAAAACCGAAATCTCTACCCAAAAAGAAAAAACAAAAACAAAACGAAGCACTTAAATAGTCAGTCGCCAGGATTCATATCATTAATTCATCATAAGGCACATGAAATAATCATGGCCAGCAGATCAAAATGGTATAAATAGTTAATAACCATTTTTTGTCTCAAAAATCATAATTACAGTGGAAAAATTCCGCAGCCCCCACTCCTACCATAAAGGCTAGAATCAACTTCTATCAATTTACCCTAACCTGAGTTAAAATCAGCTTTTCTATGAATACATTCTCCACAATTTCCATTCATATCTACAATTGCTGAAGCTACTTCTTCCTAAAACACATCAGCGGGCTTTACATTTAATTTACATAGAACCAGTGGACCTAGTAACTAGTATGATATAGTCTATTCAGAGCTCCTTAGTTGTAAGGGTTTATTGGCATCATTGTAGTCAACCTCGAGTCAGGACTCAAGACTTCTCTGACTGCTTAGAGAGCTCTTTATCAGCAAAATGAAGAAGTCTCCTTAGTCTTAAAACCATGTCGCAATGGAAAGGAAGTGCTGTACGTCGCTCTAAGTATGCTGGGCTCACAGTCATCCATGACAGGGCATGCAACTCTGCTGCAAGAGACTCGAGAACCAAGTGGGTCTCAATCTCAAAATCTTTAGCTTCCCAGCTTACACTTCTGCCACCTTGCTTGTTAACTCCTCGGATAATCTTTTCTTGGTTGATGTTAGTACCTCCATAGTAATCAATGAGGCTCACTGAAAGTACGGAAGGCCATTCCTCTTTCAGGTTGCTTCTACAGTCCTTCCTCATGGAGGGTACAGCTTTTGAAACCACAAATCCCGTGGAGAGAGGAAGAGCAGAGCCCTTGCTGTGAAGCAGATGAGCCAGTGGTGGAGATTCCGCAGTAAGGCATGTTGGAAGCTGAAGAGCTGTTGGAGGAAGGAACCTCATACTGGGAGAAGGAATTAGAATATACGCAGAAGATGTAGAACCAAGAGACTTCACCGGAGTAAAACCTTCAATGTAACCTAAAATAGTCATCCCACTACCACTTTGAGTTCCTCCTGCAAAAGTTTTGCTTTTATACTCTCATGAAACAACTTCAAAATCAAAATAAACGTTTAAATATGAATCAATCTCACTTGAATATCAAAACTCACAAATTATTCTGGTTTTTTATGCCTTGCTTTTCATCAGTTATACATGTGCAATAATAACTTTTTAATTCGGAATAGCCTATACTCTAGCATGAATTGCTTGTCCTTGGTTGTGTGATGCAATCCAACTCTAGCTGTGAAGCCCAAGTAGTATACTCTACTCAATAAAAAGAAAAGAGAAGGAGAAAAAAAAATAAAAGGGGGGGGGGGGGGGGGTTCAACTGCTCAGGTCTAACTATTCTTGGTAGACAGCAGTAAAAGCTCATTCTAGCAAAATACTAATTGATTTTTGTTTCAATTTACCCTAGAAACAATTAATCCCAGAAGCCCCATTCTGCAGGTACCGCCCAAACAGCCAGCAATTTGACTAGCATTGATACTCTCAAGTCAGTACAGATGACTAGAGAGGTGCAATCAGCTCAAAATTGGGCCTTTTTTTTTTAAGTTTTAAATCTCAAATTGTAAGTTTGAAGATAAAAATTAGAACTCAGAGATTAAAAATTATAACTGAGAAAAAATTACACTTCAAAAATTTTAACTATGCTAATTTTCCCTCATAGTTATAATTTTTGATCTTCCAGTTCCAATTTTTATCTTTAAACTTACAATTTGAGATTTAAAACTTAAAAAAAAGAAGAAGGCCGCCCAATTTTAAGCTGAAGGCACCTCTCCAGTCATCCATACTGACTGGAGAGGATCCATGCTACAATTTGACCTTTCAAACTCATCTTATGGCTTCCAAACCACTATTGTTCCCACACAGATCCAATTCACCTTTAATCAACCTATCTTCTACACCTAATCCACCCAAGAAAACCATAGGTCTTAAATCCTGAGCCTTTCACTCTCTTAAGTCACCTACATAATTTTATGAGTCTAGTAGCCAAACAAAGGGACTTCAGTCTCTCTCCCCCCCGCCCCAAAAAAAAAAAAAAAACTAATATGCACATTGGAGTCGCAATCTGGAGAAAACATCTAGCCGTAGCTTATTATGTACATATTCTTGGAGATTCGATCCATGTGAATATATATATATATAAAGATTTTAGGCCCCATGCCCTTGGTCGGACAGAAATATCACTCAAAGTTTGTTTTTTCCCAACCAATGACTAGCATCTATGCAGTTTAATGGAATAAGAAATGAGTCGAATTGGAAACAAACTCATTGCTTATAACTCACCAGGAGAAGATGAATCAGCTGGTAGAACAAGCTGTAATGAATGGTCCAATGAAACTGAAACAAAACTGATGCTTTGTGCCCAATTAAGCAAACCCCTTGAGTTGTCAACCATAAAATGCCCACCTATAAGCTGCTTTCTTGCAGCAGGTTGCCCTAAACTGCCTTTCATAAAACCAGAGGCTTTGGCATGAGGGCTATACAAAGGACTAGGTGAGGAAGGAAGAGTTCTTTCTGGGATCAAACTCATCTCTGGCTGTTGCAAGGAAGTACCATTACTAGTCGCAGACATCCCATCAGACATAGATCGACGCAGTTGTAGGGGCCATCTTTTCATCTCAGATCCCCCCACCGAGTAAATGGCTTTCTGCCACTCTGTTTGAATTATTTGGCAAAGTTAATAAATAGAAAAGTGCATGTAACAACAAACATGAGAAAGAAATGAGTAAACTGCTATCAACTATAATTGAGCAATATTGACCATTAAACATAAAGAAAACACATATACAACTAATGAAAAAGCATAATGCCAATTTGTCAGAACCAAAGACATACTACTAAATGTTACTGATGACAGGATGAAGCCTAAATATGTCTCCACAAGTGATGGCATGCTGGAAAGATGTATACTAACACACCAGTGCGTTACACATGCATGATATATAGCTTGAAGGTTGGACCAGTTCCAACGATGCTTAAAGATAGACATTCATATACATCTTGGATGATGCCTCCACAACTTATGATAAAATTTATCATTTTCAATAGAGCACCAGAGTTCATTTTGATAAAGTAAACTGCTGATGACCCAATAATAATAATAATAATGATAACAACAACAACAACATAGAATTAAATGAAGGAATATTACTAGTTTGAACATAAAGCAACAGAGATGTTATCCTATCTTTCTCTGTTCATCTTTTTACAAGCGTCCCTTTAATCCACTATCAATTTTTGTGAACGAACCTGAACTAATTTTATTATTATAACTATGTTACTCACTTGTTTTCATATGTTGCTTCACAACTCTCATTTATGATTAACTAGTGTGGTAAGATTGGTATGGCCAATGTCAGATATTTTGAGATAATAGTTAACAAGGTACTCAAAAAGAAACCTCCAATTTCTGTACTTAACAAATGGTAGAGAACAGAGCATAGAGAAAGAGAAGAGAAAAAATTATGTCTTCTTACCAAGGTACTCAAGCTCATAGAAACCTCCAATGCGTGATATCACAAAATCTCTAGGCTTGGCAACACCAGTATCAGGAGAGGAACAAGATTGAAGTATATGACAGCCTTGCTGCAGAACTTGTACAAAAAGGCACTGCAGACCCTTTGTATCCTGCCTACTGCTAATTCCACCAAAGGGGAAAATATTGCTGTCTAGTAATTCTCCTCTTGAATCTGTCCAGATGCATACAAGCCAACGCCAGTCCTCTGTCCATCCATAGCAGCAATGTAGACTTGAAGGAGTCCTCTGATCAGGCTCAGATCCATCAAGGCTTGAAGCAGAATCCACATTTCCTGCTGTACTTGCATTCTGCATATAGTTCCCACTACTGTCATCTGCCAATACCTTTGAAGATTCTGAAGTGGGGCTACCAATAACTGAAACACCATGTTCTAGAGAACCAGGTTCAGCAAGAATGAAAAGGGGTTCAAACATGTAACAGCTTTCATCTTGAAGATAGTAATCCCCAGCTCTACTTGGGTCACAGCTCAGTCCCCCAGTCCTTGTTGGTTGCCAAGAATTATCCCAAGAACTAGACCTCAAGCTAGCATCAATATCACCCTCTCTTGGAAGTGGATGTCCTGTTATTCGAGGACCAACACAATCCTTCCACATCCCAGAAATGGGAGAAGCCATTTGTGTCAAAACTGAATGAGATTTGCTTGAAAATGCTGAGGGAGCAAAATCGTTAGAGGATCCCCGTGAAATTCTACGAGCCTTGCTGTATACTGTAAAGGCAATCTCTTTCAAAATGACACGCTCACCCAGTGACGGATTTGTGACTTTGAATATGGAATCAACTGTCACAATCTGCAGCACCAATTTTGGAATGCAAAACCCAGAGAGTGCAATGATATTAGATGCTGAAGCTTCATCAACAGTAGCCAGGCCACTTAATGCCTTCACAACCTGACTATGCAGTGCAGATCTTCTATCTCTATCTGACTGTTGGACAACTGATCCAATGGCAACAGAAGATTCAATCACAGTTTGAAGAATTGCTGTTGGATCAGGGAAAGGGCATACCACATAGATTACCTATATACAAAGACAAAAAAATTGATTAGAAGAAGAAAGAAAGAAAGAGATACACAATGAGAGAGTCATTTCTCTGCTATGAATCATGTCATTGGCTGTTAAAACCTTGACATGATGTTAACAAATAGGGCTACTGAAGTCAGGTTTTTTCAGTTTTTATATGGAACATCTTTTGGAGGAATGAAGAGAGAAATAACAGTAAGACAGTTAATCCTCCTATCATAAGAAGCAAAGCCTAAAAAACATTAGCTCAGAAGATCTTTCCAATCCCTTTGTAAATCCATGAGGGAAACCCTTCTAAAAAACCATGGGAGGACCATACATGGAACATTTATTCTGCCAGATATAGTAATGTAGGGTAACTTCCCGTGGGTTATATTATGGAACATTTATTCTGCAGTTCTAAGCCATTGAACCCAGGCACTTACCATACATGAACTGTTGCTTCCTTCATTTGGGTTTGCAGAGAAGCATGGGCCAAGCTTCAAAGCTCTTAGAGCCTTTGAAAGAGACTTCAGATAACTAGTCAGGTCCCAACCATTAGATAGAGAGAGAAAGTAATCACTTATTGAACCAACAAGCGATGCATTGCTGCTCTCAATCTTCATTGATTGTGGGGAATCAAGTAAAACAAAACCACAGGACGACAATTTCCCAGACTCTATCTCCATCTGATTCCCTAAACCTTGAGGCGAATGAGTTCCCAGCTTGCATATCTCATAGACTGAAAAGAATGGAAGTATAGTAAGAGTGATAGAACAATTCAATGGGCAAAATGGGGAGAAGGACAAAATGAGATGAATCTTTATTGATTAATCAGGATGCATACAAATCTGGAAGTATTCTGTTGGCAAACCATAGATCTATTGTTAGATGTAAAAAGGCTCATATGAAAGACCAGAAACACTAAGGGCTCGTTTGGTACGAGGGGTTAGGTTTTGATGGAATAAGAATGGGAATGGAAAGGAATCTTGTACCCCATAGTTATGTTTGGTATGATGGAAAAAGAAATAGGAATATTTTTATTTTTTTTTATATTTAGTTAGATAAAAATGACATAAAAATAAAATGAGAAGAGAATTAAAAAATTAAAATATTTTTAATAATTATAAAATATAATAAAATATTTTATTTTTAATTATCAATAATAATAAAATAACATGTTAATTTAAAAATTTATTTTTAATTTACTTTTAATAGAAAAAAAAATATTTGAAGAAAAATAAAATAATTTTAACTTTTTTTCTCCTACTCAGTAAAGCTCTCCCCTACTCAATAAAGTTCTCTCCCACTGCAAAACAAAGGAATGGACTCTCCCATGTTAGTGGGAATGTTGTCTCCCAGGAAAGAGGTCTCCTGCCTACCAAACAGGTTTTTCCTTCAATCCCACTCCCTTTCCCTCTCCATCACTCAACTCTCCCGCAAACCAAATGAGCCCTAACTGTTTTAGGCACATCACACAGCCCCATATTTGAAGGATAGTTTGATTCACATACAAAAATATGAACATCAAGCAACAGTTCGCATAGTTAAATTGTAGCATAATCAACTTGACTCACCTGTTCCTAGTTGTTGGAAAAAATCAGAAGCAGCACAGGTAAGGGGATCAATGTCTGGACATACAACATAATATGTAATCTGCAAAAATAATCCATATAATGACGTGTGAAATTCAGTTCTTGAACTTATTATTCTTAACTCTAAAGGTAATTGAAGTTCAACATATAAAGTAGAAAACAAGGCATATAGCAGCAGCAGTAATTATTTATGAACTTACAGGTTTTTGTAGAGCATAGGGTTCCAGAGGAGCCTTTTCCCAGTGCTGTAAACAGTTTGCTGATGTTTTGAGCCAATCATCCTGATACCTGTGGGACATATTAATCGTAAGTTCCTAAAACACGTATTAACATCCAAACTTTACACTATCAGATGCCATCTACGCTACCTAACTTGTAATTTACATGAGAGGCAAGGTAGAAACATACTAAAGCTCAATTAAGGTTTGTCTATTACTTAATGAACATAAGCCTAGACGCAGGCTGCATAACTAAATGACAGAGGCTTTTGATTTGATTTTTGCGCTAGGCATCCTTGATTCTCTTAAAATTTCTAGTTCTCCTGATGTTCAGATATGGACCTTAGAATGTCTAAGATTTCTCACTTGTAGACTTTATTTCACTTTTAATTCTGATTTGTAAAAATAGACCTCAGACCCTTCCACATTTTTCACTTATAAATCTCTCTTCAATTTTCTTAATCTGAAATCCTTCATTCATAATGCTTCCCCTGCAACTTATTTTTGGAAAGGTTATATCTCCCTCCTAAGGTTAAAGAATTTTGTTAGGTAATCAAGAGACTTCTGTCCTAGGTAATGATAGTAGGATACATTCCAGCTTGTCCTCAAGCATAAATGATGAAAAGGCCACATACCCTACAAGTATAGAAGGAAATGGAAGAGCAATAAGGGTAGGTTTTAGCCGGGAACTAGGCTGCTGCTCTGACTCTGAATTTGCAATATCTTGGCCAGTTCTCCTTTGGGAAGTCTCATCCACCTTGGCACCATCCATCATGCTGGACACTGTACCCAACAGTCAATTTATATATTAGTATTACCGAAAATCAAAACTTTTACTATTCATGTGTAAGCAAACTTCTACCCTTAAGGCTAGATGATCCACCAACAGATGACTGGGATGGACTCATTGGTTCTGAAGAATCCCTACATTCACTAATGCTGGACTCAGCAGAAACTCCATCAATTATGTTTCCAGCATCAATTGATTGATTGCGTCCTTTGCACCAATCAGTCACAGATAATGGCCCTTCCAAATTCGAAAATGCAGACTTTAAGGCTGTTTTGATGTCAGACTGCAGCAAACTTATCACAGTTGATGCATGAACCTGAAATTTTAGATTATTGCCATGAATAATATCAGAAAATGATAAAGAAAACAATTAACAATATAGGATGCAAAATATTGGTTCAGGCAATGTAACCAAAAGTACTATTGAAAGTAGTAGTGATGAATGACAAATATGAGCTACAAGAAAGGGAAGGACAAAATGTACAAACAAAAAATATCAACAGTATAAGGTTGCAAGATACCAAAAATGTTAATAAAACAAATAAATCTTAGGACATGTCCCAGAAATGAGAAAAAAAATTAGTACGCTCAGTTAAGGTATTCTGATATGAATAGCTAAACACATGCTACTCAAATTGTGAGGAATAAGCCCAAAGATAGAATTGTAACTGTCACAGAAAATGAAGTCCACATTTCTGTAGGAACACCAAAATTACATTTACACAATCAAGAATACATCTGACATACTTTTTATTAGCTTCAACATATCTTATAGTTAGTCCCTAACAATTGATGGCATATGCTTGTCAGACTGATAGTCATGGATAACAATTCTCCACCTTCCAAATGCTATGGAAGTCACCAACAAACAGCATGACATCATAACAGCTTTTTTCTTCAGATACTTAGAACCATCTAACATCAGTCAGTGAATATAAATGAATGTCCTCATCAAATCAAGGATTCCAAATTCATCAGCCTTGCAACTGAGATATTTCAACAATCTATTAGAAAAAATTATTTCAAAACACCCAGCTTACCTTAGCATTAGCACTTCACTTTAGTTCTATGTCAAAAGACCCCTAATCCCTTAAAGAGGTAGAGACAAGTGGCTCAAGGTTTTATAAATAGTACCAGAGTCCAGAAGAAGCATTTTAAGAGCATATATTAGAGAAACTTACATCGGCAGAAAGTGGATCCACTAACTCCACACCCGCAATGTCCAGCGAATGAGAAGAAGCCAGAGTTCCCCCACAACCAGCATGGACCATGGAAGGCCCACAACAAAATCCACGCCTCCACTGTTCTTGTAATGCAAGCCAACCATAAGGGCCATCAACACAATCAGCATCCAATGCTAAATCAACAAAAGATATAGCTTGTTGGACAAGCAATGCAATTCCATCAAGAAGCTCCTGAAGTGGTTGCCTTTGACCATAAGAAAGGATACCTTCTTCATTGAATGAATTATGAGGAAAGGATGAAGCAACATCCATGTTAGGTGAATTCGAAGATTTTACAACTTTTGAAACTCCCACAGTGCGCCAGACACCAACAGGCGCATTCAGGTGGCCATCAAGCATTCCTCCATCAATATCACCTGCAATTCTGACCGGTATATTTTCTTTCTTCTTCACCTCATACTTGCTGGATATGTTGTCTGTGGATGTACTTGGGTCACCAGGTAGCTGATTCAATGTATCACCGACTGACCAACTCAAACCAGCAGGAATGACGTTATTGTAAGACAGGAGAACATGCCGTAGCCTGCACATCAAAGCTTGAAACAATACACATGCAACATCAGTTGCCAACAAAGTCTTTGCAGATAGAAGGAAATGCTCTGCTTCAAGTGTGGCATCAGTCATCTTCCTTTGGACAGATTTGACAACAGCATTAGAGCCAATGGTTGATAACGAAGGTGGCACGATCCCCTCAGATTTAGCAATGCTTTTATCATTACATGTAATTGATCTTTTATCATCTACCTCTTTCTTGCCCTCCATGTAAGTGTAGTAATTTTTTGAGTGGACACCCATACTAGTATCTTGTTTACCAGAACATGCTTTTGTATTAATTGTCATGCCATTCTTCCCATCTGATCCTTCAATGCAGGGAGAAGAGGGTGGTGCTGCACCATATAAGTAACTGTTTGAACTTGAATTTAAACTCTCCGCTTTTCGAGATTCAGGGAGATATGGGCTTCTGAATAATGTTGTTGAGATCTCACTAGTAGGGGTCTCAACAGCTCCAAATTCAGGAGCAAATGTCATCATTGCTTCAGCTTTCATTATATGATCAAACTCCCCTGAAGAAGACATGGGAGTATGATCTGCTTGACCCAATGACAAGGTATTATTCAAGTTGTCTTGAGTTTTGCTGAGACATTCCTCAATGGGTGCTGGGGGAGGTGGATTAAAGCTCTCAAAGGAAGGAAACCCAACAGGCAAAAGCATTTGACCTGAAGCATCCACAACTCCAACTGGACTGCTATTAACATCACAATCCGGGGCAGAAAACATAAGTGCCTGAGATTCTGCAGTTCCTGGGGGCTTTTTCCAACCAAAGATCAAAATAAGATTCCAGCATCTTGGTACAAGAATAGAAGGATACTAAAGAAATTTGGGGTATCCAATGCTCTAATGTTAAAGAAATAAATCTGAAGAAACTTCAGAATTTGGCACAACTTATAATGCAGTCAATGAAAGATAGTTTTGTTTATAAAATTTATTTCTTAAAAGAAATAAGTTTCTGCAAGAAATAAGTGAAATAAGGTACTTTATTAAAAAAAAATCTATAATTAAAGAAAACATAAAAATAGGAGTATAAGATATCCTCCATTTCTTTTAAACAAAGACACTAAAAAAAAAGATAACAGCAAAAAAATCAATCTCATAAGCACAATAAGGCTCTCCAATTCCTCTGAATATCTAAACAGGAGATTCTCAATTACAATCAAAGGAACATTCTATCATAGCAAACAAATGGAATGTACAACTGTAATTGAATGTAGATTTAACCATAAGAGAACTAAATTTTTCCTGTTTCCAATTATAACGAAATAAAATCCAAAACAAACATAATTACACTAATTTTTTTCCTTTTTATTTTTTAAAATAAATTGAATAGAGTCAAAAGCTAGATTTTTAACATGTGATCTCACGATTCTGTTTGAGAGAAAATAGGTGGTCGTAAATGCTGAAGACTCTAAATGCAACATATTTGAATGAGGAGTTTGCAATTTAAACAGTTTGAATGGGGTCTGTAACGTTTAAACATGGAATTACTAATGACTATTATGCAACTTGGGCTTTAGGGGAAGAAAGAATGGACATCACAAGAGGGAATATCCTTCATATAGTAGTGAAGATATCCAGATACCTCTCCAAAAGGCAAAAAATCATTTTCAAAGAAGTCACCAAAATCACCAAACTCAGATAGAAGAGCTTGAATATCCATTTCCATGCCTCTATCATCATCGTCCCAATCCCAATAAGATCCCATTTGCTCATTTCCAACTCGTGTAATGGCTGAATTGTTAATTTCCATGGAACCAAAATCAGACATGTAAGCATCTTGCACAGAAACATTTGTAGTAGTACCCACTTGACTTAGTGATTCAGCCCCTGTTCGAGACCGTTTGGAACCCTGCACAGACATTTTTTAGCTCAATTCCACAAAACTAAGATCAGCAATCAAGAAAAGTAAGATGGGTCCATTCTTCATGAAACCTAAAATAACGTAGTAAGAGAGCCCCCATCATATAATTTGAAGAATCTTTGACATCTTTTCTAAGAAAAATTATTGCAAAAATATTTTTCTCAATTTTTTAAAATCATCCTTTAATTATCTTCTTATGCATCAACCACAGCTAACTTATTCAAGAAGTAAGAATATATGCATTCAATAAAAAAGGATTCAAAAAATGGCCTCAGATGGCACATTTCTTAATTTGAATTCTGACACATAAGATCAACGTCCACAGAAAACCAATTAGTGCACAAATAATCAAAATCACTTTTCCAAACAACGATGAAATACCAATTTGGGGCCATCACTTTCCAACTGATCACCCGAAGACACCACAGATTGTCTACATGTTAAAGAATCAGCATCTGCCTCTAGTTCACTTGGTCCTGCAGTCTTGAAATCACTATCACTAGAGCTAGCACTTAAGCTACTGATACTGCTACTGTTGCTATTGCTACTACTATCATAACCATGCTGTGAGCGGGTTCCATTGCTTTCAGTCCAAGGATCTTCAGTAGAATCCACATTACCAGCACTGCAGATGACAGAACAAAAATAAGAGTCTAATATGTGGAAATTGAGGAAGCAATATCCCAATATCCAGATCTTCAAGAAACTAATAGATTGTTAACCAAAACTCCAGCAGATATATTTGAGCTTCCTTCCAAGAGTGCAAAGCATATTAACCAATAAAATACAGGAATAGACAGAAGGTTTGTGCTTATATTAATTGCTACATGTCAACAAATCTTTTGCACGGAAAAGTTCACAATTAACCTTATTCATCAAAGAAGTAATAATGAACACTATCTTCCCTACAACAGAATGCACGAATGCACAAAGACAGAGAGAGAGAGAGAGAGAGAGAGAGAGAGCACCAACCAATGAATGAAGAAAGAGGAACCAGGCAGGGATGGTCCCATCCAATTCTGCAGCCAAAATCTGTAAATTTCAGATTAATTGAGTAAGAAACAAATAGACAGCAACAGTTTATATGATAGGACAGCCAAAACGTACATGTTTTTATTTGATAAATATAATTTTATTGCAAAGCAACTTAAGAATGCTACCCAAGTAGAATAAACAAACAAAAATTATTTAAAGCAAAGAGAAGGCGGAAAATCCTATCCTTTAAATTGATAGTATTCAAAGAAAAGGGGGGGGGGGGAATCTAACAATCCTTTTTCAATACATTGAACCTTGACCAAATGTTTACACATTACATAAAAATGTAAGAGCAAAACAACGCATTTTGTCAACCAAAAAGGTTAAAGTGCAGGAAGAGGCATGCGTATGGTCTAGGTAAAACTGAAGGCGGAAAAAAAGAGGAAGAGAACTCTGTCAAAAAATAAAATTCAAAGTGATTAATCAAAGAAAGAGAGACAACAAAATTACATATCAAAGAAACATCTAGCATGACTTGCATACATTAACAAAAATACCTTCTCAAAGAAGACCTTGCAAACGATGTTTGTAGAACTGGAACAAGCACTGCCTCAGCTGGATATAGAAATGTTTTCTCATAATCTGACAAATGATCTGATGATCCCTTGCGATCACTTCTTCCCAAAGCAGGAAATTCAGCAACATGATGCTTGGGTAAATTTCTGAAACTATTAATGTTTGGCTGCAATGCCTTGTCACTTCCAGATCTAGGGAAGCCAAGACTTACTTCAACATAACAATTTTGTCCCCTCAGCTGGCAACCAAAACCCTGGGAAACGTGATATGGGAGACCTATAATTCCATTTGACACCCTACTCTTGGTAGAACTGCTATGAAAAGATTAGAAATCAAATATAGTTCTGGGTGATATTTTCAGACATTACACGTATACATGAAAGGAAGGAAAAGGACCTGAAATAGCCTTGCTTGACAAGATCACTAGGAGAACAACCAGTAAGGTTGCCGCGTATTCCGTGAGGAGAAACAATCACTGCCACATAATATTGTGAAATCAAAATCAGAAGAGATGCCAAGGGAAGCCAATCAAGAAACCAAAATGAACTTAGCAGTCCTTCAGAATATTGTTGATTATAAAGCATTATAGTTCAGTATGGACTAAAAAACTGTGAAAACTTTGAAGAACAGAAAATAATCAACCCCCACAACCTCTCTCTCTTCAAAACACTATGCTGTCTTCTTAAGCAGATATGGGGCAACAAAAATATGGGAAAAGAAACAGATTAGCTTAAAAGGAACTCCCCAATCCTTTAACAAAGCCATTAAAGAGACCCTATGAATATATATATATATATATATATAAAAGAACCATGAGTTTATTCCCTCAAAAAAAAAACCCAGGAAGAAATGTTTGCTCACAACAATTGCAAGGGTTAAGAGAGTAATTTTGTTGTTATAGACTCCCACATTTCACACAAACCAAGTGCACCATGGTCCTGCGAATATAGGACACATCCCCAAGATCCTTCACTCCTTTTTCTACTCCCAAACCCTTAAATGTAAACATAGAGCAAGATGGATAGTTAGCACATAAAAGGACAGTAATTCTCAGATTTAATTTTGAGCAAAAAATTCATGCATAGAATGCATACCAACCTGGAAGTCTATATTTAGAATCCATTGAATGTTTTAATACTTTTTCCAGATCACCTGTGGAAAGTGTTCGGATATGCCTAATAAGAGGGAAAACAAACAATTTTAATACTCAATGTAGGAGAGGATATTGACAAACCAAAATGTTTAAACTAACATACTTTGAGGACACTATGACATGTACAAAGATTGCCTCCTCAGTCGCAGCAAAAATGAACTCAAGTGTAGGTTGCCCTCTCCTGTAGATATTAAAACATGCAGTGGCAAACTCAATAATGGAATTTTATATTCAGATAAAATGGCCCCAGACAGAAAGCAGTAAAGAATCTAGGTCACACACATAATGCATACACATGGCACAGGTCATTCAATCAGCTTTGGTGGGATCTGGGTCTTATTTTTCTTTAGGTCAATTCAAAATTCAAAGGTTCCTGAAACTATAAGAAACTTGAAGTCTAGTGCGAGAGAAACCTATTAGGGTACAAGTAGAAGTTTGAGTTTGAAAAATTGTTCCTTCTTAGCACCCCCAATATTCCTCTCCTTTCTCTGTTACAATGAGAAACCAAAGTTACTAGAATAATTTTTCTATATTTCTTACAGCATTTAACAGAAGTTCTTAAACCCTGACTTGTGAAACTTTCAAAATAGCCTCCACAGCCCACTGTTTTGGTTTCAGCAAATCTTTGCATTCAATCCAAAACCTTCCAAGTGAATATACAAATTCTAAAAACATTCTTATTCAACTGCAAGCCCTAAGCTTATGACTATTGAACCACTATAAGCAGAATTCTTAATATACATGATGGGACTGGTACACCCAAACCAGCAACCAGTACCTATAAGAGGAGACAAAGGAAAGGGAAGAAAGGAGAAGAAGCTGGAACTACTGGTCCATCTGAAAGTATAAAGGTTTATACTAGAAAGGGGCAGAAAGGTAAGAATAAAAAAGGGGAAAGCATGATGACAGAGGAGGTGTAGGAGATGGGAGAAGTTGGGGAAAAGTTTTTGAAAAGAGAAACTAGCCTCTCAAAAGCTAGTGTTCATCTTCTTTGTTAGCGTTCTAGTGTATTTGCTTTTGCCCAGAGACTCTAGGCCTTTTCTGGTTACTCAAAGCCCATTTTGTATGAGTGTGGTGTTTTGCACTGGTTTCCCCCTTTTGAGGGAGATTCCTACTCAAATATTGTTGGAGGAATATTATACATTAATATTCTGATAATATTTCCTTTTCTGTTTATCAGTTTTTCTGACTTTGTTTGTTTCCTTATTTAGGTACAGATTTTTAGGGATTTTATTTGTATCCTGATTTCCCTTTATTTTCCCTAATTCTCGACAATATTATTGGGATTGAATGGCAGATCATTGTTGCTCATCATCCCTATTTGTACCCTATGTTTATTCAGTGAATTATTATTGAAATTCATTCCCAAATTGTTCATGGCATCAGAGCAACTGAACAAGCTCAGGGGATGATTTCTTTTGGATCAATGAGGGCTATGCATACTGAATCAGAGGACTCATTGAACTCTGGTTCATCTGGCATAGCCCACCAAGGATCGAACCCACCACCGAACACACCAAGCAGCGCCTCCAACCCTAACCTTCCCCAAAACAGCATGGAAACCACTCCTTCTGTGATTATTAATCACAAGCTGAATGGCAATAATTACTTGCAGTGGTCACACATGCTTATGTTCATAAGAGGGAAAGGAAAGGAGAAATATCTTCTTGGAAACGCTCAATAGCCAGACATGACAAATCCAAAGTATGAGGCATGGGTAGCTGAGAATAATCAAGTCATGAGTTGGTTAGTTGGCTCAATGATTGTTGAGATCAGTGAGCAATTCGTGTTAGCTACAACTGCCAAGGAGATCTAGGAGAATGCAAAGCAAACCTATGCCACCATTGAGAACACTGCGGCTCTGTTTCATATAAAGGGTGTTTTTTGTAACACTAAACAAGGTGACAAGACCGTGACCCAATATTACACAGCTCTTGTGAAATTGTGGCAACAATTGGATCTATATGATCCTCACCAATGGACGAGCACTGAAGACCTGATGTACTACAGAAAAATTGTTGAATGAGAGAGGGTCTATGACTTTCTTCTCGGCCTGAACCCAGCATATGAAGAAGTTCATGGTAGAATAATGACTACTAAACCACTACCTACGATTCAATAGGTGGTGAACATTGTGAAGTGTGAAGAAAGCAAAAAACAACTTATTCAAGGGACACCTAGCGGTCAAACCAATTCAGAATCATCTGTCATGGCTGTTAAAGGTGCAAATGGACAAGATTCAACGAAGAAGCAGGGTAAGGGCTGGTGTGAACACTGTCAAAAGAGTGGGCACACTAGAGACAACTGCTGGAAGATACATGGCAAGCCTCCAAATCAGAGACAGAAATTCAAGTCAGAAAACAAGAGTTATGTGACTGCTGGAAGTGAGAAGACAGATGAAAAAAACTCACAAATGAGCAAGGAAGAGCTTGAGTTGCTGAGAAAAATTCTCAGCAAATATGACCTAAAGACTAAAAAAGTTGTCTCCACTAGTAATATGGCTCACGCAGGTAATAATGGTATTGCTTTGGCTGTTAAAACCTCTAATGAAAAGGATTGGATTGTAGATTCTGGTTGTGCAAACCATATGACAGGTGATGATACTTTAATTGATGATGTAAGGCCTTGTGCAAGTAATAGAAGGGTGAAAGTCATCAATGGTAAATTTGTTAAGGTCCAAGGAATTGGTACTGCTGTTATTAGTGATAAACTTGTTCTTAAAAATGTTTTTTATGTACCTGAATTGGACTACAATTTATTATCTGTCAAAAGACTGATCAAGGATCATAACTATAGTGCTAACTTTGATTCTGATGGTTGTTTATTCCAGGATTTGGAGTCAGAGAAGAAGATTGGCAATGCTAGAGAGATTGATAGTTTATATTACATTGGAAGTTCTCAGATGAATAAAGCAAATGCTATGCTGCCTACAAATAATGAAATTGCTCTATGGCACTATAGGTTAGGCCACCCTAGTCTAGATTATATGAAAAAGTTGTATCCAACTTTCTTCAATAAAAATACTGATTTTCAATGTGAATTCTATCAGCTCTCTAAACATACCCGCACCTCTTACTTGCCCCAACCACATGTACCATCAAAACCTTTTTCCTTAATCCATAGTGATGTTTGGGGGCCATCAAAAGTGAAAACTCAAAACAATGCCCAATGGTTTGTGACTTTTATTGATGACCACACAAGACTCACTTGGGTATATCTCATGAAAGATAAATCTAAGGTTTTTCAGGTTTTCAAAAATTTTTGTTCTCTCATTAAAAATCAATTTCATACAACTGTTCAAATTTTTAGAAGTGATAATGCAAAGGAATATCTCAGTCATGCTTTTGAGCAATTTTTAAATGACAATGATATAATACACCAAACCTCATGTGTCAATACACCACAACAAAATGGTGTTTCTGAATGCAAAAATAGACATCTACTTGAAGTTGCTAGATCCCTTCTGCTCACTTCTAATGTACCTAGTCGTTTTTGGCGAGAGGCCATTCTCACATATGCCTATTTAATAAACCGTCGGCCCTCCAAAGTTTTAGGATTCAATACACCTCTGAAAAAATTGTTAGAAACTTACTCTTACATTTCTTCCGCTCTTACTCTACCTCCAAAGGTGTTTGGTTGTGTTGCCTTTGTCCATAATTATGAAGGCAGCAAATTAGAGGCCAGGGCATATAAATGCATTTTCTTGGGCTATTCTTCTAACAAAAAAGGCTATAAGTGCTACTCTCTCATCCTCAATAAGTATTTTATCACTATGGATGTAACCTTTTTTGAAGATAAACCATATTACCCAAAACTATTCATTCAGGGGGAGAACAGTGGACAAAAATGGCTTATTTTGGGTGCCAATTCAGAACCTGTACCATCCCTTGATGCACTTGAAATGCCCAAACCTGGACTTGAATCTTTTTCTGAAATACCCAGACCTGAACCCCAATCTGTACCTAGCCCAAAATCCCCTGATAATGAACTCCAATTTGTACCTAGCCCAGAATCCATTGATAATCCAGTTTTGAATCCAGAAACTGATCAAAATTCCACTGAACTTGTAACGAATGACAATGAAGAGACTAGGGTGGATAGACCTATAAATGAAGCTCTAAGGGAGTACACAAGAAGTAGGAGAAATCAGCAGATAAATGGTGAGATACAACCAGAACAAACCATCGTGATCTCTGAGCAAAGGCATGAATCCAACCCAACTTCAAATCCTGAGGAGTTATGTTGGCCAATAGCACTAAGGAAGGGAGTTTTTGTGTCTCAATTGAATGCTGAAAAATTACCTGAGAATTTCCAAGAAGCAGTGAAGGATCCGAGGTGGAGAGAGGCTATAAGTGAAGAGTTAAAGACACTAGAGAAGAATCAAACATGGGTAATAACTTATTTGCCACAAGGGAAGTCCATAGTTGGATGTAGATGAGTCTTTACCATCAAGTACAATTCTGATGGTAGCATTAGTAGGTATAAAGCTAGACTTGTAGCTAGAGGATTTACACAAACGCAAGGAATTGATTATTAGGAAACCTTTGCACTAGTTGCAAAGTTCAACACCATCAAAATTTTGTTATCTTTAGTAACAAATCTAGACTAGCCATTACATCAATTAGATGTAAAGAACGCTTTCTTAAATGGGGACCTAGAAGAAGAAGTTAACACAGAGATGCCACCAGGTTTGATAAATGCTAATCATCCTTCTAAGGTATGCAAACTCAAGAAATCCCTATATGGCCTTAAACAGTCACCTAGAGTTTGGTTTGATAGGTTTAGAAAAGTGGTTAAGAAGCTTGGTTATTATCAGTGTCAAACTTATCACACACTTTTTGTAAGACATTCAGACAATGGAAAACTTGCTATTCTTATAGTATATGTTGATGACATTGTCATTATCGGTGATGATCAAAAGGGTATTCATGCACTAAAAAAGACTCTAGCTGCTAAGTTTGAAGTGAAGGATCTAGGAAACTTGAGATATTTCCTAGGCATAGAGGTTGCAAGGTCCAACAAGGGAATATCAGTTTCTCAAAGGAAATATACACTTGATTTGCTCAAGGAAACAAGTATTATGGGAGCGAAACCAGCTAAAACTCCTATGGAGTCCAATTACAAACTAAGTCTCAAAAAGGAGGAAACACCAATTGATAAGGGAAGATATCAAAGGCTGGTAGGTAAGCTGATTTATCTCTCACATACACGGCCTGACATCAATTTTCCTGTTAGTGTAGTGAGCCAATTCATGAGCAATCCACAAGAACATATGGATGTAGTTTTCAGAATTCTTAAATTTTTAAAGATGAAACCTGGGAAGGGTTTACTTTTCAAAAAAAGAGGACCTAAAAATATTGAAGTATTCACATATGCAAATTGGGCTGGATCAGTTAATGATAGAAGGTCAACTACAGGATATTGTACTTTTGTCTGGGGTAATTTGGTTACTTGGAAGAGCAAGAAACAACCTGTGGTGGCTAGAAGTAGTGCAGAAGCTGAGTATAGAGCCTTGGCACTTGGTATTTGTGAAGGAATGTGGATAAAAAAGCTGCTGGCAGAATTGAAAATACACTCTGAAGCTCATATGAAGGTGTGGTGTGATAACATGGCAACTATTGGGATTGCTAAGAATCCAATTCACCATGATCGTACCAAACATGTGGAGATAGATAGACATTTTATAAAAGAAAAAGTCGATTATGGACTAATAGATCTTGCCTATGTGTCCACCAGCAACCAAGTAGCAGATTTATTCACAAAGGCCCTAGCGCGTGTCAGATTTGAAGACTTGAGTTGCAAGCTAGGAATGATAAATATCTATTCACCAACTTGAGGGGAAGTGTTGGAAGAATATTATACATTAATATTCTGATAATATTTCCTTTTCTGTTTATCAGTTTTTCTGACTTTGTTTCCTTATTTAGTTACAAGTTTTTAGGGATTTTATTTGTATTCTGATTTCCCTTTATTTTCCCTGATTCTCAGCAATATTATTGGGATTGAATCGCAGATCATTGTTGCTCATCATCCCTATTTGTACCCTATGTTTATTCAGTGAATTATTATTGAAATTCATTTCCAAATTGTTCAAATATCAATAGAATTTCCCCCTTATTTCTCCAGTTCATCTCTGTTTCTACTATGTTTAGAGGGTCCTAACATTTTGGCTTCAAAGCGGTGAAGATATGGGCATGGTTAATATCAGGATGGAGGTAAGGGTAGATGCTTTAGATCGTGAGGTAGCTTGGCTGAAGGAGATTAAGGGTGCATTACATGAATCTGCGAATGACATGCATGAGGCGTTGGCATGCATGGAAGGCAAGAGTAAGGTAGGGGAAGAATCACACTCTATTGCCTAGAACGAGACAAATACAAGAGGAGATGATGCAACTAGCAGTAGCTCAACCACAGAGGAAGAAAAGAACAAGTTTAGGAAGTTGGAGGTTCCTTTGTTTTCAAGTGAAGACCCAATTGGCTGGATATTCAAGGTGGAAAGGTATTTCAATGTCAACCATGTAGCAGAGGCTGAGAAACTTGAATGAGGTGCATGAGGCATGGGCACGCAAGGAAAACAGGAGTAGACAAGGGGAAGAATCGCACCCTATTGCTCAGAATAAGATGAATTCAGGAGGAGATGATACAATTGGCAATAGCTCAGCCAAAGAGGGAAAAGAGGAAAAAAAAAAAACAAGTTTAAGAAGTTGGAGTTGCCTTTGTTTTCAGGTGAGGACCCAATTGGCTAGATATTCAAGGTGGAAACGTATTCAGCTTCAGCCATGTAGTAGAGATTGAGAAGCTTGAAGCTGCCATTATCTGTTTGGAAGGGAAGGCTTTAAATTGGTTCAAGTGGCTCAAGGTGAGGAAACCATTTCGTACATGGGAGGAGTTTAAAGAGGAGTTGCTCCGTCAATTCCACCACTCACAACTTGGAGATGGCTATGAGATGTTATGGCTCTCAAGCAAGAAGGCACAATAATAGAGTACTAAGAGAAGTTCGAACTCCTCTCTGCACCCTTAAAGGGATGACTAAGGAGGTATTGATGGGTGCCTTCAAGAATGACTTGAAAGAAGAGGTGAAGCTAGAGCTTCACATGCTATGCACCACAACATTACGTGATCTCATGGAAATGGCCCATTGGGTGAAGGAAAGGAATCTTGCTCTGGAGATAGCATGAGAAAATAGAGCATCCAAGGCCATTAAACTAACACCCAATTCCAAACGGGTTGGAAACCAATCAAATTTCAGTCGGGCGTACAATTGGTACAGAAGCAAGTAAGCCAACTACTATTGTGAGCACCAAAAAGAGTTGGGAAACCAAGGAGGATGATTTTAAAGCTAGCAATAGTGTTGTATCCCAGAAGGAGTGGAAGTAACTTTTGAAGACTCTTTGATGCTAAACTAGCTGGAAAAAAAGAGTTGGGCCTTTGCTTTAAGTGTGATGAAAAATTTCCGCCAAATCACAAAATGTAAATATAAAACCATCCAAGTGATACTCTTGGAGGAGAGTTGGGTCAAAGCCTTGAGGAAATCAATGTCAAAGGGAGGCCAAAGTTATTTAATAGAGTTTGGGGAGACTTCCATGGCACAAGAAGTGGAACATAATAAAATTGATGTCTTGTAAAAGAGATGTTGGATGCTAGACTGATTAGGCCTAGTAGTAGCCTTTTTCAAGCCCAGTGATATTAGTCAAGAAGGATGGAAGTTAAGAGACTTACAAAGCCCTAAACAAGAATACAATCCCTAATAAATTCCCAATCCCAGCCATCAACAAGTTACTTGATGAGCTCAGTCATGCCTCCATCTTCACCAAACTTAATTTGAAATCCAAGTACCATCAAATAAGGATCAAGCATGGGGATAAACACAAGACAGCATTTAGAACTCATTTTGGGCACTATGAATTCATGGTCAGCCCCATCCACATTTCTACTTCCTATGAATGATGTATTTCAAGAACACCTCAGAAAATTTAATTTGGTGTTCTTTGATGACATCCTCATCTACAATGCTGACTTTGCTTCCCATCTTCAACACCTAAGTGTAGTTTTTAACCTCCTGCAGCAGCAACAACTTGTGATCAACCCAAAAAAAAAAAGATGTTTGCACAATCACAGCTGGAATATTTGGGACACATTATCTCTGCCAAAGGAGTCAAAGCTGATCCTTCCAGGATACAAAGCATGGTTGATTGGCCAATACCAAAAAACTTAAAGGCCTTGAGGGGGTTTTTGGGTTTAACAGGGTATTATCATAAGTTTGTGAAGAACTACTGCAAGATTGCAGCCCCACTCACTGACTTGTTGAAGAAAGATGCCTTCAAATGGAGTGAACTAGCCCAAAAGGCTTTTGAGAACCTCAAGGTAGCCATGACTACAGTGCCTGTTCTTGCTATGCCTAACTTTTCTCAGCCTTTTGAGCTGGAAACAGATGCATCAGGCTCAGGTGTGGGTGCTTTCCTAATGCAAAATGGGAGGCCAATTGCTTACTTTAGTCAGATATTGTCAAATAGAGCTAGACAAAAATCTGTGTATGAAAGGGAGTTAATGGCCATAGTTTTGGCAGTGAAAAAATGGAGGCACTACCTAATGAGGCACAAGTTCACCATCAAGACAGACCAAGAGGCCCTTAAATACTTGCTAGAACAGAAAATTCTAGAGGAGGAGCAACAAAAATGGGTTTCCAAGCTTATGGGTTTTAAGTTTGACATCCTCTACAAACTGGACAAATATAACAGGGCTGCTGATGCGTTATCAAGGCAAAATGAAACCATGAAGCTCAATGGATTCTCTATTTGGCGGTATGGAGACTTGGAGGAATGGGGGAAGGAAGTGCAAGATGATTCAAAGCTGTCCAGCATCACCCAACAGATCATTACTAATCAATCCCCACCTGAAGCGTACAGCATTCACAAAGGGTGCTTAATGTATAAAAACAAGCCGGTACTATCAAGGGATCCTCCAGAATTCAAGCCCTCATGTGGTCTATTGAGTGGGAATGAAAAGAGATGAGCAGCAATTTGCGGCCAGGTGTGTTCCATGCCCAAAAATTAAAGATATTGGGTGATCACTCTCGGCACTTTTGCACTTACAAGAGTTTATTTAATGTGGTCTATTGAAAGGGAATGAAAAGAGATATGTGTTGGCCAGGTGTGATATATGCCAAAAAAATAAATATCAAGCACTTTCTCCCATGGGTTTGCTACAACCTTTACCTATTCCTCAGCACCTATAGAAAGATATCAGCATGGATTTTATCTCCGGACTGCCCAAATCCAGAAGGTTTGATACCATTTTAGTGGTGGTAGACCACCGAACTAAATACGACAACTTCATTCCCTTATCCCACCCCCTTTTAGCCAAAGATGTGGCTGAGGTCTTTATTTCTGAGGAGGTAAAATTACATGGTTTCCCAAAGGCCATAATTCCAAACAGGGATAGGGTGTTTGTTAGTCAATTCTGGAAGGAACTCTTCAAACAATCAGGGACTACCTTGTGCTACAACTCAACATACCACCCGCAAACAAATGGTCAAATCGTAGTGGTCAATAGGGGATTGGAGACTTACTTGCATTGTTTTGTTGGAGAAAAACCAACTCAACAGACCAAATGGATGGCTAGGGCTGAATTTTGGTACAACACCACACCCAACAACTCCATTGGACTAACACCATTCAAGGCAGTATATGGAAGAGATCCACCCACATTATTCAAGTTCAACAATGAACCTTCTACGGTGGAAGGGGTGAATGAACAATTGGCTGCATGAAATGTATCGTGTCTGCCTTTAAGGAAATTTGGAAAGGGCTCAGTCTAGAACAAAGAGCCAAGCTGACCAACATAGGAGGGACATTCAATTTGAGGTAGGAGACTTTCTGTGCCTAAGGAAACCTTATAGATTGAAGTCTTTGGCAAGGAAAGTTAATGAAAAGTTGAGTCCTCAGTTTTATGGCCCCTTTAAAATATTGGAGAAGATAGGATCCATGGCCTAAATTACCCCCCACAGCTAAGATACACTCAGTTTTTCATGTCTCACAGCTCAAGAAGTCTCCGTTAGCTTCAACACCAACACAAGCACTACCTCCTTTCTTTCTGAGGGCTTGGAATTACAAGTCCAACCTGAAGATGTGCTACAGGTTAGAACCCTCACTGATGAACAGAATGAGGTGGTCATCAAATGGAAGAATCTACCTGAATTTGAGAATACATGGGAAAACTTGTAAGTCATAAAACTGCAATTTCCATTATTCCACCTTAAGGACAAGGTGCAATTTTTTGGGGGGGAATTGATAGGACTGGTACAGCCAAACCAGCAACCAGTACCGATAAGAGGAGACGAAGGAGAGGCAAGAATAGAAACGAAGCTGGGGCTGCTGATCCATCTGAAAGTATAAAGGTTTATACTAGAAAGGGACAGAAGGGTAAGAGTAGAAAAAAGGCAAAGCATGATGACAGAGTAGGTGTGGTAGCTGGAACCAGTTGGGAAAAGGTTTTTGAAGAGGGAAACTCTCGTGTAGTTGGGCAAGTGTAGTTTTGGGACTAAAGTGGGCAGAAAACTTGTCACTCAAAAGCTAGTGTTCATCTTCTTTGTTAGTGTTCTGCTGTATTTGCTTTTGTCTAGTGACTCTGAGCCCTTTCTGGGTACTCAAGAGCCCCTTTTTGCCATGTATTTTGTTTGAGTGTGGCGTTTTGTACTGGTTGCCCCCTATTGAAGGAGATTCCCTACTCAAACATCAATAGAATTTTCCCCTTATTTCTCCAGTTCACTCTGTCTCTACTGTGTTTAGAAGGTCCTAACACTACACAACATATTTTGTTTGATCTGTCACTAGAAGCTATCATTTGATTACAATAGCACTACCAATCTTGATATATCTACAACATACCTGAAGAGTTGTTCACTTTGACATTGATGATACTTCGAAAATACATCACCAAATCTCATGTAGGAAAGCCCAATCAGTGCTCTGCCAGATTAATAAGACGAATGTGAAGAAAATACCAAGATTAATTTGACTCTAAAGAGTTTAACAATAAATTATCAGCCACCTCTCTATACAATTCCTTAGAGCCTGAGAGAGAGCAGCTGCGACCTCTTCTGAATCCCCAGGAGCCAGCCAGAGCCCAGATGCAGCAACTTAATAGAAAAATTTGTTTCACAAGTAGAAATATAGTTAGAAAACGAATAAGGTTGGACAAATCAACTTTTATAGAGCTCTACGTCAGTCAAAAGTTTTATCAATAAAAACAAATTAGAATTGATATGCAGCATTGGTTATATCAAACAATGATTCATGAAGATGATGCACCAATTCACAAAAAAATTTCAGGTATATATGATACCCCTTAATCTGGATACTGCAGGCTGAGCAGTCTCATCGACTGAAGAATGCCGCCCAGGAAGAAAAAGCCACAGCTTGATTTTTTCATCTGCACATTTGGTAAGGCAGAAATTAGATCACTAAAATAGGTAAATACTTCGATCCTTTCCTTCATTAAAAAGACAACTGATAGCACACAATCAATCTATAACGACGAGGTTTGATGTCTCTACCTGGATTATGCAAACCCTGAGATGGATCCCAGGGTCCAACAAAGGAATTGGTCCATGCGCTGAGAAACCCATCCTTCTGCAATTGCACATGTGATAAAAGCACCAGTAGCATTGCAGCATCTTTCTGGTCCACTTTTACGCTGTTTGAAATGGAAAAAATTAACAAACCATATAATAATCTACATTCACTAGCATTTAATTGGGAAAAGAAAAGGAAAGAATATGTGCTGGAATATAACCTTTTGTCAGGTAAAGGGTTCAAATCAGGTTCATGGGGGAGAAACTGAAACCACGATATTTGATGAAGACCTCCCTGAGCAAATTGCCAGCAACATAGATGAATATGTATGTCAGGAATACACACACACACACACACACACATATATATGTACATATAGACGTATACAAAGTAATTGCATGTATGTTCAGCATGAGAAAGATGATAAAACAATGGTGTACATCTTGAAGAGTAAATCCAAGATCTTTCCACAGATTATATTTGATCCAAAATTATATTATAGTGAACACAAGCACACATACTCTTAGACTTGACATTCCATTGAATTTTTTGAAAAAAATTTTGTTAATCAAAGGAAAAATCACCACAACATGAACACATAAGTATTAAGTGAAAATTCTGCCACAAAAAATAAATAAATAAACATTATACTGAGAGGTGCAAAGAATCCAATAGTTATTACCCTGTTCAGAGCGATAATCCTAGATTTTATGAAAATTTATGAGGAGTCGCTTAAATCATTTGCAGCCATGGAGAATATGTGCTCTTTGGGAAGATGCTAATTTTAGAACTACCTACAACAGAATTATATCCTGATCTATACCCAAATACTAAAGAAAGCAATCTACAATCCACAATTTCCACTTATTTCCAGTTTAAGTGATTAAGAAACCTAACATATTTTAGATTTGAATCCATGGAAGTATGTTTCTATCTATTATATAGAAAGAGTTCATTGGAGCGGGAAGAAATATATTATGTGGAAGTTAAACACGAACGCTAACTTTTGAAAAAAAGGTTGATTTACAGTGTCATTAGTTCTCAGTTTTGCTGATTGTCTTTAAACTGAGTCTAATATGTGTGCATGCTCAACTCTGTTACAGCAGTTTGCTAAGCACAGATTGAGCTCCGTAGGAAAGGACAAAGAAAATTTCGGGAGGGGAAACCGAATTCGAACCCCTAGTTTATAAAAGTTTCCGCTGCATATGAGGGGTCAAGAAGCAGTTTTAAGCTCACGTATAACAAGATATAAATGTATAAAAGCTCAAACAGGTGAGAAGAGAAAGACTTACGATTTTGAAAACATTAGTCCACATAACTTGATTACAGTTATGAAAGCTTCGGAGTGGTCAAACAGCTACTGAGTGGAATGGGTACATCAAACGCAGGAACTCAGCTCGAAAACATGTAAGAAGAGAATTAGGGTTTGAGTTAGCTGACACAATCACCACAAGGGCACGGAGATTATATGCGCTCGATCTGAGTATGCGACAACTAGGAGATACGCACGAAGGACGCTAGCAGTCCCAGAGGCTAACGAAAATTGCTCTTTGGATTCGACCAGCGATCCCAGTTCGCGTACCATAGAGCAAGCGCACGCGCCAGCAATCAAGAATCTTCACAAATAAAACAAGGTCTATATTTTGCTGAAAGACAGGAGAGAAACGATATTCAACTACTATACGTTCTCGTTTCATGTAGGCAAAATTTCGCTTTCATCCTACAAGTTTGATCTAGGCTTTGATATAGTCCCTGTTTCTAGGAATTTTAATTTTGATATTTTTTATTTAATTTTAAATTAATACTTGTTTTCTTTTTCATTTATTTTTTAATATAAATATATTATAAACTAGGTGCTTTCATTGCAAAATGCAGAGAATCAAAAAAATGTTTCCATAGATCCCACTAAAAAAAATAAAAAACAAAAAAAAATATAAGTGAGTGATCAGTATATGTACGAACAATAATAATACCTGAACAATGTTGACACGTAGCTCCATAAGGAGCTGCACAGTACATAGCGAAGCTCTAGTGTGGCTCCACCATAATATTTATATATACATAAATTAAATAATTATTTTTATTTTCTCCCTCTCAAATAAATCCTTTAAATTTTTTTTTAATTTAATCATTTAAGTTAATATAATATTCAATGTCATGGAGGCTACATTACAGGAAGATTATGGTGATAACATATAAAGTGTAACCTAGGTAACATATTTTTCTTCCTCCTCTCTCTTTCTCTCTCTCACACTCTCTCTATATTTTTCCTCCCAATACTTAATCTTTGTATACTCAAGATCATTAATTTTATTGGCTTTGAAACAAAACCAATATGTTTGAGGTGGTCGCAACTGATAAAATTTTTAAGCTAGTGTTTGTTTATTTATCTATGTGCCAATCTTTTGCTCTTATTTTAGTTCACAACATTCAAAGGCTTCAAAGTAATCATATGTGAGCATGTGTGTATATATGTAAGGATGTCCTTGAAGTGAAAACAAAAGAGCAGGGAAACAAATGCATGAGCAATCGTTTTTAATTCATCGATAACCCTTAATTAAGAAGGTTGTTATGAGTTACAATGGTATTAAGTAAGGGCGAAGCAATTTTGGCTAAAAGAGTGGTAGCTCATTGTCTTATGGATCGAGTGATTTGCTTGTGTAGATAGAATAATTTTGTTAAATCTGAGTCACGTCACAAAATATTGTCTTTAAAAATTATTTTACTTTTATGGATATCACCCAAAATAAACCAAATTTCTTGACTCAAATTCAAGGATACAAAATTACAGGAAAAAAATTAGAAAAAGTACCTAAATGGAAGTCTAGACATATAAATAGGTGAGGAGTTGAACGTTCAGAAATTAAAGATTTGAACATTAGTGGTTTAATGAGAGGGATATTGGAAATTAAATAAAATTATGAGAAGTGGTTACAAAAATTAATAGTATTAAGGAAGATTGTTACATAAGTTCAAACAAGAAAAAAAATTGAAACCATGTTGCTAATTTTATAAAGTAAAAATTCTAACATCTTTTGGAAATCTCATTTAGTTAAAAAAATTTGTACAAAACTTTTCTCACCGCATATTATCTTGCACACAAGGGAAAAATTAGTAGATTTCAACTAAGTTGAGCCTAATTTAGCCCATTTTTGTGCTCGTGAGCCCACATTCTTCTTTAACTTTTTTATTGGCCTAATAACATATCTTAATATATATATATATATATATACTTATAGCTTTCTTATTTTAAGCAATATGAAACTTAGCCTTTTTGAAATACTTTGTTTTTCTATTCCTACACTCAACAATTCCTCATGTATTTCAAAAAGGTAAGAGAGAAAGAAGTAATGTCTGCGTTGTAAGAATAGATGTAAACATCTTAAATTTGGTGTCTTTTAGATTATGAACCAAGTTTTGACTAATAAAACTTAACACATAGAGCTACTAATAAAGCTTATAACTTCTATGAACCAACAACTATTTGTTGTATGATAAAGATTTTATTAATTAGTTTATATCTCCACGATTCTGACTGTTATTGCTATTTGTGCTTTAATAAGCTATGCGCATGCCTAATTTTAATAAGTGCTCTAGAAATTTTGGCATAATCTCATATGAGAGATCTAACTCCATTCTCATATAAGTTATTTCATTAAATGTATCTGCATTTAATACACCACTTATAAGGAATATGAAAATTAGTAAGAGCCTTATGCTCATCCTCTCAATTAATGCATCTTAACACTTTTCTCACATCATAGTAAATAACTCAAAATTAAGTGTTAGTATAACTAACAGTAACTTATTATTACTCATATAAATCTTTTTTATGAGATCTCCAATCACAAAAATTGAGTTACCATCATTGCTAATTTCAAATTAGCTTAAGTCTCATTCCTTTTGTCATTTTGAAAACTAATTTTTTACCCAAGAGTGTGGTTAATGGGCTTACCAAATTCACTTATAACGTTACAAAATCAATTAATATAATACTATCTTTCAGCAACTGTTTAATCACATCATATTTCAATTGAATGTGTCTATTTTTACCATTAAAAATTTTATTCTTTGTAATGGCGAATACCACTTGACAATCACAATATATAGATACTAATAATATAGGTTTTACTCATAAAAGAATATTTACTAATAAGTTTTTCAACCTTTTAGCCTCATTATCAACCAATTCTAAAGCAATAAACTTTGATTCCATAATGGATTTAGTTATAATCGTTTGTCTAGCTTACTTTTAGGTTACTACACTATCACTAAAAGTGAATACATAACCACTTGTAGATTTTGTTTTATCTAAATTTGATATCCAGTCCGTATCATTGTACCTTTCAAGTATAGCAGGAAATCCACTATACATGATACCATAATATATTGTACTTTTCAAATACCTCATTAGTTTCGCAAGTGCAAACCAATGATCACTATTTGGATAATATGTGTATCTACAAAATCTATACACGATATATGTTATATTAGGTCAGGTGAAGTTCATCAAATGCAACAAACAACCAATATTCTATGCATACTTAGATTAAGCCATAGGATCACCTATATTTTTTATTAACTGAGCATTAGCATCATAAGGAGTACTTATATTTTTATTGTTAAAACTATTAAACTTCTTAAGAAGTTTTTCAATATAATATTCTTATGATAGCAATATATTATTACTTTTCTTTATGATTTTAACACCTATAATCACATTTGCTTTACCCATATCTTTCATATCAAATTTAGAAGCAATAAAATATTTTGTTTCAAGCACAACATTCATACTTGTAACCAAAAATGAGTATATCATTTACATACAAACAAATAATCACACACTCATTATTTACAAGTTTTGTCTAGACACATCTATCAACTTCAATAACTGAAAACCCTTTGTTTATCAAAACTTAATAAAGTTTCTCATTTCATTGTTTATGAGCTTGTTTCAAGACATATAAAAATTTAACAAGTTTATAAACTTTATTCTTTTGACTAGAAACAACACACCTTCTAGTTGCAACATATAAATTTCTTCTTCTATATTACCATTTTAAAATACAATTTTAACATTTATTTGATGAATAAAAAATTTGTAAATAAAGTTTAAAGCAATCAAAATTCGAATAAAAGAAATGCTAGCAATAAGAGAAAACATGTTAAAATAATCTACATCTTGTTTTTATGTAAATCATTTGGCTACTAGTCTCATCTTATATTTATCAATAATCTCATCAGAATTGTATTTTTTTTTTCCTGAAAACCCATTTACACCCAATAAGTTTTACTCCTTGAGGTAAATATACTAAAATCCTAATTTTATTTATTAATTGAATAAATTTTAAATTTAATTGCTTCTTTCCAATAATGTACATCTGGTGATGTGATTGCTTTAAAATAAGTTGATGGTTTATCTTGTACATTGTAAGTATAAAAATCACTTCAAAAAAATGTTTCTTTCTTTCGTCTTTTAATTTTCTTTAAATCTTCATATGAGTTTTTAACACTGTTCAGGTAAGAAAAAAGTAATTTTTATTATTTGAGGAGTGGTTTTAAATTTCAAAGGAAAAATATGTTTAAAAAATTCAGCATCTTTTATTTTTATTATAATATTATGATCAAGCATATCACTTTTTAAAACAATAAATCTAGAGGTAGCATTATCCTCGACATAACAAAGGAATATACAATAAAAAATTTTAGAATAAATTTTTATTTTCTTATGATCTAGTAGCATAACTCTTACAAGATATCCTTACACTTTTAAATATTCTAAATTAGAAGCATATCATTTCCATAATTCTATAGCATTTTACCAATTTTCTTACGAGGAATTATATTTTGTAAGTAATATGCAAACAATAAAGCTTCACCCTAAAGATTATTTGGACTAGATGAACTAATTAGCATAGCATTCATCATTTATTTTAACATTCCGTTTTTTCTTTCAGCCACTCCATTAAATTCATATGAATATAGTAAGATTATTTCATGAACTATTCTTTCTTTTTTCACAAAAAAATCATTAAATAATGTATATTCTCCTCTTGTATCTAATCTAACTTTTTTTATTCTTTTATTTAACTAATTTTCTACTTCAACCTTATATATCAAAAGCTTCAATTTTATTCATAAGCAAATATACTTTAGTATATCTTGAAAAATTATCAATAAAAGTCACATAATAATTTTTTTTTACCACCCTTAATTATAGTTTGTTTAGATCATCTAAATCAATATGGATTAAATTAAGTAATTCATTTTCCCTTTTGTATAAAGTAATAATATTTTTTAGTTAGTTTAGATTCTACACAAATTTCATATTTATTTGAACATGCATTACTAATGCCATAAATTAAACCAAAATTTTGCATTTTCTTAAGATAAGATATACTAATATACTTTAGTCTAACATGCCACATTTCAAAAGAATTAACCAAGTAAGTAGAAGAAGATGTATTCTTATTAAATCCAAAAATATTGAGTACAAACAATCATTGATTACAATAAACCTTGCCTGTAAAGACATTGTTTCTTGTCATTACAATCTTATCATATTCAAATGATACTTTAACCTTAACTTTTCTCAACAGAGTCATAAAAATTAGATTTGCCCTAATGTCAAGCACATGAAGGACATCCTTCAGAGCCAAGGTTTTACCAGAGATAAGCATAAGAAGAATGTTTCCTTTTCCTAAAACTTTAGTGGTTTTAGAATCACCAAGATATACACATTCTTCTTCATCCCTCATGAAAGTGTAAGAGGTAAATATCTCTTTATTTGTACATATGTGTTTGGTAACCCCAAAATCTACCATCCATTCTTTCATGTTAACCATAAGAAGAGCTCGTGAAACAATTGTAATAATTATGTCATCTCCTTAAATCAAATTTGTGCTTGGCTTAGGAGGATTGTTGTTTCTAGCTCTCTTCCTACATTATGCCACATGATGACCTGGCTTTCCACAAACATAACAAACTGCTTTCTTTCTTAGCTTAGGGTTAATGGCTTTAGCCTTGTAATCAGATTTTTTATTTTTGCACTTTTTTTATTAGCTTTGCATCCACCAAATTTACTTTTGAAGTCATATCTTTGGCATTTGTCACTTAAAGCTCCATTCAGTTTGTATGCATAATGATTATATGGGTGATGAGATCTAACAAAGACAACTATTTATGCTTATACTTAAGTTGTTGCTTATAATCTTTTCATGATTTTAACAATTTCTCATTGAGTATACATGCAATAAATTCATTAGGCAAATTTGATCTTCTCGGCTCGAAGGTACTTCAACAACTTATGATGTTCATTAATTTTGAGCTTAATGTCTTTGTCCTCCATCATCTCCCCTCAATAGTAGTTGCCTTTCATGAAGTTTTGTTTCCCAGCATCTTCAATAGTGTATTTTGTGAGCAATGACTCTTAAATATTGGTAGCCTCTTTATATGTATAACATACATCAAAGAAATTGTTAGATACGATGCTACTAATTGTATATCTACATATCTTATTGGCATAAGTCCATGTATCCAACTGAGCTTTATTTGCAATTGGTGAAGGTCTCCAATTAGAAAAAACACCAGTAACACCATGTATGTCCAGCACAAAGAAAACACGTTCTTACCACCTTTTGGAATTTTGTCCTTTGAATATCTCAATATTTGAGATATTTGGAAAAGGGTTAATAATTGGGACAGCTGGTGGAACAGTTTGAACAGTGGCAGGGAGGTCATTGTTGATATTGTTGATAATAGAATTAATGTTTGTAATAGTAGGGGCAACGAATTGAGTTGAAATGGTAATAACAAGCTTCATTAAATATGAGTCACATCACAAGACGCTGTCCTTAAGAATTATGTCGCCTTCACAGATATCCCCTAAAATGAAATAGATTCATTCTAACACAAGTTCAAGCATACAAAATCATAGGAAACAAAAAAAAAGAAGCACATAGACAGAAGTCTATACATATAAATAGGTGAGGAGTTGAATGTTCAGAAACTAAAAATGTAAACGTTGGTGAACATTCAGAAATAAAAAATGAGAACATTGGTGGTTTAATGAGAAGGACATTGAAAATTAAATAAAATTATGAGAGGAGGTTACAAAAATTAATAATATTAAGAAAGGCTATTACATAAGTTCAAAAAAAAAAAATGAAACCATATTATTAATTTTATAAAGTAAGAATTTCAACATCTTTTGGAAATCTTGTTCAATTAAAAAAATTTGTACAAAACTTTTCTCACCGCATATTATCTTGCACGTAGAAGGAAAAATCAGTAGATTTTAACTGACTTGAGCCCAATTTAACTCACTTTTGTGCGCGTGAGCTCACCTCCTTCTTTAACTATTTTGCTAGTCCAATAACACACCTTAATATATATATATATATATACTCATAACTTTTTTATTTTGAGCAATGTGAGATCCTTTTTAAAAGACTTTCTTTTTTAATTCTTACACTCCACAACTTGTACTTATGCTTATTAGGTGCAAAATGGCTTGCAGCAATTGCAATTGTTGTCTTCGCCTAAATGAAGGCACCAATACCCTATATGTTTTTCCATAATTCAAATCATTTTCTCAAGCTATGTATGTATGTTGCAATAATAGATCACAAATCACAATAGCAATAAGCTAGTTATGTGCGATGATGGAAATGAAATGAGTTACAAATTATGGGATTTTATATATCTCTTCTATGACCACCCCCTCACTTTGTAACTTGTTATGAGTCCAATTGGACTTGTGTGTGTTAGCCAAGGGTCATATATATACATGCCCATTTTTATTCTTTTCTTTAGAGTGTTCTAATTTAATCATGCTTAAATACATTTTTTGTGCTTTTATTTTAATAAAGAATTTTGATCTAGTCCCTTTAATTCAAGAAAAATCAATATTATCTTTTTATTTTCTAAAATGATATAATCTTGTTAATCTATCTTACCTTCATTCAAAAGTTAATATTAAATTTAATAATATATTAACTTGAATGCTAAATCTGAATATAAGTTAATAGTGCTAACTAAATAAATCATGTCTAAATCAATAAATTGTTAAATTTTAAATGAATGATATAACAAATGAGCGAAATTAGATGATTTGGTAATATTATTATTTTTTAAAATATTTAATAATATTAATATTAAATTTAATAATATATTAAATTGAATGCTAAATCTGAATATAAGTTAATAGTGCTAAGTAAATAAATCATGTCTAAATCAATAAATTGTTAAATTTAATGTTAAATTTTAAATGAATGATATAACAAATGAGTGAAATTAGATGATTTGGTAATATTATTATTTTTTAAACGAAAACTTTTATAAAATAGAATGAAAAAAAAAAACCTATAGGTTCATATATTAAACATATAGAGGCAAAAGTACTATTTTCCCCTTAAATTTGGGATATGTTGTGATTTTGTACCAAACGTTTATTTAATCCTATTTGATATTACATCTTTTTTAAAAAGTTACAAATTTGTCATAGCGACTAACTCTATACAAAATTATGAACGAAAAACGTTGACATGTATCCAAATGTCTTGGCTAGTTTAATTTGGCACACACCTCATACCAACTCAACAGTTCTTCTTTGTTTTTTAGGCCCGCAACTCAACAGAAATGGTTTAATATAGAAAACTCAAGCTCAAGTTCTTCACTGATCAATTGCACCTTCAAATTTCATATATTGCTTATCACAACTTTCAGAATGATCATGGGAATATGAAAATGATGAAAGGATAGAAAGCTCGAGTCTTTCATAGCCAAGCCCTACCAACTTTATCTCATATAGATTTGAAAAAAAGAAACCTTATCTTTTTCAGTTTAGGTTTGTGAAATCTGAAATTGTCTAAACGAATTCATCCTTCAATTTTGGGAACTAATCATTAGTAAGTGTTGGGAGGGGGCTACAGCAGCAATGACAACTAGTGGACTTGGATCAAATTTAGGCGAAGGTGATAAAGGAAGAGGGAAAGAAAGTAGCTGAAGTTTCGATGCCTGTCAGTTTGGATTTGTTTTTGAGCTTTTAATTCTCCCCCATATTTTTATATGCCTTTTCTTTTTGGATTTTAGCAAAAATTGTTAAAAAATAAAAAAGATATACAACATCTAGGATTCAGCTTTGGTTTTCCAACATTTACTTTGATTCATGTCTTAATTTCCAAATCCTAAAGTTAAAGAATGACGTTGTTTAAAAAATTTCGAATTTCACAAGCCAAAATTGAAAGAGATGATCCTTTTTTTTATTTTATTTTCAGTTCTTTATGCAAAGGAGAGGGAGGCGAAGGCATTACTGTTGAGTTGCGGGCAGAAAAATATTGAGTTGGTCCGAGGTATGTCCCAGGTAAGGATCAATCTTGTCACTGGATCCGTGCTAGGTTTTACTGATCAGTTGCTGGCAGAAAAATATTGAGTTGGTACGAGGTATGTGCCGGACAGGATCAATCTAGGTTTTTTTTTTTTTAAAATACATTTATTGTATACATACTTTTTTTTTATAATATACTCATTGGATACGAGTTAGTTTTTAAAAAATATACTTTTTTAATTTTATGTGATATTTCAATTTTTTATTTTTAATTTAATTTAATTTTAATTTTATCCCTTTAATTTTATTTTAAAATTTACTTTTATTTCTTAATTAATCTATTAATTTTATTTTATATTCAAATTTGTTTCTTAATTTTATTTTATTTTAATTTAATTATTTAATTTTATCTTAAAAATTTATTTTTCCCTATTAATTTAATTGGGGCCGGATATAAAAGTTCAGTTGTCTTCTCAACTCTCCACTTTTTGTCTCTTACAAATCTCTGCATTTAGAATTTATTGAAGCAAAGTTTCATTGCTGTTATTTTTTATTTTTTTTACAGAAGACCAAAAAAATTAAACGCTCTGTTTCGTATCTCATTAAATTGCAACGTGAAGAAAATTAGTTGGCCTCACTTAGATCCTGAGTTTAATACTCTCCCAGAAAGGATATATCGTCCATGTAAGTGTTGGCCTTACTTAGATCCTGTATCACATTATTTGTATCTCTTGGTTTTTGAATTTTGATAGATTTTTAAAACTTTGGAATTCATAGGTAATGATTTGGGTATATAAATTCCAATAAGACTATAAAATTCAAGGATATGAGCTGAATACACACACGCAAACACACACACACATATATATATATATATATAAAAATATTTATACGAGAGATCATTGTTAATGATGATTATTTATATTTGATTAAATAAAAAATATTTATATAACAAGAATCAAATTAAAAATATATTTTATTTATGAAAGATAAAATTAAAAAATAAATTAAAAAATAATTAAATTAAAAAATATTTCATCTATAATGTACTAAAATAAAGTTTTACTCATTTAAAATACTTAATGGGATGAAATAAAAGATAATAGATATTTTGGCACCTTGTGAACTTAATGATCCAATTTGAAATTTTAAATAAAGTTACATGGCAGAAATACTAATTTAATCAAATATTAATCAAACCAAAATGGAAATAGAAAAGAAACGACGCCGTGCAGAGTTGCTTGGGGTATCTTTAAACTTGGCGTGCGATGCTGCAGAACGTTTGTCGACTGAGTTACGATGCAAGCCGTGCAGCTGAGAAAGAGGCTGGGAAAGCCTCTTTTCATTGCATCAACTTCCTCACTTCGACTGTTATCCTACCTTGGCGTTTCTTTATCATCAATCTCCACTTCTGCTTTTTCTGCCTTCTCTCCATCACCATCAAACTCTCATCCTTCTCCGGTTTCTGCTTCCTCCACCGCCGCCAGCCGCACCACCTGGGCTTCCTCCATTGTCAATCTGCTTAGCTCTCCATGGTCCGCCATTCAATGCCGGGGCATGAAAGTCTCCGGTTCTGATGTAAGTTATCCAATTTTCTCTGCTCCAGTTTCCGAAGTAATTGTTTTGCTAAAAGCAGGTTTTTTTGGTATTCTTAGAGAATCTATGTCAATAAGATTCTGTGTAAAAGATATACTCACGCGATTGTTGGAACTACAACTCGCTAAAACTGTAGATATATCTGAGTTTCTTCAAATGCATGTTCGGATAGCCCTTTTTTTTTTCCTCCGAAAAAAGAATAGTTTTAAACAAGCTGCCAATTTAAGCTCCTGAAAAAAAAATTTCTGAAATTTGCAAATTGTAATTTTTTTTTTTTGTAAATTTATATATACCATAAGCCATAAGGTATGGTTGGACAGAGCAAATGTAGGAGAAAGAAGGGGGAAAATGTTTAATTGAAATCTAAATGAAAGATCTAATTAAACATCCTTTCCCTTCCCTTCTTCTCCATTATCCTCAATCCAAAAACATGCCATATGCAATTGTGATCAATTGTGATGGTAAATATGTGTAGGCACTGGGTACATACCAATACTTAGATTTTGTTGGTCATCATTATTAGATAGATGGTTGTTCTTTCCGAACAAAATAGATTTCAGCTTTTATTTTCTGTTCTGGGACAAATTTAGATTCATAGATTTTCCTACTTGTGGTGCAGGTCAGAGTTGGAAATATCATTGAAAAACAAGGTTTTTTTGAATTAGAGTTTGACTATTATTCAATTTGGGTGATCTCTTATAATATGTATATTTACTAACAAATTCACTTTGCACTTTTATTGTTGTGAATATGCTACTATCAGGGCGGATATATGAGGTAATTACTAGCTAGTTGAGCAACTTATTGTAAAACAATATTCATTGAATTTTGTTGTCCAACATCTGTTCTGATTTGGTTGTGTAACTCGGATTAGGTCCTCAAAGTGGATCATTCTCATGAAGGAAGAGGAAAAGCCACGATTAAGGTTTTTTCTCTCATCTTTTTTCATTCCATTTTTCAGGGTGCTTGATGATAGCGACACTAAACAGACAGCTTATTCTAGATGATTTGGTCCTTTGTTTTTTAGCTGCTTTTGCTAATTGAAATTTATTTCTCCTTAGCATTGAAGTTGAATGATGTACACGAGGTGTATATTTTCTGATGTCTTGAAGCAGGAAAAGAGAAGTAGCATAGTGAATTATTTTTAAAGGCTTCCATCTATCAACATAATGTCTAAGGGAATAAGAGGCTCGTTGGCTGTTATGTGAAGAGAAATTCATTTTGGGCATCTTATACACTCTCTTCAAGTTATACTTAACCCATAAAACCAACTCCTTGTCTTCACAAAATAGTGTGCGTTCCTCCTGTACTGCAAAGTTTGCATCAAGAGATATTTCATTTTTCTTTTTTAACTTATAGTATAGATGGAGAATGTAGACAAATAATAATTTACTTGTATCTACAAAAATTCTTTCCCTCTTTTTTGTTGTTATATTTCCTTTGAGCCAAGTAACTAGTTATTCTTAGAAAGAAACAGTATATGCATAACCATAAGGTTTTCTTATTTGATTTTTGTGCAAGTTTATCGGCTTGAATCCAAATTGTTGAGAAGTATCTATGAAACTATTAGGAAAACTTTAAACAATATGAAAGTTTTTTGGCAGGATAAATCAATTTCACTTTGACCATAGAAACAACTGCATTGAAGGATTTGGGTTGACTAATAATTAGTAAATTTTCATGACATTTACCAATAGATGTCCAGACAAAACCTAAACTTATTAGTTTCATACTTTTGTTTGAATAGATATGAAATTTGCCCAACAGGGTGTTAATTTAGATTTAATCCTCCCTTTCAAGTTTTATTAGTCTGGTGCTTATATCATTAAATGTAATTGCATTGCTTGGCTTGCCAAATGCCTCACTTCTTTATGCTGCTGTTATTTGATAGTTTGTAACTTACGGACTTGCTTTATTTTTAAATTTGCTTCTAACTGCAGTATTTGCTATTTCTAATGATAGGTGGAACTTCGCGACGTTGGCTATGGAAACAAGGTAACCCAACGATTTGGCACAGATGAGGATGTTGAAAGTATGTCCCTCTATATCTGATATTTCAGTGTGAATTGCTGGATTAAATAGTCAGTACATATTGTCTGTCTAATTGATGATGTAGATACTGTTATTAGTAACTTTATGTTATGGCTGCCACCTTTTTCTTAAAACAAAAGTCAAGTTAGTGTCAAGGAAGTGCAAAGTGCAAACCATGTGCCCGGGCTATACACAATAGTTAGTCAAAGTAAGAGAATCGTGTGGAAAGAGAGACCAAAAGCCAATCACAGCCTAAGGCTGATGGGATCCCAAAATTCCAAAAAGGAAGGAATGCTTGATATAAATGGATAGAGGGAACTGAAATGAGACAGCCCTGAAATTCCCAACAGGAAGGCATCTTTGTTAGAAATGGATAGAGAGAATTCAAATGAGACAGTGCCAACCGCCCAGAAATCTGTCAAAGTTTGCTACAGCATCTTTTGTCCAAAAAAAAGTGGTTCTTTGGCCTCTTTATTGTTTTCAACCAATGGTCCCTTTAGAGGAGTCTCTTTGGTAGATATGCAAATATATTGGCAAGTGCTGCTTAGTTGATGTTTCTTTCTCTTTTTTCCCCTTGTTTTCATGTAGTTTGCTTTTAGGAGGATATTATATTTTCTGCCTGTGTACTTTTCTACATTTCTTATATAATGATATGTATTCTTTTATAAAGACCACAAGCTTAGGAAATATCATTTTTTGGCAACAATACTCAGTAATTCCCATTGAATACCCTGCCATAATAGTTGTGTTCCCAAGCAATCTCAGTTTTCTGCTTGAATTAAGAATTATAAATTAAGGTAGGGTTGGGTTATATACAAGACACATCTATTTTTTGTACAAAACAATAAACCTGCATAATATTTGTGGGTGGGTGAGGGTTGGAAGGAGAGAAATTAGTTCTTGTGAGTTGATTATACTTGTGAATCTTGAATTTTGGTACCATCTGGTGCTCGGTTTTCTGCATATTTCTGTTAAATTCAGGATACTTGAATTAGACTGTCCTTCCCCAGATATATTGCTATGTTAATTTGTTAACATTGATCTACCCCTACTAAGGAACACACAAACTGATGGAATGTATTGGTAAACACATGAAACGGGGAATCCTTCCATTGGGTGTCTTGTTTTAGTCTGCTGGTCCAATCAACCTGTTGACAGGCAGTAATTTTTCTATACTCAAGTCATTTCATAATTTAGAAGATGATTATTTGAAAGTTAAATAGTGAAAAATATTTGCTCTAACTGGTTACTGATGACTTAGGACAGTTTGCTCCTGCTGAGTGCTGACTATTAATTGATTTGTGTTAATTTTCTGTGCTTACAAATCATATAAATATTTGCAGGGGTCTATGTGCAGGAAAAAAATTTCATGTACATGTGCATGGATCATGATGGCACAGTAGTATTAATGGAGTGAGTTCTTACATCTTTCATCCTAGTTTGCTGTTGAGTGCAAGAAATTCTTGTCAAGTAAAGTTGATTAATGCGGTTTCTTTGTGTATTTGTGGCCAGCCCTGATACATTGGATCAAGTGGAATTGTCCAGAGACTTGTTCGGCAAGAATGCTGCATACCTAAGAGGTCAATAAATAGTTAATACCTATTATTTTCCACCTGTGGTCACTGCTCTTTTTCTGTTTTACAATTCATAGTGGGTTGATTTTGGATTTTTTTCAACTGTGCTTCTACTCCAAAGATAACATTCTTGTCTCAGTAAGCTACCAGTGTGCCACCAATCATTTTGTGACTTTTGTCAGCAATGCAAAGATGAACTGTTAAATATATTGCTGCATGCTACTTGAGCTTTGATGTGTCCATAAAGCATGTAGGCATTTTTTAAGGTTGTTCTTGTCAATGCAGTGTTTATTCACATGCTTTAAACTATTGTTGCTTTTCTTTTTGTAACTGTTTCACCCTTTGCTAACTGGCAGGAAGCAATTTTTTTTTTTTAAGTTTTATGAATGTAACTACCTGTTATTTCCATCATTCCTTCCCTAGTTAATCATCAATTTTGTCTGATTAACAGATGAAATGAAAGTTAAGGTACAGTTTTATGATGACAAACCATTATCTGCATCTGTTCCAAAACGGGTAACATGCACAGTAAAGGAAGAGATTGCAGCCACGCCACGGTATATATCATTACCTTGGGGGAAAAAAAATTCTAATTTTGCATTTAAAAGCATCTATGTTGTTTTGTTACCTTGTCATTAGCTGCTGTGACTATTTTCTTTCATTTTTGTGGATGTATGTCTTGGAACATAGTCTGGCAAAATATGCAAGTATTAACTTAGAAGCTGCCTTCTTATTGATTCAAGCATTTGCTCAGTACCTTGGGTTTGTCTTGCCCTTGCTGGGGTCAGAACATCAAGCCCACACACAACTTGTAATGTCTATGAAATCATTAGTTTGAAGCCTGGGCCCTTTTTTTTCTCTCTTTTTGGGGGTTATTCTCCTTCAATTTTTGTTGTGTTTTCAAATTGACATCTTGTCCAGAATTTTCTTCACTTAATTCCTTCTTGCTTGGGTCTACCCTAAATGTTTAAATCTTAAATTTGATTTCACAGTTACTGTTCTTTATGCAAACAGCAACCAATTGTTGTCTCAATATAGGTGCAATAAAGCTTCACTTCCTGTGGTTTCTTAAACTTAATCCATTTGAAACTCATTGCTTTCCTACATCATCCATGCTTCTAAATCTTGCATTTTGCATAATGACATTAGTATAGGTGGCAATCAGGAAGTTAACTTTTGAATTAAAATACCTGATCTTCTCTGCCATCTGCATTCTTTTGCTAGTAAAATGTAAAATTGTTGTACTAACTTTTTTGTCTTTTTTTTGTTTTTCCTTTGAATTCAGGAGTAAAAAAGTAGTACTGGACAATGGCATTATAGTTGAAGTAAGTCAAATGATTTTCCCCCTTTTTTTTTTATAAATAGGCAATGAAAAAGTTACTCAGTTGTCCGACTGATCTATGAAAGCCAAAAACACAACCAGAGTATTCACCAAATATGTGGAAAAACACCACAATAAGCCACCTGCAACTTCCCACAAGTTGTGCAACAACTGGAAACCAAGCCTGAGGTTTTGTGACAATAAATGTCTACCCTAAGTTTTCACTATAATTCTAGAAACAGCCACACAGCAAAACCATAACACAGAAAATTTACAGAGGAATATAAAACTAAGCTGAGCACCTAGACTACTACACTATCCCAGTCATCTCGTTTGAAATGCAAATTAACTCCATACCAGAAAACAACACCCCAAGCCAAGGCAGAACTTTGCAACTCCAAGAGAATGGAAGAAATACCAACTTGCAACTACAAAATGCTGAAACATGTGACATCACCACAAGGAGAGAGAACTGGATAGTGGAAACAGTCGATAAAACCCATACCTCTCCACAGGGTCACTTTGGGTCCTTTAAGTGCAGCAACATGGACAACAAAATCAGCAATACGATGCAACTCAGCCAAGCCAAATATATCCCAAGTAAAGGCAGAACAGGTTTTATTCTTCAGTTTCCAAACCGCACAGAGATGTGTAACACCAACTAGTTGCTTGACTCATTGCAAGAAACTAGGGTATGACTTGTTTGATGAGAAAACAACCAGACACTGTGGCAAGAATACATGCCACCCACTTAGCCAATGTAACTTGACTTCTGTACTAATAGATGAATTATTTTATTTTATTAAAGAGAGACTAAAACTAGGTTAGAGTTCAAGGTGGATGAGGCTCAGATATCTTGTTGAGAAAATAGGGAGAGCAAGAATTGGGGGAAAAAAGGGTAGGGATCAAATAAAATGCAATGTAATTTATACTGTTATTGGATGCCCCAAGTATGAATAATATTGACCCCTTGACCTCATTTTATACTGATACTGTGACCATGACCATACAATGACATTTATTCCCTTTATTTTGGGTGCACTAATAACCATTTTCTTAATCTAAAAGATAATCCTTAATACCTCTCAACAGAAAGGACTAGATTCAAAGACAATTACAATAGCTGACACCAAGCAACCGCCAAGATTAGGGGTAAAACAACATTATGCCTTCTGAGTACATGAATAACCCAAAAGCACAAACATCAAAGACGAATAATTGAATTTTGTAATCTGCTGTCTTACATCATAGTCAAAATATGTACAACCAAACTGTAAAATTCAGAGTTTTTACCCCATGATCTTTCTTATTTCTTTATGAAGATAGCGCCTCATCTTATAGGAATATGAGGCTAATGGCTTATCCAATCAGATCCAAAAAGATAGGCTTACAAATAATAACAAAACTTATCCTATAATCAGCGAAATTCTAGGAATTAAAATACAAGATAAAAGATACTAACTAACAACAAGTAGATAAGAAATAAAACAAATAAAAAATAAAAGAAAAATAATGCTGCTGTAGCTCTTCCAAGAACAGTAGCAGCCAAACATCCTAGCCAAATAGCCTTCTAGGATGTGATGTCCCCTTCAAGTTGGGGAGTAAATGTTGACAATCCCTAGCTTGGAGTTCAAGTCATTAAATTTTACCCTTGTTATGGCTTTGGTTAGTAAATCTGCAACTTCAGCTTTTGTAGGTGTGTAGGATAGTTCTAGCATCCCTAGCTCAATTCTTTCTTTGATAAAATGATGGTTAATCTTCATATGTTTCTTCCAATCATGATATATAAGATTTATTGCTGTCCCAATGATTGCCATGTTGTCATATTGGACTTTCATTGGTTCTTTCATGTCAACTTTTTAACTCTTTTAGTTATCTAATCAGCCATATTCCTTCACAAATCATTAGTGCAAGTGCTTGAAATTTTGCTTTAGCACTACTCTAGCTACAACAAGTTGCTCTTTACTCCTTAAAGTGACCAAATTACCCCAACAAAAGTACCATAGCTAGTTGTTAATCTTTTATCGGTAACTGATCTTGCCCAATCAACATTTGAATAGACTTATATTCCTCGATGGGCCCCTTTTTTAAATAAAGGCCTTTTCTTGGAGTTAAGATCAAATGTCTTGAAGAATAACAAAGTTGAAAAGTTTTGTGTGTTATTTTGGAAAAACAGGGAACATATACACCTACGGGATTAACCAAGATCTTGGTATATCCCACAAACAGTGCCACACAATTAGGAAATTAAGAAAGGCAATATTAACAGTAGAGATACATGAGTAAACAGAAAGATCTAATATGGATAAATGGGCTCGACCCATTCTAACACTCCCTCTCAGGCTGGTAAATAGATATTGATCATTTCTAACTTGCTCCTTAACTCTTCGAACTTGACTCTTGAGAGAGCTTTTGTCAGTATATCAGCCACCTGTAGGTTGGATGAGACGTAGGATAGGTTTATGATCTTTTCTTTGATGAAATGTCTATGAACCTCTATATGTTTTGTCCCGTCATGGTGTATGGGATTTTGTGCAATTCTTATGGTAGCTATATTATCACACCACATTTTGATAGGCATATCCACTTTCATTCCAAATTCCTGCATCACTCTCAAGATTCAGATCCCTTCACAGATGCTTAGAGCTAGAGCTTTGTATTATGCTTTTGCTGAGCTTCTTGTGACCATTGTTTGTTGCTTGCTTCTCTACATCACAAGATTCCCCCACACAAAGGTGCAATAGCCAATTGTTGATCTCCTATCAACTACGGACCCTGCCCAATCAGCATTTGTATAAACTTCTACATTTCTATCATTCTTCTTGGCTAAGAGGAGTTCTTATACACTCCCTTCATGTGTTCTTCCTATGGGTTGTTCATGAACTGGCTCACAACACTAATTGCAAACTGATGTCAGGTCTAGTGTGGGACAAGTATATGACCTTGCCTACTAACTTCTAGTACCTTTCCTTATCCACTGGTGCCCCTTCTTGTTTCAAATTCTGTTGGTAAGTTGTCTCTATAGGCTTGGCTCTCAACATTCTTGTTTCCTTTAAGAGATCAAGAATATGCTTTTGCTATGAAACACTGATTCCACTATTTGACCTAGCAACTTCCATTCCTAGAAAATATCTAAGCCTTCTTAGGTCTTTGATTTCAAACTCTCTTGCCAGGTTGCCTTTTAGTCTTTCAATTTTTGTAGTATCATCACCTGTTACAACGATATCATCAACATAAACAATGAGTATAGATTTTTACCTCCATATTGGCTAATAAACAAGGTATGATTTGTTTGAAATTGTGTATATTCAAATCTTTTCACCACTTGAGTAAATTTCTCAAACCAAGCTATTGGAGATTGTTTCAAGCCATATAAAGACTTTAGAAGTCTACAAACCTTTCCACCATTATCCGGATTTCTTAGTCCCTGTGGTATCTCCATATACACTTCTTCTTCTAATTCATCATTTAGGAAGGCATTTTTTACATCTAATTAATGTAACGGCCAGTCCATATTTGCAGAAATTGAAAGTAACACTTTGATTGTGTTAAGCTTGGCAACCAGGGCAAAGGTTTTCTAGTAGTTTATTCCATGAGTTTGTGTGAAACCTTTGGCCCCTAACCTATCTTTATATCTGTTCATAGTTCCATTAGGATTATATTTAACTGTAAACACATATTTACAGCCATCGGTAGTTTTTCCTTCTGGTAAGTATGTTACCTCCCATGTCTTATTCTTCTCAAGAGCTCTCAGTTCTTCTTGAATTGCCTGCCTCCACTTTGGGTCATCAATAGCCTCCTTAAAGGAGTTAGGCACTTTCTCTTTAGTCACATTTGCCACAAACATCTTCAAAGTAGGAGATAATTTCTCATATGATACATACTTACCAATTGGGTGTTGGGTACAAGAGCGCTTCCCTTTCCTTAGTGCAATTGGTTGATTAAGTTCATCAGGATTTGACTCCTGGTCAGACTTTTGGTTCTATTCAGGAATGGGATCTTCTCTACTTACACTCTTTTGCTTATTTGTGCCTTTGTTCCTCCTGATATATGTCTTAAACTCCCTCATATAAGGTTGTTCCACCTTTGTCTTAGTTACATTCTCATCTTCCAGATTTTGTTTTTGTTTCATGTGCTAGAAAAATGGTTATAGGCTCCTGGGGTTTAGGGTGGTGAGTTGTTACAGGTTCTTAGGGTTTAGGGTGGTGAGATTCAGGTGCAAGAGGTGTAAAGTGAGGCTGAACAGGGTAAGAATCTAGTGATAAGCGGGGTTCAGTCACATTAGTTTGAATTCTAGGCATAAAATCATTACAAATTAACCATTCATTATCCCTATTCTTCCCCTAAATGGATAATTTGGGATAATAGGGAAGATTTTCATAGAAATTGGCATCCATAGTTACAAAGTACTTATGTGAAATGGGAGAATAGCACTTGTACCCTTTTTGAGTAGGAAAATAGCCCAAGAAAATACGTTTGATAGCACGTGAATCCAGTTCCCCCCTTCCCCCACTCTGATTATAGATATAAACAGTGCACTCAAACACTTTATGAGGAATATTAGATATGAGGTGTGAGGTGGGATAAAATTTCTGGAGTTTTTGAATAGGGGTTTGGAAGTGCAAGGTTTTGGAAGGCATCCTATTAATCAAGTATGTTGATGTCAGGATGACATCCCCAAAAAAAATGTAAGGAACATTGTTAGTCAACATGAGTGCTCTAGACACCTTTAGGATATGTTTATTTTTCCTCTCAACTATCTCATTTTCCTATGAGGTATTGATGCAGGAGGTTTGATGATGTATGTCACTATTGGTAAGATATTTTTGGAAATTAGAGTTAAGGTATTCTCTCCCATTATCACTTCTAAGAACTTGAATGTTAGAGCCAAATTGATTTTTTATGAAAATATAAAAGTTTTTGAAAATTTGTAATGCTTCAGATTTTTCTTTCATCAGGAATACCCAAGTAACACGAGTATGATTATCAATAAAAGTTATGAACCATCTTGATTTAGATAAAGTTGAAATTCTAAAATGATCCTAAATATCACTATGGATTAATGAAAAAGGCTTAGAAGCTTGATAGGCATGGAAGGATAATTATGTTTGGTATGCTTGGCAAATTGACAGAATTCACAATGGAAGGAAGAAGAGTCAATTTTATTTCTCAATTTTGGAAACAAACGTTTTATGTAACTAAGACTTAGGTGGCCTAATCTATAATGCCACAACATAATCTCATTATTGGAAACAATAGACATAACATCAACTTTCTCACTTTTATTTCTCTCTGCATTTAGATAGTAAAGTCCTTCCCATTTTTTAACATTGCCAATCGTCTTCCTCAAAGCCAAATCCTGGAACACATAATCAACATCAAAGAAGTTAATAGTGCACTTTAGTTGTTTTGTTATTTGTCTAATAGAAAGCAAACTACACTTAATATCAGGGACATACAACACATTCTTTAATTCAATTGTCTCTTATATAATTACAGTGCCCATACCATGAACCTTGGCATAAGTTGCATCAGCTACTTTAACATAAGTATTTACAGAACAGTATTTGAAGTTATTGAAAACTTCCTTAAAGCCAATTACATGATCTGTAGCTCCAGAATACACAACCCATACATTCTTAGGTTTTATAGGAGATTGAAAGATAGTTGTAAGGTAAATACCTATTTGAGCCAAAGTAACAAAAGGAGCAGTAGAAGGAGTTTTCTCACTTGCAGAACTTTGGAGACTATGTTTCTCCAGTAATTTCTTTAGCACTGCCATCTCTTCGTGATTAAGAGTTTCTCCACCAGCCTCTATACCCACAACAACCCTTTGCTTTTAATTTGAGCCCCTGTCTTGTGGTTTAGAGGTTTCCCATGAATGTTCCAGCAAGTAGGTTTGGTATGACCCCCCTTATTACAGTGATCACACCATTTTTCGATTTTCTTACCCTTCTGATCAATTGTTTGCACTCCTTTGGTCATCATGGTTGAGGCTTCAGCATGCATAGGGGAGGTGCCTCGAGTTAGTTCTTTCCTACTTTCTTCACATTTTACTTTGTTTATAGTCTCTTCAAGGGATGGCATTGGCTTCAGGTTCACAATTCTTCCCCTGATAGTCATTCAGTCCTAATAGAAAATCATAGGACCTCTCCTTTTCCACTAGTTGTTTGTAGAGACTTGCATCTACATGACACATCTAGTTATGAACTTCATAGAGATCAATTTGCTGCCACAATCGCCTAAGTGAGGAATAGTAGTGAGTGACATTCTTCTCCCCCTATTTAAGGTCTCGAAGCTATCTCTTGATTTGGAAAACAACAACAGTGTTATCCCGAACAACATATGTTCTCCTTACTAAGTCCCATATTTCCTAGACAATGGTGGCTAGCATGTAATCTCCACTTATCTTAGTAGTCATGGAATTAATTAACCATGTTATCACTGTGTTGTTTTCAAAGATCCATGTGTCATATTTTGGATCTATGATTGCAGGTGCAGCTGCCTCCTCTGTGATATATTTCTACTTGTTTCGGCCTCTTATATACATTAGTATATTCCTAGACCAAAGAAGGTAGTTATTCTCATTCAGACGATGGGTTACCAGGATTGAAGAGAGCCCATCAAATGGAGCTGACGTTGCTGGTAGAGGATGTGAGATCACGGATGTTTGTCGTGAACCAGAGGTGGCGTTGTTTTGTTCATTGGTTGTGTCTGTGATATCGACAGCCATAATTTGTGGGCTAGCGCCGCTCGATGGGGTTGGATGATGATCCCCAGCGGCATCAAAAGTCCCCAAGTTGCCCAAAGAGATTTGTCCAAACCACATAGAGCCAAACGCTCTGATACCATGAAGAATAGCAAAGTCAAAAAATTTTGTGTGTGTTATTTTGGAAAAACCGAGTACATATAAACCTACGGGATTAACCAAGATTTTGGTATATCCCACAAACAGTGCCACACAATCAGGAAATTAAAAAAAGGCAATATTAAAAGCAGAGATACATGAGTAAACAAAAAGATCTAATATGGATAAATGGGCTCGGCCCATTCCAACATATCTAAATATCCTATAGACAGCCTCTAGGTACCCTTCATTTGGCTTATTCATAAACTGACTTACAACACTAATAGAGTAACAAATGTCAGGTCTTGTATGAGAATGATAGATTAATTTATCTATCAATCTCCAGTACATTCTAGTGTTAATTGGTGCATTGTTTGATTTAAGGCCAACTTTGTGGTTGGCTTCTGCAAATGCAGAGGGTAAAATTATTCTTGACTTTTCATTGACGTTCGATCTTATATTAGCTAATACTTGTTTTAGAAAGCGTGAGGAACATCTTATCACGTACAAAAGTAAAAGAATTTGTTCTCAAATTGATTTCTTTCTTATAAAAAGATCGGATAAAAAACTTTGTATAGATTGCAAAGTTATATCTGGGGAGAGTTTAACTATTTAACATAGGGTTTTGGTTATGGATATACGAGTTAGGAGGAGAGTAAAAAACAAAGGCGAAAATAAGGTGTTAAGAACTAAGTGGTGGAAACTAAAGGAGGATAAAGAAAAGAATTTGCAGAGACGAATTGTGGAGGAAGGACCTTGGGAAATATAAGGAAGCGCTAACGATATGTGGAATGGAATAGCTGAAAAGATTAGGAAGGTGGCAAAGGAAATATTAGGTGAATCAAAAGATTTTGGACCTAGAGATAAAGAATCTTGATGGTGGGATGCAAGCATACAAGATAAGGTTAAAGTTAAGAGGGAGTGTTATAAAGTGTGGTCGTTATGTAAGAGTAATGAAAATTGGGAGAAATATAAAGTAGTTAAGAAAGACACTAAGAAGGCAGTGAGCGAAGCGAGAACGAGGGCATTCGATGGGTTATACCAATCTTTAGGTTCTAAAGTTGAAAAAAGAAATATTTACAAGTTAGCTAAAAGTAGGGAAAGAAAGACAAGAGACGTGGACCAAGTAAAATGCATTAAGGATGAAGAAGGGAAAGTCTTGGTCACGGAACAAGATATCAGAGAACGGTGGAAGAGTTATTTTCATAGGCTTTTTAATGAAGGCCACAAGATTTCATTGCAATTGGATAGGTTAAACATTAGAGAAGAAGATCAAAATTATACTTTTTATCGTAGGATTTGTGAGGTAGAGGTAAAAAAAGCATTAAAGCGAATGGAGAGTGGCAGAGCAGTTGAACCAGATAATATACCTATTGAAGTATGGAAGTGTTTAGGAATGAAAGGCATAAGTTGGCTCACAAAGTTATTTAATGAAATTATGAGATCTAAGAGAATGCCAGACGAGTAGAAGAGAAGTTCTTTAATTCCTATTTATAAGAGTAAGGGGACATTCAAAAGTGTGCAAATTATAGAGGAATTAAGCTCATGAGTCACACTATGAAATTATGAGAAATAGTAATTGGGCGAAGATTAAGAAAAGAGACTAAAGTTACAGAGAATCAATTTGGTTTTATGCTAGGAAGGTCAACTGATGAAGCAATATATTTGTTGCGAAGATTAATGGAGCGATATCGAGAGAATCAAAGAGATTTACACATGGTGTTTATCGATTTGGAAAAAGCATATGATAGAGTACCAAGAGAGGATTTATGGAAGGCTTTGGAGAAAAAAGGAGTTCGTATAGTTTATATTCGAGCAATACAAGATATGTATGATAAGGCTACAACTAGTGTAGTAACAAAAGGTGGACCTATAAAAGATTTTTCGATAACTATTGGTCTACATCAAGGGTCAACTCTGAGCCCTTATCTTTTTACTTTAGTATTGGACGTGCTTACTGAACATATCCAAGAGCTGGTGCCACGGTGTATGTTTTTTGCAGACGATATTGTCTTAGTTGGAGAATCGAGAGCGGAAATGAATGAGAAGTTGGAGAGGTGGAGATTAGTTTTGGAAACTCATAGATTTCGTTTAAGTAGAAGTAAAACGGAGTATATGGAGTGTAAGTTTAGTAAGAGACACACCACTTTTAGCGTAGAAGTGAGAATTGAAGAACATATTATACCACAAGTCACACGATTTAAATATCTTGGATCCGTCATACAACATAACAGAGAAATAGAAGAAGACGTAAAACATAGGATTCAAACGGGGTGGATGAAATAGAGGAGTGCTTCGAGTGTTTTTTGTGATAGAAGAGTATCACTCAAACTTAAAGGTAAATTCTACCACACAGTTATAAGACCTGCAATATTGTATGGAACTGGGTGTTGGGCAATAAAAAGTCAACAAGAGAATAAGTTCAATGTTGCAGAGATGAGAATGTTGCGTTGGATGAGTGGACACACTAAACGAGACTGGATTAGAAATGAATGCATTAAAGAGAAGGTGGAAGTCGCACCTATTGTGGAAAAGATTGTAGAATCAAGACTTAGATAGTTTGGTCATGTTGGGAGGAGACTTATAGAAGCCCTAGTTAGGAGAGTAGATGAAATGGAGAATAATCCAATAATTAGCGGTAGAAGAAGACCAAGAAAAACTATAGGAGAAATTATTAAGAGAGATTTAGATTTAAATGGTTTGTCTAAAAATATGATTTACAATAGGTGTTTATGGCGTCGATTGATCCATGTAGCCGAACCCATTTAGTGGGAAAAGGCTTTGTTGTTGTTATTGTTGTTTGTGGTTGGCTTCCATAAGAGTTTCATCAGGCTTGCAATTCAACATCCCTATTTCTTCAAGCAAGTCCAGTGTGTACTTCTTTTTGAGAAATTGTAATGCTCTCCTTTGATCTCATTACTTTCATCCCTTAGTAGTATCTTAGGGCCTGTTTGAAATTGTTTTTGTTTTAATGTTTTCAAAACATATGTTTTCAAGAACAAGTTTTTGAGAACAAAAAAATTAAAAAATCTGTTTGAATCATTATTTTGAAAAGTAATTGTTTTTTGTTTTTTACCTGATTTTGTAGAACAAAAATTACAAAACACTTAAAAAGTGTTCTGAATTTTTTGTTTTGGAAAACAAAATTTTATTTTTTTGTTTTACAAAACACTTCATTAAAAACACATTATCAAACAGATTTTTTTGTTTTTTTGTTCTTGAAAACAAAAAAATTGTTCTGCAGAATCAAATCAAACAGGCCCTTAGGCTTTGTCTTTCACTTTAAACTCAATTGTAAGATCTTTCTTCAATCTTTTTATCTCATCCAAGTGATCTTCTGTAATGACTATATCATCAATATAAACAATTAAAATGACAACTTTTCCATCAGGAACAATTTTAATGGACAATGTGTAATTTGTTTGCCATTGCCATACCCTTTAACAACCTTTGTGAACCTTTCAAATCAAGCACATGTAATTGCTTTACGCCATATAATGACTTTTGCAATTTACATACTTTATTATAATTCTTTCCTAATTCAAATCTTGGGGGATCATCCATGTATACTTCTTCTTCTAAGTCTCCATTTAAAAAAGCATTCTTCACGTCTATTGAGAAGAGTGGCAAATCAAGGTTAGAGGCAAGAGACAACAGGAACTTAATGGTTCTAAATTTAGCTACTAGGGCAAAGGTTTGTTGAAAGTCAATACAAGGGGTTTAAGTGAACCCTTTGGCAACTTCCTGTGTGTCAGTTGACACTCCCATCTGAGTTATACTTCACAATGAAAATCCACTTGCAGCCTACTATTCTTTTCCCTTTTGGCAAATTAGTGATTTCCCAAGTTCTATTCTTCTCTAAAGCACCCATCTCTTCACATCGTGCAGCCTTCCATTTTGGAATTTTCATAGCATTATAGACATTTCTGGGTAGTTTTTCAGCTGAAACACTTGCCATAAAAGCTTGCATAGATAGTCTATTGTAGGAGACATACTTACTTATGGAGTATTTAGCACACGATCTCACCCCTTTTTTCAATGCAATAGGTCTGTCCAGATCTGCCAAATCATCCGTTGGTTCATGAGCTGAAGTTGAGGGAGATAATTGGCCTTGCTTAGGGAGTGTGCATTGTTTTTTGTCCATGCACCACTGTTCTGCTTGCTGGCCCCTCCTCCTCCTTGAGTACACATGTGATTCTTTTCCTTGTATGGCATTAGGACATGGCTCGGTTATATCAGGATCAGTGGGGTAGTTTTCAGGGTCATGATCACTAGTGTTCAGGGGATGCAAATATGCTGGAACAGTGGGTATTTAGGGTATTATATTCTCAGATTCAGGGGCTGTAGTGGCTAGAGTTTTGGAAGGTTCAAATTCGTACAAAAGTAGCCATTCTTGTGTGTTTTGATTCTCCCTCTGAATGAGTGTTTTTGGGTAATAAGGGTTGTTTTTGAAGAAGGTAATATCCATGGTAGTGTAGTATTTTGTTGTGATGGAAGAGTAGCATTTTTATCCTTTTTATGTGGATGAGTATCCAGAAAAGATACATTTGAGTGCTCTAGGACCAAGTTTGCCCCTATTTTCAACATGAATGAAAGATGTACTCCCAAATACTTTGAGAGGGAGGTTGTGCATGGTTGGGGTATTAGGATAGGTCTCAAGAAGTACATTTGGGTTTTTTAAAGTTTAGGGTCTTGGATGGCATTTAATTGATAAGATATGTTGCAGTGAATATTGCATCCCCCTTAATAGGTTTTAGGTACATTTGATGTAATCATGAGGGACCTAGTTACTTCTAAAAGATGTTTATTTTTTTTTGCTCGAACACCCCATTTTGTTGAGGAGTCCTTACATGAGGTTTGGTGAATAATCCCATGTTTGGAAAGGTAGTCTTTTAAGGACAGAATTGACATAGTCCTTTGCATTATCAGATCTTAGGATTTTAATGTTGGTTTGATACTAGTTTTTGATCAAAGTGTGAAATTTTTGAAAGATGTGAGTGACTTTAGATTTTTCCTTTTTTAAACAAGTACCCCCATATTAACCGAGTATGATCATCAATGAAACTTACAAACCATTGTGTGCCCCGTTAATATTTTTTTTTTTCCTTAGGAAGCCCCCAAATGTCACTATGAATGAGTTTAAATGGCTTTGTTGGTTTATGAATGTGAGATGGATAGGAATTTTTTATATGCTTAGATAATTGATAAACTTTGCATTGAAAATGGGAAATATTTTTATTGATCAATTGAGGATACATGTACTTTAGATAATTAAGGCTAGGGTGTCTTGAACGATAATGTCACATTTTTATTTCATCATGGGTGGAACTAGCAGAAAGAACTGTCTTCTCCTTTATTCCTTGAATGTAGTAAAGGCCAGCACACTCCCTAAACTGCCAATCATCTTTCTTGACCTCAAATCCTGAAATTCTCATCCATCAGGGCAGAAGTTAGCCAAACAATTATTATCCTTTGTAAGTTTACTAGCAGACAGCAAATTGTGAGTGAGTTTTGACACACAAAGCACATTTTTCAGAATTCAATCACGGGATATCTTTATTGTTCCAGTGCCACTAACTTCAACTAAGGAACCATCTGCAATTCTGACTACCTCTCTTTCAATGCATGGCGTAATTTCATGCATAATGGAGGCATCTCTTGCCATGTGATTAGTTGCTCCTGAATCTACAATCCACATATTTTTAGTCTACCTTTAAGTATGAAAAATCATAGACATATTATCTAATTGAGCCACCAAACCAGTTCCAACATTCTCAGTATTGGATTTTTCATGTCCATCTACAATCCTTTGTATCTGTTCTAATTGCTCCTTGATGAGGCTCAAGTCAGGTTTTGGTTTCTCTTCACTGCTTGCCATGTAGCCTCTGCTCTCAGTGCTGGTCTTAAATTCCTAATTGGTGGGTCTCCTATGAAGCTTCCAACATACCAACCTAGTTGCAATGATTGCACCAAGGTCGTCCACCTTTTTTCTATTTGTAGTCATTGTGAGGAGCACACCGAGTGAGAAGGGCAAATGCATTAGATCTATGGCAGACCTCTTAGAGTCAACTTTTTTCTGCTTTCTTTGCTTTTTACAAGGGAGAAGGCTTCTCTTTAGGAAGGCAAACTTTGAATGGCCATGTTTCTGACTCTCACCTTTTCGAACTGAGAGTTGAGTCCCAAGAGGAATTTGTAGATTCTTTCTCCTTCAACAAACTTCTGGAAATAGGCAACATCATTGCTACGTGCCCATTGATGAACTTTGTACAGATCAACCTACTGCCACAAGGTAATGAGGGCATTAAAATACTGTGTTACTGATAAATTACCTTGTTTTAATTTGTGTAACTGTTCCTTTATTTCAAAGAGTGCAGCAGTGTTCTCCAAGGATGAATAGCTCTCCTAGGCAGCTTCCGATATGTCCTTGGCTGCCTTGTACAGGATGAAACTTTGTCCAACCTCAATAGTCATTGAGTTGACCAGCCATGACATAACTTGGTTGTTTTTTGCTCTCCAAATGCTGTATTTGGGATCACTGGCGTTTGGTGGAGGGACATGGCTAGTGATGTAGTCTTCCTTTCCCTTCCCTCTTATAAACATTAGGAAGCTTTGGGGCCACTGGAGGTAATTGTTACTGTTCAGTTTGTGTCCCGTGATTGAGATGGTAGGCAGTTCATTAGTCTCCTGTGAAGAGGACATACCACTGTGTGGATTAGAACTTGCACAGAGGTGGAGCCATGACTTTTGACATTCATGGCCTGCAATGTGCCAAAACTGATCATCAGAGAGGGTGAAGTGCATCTGGCTCTGATACCATGGAAAATTCAGAGGTTTTTTCCCCTCTGATTTTTCTTATTTCTTTATGAAGATAGTGCCTTATCTTATAGGAATCTGAGGGTAACAGCTTATCCAATCAGAACCAAAAAGATAGGCTTACAAATGATAACAAAACTTATGCTATCATCAGCGAAATTCTAGGAATTAAAATGCAAGATAAAGGATACTAACTAACAACAACTAGATAAGAAATAAAACAAATAAAACATAAAAGAAAAATAATGCTGTAGTAGCTCCTCCAGCAAACAGTATCACCCAAACACCCTAGCTAAAGGGCCTTCTAGGATGCTATATTCAACACAAACTATTTTGGTTGGAAATGAACAAAGATTATATGGGAAACAACATTGAATATGGAATCTGGCTGCCCAAAATAGATGGTGTGCAATTAATTAGATACGTAGCAGAATACACACATCACTCTATAAAACTCTAGGAACTTCCATTTGAAACAATAATGCTTGGGCATCTTCCATAGAATTAATGTATGTACATATGAATATATGTCATTTTGTAACATATTTTTTTGCTTTGATCTGTCAACTTAATTTTTGTTAGAAATTTATTTCATTGTAATCACCTGCTATGAAATTTCAAGGCAATATGAAATTAATTAAATCTTCAAAGCTGATGATGCTGACTGCCTGTATCTTGCTTATTTTTATGACAAATGGCTCTTAGGTGCCACCCCACATTGTAGTTGGTGATGCCATAGTTGTTAATACAGAGGATGACTATTACATGGAAAGGTAACTTGCTGTGTTATAGGTTGCTATGATTAAATTGATAATATTTTCTATTCATTTCAGCACAATCCTGTTTTTTATTGATGAATGTGATTCATTTGCTTTGTTTTTATTTTTGTTCCTTTGCTATTATATCTAGTAATCCCAATCTTTTTATACTCATTTCTTCTTTCCTCTCTTAAAGGAAAAAAAGGAAAGAATCATCCCATATAAGCATTCTTAGGTACCATGTGTAAAGCTGGAACGATTAATCTGTCATTCTAGTTGTAATCATTACTATTGTCCCTTTTTTAAAATGCTCGAGCCATATTTGTTAATTTCAACGAATTCTTTGGTGGGGGCATGGTTTTTAAATAGCATTTGCATTCGATTGCATAGTAGCATCCTTATTTGCTATATGGGGAGCTAATTTTGCGTGATTATGAACCCTTTATATATTTTCATTGAGTGAAAGCCGTTTATGAGGTTAATTCTGTCCTAGATCATTGAAAATTTACACGGTGGGAAATTGCTTTTCGTGTAATGCAAATGGAAAATGGAATGAAAACTTAACTGTAGGACATATAAATGTCCGTATGATCATCAAAGAATTATACTAAAGGGGCTGAGCATTTAGCATTTACAAATTACAACTGCATTAAACTTCCAATTATAAGAGTGCTTTGTTTCCTCTCTCTCTTTTTAATGAATTAATCTGGGGATGGGTTATGAATTATTCACTGCCTGCTACAAGTTACAATTCCTGTGATCATACTGTTGTGGGTTGTAGGGTTTTAAATTATTTTATGGATTGTTTGGGTCAATATTTTGTAACTTGATGTTGCCACCAAAGCTTGTATTATCTTTCCATTTCAGGGCCAAGGCATAGCACGTCTTCATTCAGGATTTGAGCAGCACAAACATGCAAAGCTAATGTTAATTATGAGAACTGAATCAGCCTTGTTTCTTTTACTTCTTTTCTCTCTTTTGGATAATAAAAGTTCCATTGTTTTATTGGTGGAAGTTGAGTTTATTTGATCGATAGATATGAGCATAAGATTAGCATTTTGATTACTCTTACATTACTTTGTCACAGAGCCCATTGAAGGGCAAAATATAGATTTCCCGATTATTTGGAGTTACAGTCATTGCATTAAACTTGGAGGAATGGCAGTATGATATACATTTTGTTTTCTGAACGTTAATAAATGATTGTGTGTGACATTTATTTTCAGTGGAAGTAAGTTTTTGTACAGTTATGGATTTATTGTGGGATATCTATATAGTGCTTACTACAGGTTAAATTAACAAAACGAGGGGAGAATACCTCAGCCCTGGTGAAAATAAATAAAAGGAAACGACTTGCAACTTTGACCAAATTGCAGCGTGGTCTAAGTTGCACAGCGATGAATGTCACAATCTATGTATTGCGTACTTGAGGGTAGAGAATTGCAGGCAAGGAATGATTTGAATCCTTGATGAAAGAATAAGTTATATTTGCATAGGTTGTCTAGTTAATTAGAAGCACCAAAAGAATCGCTCCCAAATATCCAAATGCACAAGAGGGACCAAATGATATGCTTGCTTTTGCTCAGGCTTTCAAGTACAACCTGCAGAATGACTCGTGGTCATATGTTCAACGCTATACTTGACGTTATCAGTTATAGTCTAGTGTATCATTTTGTAGATCTTGTTAAACCATAAGTTCATGGGTAATTTGTTTGTCCAAAAGAAAAGAAAATTATCAAATTAAAAGTAATAGAATATTCTAACTTCTACTTGAGACTTTGGAGTTAAATATATATATTTTAAAAATCCTTTTCTTCTATGTGTGTTTATATCTAGCTAAATATTTATCAAAAAAAATTAACTTCAAATATTTGGGATGAATGGGTTAAAAAAAAGGAATAAATAATTTAATCCCTATAAGATATATTTTCTCAATCTGATTCTTTAAAGATAAAAATTTTCAATTTAGTTTTTAAATTTCTTTTTTCCTTTCAAAGTAGTTTTTTCTTGAAAGCATTTATGGTTCTTTAATACACTTTAGCTTTGATACAAATTAGTATCGTTTTTGGTTATTGAAGATAATTAAATAAATTCATATTATTAATAAACAATTACATGAGACCTTATTTTTTCTTAACAAGAGACCATTTTATTTGAGACAAAATGTTTATAAGATTAAATTAAAAAATTTTATCTTTTAAGGACTAAATTAAAAAAAATAAATATTTCAATACTTAAATCATTGATTTACTGAAAAATAAATGACAAGAAAGAATTGGTCCGAAGATCTCTGGGCCAGCGGGTCTTTGGATCAACGCCCCCCCGTCATAAAGAGTAAAAATGATCCCATGCAATATGCAGTTACCATTACATGTACTAATAATTAGATTGACACAATTCTAAATATTAGAAAGATTATATTATGTCTTTATCCCAAAATAAGTAAACTACTAAATCGGAAAAAGAAATATTAAATCGATTAAAAACATTAATATTCTAATTTTGACAATGGTTTAGCGAAACCTAGCCTTTAAAGTGTTTGGTTGAAACCTGATGAGATTCTTCCATTTGTTTTCCAATGTCTCATTATTTACTCTTTTGCCAACATAATTGCCAACCAAGTCGACGAATACAGGATTTTTTTTTTTCATTTCACAGAAGTCGAGTCTTCATAATGGCTGCTACAAAATGAATAATGCAGCTCAAATCACAACCGCACACATCACATGTATAACTTCAATTAAATTAAGCAAAAGAAAAATACCATTTCAATTTGATGCGCTTTAATCCCAAATAAAAAATAGGAAAAGTAAAAGCTGATAACAAGACAGGAGATGCTTTTACCCTTGACTGGAAGACATCCTTCCAGAATGAAAAGAAAGTACAAAACTTGATGCCGATATGCTGTCTACGAAATAGAATACTTATTTTTGGTTCAAGAATTCTCGCCATGTTTCTTAATCAGAGATCCATTCAAGAAAGGGAATTATACTATTCTACTTCAGTCACACCCTTGTATATAAATCGTACAAATTAAGGTATGTTAAAATCCCGCCTCAGTTGGATGATTAAATCTTAAAAAATGACCAGCTTCGTGGGTGTGAAATTGCCAACAGATTATTTAAAGCTTAAGCTTGAATCAAACACAAAAAGCCCATCACTGGAGAAGAACTACAACCCAACGGATTTCTCGAACTTTTGAATCTGGTTGAGGAAAATCCATGTCATCTGCGTAATATAACATAAAAATATTAGAAGATAAACTAGAAGGAACCCTCCAATGTAAGGACTCCCCGAAAAAGAACAAAGCGAAAAAAAATCATAGTAGAAATAAACATGCCCAGTTAAAATAGAATACCATGACATGAGGAGCAATTCTGACAAAATACACAGGGAATCCAGTGTAAAATTTTAAGGGTCCTCCCGATTTCAAGGTTTTGAGAGAACAATCAAGAGAACCTGTGTACGGATATTTTCCACCAGCATCAGGTTGCATTTTCTGAATCTGCGTCTTGACATAGTCAAATGGCAAACTGCAAACTGATGCAAAAAATCCTGAGACGGTACTTGCACCTACAAGATGGAGAATATGTAAGTCGCAAAGATGTGAAAATGAGACAAGAATAACAGTGAACACGCTTTAAGAACCTAGACACAGACTTGAAATTATTATAGAATGTGTTACCTAAGCTTGACACAAAACAAGGGCAAAAGCTATGATTCCCAATTTGTTCTAACAATGCCTCTTGCAATGCAGGTAATAAAAATTTAGCGTTGCATTTATAGTTCTAAATAGACAAGTGCAGAGCGCCAAGGGGAAACTGTGACTAGTAAAGGTGTTGCAGTGCCCCTTGGGTTCATAAGGGTCGATGAACACACAAAGTATAAGGGTTCATGAGCATAAGGTATCAAGGATAAGGCTCCATAAACATGAAGCATCAAATCTAGCAATCAAACAACTGTAATCCAGTGATTAGCCAAATTGATAACCAAAACTAAGGCACATGAATAATGATTAAAGGTTCAATCATTATGAATTAACAATGCATACTGATAACAATGAATTAAATCTTACAATTCTAATCTTTTTAAATATTTTTGGAATCTTTGATTGCCCATAAACTTTTAAAATTTCACAAGCATTATATGGATTGAATAACAGTTAAACCCTTCATGTATTGCTTAAATGGCCCTACTCATTTCTCAATTTGAAGAACAATTGAAGCTAGAGGAATGTCTTTGTAAAAAGGTCCAACAAAAAATTATTAAATCTTTACCAATATGAACACTTGATTCGGAAGTAGGTTCCCTTAATAAGAATTTCATGCCATCACTAGACATCAAAAGCCCATGAAACATGAAGCTGGGTAGTGCTGCTTTGGTATCCAACTTACAAGATTTTCACATGCCAGGGCACGGCTTGTATTTAATCCTTTGAGCTTAATGCACCCAAAGTATTGCCATAACAAACAGCAAAACCACCGAACACTATATGTTCTATATAAATATAGTTCCTTCCCAACATATCTACATTAACTGAAAGAGCTAACTTAGAAATATTCCCGTAAGATTTTATTCAACTTAAGGTAGGATTGTGGTGGAACTTAAGAAGTCAACTTTAATCAATAGTACCAAAAACAATCAGAACCAAAAATACTTAATAAAGGGAGAAACTATGGGCATTTAATGAACAAAAGACGTCAGAAATGTATGCTTCCAAATTAAACTACAAAAGAAATGCCTCCTAAAATGCTTTTAAAAGATTTATAAAAGAATTAACAAAAATTATTGGGAAGCATAGTAACACTTTCCAGGGATTAAAATCATATTCAAGGAACTTCAATAGAAGCTACAATCAAGTGAAAATCTCATGATGGTTAAGACTGGCTAGACATATAGTGGCTTCAGAAGAACCAGGAAATGAATGGCAAAAAGGCAAAAATGCTTCACAGCAAGGAGGTGCACATTTCAAAGGAGAAAACAAATTATTGATTGAAAAGATAACCAATGATAGATAAGGGCATGGCATCATGAAGCTATAAAACCAATGATACATAAGGCTTCGAGGAAGGAGATATATGATTATAGGGAGATATCCCTCTTCTAAAACTGAGCACAACCCTATCATGGAAACTGATCACAGCAATCATACAAGATTTATGAAAAGCAAGACAGACTACTCCAAAGCCCAAGCTTCAATCTGGCAAATGCCTAGTCCTTCCAAAGTTTGTGTTCGGATCTTGATCAAGTTTATTAACTCAATTTTAAAGTTCAGACCAATTGCAATACATAATAATCTCTCTTTTTCTCTGATATAGGGTTCTAACTTTCTAGACATACATTGTAAATTGGGCCTAAGCTTTACTTGCTATCTGGGTCATATTTGTGGATCTAGCAATTGAGACTTTGACAACTTAAAATGGGAAACCAAAAAGGGAGACAATTGATGTTTCTAACATCACAAACTAAAGAATTAAGACTAGCAAATTTCTCATGGTAACAACACAAGAAAACCAACTATTATTAGATTGTATCCTCTGCAATACTACTCTTTTTTTTTTGGGGGGGGGGGGGGAAGGAGAAAGAGAGAGACAAGAAGGAAAAAAAAACTCTCCACACCATCTGTGCTCTATTTTCTTATTTGCATTAAGCATTCACCATGATAAATAGGAAACCTTATGAAGCCCACTTTCTCCTTTCTTTCTACCTTATTGACCAGATTTTTCCATTCTCAATTTTTTAGTCCTTGATGTGGCCCACTTTGTCTATTGATGCTACTAGCAATTCTTGCTTCCAAACTAGTAACGTATCCCATTTTGAATCTAACTCAAAATTATCTGGACTGAGAACACCATGGTAGTTGTTCACAGTCAAAGAAACAGCTCAACTTTTATCATACTTGCCTTCCTTTAATTTCCTAACTCAAATCAACTATACGTTTAGCATTCAATCCACCTAAACTATCACCCCTTACCATCCATTCACTCAAGCACTGACTCCAAAATCTTAAGAATACATTACAGCAATTGAAATCCCTTTAGCCAAGCAATGACAATAATCCTGGCATATATGCAAGGATATAGTCTCATGCTGTAATTTGTCACCAATATATCCTACTACATATCGTGGATTAATGAAGGTATCACGGATCTTCTAACTCTGATTTCAATAGCTTCTATTTATCAGCTTTAACATCTATACAACTCATGTTTTGATATTCAAATTATTTTAAATTCATTTTGGTATTCCATTTTATGTAGTTTATAAGTTTCTTCAGATTTAATTTTTCACTTTCTTCAACTTTGTCATGCAATTTTCCTTTTATTTTAGAATTGTCTAATCTTCTTACAACCTAAGAATAATAAAATTATGGGTACTCACTCTACTTATCTAAGAAATGAAATTAAAAATTGAGAGAGCCACCCAAGTAAAGTACTCAGTTCAAATACCAACAACGCAAACCCACCATGTGCCAGATATTTAGAAAATTGGCGCACCCCACCCCTGTACCTGCACCACATCCCAAACTGTACTGCACTCTAGGTAACTAAGGATGAGATGTCAATACATGATCAAAAGTTCATCCCAAGGATAACCAGCATTCTCCCTCCCGAACATTTGGGTTTCAAGTTAGAGCAGTAGTAACATTTTGACAAGCAGAGTTGTGTTCAGTTGTCCTATTATCACAGTAACCAAAGCCAAAGCCAATAACATCAAACTTAAAGATAATTTGACCATACCAAGATGGTTATTTACCTAACACAGTAGCAGCTTCACCAAAGCCAAGGGAATCCTTGAAAAACTCAACACTTTGATCATAAGATGCAAGCATTCCCATGTTCAATGCCATCGCCCTTACTACAGTAGGGCCAGCACCTTTCCAAAGTGCCAAAACCCCTTCATCAGCAACAATACGATAAAGCGCATGGAAGGCATTTGTGTAATTTCGGCGCTGAGCAGCAGGTAAAGTTGCATCAGCCTGCATTCGAATTAGTGCCAAATCAGCTGGATTACCAACAGTTGCTCCAATAGCACCAGCAGTCAGCCCACATAGAGCTTTCTGATAGAGTGGCAGTGGCTTTCCATCATTAGCCTCAATAGCTTTGCTTGTCAAAATTCTAAAAAAAAGTAAACTTAAATAAGAAGATAAAGATAACTGAACTCAAAGGAGTTAATATATAGATGATATCACAAGATCACTCACTCCAAGAAGAATTAATGATTATTGGCGTAAGATTAAACAATGAAGACAGACCATTACGGTCCTAAATTATACAATACTACGTGCCTTCTAGTTATAAAAACTACTCATTGCAGAAACAATGATAGAAAGCATATAATAATACCACAAGCAGAAAAGCTATGAAAATTTTCCTCTATGTTGGATTGGGACATACAAATGTGATAATAAAATACTCACTTGAATGATCCAAGCCGAGCAGTAGTGTATGTAGCTTGCCTGAGTAATCCTGCAGATAGACCCTATATAAAGAAATTTAATTTAGAGATATACCTCACTGAAAGATAAACGACAAAACTAAACCAAAACTCAAAAAGGTGGGGGGGGGGGGGGAGAGGAACAAAACAGCAAAGCATAGAATCACTTCGTAGGCTAAAATCAACAATGTATAAAATTCACTTCCACTTAGTCGTCTAGGTTAAGACAAAAATCTCGCAGAAACACAAAACCCAGCATGTGGGACATATAATCCCAATGAACAAACCCCTCCATACAGCTAAAATCAGGAACATACGCATTCTTCATAGGGACTTTTGATCAACATTGACCTCGATCAAAATGGAATCAATCGGATTAAACTTCAATAACCACATCCCCAACCCATCCCAGTGAAACTAACGCAAGGATCCATCATTGATGAAGCAGCTTAAAAAACTATGGGAAGAATTTCTAGAACCAATCATAAGGACATATCTTGAACAAAATCGAAGTCATAAAAATGTGCAGAATCAAACCTTATAGAATGCGGAAATACCCTCATTCTTGAGCATGTTTGATGTCACCTGAGCAGCGGATCCTTGACCCAATTGTATCCTCACCTACACCAAACCCAGTAAAATCAAATACCATAATAGAAAGAAGCCCATAAGGAAAATAAGAGCACCACACACAAGATCAAAAGACGGAGCAGAAAACACAGATCTGAATCTCACGAAAAACATCACAGTCCATCCCAACATCTTTTCCGAGTAAAGAGAACGAAATCAAAAAGACCTAATGACCCCATTTGGGGATTCCAAACACATATACAGATGGAACAGAAAGGCTAATGCTTTACCTTAATCATATCTATGGGTTGAATAACACAGGTGGCGAGCATACCAGAGGCTCCGCCATTGACGAAAGGTTTGACAGTAGGCCATACACCAACTGGTTTGGCCTTCTTCTCGTCCCCCATTACAGAGATTCAAAGCTGTAGCGAAGAAAAGAGGAGAGAGAAGGGTAGTAGAGAATAGCGCTGGGGAAACCAAATGGCGAGGAGTTGTGCGTATATAGACTGGGGAATATAAAGGAGCTGAGTAGTGCCGCCCAATTCACAAACCCTCTTTCTCTGTCTTCCCCTCGGCCAACCCCAATCCAACAAACATCAAACGGGGAAATGTGCGAAAATTTAGGTTTTTTTTGGATTTTTATTGGCCGGATACTTGCCCTTGACTTTCGCATAATTTACGATAATACTACAGCTTACGACTTTAACATACGTTTCATTTTTTATTTCTTTGGGATATCATTTTATTTTAGTTGAAACATTTCAATTCATAGACCATATAGCTCTTTTTTTTTTCCTACTAAAGAATAAATCGTACGCTATCTAATAATACAAAAATTTGATCTAATAAATTTAAGCTAACCTTACAATTTAATATTATATTTAATATATTAATATAAATATTTTTTTAAATACATTCTCTATTATTTTTTGATAAAAACAAATACGAATTATTTATATTTGATTTAAATGGTTTAAATTTTATATATATATATATTTGATTATTTATTATTTATTTTGATATTATTTTTATTTTAAATAAAATAAAACATAATAAATAATTTATATGATGAAAGTTGAAATAATATTTTTGTCATATATTTTATTTTTTTAAAAATAATATATATAATTAAATTTAAATCATTCAAATCAACTCTATATAATCCAAATTTGCTCCTCTTAGAGTAACACACATCCTGTGAGATGCTGCAGATGATTTATTTGCCTCGATCTCACATATTAATTAATGTCTCATTTTAAAATAATAGGTAAAAATTTATTATAACACTACATGTTACTAATTATTAATTACACTTATTTATTAATTTACATGAAATATTAAAGATAAAAATGTCGATACTCACAAAGTTTAGATACATAAGGGTAATACATATATATATATATATATATATATATATATAATGTGATAACAACTGACTTTGTAGAACAACTCTCTTCCTTTTTTAAACTCAGTTACGATGGCTGGCAAATGTCATATTTTTTTGAAACTTGAAAGTCACGCTCCTTTTGTCTCTTGGAAAATATAATATATGAAAATTTTATTATCTTCACAAAAATATATTTATATTTTTAAAAATTATAATTTAAGATCTCAAATTAAAAATATTTATATTAAAAAATTTTAAATTTTAAAATCTTTTTGAAGATTTCAAAAATAAAATTTAAACTACATGAAAGAATTATAATTTATGATCCAAACTTAATATTTTTTGTTGTAAAGTTCTTAATAATCATTTCAAGATTTAAAATTTTCTAACATAAATATTTTTAATTTATAATTATGAACTGTAATTATTCTTATGCTTTTTTAGGAAAAATGTTTCATCTATTCCTGCAGTCTTTATTTTGGATTCATTATTACATACTTATTACTTTATAACCATTTTCATTATAAAATAATTATTACTCACAAATTTGGATCATATGAAATTATAGAAAAATTATTTCCATTGCAAATAGTCTAATTATTAATATTAGAAAATAAACCATTAGTCACGTTGATCAACTTCTTGTATTTGAAATACTATTTAGTGTCTATTCAATGGTAACTTAAGAAAAGAAAATTATGTCCTGATTAATAAATATTTTGTGTTTAATGATGAACATTTTATCTTAACAATTAACTATAAAAAATTATATTAATTTTTGAGATTTAATCTTTAGGTACACTCTTAGGATCTGCACGTTTCAAGTTTCATAGTTAATGTTCTATTTTTAACACTTACAAAAATATATAACGTAAGTAAAACACACAAAAGGATTGACACGCGATCAAAGAATATGTCCCCAAAAAGTCATCAAAAAAATGTCCCAAAATGATTGAACTCTAGGGGCAAAGCAAGAGTTGCTTTATTCTTTTAGTTTTTAAGAAAAATGATTGATATGATTCTTAGCTCTACTTCAGGGATTTTTTTAAAAAATTTTTGGATCAAAATTTCAGGAATTTTTAAATTTCAGTGCTTCACATCAAAATGATGTGGGTAAATATTTAGGTCACATTTGATATATAATAACAAATTTAAAGAAATAAAAATTAAAAAAATTTATTGTATTTCTGTTATTATTATTATTTAATAATATTTATTTTATTTTTGTTATATTTTTCTTGAAATAAAGACGTAAATATCATTTCTCATTTATTTTACTTTCTTTCTTTTTTCTTTTCTAATTTTATTCAATTCCTTTTCAGTGGTACCAACATCTGTACTTTTACTTTTTATAATTCAATTGAAGCTCTCGTTTTCTTTATATAATAATAATAATATGGGGTGACATGCTTCCCATGGAATCTCTATGTGAATGTTATGAGTGATATGATTCCATGTCCTTTTCAATTGAAATATATCTCGCCTTCGATGGAAATAATGCTTATTGGTTGGGGCAATTAGTCTCAATTAATAATAATTATTAAGTACATTTTTTAAATTAAAAAATGATATATATATTAAGATGAATTTAAAGTGATTTTAATTCTAGCTTAATTTGTTTTGAAAATTAGACCAAAAAATAACATTGTTGTAATATTAAAAGACAAAAATTGTACAAAATTAGTCAAGTGATTTGTTTTTAAAAAAACAAAATAATTGTCGTGACAAATATTCTTTTGTATATTATAAGAAACTACTGATATACATTCTTTGATTTTTTTTTTTAAAAGAGAGATGTATACATCCAAAATTAAAAAAAAATAGAATTAAAAAAGAAAAAAGAAAGAATGCACATTATATGATTGTGATATCTTGTAATATGGGTTAGGATATGATTGGTTGATAATTTGTCACAAATGACCTAAACTGATCAATTGCGCATACATATGTTTTGGCGCAAGCGTGGTGTGGTGGGAGTTTAATTGAGAAAAGGGAAGGGGCAAATGGAGAATCCAAGTGCCGCTTGCCCATATTTATATGTCTAAAGGAGAATGTTATTTGAATCAAAATTCTTGGAAGGAGGGAGGGAATACATTATTATTAGGAGTTGCTTTCAACGTAAATGACAGATACATATATATATACAGGGGGCCGGGGCAGTTGCACTTTGAGTTTCCTGTGATGCAAGTAATGAATGAATTTTAAACAGCAACGTGAAAGCCCATTCCATTACTTCTCTTTCTCTATTGTTTTTATCTTTTCAACAAAATAGTTGATAATTTGCAGTGGGAGCAATATGGTGTGGTATCGTAAAGTAAAATATGGGAAAATGGGGAGGGCATTATAGGGAGTCAGGTTGGGTTTGTTTTGTGATGTAAAATGTTCGAATGTTGGGGAGTGAGGAGGGCCTCTGCTTGCAGGATCCAACTTGTGAGGAGGTAGTTGGAGTTCGCAACATGTTCATTCTCTATCACCTAAATCCCAATCCTAGCTCTAATTACTCAAATATCCCTCTCCCTTTGCTTCATTCCTCCTCCCCTTTCATTTTCCTCCGCAAAAATCATTTATATTTATATTATATCATCATCTAATTATTTCGAAATAGGAATTTATATTTATAAATATATATACAGAAAACAGCTAAGCAAATCTCATTTTTGACAAGACAACAAGTAGAAGAAATTCCAAAGCAATATTATATGCCAGTGGAGGCTTTCCTTTTGCATGTGCGTTACTATGATCGTATTCGAGTTCTTTTTTTTTTGTAATTATCTCTATATTTTATTTTCAAACGCACACTCGTATATATCTCAATCATGTTAAATTTATTTTATTTTATTTTTATTTGTTAGTGTAAATTATACGACCTTGTTTATGATGATATATATTTTCATGACTATTATTGCAAATATGAACTTTCTTGTAGTTAGTTTATGAAAAGAAGGCCAAAATACTAGGATGTATTGGGATACCTTTCTCGGCCTTTTGGCTAAGATCAAAATAGGATGTACTAGGATCCTATATTTAGATCCTACATAATGAATTGGAATCCTAATCCTTCCTCGTCATCAAGATGGCCATAAATTGAATCACCCAGACATGCAAACCCCCCCACCCCTCCCCCCGGGAAAAAAAGAAAAGAAAAGAAAAGAGGGTCGCAGGCACTCCTTAGACAAATTAGAGCACACATGCCCTACTGAAACCGAAATAATAACATTAAAATTTGTTACCTATGCTGGTTGAAAGATTGTTTTTTTTTTTTTTGGGTAGAGGCCAGTATAAACTTGAGTAAATTAATTATAGATAATTATAGCAAAGCTTATTGTGACTTTATGTTGTTCATGTAAGTGGGTAATATATATTTTATTAATTAGAAGCATCAAAGGGATCGAACTGGCTTGAATCCATCTGAGGCATTTTCATGTCGTTGCCGATGGATCTAAGGTTTACATTCCTATGCAACGAAACGGATAATTTTGTCTATGCTTGCATATCATTTTGATGACACTCGACATACAGAGAAAATGAAGAAACTCAGTGCATCATGTACGTATATATATACATATAAAACACGACATATATTTATTTATTTGAAAGAAGACAAAGTAAGTGAAGGCATATATAAAAGTATTCCACAACACATAAACAAAGAAAACAAGCTTAAATGTTGTCGCTATAGCTATAAGGCTTCAACATAGAGTACTTGTCTTTATTTTGATCCCCCAAATAAAAACAAACTAGACGACCTAGATAGGTACGTATGTGTAGGATTGGTCATATATATATATATATATTAATTAGTTGTTGCCAGGCAGCTTTTCCTTGATCTTGCCCATGATTCCTTTCTTCTCGCGGTGGTGCTCCCCTGCAGCTTCGTAGCCACCAGGAGTAGTGGTGGAGGTTGCATGAGAGCGGTCATCAGCACGAGAGTGACCACCAACGCCAGGTATCTTCTCCTTGATCTTCTCCTTCATCCCCTTCTTTCTTCGCACCCCATTCTCGTCCACCTCATCCTCTGATGAGCTGGAGCTGGAGCTCCCTGTACGATGAAGTCCATGATGACCCGTCCCAGTCGTGTTGGGGGTGGTGGTGCTTCCATAATAAGGGTTAGTTCCGTACCCTGTGGTGGCACCCGTCTCATGAACTGGGTTCCCATATTCATCCGTCCTAGTGGCCTCCCCGTACTGGTTCTGATAGTGTGCCATTCTTTTCCAGTGCTTATATCTCTGAATAATCTGATACTCTGTGCTCTCTATGTGTTGGATCACTTCATATGGCCTCCCTTATATATGCGTAACAAGGTGCGGTGAAGCAGTTGTGACTTGTGCCGCGTGGCATTGTACCTGCTGCTACGTGTTGGGTGATATTGAGTTTCATTTGAGACACAAGACACCTGACCATCACTCACTCCTCACCGACTGCCTCTCTATCTCTGAACAAAATAAAAATTAAGCTGGGCGGTTTAACGATGAGCATAACGTGCGAAGAGGATAAGGTGAGTGAGTTGAAAGGATAAGACACTTGGCATGCAACGTGGCATTCTGTTTGCGAGACACATTCCTACTTTCCTTCACCCCATCTTACTAGAATAAGACAGCTAATTAACTATATCTACCACAAAAATATTCATACATCCTCTTTTAAACTTTTATTTTTTAAAAAATAAAAATAAAATATCTTCATATCCTTTTATATATAGTTAGATAGCTAGATAGATGGATGGATTTTAACATAACTAAGATCAGTATTACTCGTGAAATTTTGGAGAAAAAATTCTAGCTAACAGCTTCATTCCTTCATCTATTGAAGACTATATACTCCCACTCTCTCTATTCTAGTATATATGGCCTTTTATTAATTTGCCCCTCATATAAATTTGCTATAAATCACTGCTATCTTAACTTCTCTTACAAATCAACTATACCATAATTTCTTTTCAAGAGATAAAAATGAGAATTAAACTCTTAACAATATAGGTTAATTTAGTTTCTTTTTTTACCAAAATCTCTTCTAAATTTGTAAGATATGAATGTGATTGGAATAATTAATTAATTTTATATAATATTTTATTTCTATAAAAAAATTTCCAATTCAATAGAGATACTAGGACAATAGGCACATAAATGTCTGTTTAATAAGCTATATCTATATACAATTTATGATCATGTGCATTTAGTCTCCGTTTGGTTCAACGGAGTGGAGGGAAAGTTAATGGAAGGGAGGGGAAAGGAGGAAGTTTAATGAGTTTTATTTGGTTGGAAAGGGAGGAGAGGGAAGGGAAGATTATTTTTTAGTTCAAGAGAGAAGGAGAGATAATTATATTTGGACAAATTTTATATTTATATTATATTATTTTTATTTTTTATAAAAAGTTATTTATATCAATATTTTTTTAAAAAAATTATGAATTCTAATCTTTTTTTATTTTTTATTTCTAATGAAAAAAAATTATCTTAATTTTTATTAAATATTAATATATTAAAAAATTAAAAAATTAAAGGGCAATAAAGTAAATTACAATTTAAAAAAAATTCCTTCCCTCCCCTCCAAAACCCCCCAATTTGGAGGGGAGAAAAATTTGCCTCCACTTCCCTCTCTTTCAATTTTGTCCAATCAAATATCTTATTTCTCTTTCCTCCCCTCCCTTCTAAAAATTTTCAACCAAACACACTCTTGGGGCTTGATCGGTTGGTATACTACAGGATGGTTGGTACACTGTAGGATAAAAATATAGTATTATATAAAATATAGGTGGATAGAATAAGGATAGATGCTATATAAAGTTTTTATACAATATATATGTTGGGTGCATCTTCGTATAAGGATTATATATAACGGCATATTATACAATTATGTGTCTTGATGTTAATTTTATAAGACTGTATAAAAAAAACTTATTTTAACAAAAATGTTCCTTAAAAGTACATTACTAAACTCCCTTTCGGATACAATTTTTAATTACTTTTTAAACTAAATAATTTGTGTTTATACTTGTAACAAAAATGTATCTCTTACATCAACTGACTCAAATTTCAATTAGCAAAAAAGTAAAATTTATATTGAACTAATTTTTATTTCTTTTATTTTTGGGAAAATCAAATAATAATTATTTATTTCCATCAATTTTTTCACATAAAAACCACATGCCTTCTTGTTAAGTCCAAAGAATGACATTTGGTGTTTGTTCATCCCAACTATTTGATGTCAAGCTTATGAGAGCTCATCTCTAGACCTTATTACTCAGAATTGTGAAACAAAGTTATTCAACTTAAAATACAAATGGCTAAAAAAGATGAGCAATAATGATAAGCAAGAGGCCAAAAATGCCACAATTATTAAGTGACAATAACAAATAAAAACAATTATAACTTTCATACTTCGAAAGTTTCAAGACACATTGCTATCAGAGTTTGTAGCATTACAAGTATGAGAGGTGATTTTTTAATTTTTTTTTTGTAGTTGCAGCCATACAAATGAATGACTATTTCGTTTTAAATTTGAAAGACCAAGTGATCGTGATAGTAAATATTAACTTGTTAACAATAATCATTCTACATAAGAATAGACACAGTGTTTGGATAAACTTTATAGTTACATTACTTGTTTGCAAATTAATGGACCATAAGTATATTTTTAATTTTAATAATATTATGGTTGTTGTTATTCAAACCTAATACTTACTATTGGATATGTTAAAAATTGTTATTAAAAATTAGTTGTTAGACAAATTAGTTAAAATTTATTGTTAAAAATTTGTAACCAAAAAAAGTTGGCTACCACAATTAATGGTATATGGGATAGGCTACTGGTTGTTTCTGAGACAATTTAATGGAATGACTTAGCAACGGTTATAATTGTAATTAAGACCATTTAAAAACCGTAGCTAAACCCATGTGTTTTTGTGGTGGCCCATAAATGTCCATTTAATAAAAACTAAATTACGGATAATTAACTTCCTTCAACATTGAGCTATATCTATATACAATTTATGATCATGTGCATTTAGGGCTCGATCGGTTGGTACACTATAGGATGGTTGGTGCACTTTAGGATAAAAATATATAGTATTATATAAAATACGGGTGGAGAGAATAAGGATAGATACTATATAAAGTTTTTATACAATACATATGTTGGGTGCATCTCCGTATAAGGATTATATATAACGGTATATTATATAATTATTATGTGTTTTGATGTTGATTTTATAAGACTGTATTAAAAAAACTTATTTTAACAAAAATATTCCTTAAAAATAAAAGTAGATTACTAAACTCCCTCCCGGATACAATTTTTAATTACTTTTTAAACTACATAATTTGTGTTTATACTTGTAACAAAAATGCACCTCTCTTACATCAAATTAGTTAAATTTCAATTAGAAAAAAAGTCAAATTTATATTGAAATAATTTGCATTTCTTTCATTTTTGGGAAGATCAAAAAATCATTATTTATTTCTATCATTTTCTTCACATGAAGACCACGTGCCTTCTTGTTTGTTGAGGGTCTCTTGCGTTCTTCTCCCTTGAAATGGATGTTTAGTACCTTTCAGAAGGTATACGAACTGAACCATATATGAGAGAAATCTCCAATTTAAAACTGAAGAACCCCTCTTAACTTTGCATGGTTTACTTTGATTCATTTATGAAAATTAGAAATGGGCAAAATATTAGATCGTATAAAATTTGTTTACTTAAGTTTGTGAGAACTTTCATGAATATTTTAAGAATAGGAATTTAAATGATATGATATTTACCCCTCTCCAGATCCATATGCAGTGTATATATATAAAGTATAAACCAACTAAACACGGGTTCAGGACCAGGACTATAATACTCTCTCTGATTCTCTCCAATGAAGACAGAGTTTATCAAGTCTCCAAGTTGTTGCTCCGTGTATGATTGCCAACCTAAATTCTTGTAATTAGAGATATTCAATCGTTAATGGTATGTCAAAGAGAAAGAATGGAATAGTGGAGTTTTGTCCATTTCAATCAATTCTTATTAAATTAGGGCCCAAAAAATAATAAAAAAGAATATGTATTAATGCGAACACAACATTAATATTAGGTCAGATGGCTTTTATAAAAATGGACAAAACGATTTTGATATGAGATATTAGAACAAGTTTATTAGTTAAATTTCATTTATGCCATATAAAATAATATATATATATATATATATATTAAACAATTATGACTTTAATTATAAAAATGATATTTTAATTGAGAAAAATTATTGTAGAGACTAAATTAAAATTTTATTTTAAAAAATCAAATTAGAAAATAATTTTTAAAGACTAGATTGTTGATTTAGTCTAAAAGTATTAGTTTTATATAAAAAGAATAAATGGATCAGATTGGTTACAAATTTAATAAAATTTTAAACATAAATCAAATTAGTTAGATATCGGTATATGATTTAATACATCCACACACACACACAAAAAAAAAAAAGAAGGGAAATGAAGCGAGGAGGAGAGATGAATAGAAGTGGATTAATTGCATGCAACTTTTAAGTAGACGACTTGGACATAGGGCTGAGGAAAACACAGGGATGGAAGTGGGATTGATGAGGGAAAGTAGCACACATTACATAATAGATATTAGGATACAAAACCAAGAGAGATGAACTCCTCATTAGGTATAGGATGCGCATGCCTGCCGCTGATCAGCATTGTGCGCAAAACTACCGAACTACGTAATTCTTACATGGCTAATTAAGTCTGCCTTGTTATTGGAAGGACACATGCAACACTAGTACTTTTTCTACTACGTTTGAGTTGACAGTGGGAAAGCACGCATGGAGCTTTCTAATCCCTATCCCTGTCCTTGTTCGTCCTCTCCCCTCCACCTCTGGTACCCCCATAACCTACAGTACCAGCAGTCCCGTAAACTCCTCCATAACCTGTGCCCCCAGGGGCTGTCCCATAGGCATAGGACCCTACTGGGTCTTGTGATGTTATAAACTCATGATCTCTCCTAGTACTGCTACGCTCCTCGCTTTTAGGAACATTACGTTCACGGGACTCTCCAAATTGCTCATCCCGCCGCTGTTGTTGTGCCATTTAATTTTTGATTGCTAGAGATTAAGCATGTAAGATGAGTTATTTTGATGATCGATGTAGTTATATATCGAGAGAGCAGAAGCGGTGATCGGAGTTCCTTCAGCTGCCACGTTTGGAAGCCGGAACTACTTGGTTTTGGTGCCTGCAATTTTCACCCAACACGTATCCCTCTCATTAATTCTTGAAGATAAGATCACCGTATCTCCATCCGTGTGACACCCCAACATGACATCCACATTTGAGCTACATATAATGCATTGTTAATTAGTAGAATGCCAATCTTCACCCACCAAGTTTTGGGAACTATATTAAAATGTTAGACTAAGTGGATCAAGTGGTATTGATTGATTGGTTATCATTTAATTGATTAAATAAATAAATATTGAATGTGTTAATTGTTTATTGGTTCATTTAAGAGATTTTTTTTTATTGGTAACTGATGGAAGTGATTAATTAGGAGCTATAAAACAACTATTGCAAATCGTATATAAACATTAACTTGTTACATATTATAATTTTTTTTTGGGTCAACTTACATTTATAATATTTTTTAACCAAGAAAATTGAGTAATACTTAAGTAGATCCCCGATAATCTCAACCAATAATAAATAAAAGAGACAACAATATATCTTTAGTTGTGAAGTTTTATTTAGGTTTTTAGTCTTGAAAAAATATTTTGGTTCAATATAATTTTTAAAGTCTTAAAAAGTGTTCAATAACATGTTCTCCCAATACCGTTAACTCTACTAATAGAAATGTTCGATATGGCATCACATTTCACTCATGGACTGAACAAGACATTAATGTGAAAGTTAAGATACAACTTAAACCTGAACTACATCGTTTTGTCAGCTCCATCGGTATAATACTTTTTTCGTTCACACGCTGAAGAGTTTGTTTAAATTGATCGTAGAAGTGGCAATACAATGTAGTTTAAATCTTAGTTAGATCTAAACTTTCATGTAACATCATATGTCAGCACCTTATTTACCCATAAAATCATGTGTGATGCCACATTAGACATTTTTATTAATAGAATTATCAGCAAAAAGAAAAAAGGATGATTGTACTGAACCAAAATAAATTTTTCGGACTAAAACAAAACTTGAAAAGAATTTCAGAGACTATGGTGTGACATCTCTTTCCCCATTATGGCATGACAATCAAGCCGCAATGCATACCTCATCTAACCCTATGTTTTCTATGAAAGAACAAAACAAATTTATGCAGATTGTCATTTTGTTCATGAGAAGATTCAACAAAATCTGATTACAACATATGTTCGTACGGGATAGCAATTAGATAAAGTATTCAGCAAAGTCGTTAATGGGGCTAAAATTGGTTTTATTTGTGACAAGCTGACATAACTGACGTCTAGGCGATTGAGTACATCTATGGAGGTGGTTTTCCGTGACAATCTTGAAAACTAATCAATAACGAAGAAACAATGCCGTATCGTCTATCCACGAAGGCTTCTTTGCATTGTAATAGAAAAATGCAATCATCTGAACCAACTCATCTGCTGTCCTGAATTCTGCAAAGAAATTAATAACAGTGCGTCTTGGTGAGAATAAAACCTATATAAACAGACGTGCGCGTCTTGTGGTACCATTTAAGCAACAGTGAATAACAAATATTCTCACCTTTTTCCCTGTAGACGATTCTGTTTCCCCGTAAAAATAATATTTGTGGGCATTCTCTAGCTTTAAGGGCATATGCCAAGTCTCTCTCCATATTAATGTCTATCTTAACCGCCTATTAACATGCAGTTCAACGCATTATAAACATTTAAAAAAAAGAAAAAAAGAAGAAGAATGTAATAGATGAAAATGCAAGAGGTTTTAGATAAGTTAGAGCTAGATGAATGAAATTTGACCATACCCGAGGAGGCAACCGATCTTTGGCACTCCAGTATACCTTAATCGCTTTCTCCAGTTCTTTCAAAATTTTCCAGTTATCCGTCGCCCTGAGGAATAATAAAATCAAACACCAAAGGTTGCCATTAGCTATCAAGTGCCTTTAGATAAATGACAACTACTCTTCTGATTATATTAACATCATTAAAGAAACAGGGAAGAAAAGCTTTCACAAAGAGCACCCTTTTCAGGGAAGAAGAATAAAACTAGCTTGAGAAAATTGTTTTCAGCATGTTATAGCAGAAGGCCAATTTATTTTAATTTGGGCCCTAAACTTAATATTATTTCAGGCTCTCAATCTTGTTCATATTATACAAAATTATATTCAATGTTAACCAACTGACATCTTTCTTTACCATAGCATTTCTTTTAAAAGTGTGTAGAGAAGTTTAGATATATATCTCAAGGTTCATCCTTCCTCTGGTGTTTTACACTCTAACCCCCCACCCCCAACAAACACAACCATATACCAGAAGGAATAGAAGATATAACCTGTGATATCTTTCAAAGACAAGTACAACTAGTGGACTGGGATGGAAAGCAAAACTCTCCCATTCTAAACAGTTGATCTCCTGCACCCAGTTATCATCAATCTCCCCTTCCCAGTCAATTTCAACACCATCTTCCCCAATAACATTCTTAATTGGATGCTGTTCAAAATAATCAGAAGCTCTTACTCCCCACCCAACATCAGCATCCAGAGGCCAATTTTTACTCTCTTCCTCGATCACCATCTTCTTCTCTTTGCCGTCACTAGCATCTTCCTTGTTCTCATCCTCCACCTCCTTGTCATCATCATCATCGCCACTTTCAAATTTAGACTTGTCATAAACTCTTTCCTTCATTATATTTTCCTTATTCTCCAAAACATCGGAGCTCTGTTGCTGAATTGAAGCAAATGTCCTATCAAGCGAATCACGTATGAAATCTTCAACTGCCATAGCTTCACTTCTACGACCACGCCTTGGCTTCCTCGGAATTGTTGTTGGGGAGACCTTGGCAGAATTTTTATCATCACTGTCAGTTGCCTCATTTTTTGGGTTGTGACTTCTTGCCTTACGTCTAGCTCTGGGAGTGGAACTGGAGCTAGGTTCAGGTTCTGGTTCTGAATGAGAATATTTTGAAACAACAGAGAGAGGTATAGACTTCACAGTACGATGACTAGGTATAGGGGAATGCAAGAATAATTGCAAATGAGAAGCACCATAAGTAGAGTGAAAACATAAATTCTGAATATTAAATGATGACAAAGGATGAAAACAAGGATCTACTTTTGTAGCACAAAAAGGTGAAAAGCATCTAGGCAGGACTGAAGTATGGAGAAATAGCATTTTCACAACTTCACAATGAAGATGCCAACCTTCCCAAAAACAAAGTTATAAATGGAATGGTACATTTACTGCAAGCAATGAATGGACAATGTGTAGGATCCCATCTGCTTCTGCTTAGCCTGCTTACACAGATAAATATAATTCAAAGAAAAGGAGAAGAGTGCCATGATCGTTATTCAAAATGAAATAATCAGAGAATGTAAAAATAACACCACTGCAATTTCACCAAGTAAACTAAATTCAAAATCATTAATCAACCTGAACAAAACAAGTTCTCAATTCATTATGTTAATCAATTGGTGCTCCAAGCCATAGTTACATCCACCCCGCCCCTTTTTTTTTTCTCTGGGTCCCAAATTGCAATCCCTGCCTGAGCATGGATCCATCTCCTGCTAAAGTTTGTAAGAAGGCTGGTGTTATCATATGCAATGCTCTTGGCTTCAATTAAATCAGCCACTTCCCCTTGTTGGGATGGCAATGTGGTGGGTATGGGGTAGAGACCTCACTCTCCATCCTTGTACCCAGTCACAGAGTAAACATAGTTCCCATCCAAGTCCTTGCTCAACACATGCATCATTACCATCCTTGCTTACTTTTTTGGATGCAAAAGGAGCAAGTTACCCCCATTAAAGTAGGGAATCTCCATTTACCAATTTCCCATCCCCGCTCCCTGCAAACATCATCACCTAACCTTTGATTTTTCCTACACAGACTACAAAATCCTTTTTCTACAACCAAATACTAACAAAAGAAATAATTGAAGTTCAAGTTTGTAGACAGAGCAGTGAACTTTCCGATAATTGTATTGATACAAGAGTGCTCCATATATACAGAGAATAGGCAGACCAGAAACAGAAATAAATCAGGGAATAAAAGAAAATAAAATCAGACCATAAATGCTATAAATCCTACCCAAAATAATCCCCATGAAATTAGCTATTTACCCGGTCAATGCTCCCTAATAAATACAAGAGAATATTTGATTATTACCCACACTCCCCCTCAAGTTGGATCATAGATATCTATCATGTCCAACTTGCCTACAAAGTTTTCAAAGAGTTGTCTGGATAGTCCCTTTATAAGGATATCAGCATTTTGCCTATGAGTGGGTATGTATGTCATACATATTATTCCATTCTCAATTTTTTCTTTTATGAAGTGCCTGTCAACTTCCACATGCTTAGTCTCTTCATGCTGAACCGGATTGTGTGAGATACTAATTGCTGCCTTGTTGTCACAATATAGCTTCATAGGTTGTTCTGGTACAACTTATAACTCTTCAAGAAGTTTTTTAAACCATAACCCTTCACATATGCCATGAGCAACTGCCCTGAACTCAGCTTCAACACTACTTCTTGCCACTACACTCTATTTTTTACTTCTCCATGTAACCAAATTACCCCAAACAAAGGTGTAGTAACCCGAGGTCGATCTTCTATTGGGCCTGCCCAGTTTGCATCAGTGTAAACTTCTATGTAATTTTTATTGCCCCTTTTAAATAGCAAACCTCTTCCCGGAGTACCTTTCAGATATCTAAGGATTCGGTATACTGCTTCTAGGTGCTTCTCCTTTGGAGAATGCATGTGTTGACTGACAGTACTAACAGCAAAGGCGATATCTAGTCTGGTATGTGAGAGATAGATTAGTTTTCCAACCAAAGTTTGATATCTCTCTTTATCAACTAATTTTCCATCATCAATATTTTTTCCAACTTCAATAGGAGTTTCACTGGGCATCCTAGCATCCCTGTCTCCTTCAAAAGATCAAGAATGTATTTCCTTTGAGAGATGTAGATCCCCTTTTTTGATCTAGCAACTTCCATACCCAGAAAGTATTTCATTTCTCCCAAATTCTTAACTTCAAACTCTTTAGTTAGAGCTTCCTTTAGTCTTTCCATTTCTTCCTTGTCATCTCCAGTGAGGACAATATCATCAACATATACCAATAGTATTATCTTCTTCCCTTCTCTATGCTTGAAGAACATTGTATGATTAGCTTGTCCCTGAGTATACCCTTCATTTTTTAGGACTCGAGTAAATTTTTCAAACCATGCCCTAGGAGATTGCTTAAGGCCATAAAGAGATTTTTTAAGTCTACACACCTTCCCATTTTTATCATCAAATCCTGGTGGGAGAGTCATGTAAACTTCTTCCTTCAAATCCCTATTTAAGAATGCATTCTTGATGTCAAGTTGTTGTAGAGACCAATCCATGTTGGCAGCTATAGAGAGTAGTACACGTATTGTGTTTAACTTGGCAACAAGAGCAAATGTTTCTGTATAATCCATCCCATAAGTTTGAGTGAAGCCTTTGGCAACAAGCCTAACCTTATACCTTTTTATTAAGCCATCTGCATTGTATTTTATAGTGAAAACCCATTTGCATCCTACAGGTTTCTTCCCTTTAGGAAGATTAACTTCCTCCCAAGTGCCATTCTTATCCAGGGCATTTATTTCTTCCATGACAGCTTTTCTCCATTTTGGAACTTCAAGGGCTTCCTGTATGGTATTTGGAATTTTTATTCCATCAAGATTTGAAATAAAAACACTATATTGTGATGATAGTGCCTTATAAGAGACAAATCTCTCAATTGGATGCTGAGTGCAAGATCTTGGTTGTTTTCGAAGAGCAATGGGCAAATCTAGCTCATTCACCTTTTCTCCCCCATTTCCTTGATCCCGTGGTTCAAGATCCTGTATCGGTTCTTGATCAGGTATTGCTTTGGGTATGGTGGTTTCTCCACTTGGTCTTTTCTTCCGTGAGTAGACTAGCAGTTACTTTTCTGAAATATCTGTCACTTCATCTCCACCTTTTTCCAAGTTCCCTTCGGCAGATGGCATAGAGGTACTATTAAAATGATCAGGACAAAGTGAGGAATCAGTTATGGGTGATGGGGTTGGTTCATTTGTAGGTGAAAATAAGTTCTCACTTAAGTTTAGAGGCTGAAATTCACTCCAACTCTCCCCCTGAATTGAAGTCTGTGAATAGAAAGGAATTTCTTCAGTGAAGGTAACATCATAGGTGACAAAAAACTTCTTTGATACAGGATCATAACACTTGTATCCCTTTTGAGTGGGGGCATACCTAAGGAAAATACATTTAAGAGCTCTCGGGTTAAGTTTGTGTGTGTGATGAAGATGAACAAAGGCTGTGCACCCAAAAATCTTCAAAGGAAGGTTGTTTTCAAAATGGATAACAAGATGGATCTCTTTGAGTTTGTCAAGAGGGCTTTTGAAGGAAAAAACTTTGCTGGGCATTCTATTTATGAGATAGACAGCAGTGAGAATGACATCCCCCCAAAAAATTTAGGCACATTGGTAGCAAACATGAGAGCATAGGTGACTTCAAGAATGTGTCTATTTTTTCTTTCAACTATTCCATTTTGTTGGGGGCTATGAACACATGTGCTTTTGTGAATTATGCCGTGTTCTTTGAGAAAGCTATCCATTGTATTGTTGAAGTATTCAGTGCCATTGTCCGTATGAAGAATTTGGATAGTGGAATGGAACTGATTTTGTGTCATGGTAAAAAATTCGAAAAATATAGTAAGGACTTCATTTTTTTTCTTTCAACAAGAATACCCAACATAATTTGGTATGGTCATCAATAAAAGTAATGAACCATCGTGTATTGGTTCAGTTTGGAACACGAGATGGACCCCAAAGATCACTATGAATGATCGAGAATGGTTTTGTGGATTTATATTCAGATTTTTTGAACAAAGATCTATGGTGCTTAGCAAGTTCACAGTCATCACACTGGAAAGAAGGCATTTTATTGATGCAAAATTTGGGAAACAAGTGACATAGATATTTGAAATTTGGGTGTCCTAACCGCCTATACCATAGCAAAAGTTCATCACCTATTACATAATATTTGTGACTGTAGACTACTCACTTCAGTTTCTTCCAAGTAGTATAAGCCACCATATTCCTTAGCAATTCCAATCATCTTCCCCAATGACAGGTCCTAAAAAACACAATAAGTAAGATAGAAGTGAGCACTGCAATTCGCTTTTTTAGTAATCTGACTTACAGATAATAGATTACATGCCAAATTAGGGACATGAAGGACTGATTCTAACTTAATAGAATCTGTAACTCTAACAACCCCTTTTCCAGCAATAGAACTCAAGTTTCCATCACCAGTTCGAACCTTTTCATTACCAGCACAGGGGGTATAAAAATTAAAAACATCTGAGTGGTCAATCATATGATTACTTGCTCCAGAGTCAACAATCTAGCCCACCTTTTTACACATAGCTTTCAAAGCAGGAATGAAACTAGTAAGTAGGTTACCTTTGTTAACCATAGTAGTAGTAGGTACCCTTTTTTTTTGCTGTCCAGGATTTTGTAAGGCATTCAGCATTTCAAGAATCTTACCCAATGGATCACTTTGGGTTCCTGTGGGTTGCTTAGGAATGTCCTCTTGCTTTTGCCCCCGATGTTTGATGAAGCATGATTACCACAAGGTCTATTTTTTCGTGGCTTCCAATCGGTTGGTTTACCATGGATATCCCAACAAATATCCTTTGTATGACCAGTTTTCTTGCAGTGCTCACACATTAATTTTGGCTTCTGGTTTTTATATGTTTCAGCTGGTCGAACAGCCAGTGCAGATGCTTCTGTTGAGAGTAGAGGATCATCTGTTTTCATGACTTTCCTCCTAGATGCTTCTCTTCTTAGTTTAGCAAATACTTCTTCTATTGGAGGTAAAGGTGTTTGGCTCAGAATTCTGCTTCTCACATCATCTAAGTTGTTATTGAGGCCAGCTAGAAACTCAAAAGCACGCTCTTTCTTAGTTTTTCCTTGAATCTGACGGCATCCTCTAAGCAAGACCATGTCTCTTCACAGTTAAGATCAAACTCTTGCCAAAGGGCCACCATTTCTAACCAATAATCAGTAACATCTCTATCCCCCTATTTTATTTGCCATAACCGAGTCTTGATCTCAAAGAGCTAAGCGAGATCCTCCCCGTCAGAATAAGTGCATCTGGCTGTCTCCCAGATAGCATGAAAAGTGGGTAGGAATAGAAAGCTTCGTTTTATAGTGGGGATCATAGCATTGACCAGCCAAGACGACACCATGGAGTTTTTGGTAATCCATTGATTCATCTCAGCAGTCTTCGTCATATTTGGAGCCTTGCTCTCACCCGTGAGATATCCAAGCTTCCCACGTCCAGTGATTGCGAGCTTAATAGCTTGGGCCCATTCATGATAGTTTCTGCCATTCAGTTTCTCTGTCACGATGAGGATCGAGGACCTTTCGAGATTAGGAGTTGACCCAGAGGGACCCCTAATCTGGCGCGGGTTCAACACAAAGGACTCTTCAAGCTCGATGTGCACCATTTTTGACAACCCTGCTCTACTCGAGTTCAACTCTAGCGTGGTTGCTAGCGGATTTCGACTCCAGCATCGAGTTCGACTCTTAGCGTGGTTTCTATCTATTTGTGTTCATCGAGCTCTAATACCATGTAGACAAAGCAGTGAACTTTCCGATAATTGTATTGATACAAGAGTGCTCCATATATACAGAGAATAGGCGGACCAGAAACGAAAATAAATCAGGGAATAAAAGAAAATAAAATCAGACCATAAATGCTATAAATCCTACCCAAAAATAATCCCCATGAAATTAGCTATTTACCCGGTCAATACTCCCTAATAAATACAAGAGAATATTTGATTATTACCCACAAAGTTTGACAGCTTAAAGCATTTCTGCCCCTGAACATCTTTGATGTAATTCTAACACACAAAGTTCACACATCTCCAAAGAGTGATTCTAGTAATAAGAAAGAAATCAAAAGTCTGCAAAATGCAAACACCAAGTCATATATGTTATTTTTTGTCAAGTAAACAATATATGTTAGTTTATTCTACTGTGACCACAAAAGTTTCCATGGCTAAATTATATCTAAACGTCTAAACCTTAGGCATGGAGGTCCAATACAATTTCCACATTAAGTTGTTTGAGAAACTAGAATAAATTTTAAAAACAGCAGATGCAAAGGATCCCAAGGGATGTGCTAGCTCACATACAACAAAAGTATAACAAAGACAAAAAAAGGAAGAGATAGAGTATCTAGGGCAGCACAGATATTTCATTACCGCTTGCTTTTCAATACTTTCATGGCAAATAACAATCTAAAGCCAGAAGTCACTTTGTAACAGTTGGTTTACAATAATTAGAATCATCTGTGATTGCAGAATAGACTCTCTTGTACAACTAGTGGTCAATATCATTAAATCCTGACTTCACAATATTTGCTTCATGTAAATGAAATCAAAAGGTTCCGTGCAAGAAGTGTATAATCAAAGCACTATAATCACCCCCGAAAATGGGATGCGAAACAAGAAAATTGGCTTTCAAAAAAATCTTTGAAAATAATTTAAATGGAATCACCTCCAAAATTTGAATTATTTTAGAAGGCAAAACATCAGATAAACATTTTTTTAAAGAAAAGAATAATCCACAAGATAGAAATGGGTTTGGGAGTCATTTGAGTAAGGAAAAGGTGTTAGATACTCCACAACACCTATTTCTAGACATGTTTACCCTAAGTTAATTGTGCACCAAAATATATATATATATATATATATTTACAAGAGCAGACTTTATCTAAGATAAAAGCTTAAAGCTTACGTACCTTAGAATCAAAATTCACGTAAATCAAATGGGTAAAAAACAATTGGTTGGTGACTTTTAATCATTTTTTGTGAAAAAAGAAAGAAAATGAAAATTAATTTGATTTGACAATCAAAACGAATTTGAAGTTGGTTAGAGTGATTTAATTTGTGAAATCCAATGAACCTCACTTTCTTGCTCTCTTCTTTTTCACTCTCTTTTTTTTAACTATTCTATTTTTTTTTTTGGAAAGAAAATAGACAAAACTAATCGGACGGAAGACATTGAAGCCTACAACATATAAAGATGTGATTACGTGACTTAATTGGTATTGGTACCTACGAAAACTTAAAGTCATGGCCCACCAATTGACACCTTATGCGCCTATAGAGACCTAAAGTCACTCACAAACTTTGTAAGATAGAATTAATAATAAAGTAAATACAAGAAAATTAATACAGACATGCAGTATTAGTGTGTGTCTGTGTACGGTCAAGTATCTATATTATTCAGATACATTGACATGAATTTACAAAGAATAGGCTATGAGGAATTAAACTGGACAAGTGTGCTTTACTTCACTATAGTATCTCAATGCTTGCTAACTCATCCTTTCTGCGAGTCCACTTTTTATGCTCATGGAAATCAAAAAGATAACACTCACTTGTTAGTTCACATATTGGGTAAGAATTAATCCAACTAAGTTATCATAGTAATAATACCTAACACACATAAAGCATTAACATGAACAGAGCCACCACAGATTCAAGTAAGCATCAACCAAGAGAGCACAATTATCATATGTTCCTACCCAAGGATTCCTTATTTCTTTATTCTCAACTTGATGGCAAAAGGAAAGAACACAGGGAAATTGGACATGAATAAGAACACACAATACACCCAAAGTCCAGCACTTACATTTTTCAATTAGCACTAAATAAATCCACTGGGCATTCCCCATCTTCCCACTTCCATTAGATGAAAGCGGAAGAATCTTCAAGAAAACAAACCATGAAGCATTCTCAAAACCAACAAACAAAGTTCAGCTTTTACAACATTCCAATTGATATCAATTAGGCTCACTAAGAGTTCTGTATCTCTTGCTTTCATTACTTGAAAGTAGAGAATCCTCGGGAAGTTAACAAGAAGCATTCTCAGATTAACAAATAATATTCAGCATTTAAAGTACTCCAATTACATTCAAGTTAACTCAACTAACTAGGCCCCTCTCTCATACTATCATCAATTGAAAATAGAGAACTCTAGGGTAAAGAAACCAAGAGGCCTTCACATACTTAACCAAGCAATTTCAGCACCCACCACATCAAAGCTACATCACCATTATTCTTCAGCATTACCATTGCCCAAAATAAACATTAAAGAAAACCCACCATGCAAAGTAAGAAGACAAAACACCTCAACTATTTTATCTTGTACCTTTCCAAACACAAACATCACTTGGATGTAGGAGCCCGTAAGAAATACATGACATACATGACAGCTTGAGCAAACACAAATAACCCAACACACGCCACGCTAGAAGCACCAGACAAATAATCCAAACACAGTATAAATACTAAACACCGATATCCCCATTTCACATTATTAACATAACTAGCGAACAAATAGAAATTATTTCATTATACCAACACAATCAGCCAGCAAATCAGGATGGGTAGGGATTCAAAGAATTATAGGGCACGGAATGAGCTATACTCAGGATCATTGTCATCTATAGTATCAAGCAACCCACTGAAGTGAATCAGTGTTGAACAAAGCCTCAAAGGATTCAGAGAATAGACAAGTCCCCACTGAGATAACTCAAAACGCAATAATCCCACAATCCACTCAACCCATTTCACCCATGCGAAATCAGAAATCCGCCAACATCTTCCTGGATTAGAAGTACGAAAACAGGGTGAATCTTCGAACAAGAGAAGTATGACAAAGGAACTCACCTCTCTCGGTCAAGCCGAACGCTTGCCTTCGAATGGGTGTGAACGAAGAAGCACAACAGCGACCAGCAAGGTGGCGGAGAGGACGACGTCTCCCTCTGGCTTCAGAGTTCCTCGTCCCTGCTCCGCTCTCTCCGTTTGCCTCTCTTTCTCGGCGTCTCCCTCCCTCACAATTCTGCTGCTCTTCACCTTTATAGCTTGGTTTCTGAGCGTGCTTGGAAGCGATCTTCTTCACTCTAAGCAGGTCGTGGATTCGCTCAGTTTCAGCACGCACTCCCGACTTTCCTCCGCTCTCGACCTTCCTGTTCTGCGGCTTCAGTAACGCAATGCAGCGTTTCCAGACGCGGGGATATCCAAGACTGAAAAGAAAAATTAACCCACATGCATTAAACGCTAAATTTAAATAATGACTTAAAAGGACAGAAAAATTAAATTAAAATTGATTCAAAATTTAAATAAAAATACAAAATAAAGAATTTTTATTTTAAAAGTTCCGGTGCTAATTTTAAATCAAGCATTTAAAAAAAACTAATGAATAGTACTAATTAATAAATCAAGCCTTTTCCAGCTGACGATAACAAATCAAGCATTTTGTCAATCGAGAGCGCACCATACTCTCGCATGGAGGGAATGGAAGATGAAGAAAATTATACTTGCAATTCTGAATGCGTCGAAAGAGACATTTTTGCTTGATTCTGTAGCTATATTTCTCCGTCGAAGAATCTCCACGATTTCTGTTCTGAAACTTGATGCTTCACAGCAGCTACAGCTACCGCTACCAGCTCGGATATTTGCTCCCTATTCAGCGCTTCAAGAGCAAAAGATTTTCGAGTCGCATATTGTCTCTGTTTTACATGGATGCACCACCCTTAACCAACTCAAACAAGTCCATGCCCATCTCTACCGTAAAGGCCTCGACCAGCGTTGCTATGTTGTCACCAAGCTTATTCGTATGCTTACTAAAATGGACGTTCCAGTGCACTCTTACCCTCGCCTTATTTTCAGACAGGTTAAGAAGCCCAACCCATTTCTTTGGACTGCTCTCATTCGCGGCTATGCTGTTCAAGGACCCTTTTCCGAGTCAATTCGTTTGTATGGCTGTATGAGGAAGAAAGGCATGGGTCCTGTGTCATTTACGTTCTCCGCTCTCTTGAAGGCTTGTGGTGCTGTTCTTGATGCGAGTTTGGGGTCACAGGTTCATGCTCAGACAATATTAATCGGTGGTTTTGTGTCTGATTTGTATGTTGGTAACACTATGATTGATATGTATGTTAAATGTGGGCTTTTGGATAGTGGGCGTAAAGTATTTGATGAAATGACTGAAAGGGATGTGATTTCCTGGACTGAGTTGATTGTTGCATATGCAAAAAGTGGCGATATGAAATCTGCAGGGGATTTGTTTGATGGATTGCCTATGAAAGACATGGTGGCATGGACTGCTATGGTTAATGGTTATTCCCAGAATGCCATGCCAAGGAAGGCATTGGAGTTTTTCGAGCGAATGCAAGATGCAGGCATTGCGACTGATGAAGTTACCTTGGTTGGTGTCATTTCTGCTTGTGCTCAATTAGGTGCCTCTAAACATGCTAATTGGATTAGGGATATTGCTGAGAGTTCCAGATTTAGGCCAGCCAATAATGTGGTTGTGGGATCAGCATTGATCGACATGTACTCCAAGTGTGGTAATGTGGAGGAGGCATACAAGGTTTTCGAGGCAATGAAGGAAAGAAATGTATTTTCCTACAGTTCTATGATTGTAGGGTTTGCAATGCATGGCCGTGCTCATGCAGCCATTGAATTATTTTTTGATATGTTGAAGACAGAGGTAAAACCGAACCATGTCACTTTCGTAGGAGTGCTAACCGCGTGCAGTCATGTAGGCATGGTAGACCAAGGCAGGCAGCTCTTTGCTACCATGGAAAAATGTTATGGTATTGCTCCAACTGCAGATCATTATGCTTGCATGGCAGATCTTCTTGGTCGAGCTGGATACTTAGAAGAAGCACTTCAGCTTGTTAAAACAATGCCTGTGGAGCCCAATGGAGGTGTGTGGGGAGCACTTCTTGGAGCATCACACATTCATGGGAACCCTGACGTTGCTGAAATTGCTGCGAGCCATTTATTTAAGCTTGAACCTGATAGCATAGGAAACTATATTTTGCTTTCTAACACATATGCATCAGCTGGTAGATGGGATAATGTGTCAACTGTGAGGAAATTGATGAGAAAAAAAAAAATTGAAAAAGAACCCTGGATGCAGCTGGGTTGAACCAAAGAAGGGTATAATTCAAGAATTCTTTGCAGGTGATGCAACACATCCACAAACCAGGGAGATAAGGAAGGCATTAGAGGATCTTATGGAGCGACTGAAGGTTACTGGATACCAACCAAATCTGAGTTCCGTGCCATATGATGTTAGTGATGAAGAGAAGAAGCGTTTACTAATGACTCATAGTGAGAAGCTGGCTCTGGCATATGGACTGCTGAATACAGATGCTGGTTCCACTATAAAGATTATGAAAAACCTTAGGATATGTGAGGATTGTCATATCGTTATGTGTGGTGCATCAAAAATTACAGAAAGAAAGATTATTGTCAGGGATAACATGAGATTCCACCACTTCATTGATGGGGCCTGCTCTTGTGGTAATTTTTGGTGACTGAGGCTGATTCCCAACCATGACCCATTAGAGTCGTTTTTGTAAGGGAAATGTCAATTGTGTTCTTTTTTTTTTTCTGGAAAAATTTCTTATTTAGCGTTATAGTCAGAAGACACATTTTTTGCATTTATTTTCACTCTTCGACCCTTCTGATGCTCAAAAGTAGGCTTTGCACCAGTAATTCAAAACTCGACAATTTCTAGTGAGGGCAACAATGAAAATGAAAATGAAATCATAGATGAGTTTGAGATTTTCTCTTTAAGAATATGTTATGATCAAGCTGTTAAAGGAAGAGGGACAGCTGGCAACGGATCCGAGAAGCAGGGAGTCTAACAAACACGTGGAAAATGCGTTGCGTAGGAGTAACAAAATGAGGCAGAAATCATTAAAAGTGCGGGAAAATGAAGCTATATGAAAGGGGGTGAGAGGTTACGTTGGGGGTGTGAATGAATCATCTGGTTTTCCCTTTTCTGAGTCTATCGTCTTTTTCCCCTGTTTCTCTCTTTCATCTTTCTGTAAGCTACGTTCAGTTCTGCATGAGACTTCGTGAGACCTTGAGTGCACTGTATTACCTCTTACTTAAATAATATAGCATCTTCTGGGATATTATTGCATTACATATTTGGTGCTTTTATTGAGAGGACGTTAGCGATGGCAGAAAATACCAGACTTAAGGACTTAACATCAGAAATCAAGAAGGTTACAGAGATGGCTGACCATCGTGAAGCCAAAGCCAACTCTCGTCTTGATCGACTTGAAGCTTCTATGGACACCATCACACGCACATTGGATGCCCTCACACGAAGCATTGATCGTATGAATCAACCATCAACACTGGGAGCTACCAGCTCGAACTCGAGACATGCATCACAATATCAACCTCTTCAAATCCGAAATGTTCAGCTAGACTTCCCAAGATTCGATTGCACGGAACCATTAAATTGGTTATTTAGAGCAGAGCAGTTTTTTTCCTACTATGATACGCCAGATGCACAGCGCCTCACAATTGCAGCAGTGCACATGGAAGGATCAGTTGTAAAATGGTTTCAAATGCCTCAAAAGGCTCAACAGCTTCCATCTTGGTCTGCGCTTGTAAAAGCAATTGAGCTTCAGTTTGGACCCTCCCAGTTTAACTCTCCTCGTGCTCAACTTTTTAAGTTAACATAAGAAAGTTCAGTTGCGCAATACTACCAAGATTTTATGATCTTGGCCAGTAGAGTGGAAGGTTTGACTGATGCTGCACTTCTTGATTGCTTTGTTGGTGGTCTTAAGCTTGAGTTACGGCGAGACGTGATAGCACAATCACCATCCTCACTGATGCGGGCAGTTTCACTTGCTCGATTATTTGAAGAAAAATATACAGTAGCTGTAGCGCCTTCAAAGTCCAAACCATTACTACTACCATCTTCGGCTGCTAATAAGATCACACCTCAACCATCAGTTAGCACCACAATTACTCCACCAAAATCCACTCTACCTCCATTACTGCCCGCACCACCCACTAAACCCTTTCCGCAAATAAAAAAAATGACGGCAGCAGAAATGCAGTTGCGTCGCGACAAAGGGTTGTGTTACACTTGTGATGAGAAGTTCTCTTGGAATCACAAGTGTCCTAACTGTCAGTATATGGTGTTACAGCTCGACGAAGAGGATTCTGATAAGGATTTACCAACAAACAACACTGAAACTGCCATCGAACTCCCTACTGAGGACTCACCCTCCCTTCATCACTTATCGTTTAATGCTTACCAAGGTGCAAAGGGAATTGCTACTATCAGATTCAAGGGAACAATTGCTGGTACAGAGGTTCAGATCCTGTTAGATGGAGGAAGCTCTGACAATTTTATTCAACCGCGACTTGCTCAATACTTAAAACTACCCATTGAACCTGTCCCAAACCTTAAGGTACTGGTGGGGAACAACAATCACTTGGTAGGAGAGGGCATTGTCAAGAACCTTCACCCATACATCCAGGGTCATCTTATAGTCCTACCTACTTATGTATTACCGATAACTGGATCAGAGGTCGTGTTAGGAACTTCTTGGCTAGCTACATTGGGTCCACATGTGGCGGATTATAGTACGGCAACTCTTAAATTTTACCTGAATGGACACTTTATCACGTTGCATGGAGAGAAATCACATCACCCTGAATTGGCCCACTATCATCACATTAAACGTATGCAGGCTACCAATGCTATAGCTGAGATGTATGCCTTACAATGTCAGCCTTCAGAATCCGTGATAACTACAACAATGGAGCTCCCCAAGGACATTCCTTCAGATCTAACGAATATTCTCTTAAAATATAGTGTTATCTTCCAGACACCTCATGGTCTTCCTCCTCCGAGAAGCCATGATCATGCCATACCATTACAAGAGGGGACCCCACCCATTAAAGTACGGCCATATCGTTATCCCTTCAGCCAGAAAGCTGAGATTGAATGCTTGGTTTCAGAGATGCTTGCAAAAGGAATAATTCAACCAAGCACTAGCCCCTTTTCTGCTCCAGTGATTTTGGTCAAAAAGAAAGATGGAACCTGGTGTTTTTGTACAGACTATAGGGCACTCAATGCGGTTACCATTAAAAATTGTTTTCCTATCCCTACTGTGGACGAGCTCTTTGATGAATTATTTGGTGCCACTTACTTCTCCAAGTTTGATCTTCGTTCGGGTTATCATCAAATTCTCGTTAAGCCAGAAGATCGATTCAAGACGGCTTTTAGAACGCATCACGGCCATTATGAATGGCTAGTCATGCCGTTCGGGCTCACCAACGCACCTGCCACCTTCCAAGCCCTGATGAACACTGTGTTCCAACCTTTTTTGAGAAAGTTTGTACTTGTCTTCTTTGATGACATTCTTGTTTACAGTGCTTCATGGGAATCACACCTTAAGCACCTTACCATCATATTGGAACTCATGCTTAGCCATCACTTATTTGCCAAACTATCCAAGTGTTCATTTGGCCAAACTGGGATTGACTATCTCGGTCACGTAGTCTCAACAGCTGAGGTGGAAATGGATTCTTCAAAGGTTCAAGCAGTGTTAGATTGGCCCATCCCAACAAACACCAAATAGTTACGTGGCTTCTTAGGACTAACAGGGTACTACCGCCGCTTTATTAGGAATTACGCAACAATGGCTGCTCCATTAACACATTTGTTGCAAAAAGACACTTTTCAATGGGGTCCTGATGCTCAACAGGCTTTTAAGATCTTTAAGAAAGCAATGACCCAGGCCCCTATTTTGGTATTGCCAAATTTTTTTAAACCATTTGTTGTGGAAACTGACGCTTCTGGTATAGGTATTGGAGTAGTTTTCAGTCAAGAAGGCCATCCCATCGCGTTTTTCTCCAGGAAATTATCTCATCTGATGCAAACAAGCTCTGCATACGTGCGAGAAATGCACGCCATCACAAAAGCCGTTGTGAAATTCTGTCATTATCTCTTTGGTCATTACTTCATTATTCGAACTGATCAACAAAGTCTCAAGCATATCAATGAACAAGTATTTCAAACCCTAGATCAGCAGCGTTGGCTTCCCAAGTTACTCGGCTATAACTACTCAATTGAATATAAGCCTGGAAAAAACAATCAAGCAGCTGATGCTCTCTCTAGATCTTTTAATTATGCTTTGTCCATGCCACATTCAACATTACTCGAAGAAATTCAATTGGCTCTGCGACAATCACCTGATCTTCAACAGCTGATGGCACAATGCGCTTCCAATCCCACTGCGTTCCCTACGTATACCAATAAGGATGGGTTATTATATCGGAAAGGACGGTTGGTAATCCCACGACATTGCACCCAACTTCACCAAAGTATATTAAAAGAGTTTCATGCTTGACTAGTAGGAGGCCATGCTAGGTTTTTACGTACATATTCACGTATAGCTACTTATTTCTTCTGGCCGGGTATGCGTACTGACATCCGAAGTTTTATTCGCACTTGTATGGTGTGTCAGCAGGCTAAGAGTTCCCAACTTCATCCAGCGAGATTATTAAGCCCCTTACCAATTCCAAACAAAATTTGGGAGGATATAGCCATGGATTTTATCACAAAGCTATCGATTTCCCATGGGTACATGGTAATCATGGTGACCGTTGATCGTCTCTCCAAATATGCCCATTTTGAAGCTCTTAAATCCAACTATACAAGCTTACAAGTAGCTAAAACATTTATTCATACAGTTGTAAAGCTCCACTGAATGCCATGCTCTATAGTTTCGGACAGAGACAAGGTGTTTACCAGTTCATTTTGGCGACACCTATTTCAATTACAAGGAACTACATTAAAAATGAGTTCATCTGATCATCCGCAAACTAACGAACAATCTGAAGCACTTAACAAGTGTCTCGAAATGTACCTTCGTTGTTTTGCACATGATAACCCACGCAGATGGTTTGTGTTCCTTCCGTGGGCAGAATATTGGTATAACACGTCTTACCACACAGTCGCAGGAATGACACCCTTTAAGGTGGTTTACGGTGGTGATCCTCCCGCGATTCTGAAACACTCAGCTACTGATGCAGTTCCTTGGGATGTTCATGAACATCTACGGAATAGGGATACCATTCTGCAACAGCTTAAGGCGAATCTTATGAAAGCACAGGCTTGAATGAAGCATTTTGCAGATACTCACAGAAGGGATGTACAATTTTAGATTGGCGACATGGTTTTTGTCAAACTCCAACCTTACCGCCAACACTCCATGGGTTTCTGACGTAATCAAAAGCTCAGTTTCCGCTACTTTGGGCCTTTTCCAGTAATACAACGCATTGGTACGGTTGCTTACAAGTTGCTCTTACCACCAGAAGCGCGCATCCATTCCATTTTCCATGTTTCCTTACTAAAAAAATGTGAGGGAGACCCAACAGAGCAGTACATTCCTCTGCCACTATCAACATCGGCTGATGGTCCTGAAGCCCAACCCCTCGACATTTTGGATGCTCGCCAGATAAAACTTAAAAATAATTGGGTCACACAGCTGTTGGTTAAGTGGGATGCCACAGATCACATTTCATGGGAATATTGTCAGACCTTCAGGTCCAATATCCGAATTTGGACCTTGGGGACAAGGTCCTTATTGATGGGGAGGGCAATGTTATGATCAAGCCATTAAAGGAAGAGGGACAGCTGGCAACAGATCCAAGAAGTAGGGAGTCTAACAAACACGTGGAAAATGCGTTGCGTAGGAGTAACAGAATGAGGCAGAAATCGTTAAAAGTGCGAGAAAATGAAGCTATATGAAAGGGGGTGAGAGGTTAAGTTGGGGCTGTGAATGAATCATGTGGTTTTCCCGTTTCTAAGTCTATCGTCTTTTTCCTCTGTTTCTCTCTTTCATCTTTCTGTAAGCTACGTCTAGTTCTGCATGAGACTTCGTGAGACCTTGAGTGCACTGTATTACCTCTTACTTAAATAATATAGCATCTTCTGGGATATTATTGTATTACAGAATATGTAACTGTCTAGCATTGCTTAAATATCATAGCCTTCCATCCCAATTCTCCAAGCTTGGCCTTAAAGGTGAATCAGTATCCAACTTCATGATACTTTTCTAATGATTGGCTGAGGTTGATTCTTCCTTAAGGCCAACATACTTTATAGCTCACATTTTAGTCATAATGCCAAAAATTAATAGTTGTTTTGCTTGAGAATATTGCCCCTCGCAGCATTATAACTCGTGTTGTTGATATGTGTATATGCAGTCTTATTCATAAAGCATCAAATCACACAATACAAATGTTCTCTGCAAGCCAATGAATACTTAAGGGCATGTTTAGTTGGATGAAATAGAATATGTAGGAAGGAAATAAGCTTTTTAAGATATCTTTGTTTTACATGAAAGGAATAGGCATGAAAAAACCCCCCATTCCCACGTTTATGGGAGCGGGGATTCCTTTCCTTGAAAGAATGGCATCCCATTTTGGGTGCAGAGCATAAAATTTGCAATTTTCAAAAATGCCCTGATCTAAAGCCCTCATCGTTCCAGAGTTCTCACCGCCATCTTGAATCACTAGCATTCCATCCACGCTCGTTTAGCCACAACGCAGAGGATGCTCGTTTCGGCGACAATCGCGTCGGTCACCAACGCAAAGGAGCCTTATTTGCACAGGTTGGTCTCCATCTCCCTTGTCTGGCTCGATTTATTTTTGGTTAGGTGATGGTTTGGTTGGCTTCCGATTCTAGTTCTTTGTTTTTGCCAGTCTGCACAGGTTTTTGTTCCGGTTCTGGTTAAATTTTCTGGAGTCTTGCTTTTTTTTTTTTTGGGGGTAAACAGATAATTATTCTCTTTGAAGGCTTAAAGTGGGGTCTTCCTGGGATACGCTAGAAATAGGAGCTATTAAAAAGAGAAGCTATTTCGGTCTATGTTTTTGCCTCTATGGAGTTTGAACATTTTCACTCTTTGCCTCTATGGGTTACACTGAAATTCCGATGAAGTATGTTTATTATTTATATATCTGATTGGCATATGCATACAGAAATTACAACTTACAAATCTGTGGTTATGTAGATCCGACATTAGTTTTGAGCCAAAAGTCCCAACACCATAATATTATCTAACGATATTGCAGTATGTTTTCTTTAAATATATACCTGCATCTGCAAATATGGGTACATACAGCCATTTATCTGATGACAGTTTTTCAAAGTTAAGATTGAATGTTCGTGATGTCAAAAGCGATGTGAAACTTGCTTTTCATTATGGCATTATTTGTGCTGTTAACAAGGTGAAACTTTTGTATCTGCTTCCTTCTTTGTTCTAATTTTTTTTCTATATTTGAATGTGGATGAGAGCCTTTAATTAATGGAATATAGCTCAATGAACTGAGAGGTGTGAACTTTTTCAGATATATATTGACTTCGATTGTAAGTTTTTATTGTAATCCACATTCACTCATTTATCTAACAACGAATTTCATATGTACTTGAGTAATAAAGTTGTTATTGCTAATAAATTATGGTAAGAAGGTACATACATTATCTAGACTTTAGAGTTTTATTGCAATTGTTTTTGTGTAATGAACTGAAAAGACTTATATTACTCACTATTGTTGCCACAATTGTTTTACCAAATATACTATTGCTCTATTTATTAATGTATCAGCTGTCAGTTTCTGGTTCTGAACCAGAAGCAGAAACTGGTTGTGGTTCAGAACCAGAACCACCTATGTTAAGTAATGGTACGGTGGGACTTAGTGACCGTTTAGTTTGTGTTACCATAAACGCATTTCATTTATACAGTTTGTATAATATTTATTATATTTATATAATTATTATTTTAAATATCAAATTACTTTAAAAAAAAAAGGCCAAAAAATTATTTTCTATTTTATCTACTTTTACTTATCCATTTTATATTCCCTCCATCTTTACGTCCTGCAACCAAATGATTTATATTTTCAGTTTGCTGGCGTGGAGTTCTATATGTTTTACTTAGTGCCTTTATCTGTCTTGCTACAGTTATGGACCACTTGAGAAGAGCAGTGATCGTTCGTGTCTTGATTTGGTGGTTGAATGTTCTTCAGGATTTGAAAAGATGATATCTTACCATGTATTTGATATCTGATTTTAATGTTTTCTGGATATGTCCACTATTTAAAAAGAGAATGAGTAGACATGGAATGAACTTCTTGTACGGTGCATTATTGAGGAAATTTTATATGAGTAGACAAGGAATGATTTCTAATCTTTGTTTAATTACTTAAAATTTCACAGCTACTCAAGGGTAATTACTGATTAGACCCCCATTTGGTTCCTATGGTACTCCGCTTGTTAAGCTGCGTTTAGATGGACATTTGTTATATCTCAAATCATGTTTCGCAGCAAACAAGAAATTATTGCTTTTATACAAACATGATTTTTCAAAGTGTATCCGAATATGCACTTAGGCGTTGAGGACTGTTCAAAGTGTTCATCACTAAGGTCACCGGGGGGGAATTGTGGTAGCCTCAAAATTAATGTATGAAATAAAAAACAGATTAAAACTCTTGCGTCATGATGCTGGCGATAAAACAAATGTGGAAAAATAATGTTTGAGTTAGTAGATTATGCAGATTTATATTATGGTTATTTTGAATTTGGGGGGTTATATTTAAAATTCTTTTCAACTTCTCAAATCTGTACCATGTACACATGGCAATTGTCATTCTAAATTTTTTTTTTTGGAGCCAAAATTGAATATTTTTATATTTTTTAAGTGTATTTAAAATTGAATATATTAATATTTTTAATTAAGGATATTTAAAAATTAATTTTTTAAAATTTAAAAATTTATAATTATTAAAATAATGTTTTGGAAATTAAAAAAATGTATATTTATTTTTTTGGTACTTAGAATATTATAATTATTTTTTATTTTTATATTATTTTCACTCAATCAAATATAAAAATAAAATGAGATATAGGTTACAAGATTTATTCTACCAAAATTCATTTCCAATCTCATAAAATTCATTTCAACGGGCCCTAAATGTCAAGCAAATCAATGGTCTGCACGTAACAATTTTGATTTTATGTAGTTTCGTGGTCATTACTGTTTACAATAACAGGTTATACCTCCTCAATGAATCGAAGGACAACAAAGAAAAATAAAATAAATAATGAAGAGACTAACAAAAATGAATATAGAGACCAGCTGTCTGGGGATTAGCATTTAGCACGCAAAAGCAACCATCCATCATTCAGATGAAAATACATCAATACATCAATACATCAATACGTCAGCTGACGCCACGATTGGCTGATTCACAGGGTTCCATGGGTTGCTGAAGCCAAAATCATTAATCTGTGTGTCTCCAATGTCATCAAAGAGGCAATTCCTTGAGTTTATGAAATCTATGATTTCGTTGAGAGACTGCAATCTGTTGCTCAACTCTGCCATCTGAACCCCGAGAATTGCATTCTCTGCCTCAATATCTAAGTACAGCTTGGTGGTGATGTCAATACTTGTGATGATTTGAATGTTGTCACTCTTGAGCTGACCCATTTGGGCAATCAGATCATCGAGACGTTGTTGTTTCCTCATCCTGGATCGACGTGCCGATTCCCGATTTGACTCCATCCTTTTCCTCTTCCTCTCCTCCATGTTATGCTGCTGCACATCTCCCTCAGAGCCAGAGTTCTGAAGATAGCTGCCGCTGGAACCAGAAGAAGCTCCGCAACTGCTAGGAGAAGCCATGCTTTTCTTTTAACTCAGCTATGCAATAACGGATAACTATTTTCTAGCTAGTTCTATAATAATCAATTAATGGTAATAATCAAAGAAACGATGTTACAAAGTCAGATTATGATAGGTTTGGAAAGGAATGGGGTTTAGTCAATGAGAAAACGTAGAACCAGTAGAGGAAAACAACAGAGAAAGATTGCACCATGTGGATCCTACGCCTCAGAGTGGAGTTTATCATAAAGTCAGAGACTAGCACTTCACAGATTACGGGAGGTATTGATGTCGAATCTCAAGCATCAAACTAATTTGTGCAAGGGAGATCTAGAAAGCCAGATGGGTATGGAAATGGCGGTGTAGAGGCTAGAAGATAATGGGGCTATATATGGAGAAGAGAATTCAAGAGATTGTAAGATGAAAGAGCGCGAGAATATAAGAGACTATGGGCTGCTAGATTCTATGAAAAAGGAGAGAGGGATAAGATTGACCACTTTTAAGGAGGAGGATAAGATGAGGATAAGTTGGTGGGACAAATGCCCACTGTATTGGAATAAAATAAGCCCGTCAATATTGAGCAGTGGTTTGGCGTCTATAATCTAAAAACATAGTATAAAAAAGTGGAAAAAGTTGGAAGGAAAGAGCTTGGAAAGAGTCACAACACGACAATAGTACCATTTTAAAATTACCGAATGATAAAGCAGTATTTTATCAATCTATGTCTTATATGAAAATAGGTGGATTCTATTGTGCAAATTTATGTTCTTGTGCATCGGTACGCTAATAAGACTAGCCAGCGCTCGCCTCCATTCTTCGATGCCATTGAATAAAGCAATTGGTACAAAGAAAAAGGTTGACACCAAAGTCAACTGGGTTCTCGGCTGTCGGTGCTCAACTTTTTAATGCCACAAAGTGAGTTAAAACCACGTCTCCCACTGTAAAACCCTGAAACTGAAGGGCCAACCTCACCAACAACCTTGTCAAAACCAGCTGGGTCGCATCAATTTTGTGTTGTTTCTCAGAAACTTCATTTATAATTTATTACATTAATTGATTGATGTTTCAAACCTTCTCACGTAACTTATTGAAAAGATCTATGATTGTTTTTGTCTTCCTTCACCAGATACCCAAATGCTTTTCACATGTTGAATTGAATTGTCAGAGACGAAACCAGATGGCTGATGTTTCACCAATTAAATTGTGTTTAACTAATTATCTCCTGCGAACCTATTAGTCCAAGTTCGGTGTAAAACTATATATTAGTGTTTCCATAGCATTATATTAGACTCCACTTTATTAGATAATTGCCTCTTTTAAAAACTCGAGATAAGTGCTTACAGAATGTGTATTTTCAGTATGCGCTTGCAAAAATTTACAAGTACTTACTAGTTATACGCAACAATGCTAGTTATTTGCTACCTTGTTTTTGTGAGTTAAAATTTAGTTTAAAAGTATAAATTAAAACCGTATATTTAGAACCTGCATGTGGTTTAAAACTCACCTAATTCCCAAGAAATTTTTTATGAGTGCTATATGGCGCCATGTGAGCTTTTATAAAATAACAATTAGCTCGGTATGTTCTTTATCTTTATTACTTAGATTCAAACCTTAGAGCCAACACTTACGAAAATTTATTCTCTTAAATACTCTGGGTCAATGTACAGATACGCCTTTAAGATCTCCCTGCAATTTAGTCTCGATGTGTAAGAAAACCTTTTTTTGGTTGTTGTTCCCTTTCTCCCTCTTCGCCTGTCTCGGGTCCATTCTATTTAAGCCTATAGGAAAGCTTATGTTCAAAGATTCTTTTGGAAACACAAATGATAATTTAACCTTTTGTATTGATTCAAGGCAACAATTCATGCACAATAATAGCAGGCAAAGATACTGTCATGGCTATTTACAAGTTACACGGTGCCATGAACTTCAAAGCAAGAAAAATAAATGTTCAAACAACATCTTTAGTGCAAGTACAATATTTGGTAGCAAAGTCCTTCAAAAGACAGTCTCTCCATATAATTAAAAATAGAACTCCTAGAGATAAACTATATGAAGGAACACAATGAGAAGCCTTGGAAGTATCACCTCTCCTATGCATCGGCAGAAGCTTCAGGATGATAATGAAGCATCTCATTCCACATCATTTCCCTAATCATCTGTTCCCCCCAGTTTTCATCTATGTCAAGATTGATTGGAACCTGGGCAGGAGGATTAGATCTTGGATCATACAGGCCCGCCATATACGGGTGTTGGAGTGCTTCTATGATAGTAATTCTCTTGGTTGGATCAAACACAAGCATTTTTTGCAATAAATCTATGGCTAATGGATCAGCTTGTGGGTATAGCTGAGACAAGTGTATGCCTCTTGTATAGGGCAGTGATTTAATATACCTCCTGGCCTTTGGATTATCAATAAACGCAAGATCCGACTCATACTGGCTTCCAAGAACACGTATAATTAGTTTCAACTGGTTGAGGCATTCAGTTCCAGGAAATATTGGTTTTCTACCAAGAATCTCAGCAAAAATGCATCCTACAGACCACACATCAATAGAGGTTCCATAATTTTCACAGCATAAGAGGAGCTCTGGAGCACGATACCAGCGAGTGACTACATACTCTGTCATGAACTGGCCATCACCTCCATTGGTTCGTGCAAGCCCAAAATCACATATCTTCAAATCACAATTGGCATTGATGAGCAGATTTCCAGGCTTCAAGTCACGATGAAGGATATTTGCAGAATGAAGATATTTAAGACCTCGAAGCAACTAAGATGATTGTTTATAATTAGTCTTAAAGCACAAAAAATTATTAGATAGTCAAACAAAAAGAAATTAACAAAATATTATTACTGCCTCTTCTGAGTAGATTAGCCAATCAATATTATATTGAAAATTCAAAAAGATGTAGAGAAGATGCATGACAATAAAAAATTTTTAATAAGAAGTTCCATCATATAATCCATCCTTTTTCTGCTTCCAAAAATATCCAAACTCGGGTAAATGGTGCCATGTATGCTCCAGAATACCCAATTTTGTTATAAAATTGAAGGATGCCAGAAAGAAGAAATAAGGGACGGTTTTTTTGTTTTCTTTTCTTGGTTTGACAAGGAAGTTAGTTAAGGATATTTAAGCGGTATCTTTCATAGTTGTTCAACGTTTTAAAAGCTCCATTGATACCATTTATAAGGTTTTGCTGTTTGATTCCTCCCCTCCCCCCCCCCCCCCCCTTTCTCTTTTTTTTTCCTATGTGACGTGTCGCATTCAGCTTATAGTGCTTCATACCACATTAAAAATATTTGATGTTTAACAAATTTTTCTTTTCCTAGCATTATAGCAGAATTTGGCCACAGCATTTCGGTAATGAAAAGGAGAAATAAAAATGATCTGACATGAGCTTGTAAATCAAATAAAAATGTTGTCTGTATTGTTAGAAATGTATGCACTCGCCTTCCTTCCAAATGGACTCAAACACAGTTATCAACATCATTTACAGTATCAACAATGTAATATCATGATTCTCAGCAACTGAGGACAAAATAAAAATAAGCAGTAAAGAGAGAGAAAAGCATCACCAACAATCACGGACACAAAGTGAAAGAAACACTATGATATCCAAAAGAAGCATCAATGTTCTGATATTTTACCTCAGCAACATTAGTAGAATCTTTAAGTAAAATACCAATATCTATCCTCATGTTGATAAATTTTACACGTTTGCGCCTATTCATGTGTTAAACCATGAAACTAGAACACTAAATAATTTGCATTAAAGCCAACATAAATTCAAACCATAGAAGAAAAAGCCCACAAATGAATGTTAAAACTTCAATACCCACCCAATGCTTGATATAAGAAGGGTAAATTCACTTTGACAATATGTCAAAAATTAAAAAGGGTAAATTCACATCAGAACAAGGAAATGTCAATTGGAACTGTAAGAGCGTTAGCAAACTTCAAAGTTCAAACCTATATCATGGTACCTGCAGATGTATACATCATGCATTTCATGAAATGTAAAAGTTCCATAATCACAAAGGTTTAGGAAGAAAAGCTAAAAATTGAATATACCATAGTATACTACACGAGACAACTTAGTACCTGAAATATAAAATATTTGCAATGATCATTGGAAAGGGGCTGTGAGGACTTAATAATTTGATGAAGATCTGTATCCATGAGCTCATAAACCAAGTACACATCCTTAAAACTTGTTCTCTGGACAGGCAACATAACATCCTTCAAAGCAATCACATTCTCGTGCCTAATATGTCTTAGCAACTTCAACTCCCTCAGTGTTCTCAATGCATCAATGCGATTCTCAAATATATTACCAATCTTCTTAATTGCAACTTTCTCATTGGTTTCCCTGTTGATGGAAGAACACACTACACCATATGCTCCTCGGCCAATGGGTTTTATTGGAACGTACTTCGTATCAATCTCAAACAATGTTTGCCATATGGAGTAATAATGCTTACCCTTTGGCCTAATTTTATTAGGTGGCTCAACTAAAGTTGCCATTTTCCTGCAAGTTAACATAATATATTCTCAATTGGCAAAAGAGCATAGATGTAAACTCATAGTAAATTAATTATAGGAACGAACAATGTATTACTCTAACTGATTCTCTCTATCAACAATCTGTTAAAGATCTGAATGAATTTCAGAAAACTGAGCCAAAATTTTGCACGTGGTTTGGAAAGACACAGACAGAATAATATTGCTGCAGGACAAAAAGATAATTACAGCTTCATAATAGATGTTTTAAAATCGATCCATCCTAGTTAGTTCTACGTCGGGGTTTGATCCTTTAAGTCCCCTTCTCTCTTTTTGACTAATTCTCTCCAATTTTTAGCAATCATAAAAATTTTCAGTTTATCTTTCTTCTCCGATCCGCCTTTGGCCTAAGCTTTCGAATCATCCCAACAATAAAGAAATCAGATCCCAAGAAACTTAGAAAAGCGTTCATACCACAAAATTAGGCTTTCATCCCAGCATTTCCTTCTCACCCTGAATTCTTCGAAGTTCTGAGAAGGAAGCCAAGTATAGTTGAGTTGACGATGCTTCAAGCAGACGCTTTGTTGCAGCCAATTTCACACGGCAAAACTCGCCTTTTTCAACGAAAGTCAGAGATAGAAGAGCGATGGGGTAGATTCAAGAAGTGGGCTTAGTTATATGGTCGAGTCTGGATTCTGGATGAGAAATTGGGTACAAAGGCAAAGAACCCATTACCTGGATGGCCATATCCTAAGGCATAAGCCATAAAGCGAATAGGAAACGAGGATTAACATACTCGTGACTCACGACGACTAACTCCACACGGCATTGGTGATGGTTTTTGCCCAAAAACTGAAAAATGACGACTTTCGACGTGTTGTGGCCTTTTGGTATCGGGACTAAATCGTCTGTTGGGTACTGGATGTTTTTCATCTTGCACATACAAATTGGAAAGTACATGAATCTCTAGTTCTCTGCCAAAAAAACATTTAGCAGGAGTTTGGTTTAATTTGGTTGGGTATATGACCATACCCCAGTAATATCTTGTCATGCAGAGTAGTGTTCTTTTGTTTTTTTATTTTTCCAATGAATAATGCGAGGTGGCTTAGTTGATTGAGTCAACAAAATATTAGCTTTTCGTGGAAAGGAGTTTTAATTTATCCTTTAATTAGTCGTATTACTTGATTGCTAACTTCTCTTTTAAAATTCTCTTGCCGTATAATGGTCAGTTATTCTTTTATGTGAGACCAAAAAAACAGTAGTCTTGACAAGTAATTTCGAGTTATTCCTTTGATTGCTTCTTCAAATTTCTATTTTCTAAACAAATCATTAACATTTTGATAGAAAATTTTAAAGTAGCCTATCTTCATTTTTTTTTTCTTTGTACTAAAAAAAGATTAGCTTTTAACTTCGGATCTGTAGATGCATAATATTCAAACCAGGGCTTTTCCACCTAATCTTAAACATATATTCTTCCTTTTGGCACATTCAAATATATCTTCCCAGTGCGTACCTTTCCTTTTATTAGCCATTTATCTATGATAATGAAATACCAAGGATGGCCCTGAATATTTCTTTTGACATTTAACTAAAAAAAAGTTAAAAGGAAAAAAAAAACAGTTCAATTATTGTGATTTAAAAGTTTACAATTGGATAATCAAAGTTTAAATCATTTGAACATTGATACCTTGAAGTATTATTTCCTTATCTTTTGTTTATGATAATTTATTAAGAATTGTCCTTAATTTTCAATTTCCTAATGAAATTCGTGATTTTTTATACATTAAAGATTAAAATTCTTCTATTGACTAATTAGAATTCCAAAATTTAATATACATATGACAATATCTTCTAAGTTTTATCTCCACAAGAAATTCCTAATTAATGGATTGAAATCCCAAAATCACATACACAAAAGTAATATCCCTCAATGTTGTTTCTAAAATATAATTCCTAATTATATCCTCAATTTTGTCATAAATTTTTAGTTCTCTTATGAAATTCTTAATTTTCTACACATTAGAGATGGAAATTCCGCCCATAGCCAATTAAAATCTCAAAATCAACATACATAACATAATTTTTTCTTAAAATTTTGCACCCAATATTGTCCAAATGCCCTATTCTGCTTTGTAATTTTTAAGGACAATATTTGAATTCATTCTTTTAAAAAAATGTCATATGGTATGTCCATGTTATTTTCTATTAAAAAATAATGGAATAAAATTACAATTAAATGTTAATAGAAAGACTATAAAGATACTCATTGACCGTTATTATTTTATTATCAATAAAGTTTTAGCATTATATAAACATCATTAACAATATAATATTATCATTAGATTAAAAGATAGATAACATAAATGATATTCAATTATCTTAATAGAACTTACATTCTTGATAAAAGTTAAATCTTAAATGGTTTTTAATCAAATATTATAATTTAGGACAGTTATAATCTAGTAAAATTAGAACATGACTAAATTTGCTTGTTTAGATAAGGATGGATTATTCTTAGATCATTTGTATAAGTGACACTAAAATTAGCATGTAGGTACTAATATAATTGCATTAAGCTAACCCATTGAGAATAACTAATTGAAAATTTCACTAATATTTTAATAACTATTTTTAGTCAATGTAGTACAAATCTCATTTGATCTAATTAATCATTAATATCTTATATATGTTGTATATTATATTTTGATACTGCTAAGCTTTGGTTTTAATAATAAGTTAAACTAAAAATAATTATTGGATATAATATCATATGCATGAAGACATGTAAGTGTACTAAACAAGGATAAATATGAAACTAAACAAAGTTTATTGGTATAGCAAGAATAAGAGAATTTAAAAAAAGATAGTTTTTTAATTTCCTTATCTTAATTGTTATCCAAAATCACGTATGTTATAAACTTAGGGTTTAAAATATTATCTATATCTAAATGAGTTCATGAAAAAGTATTATATATTAGAGAGATATGATTATATATTAAATATTAATAAGATATCTTTATTGATTTGCGAATAAGTTCACATTATATTATAATTATAAAAATTTATATTCTATCTATTAATATAATATAAACTTAAAAGGTTACGCACAATATAATGCAAAAAAAAAAAGAAAATTAAAGTGCAAATAGGCTGATTGTTAATTCCCTTAACTCCTAATAAGATTAGGATTTATACTCTATATAAAAAGACATAAATGCAAAATGAACTGGCACTCTTTGACTGTTACTCTCATTTTTACGGTGCTCTTTTAAGAAACAAAGTCAAAGTCTACCCTTTGTCCCAGTCACATGTTGGTGGGGAACTTGGGTTCAACCAAATGAATGTTGCATAAGCGAAAAAAAAAAAAGGTTTGTGGAAAAGGCATTGAAAGCTAATATATAAGAATTATAGTGAGTTACCATCAATTGTTTTTGTTTTAAATAAAAACAGGCTGATTTATGATCCATGAAAGATGTATTTAGGCCCACTTATTATTAGTGATTTTATTATTTTGGGTTGAATATCTAATTGATTAGTATGAATAAAAGTACGTGCCCATAATTTATAAGCCCATAATGGGTTGATACTAGAGTTCTATTTAAATTTGGCTAGGTCCTTTCTATGTTCACGTCGAATTCTAACTCCACAACTTATCTCATTATAAGTTATGATAGGGGGTGTGAATTATAGAAGAAACCCTAATCTCTTCAGACCTTTAATCATTTAGAATTAATAGGGTATCATAAATCTGTCGCCATGTCTTCTATAGATAATCAATACAGTATTCTAATCTCATATAATTATCTTGAATTTATTCTTACATAATAATGATTGGGAATTTAATCCAAAAAGGGAATCTCATTGACAACTATTCAGTGCAACTCTTACTCTAAATCCTGATCAATTACTATTTGTTGGCTGCACGGTTTTTGTCTTCTGTAAAAGAAGGGGGGGGGGGGTAAAAGAACCCAAAACTAAAGTGTATCAAATGAAATATAAAACAGAGAAAAAATCAGTAGAGAAAGGCAGAATTATTTCAATTAATTTCAGGCTCATTTTCTCGCTGCTACTGTTTTCACCTTCTGCTTTCTCATTATTTCCTGGCTATTCATTATCTGACGTCAAATAATACTTCCAAGTTTGTCGTTTCACCTGAAAGTTTCTTATTAAAGTATTTCAGGAAGTGGTGGGAAAATGTGTTCTTTTAAGACAGTAAAATTTGATATTCCTTGTGTTAACTTCTCTGATGCATGTACTTTGTGAAAAGCTATTCATGTTCAGTGAGACAACTAGAATTTGTTCATGTAGTCCAAAAATGTTTTTACTTGAACTCTTTATACTCATTTAAAATTGGAAATTTCTGTATGATTAAACATGACATAGAAAAAAAGGTAGTTTCCACATCTTTCAGTTTGTCCTCATGCTAGTTTCTAGACATCTCAAAGTAACCTGGCCATGTGCGCATACTCTCTGCTCTTTACTAGTGCCTTTGCTGACATATTGTCCACGTGCAGATATTTTATCAAGATGTCACACATGACTCTTGCTTCCATTAGTTCCTGCTATTGAGTTTGATGAAATCCATTTTGTGTGAAATAGGTTGTATGTGCTGGTAAAGACCTTGCAACAGAACAAACTGTTGGCCGTATGATAAATCTGCTTAGACAGCTTCAGCAAACTTTATCACCATCTGCCCTGCCTTCTACCTGCTCATCTTTGCAGCCACAGCAACAGCTTGCATTACAATCCATCCTTTCATCATAGCATCTGGGTTGGCGGTTGGGTGTCTAGCTGTTTCGTGGAACATGGTTTAACCCTTTTGTTAGTCTCTCCATTTATCTGGCTTCAGTTTTGAGAGTAGAGTCATAATTGTGATTGGAAGGGAATTTTCTGTAGAATGTGTATATTATGAGTGTTACAGTGCAATTGAGTGTGGAAAAAAAGGTTAATGGTGGAGGAGGGTTGTCATTCTTTTCCTCCTCCTTTTTTTCTTTTTGGTTTTTCTTTTTTACCAGATGGTGAATGAGAATAGGGTTGTCTGAGGCAATTCTAGCAGTTCTGTCTCTGCGGTTTTTGCATTTAATATATTGGGGTGTATCATACGAAATAGTAATGCTATATATTCATTGAAGTTGCAAACAATTGTTTTCAGTGATCTGCACAGATTTGCATGCCAGTTTCTTTTGATCTATATTTAGCAGATACAAAATTTTATCGCCATTGAGTTTTTGATTGTACAGATTCGGATTCATTTATTTGAAAAAATTTTATACTGAACAAGCTTTTTTCAAAGATTCATTTACATAAATTTTATTTATATAAAATCACAATGAAATAAAATGTCTCAAACAACTATTAATATATTTGTAAATCCATTTAATGTCATTTAAATGATATTTTGGTATACTTTTTACAATATTATATATATATATATATATATAAACGTGTACATAAACATGTATAAAGATAGGTATTATACTATTACTCAGATTCGACTCTTAAAATATTTTTAAAAAGTTTTCATACAAAGGTCTAAGTGATTAAATTTTGTGGGTTTTTATAAGGGATAGATTTCTTATTCATATTTAAATTGAAGCCATTTGCATTTTTTGTTAAATGTTTCTCTTTGATGACTCGAGAATTCAAAAGATGACTTAAGAACTAGTGATTTAATCATGCATTTCAAGCTTCCAGCATGACTAGAAGTGTAAAAGCATGCAATAATGACCTAAATGTCATGTGGAATCGACATAATTATTCTTAGAGTTTATAATATTATCATAGATTTACTAAAGTTTCTAAAAAATAATTAGTATTAAGTGAAACATTGTACATGATATTTAATATTTGTATTTAAAAACTTGATGTTGTTTTAATTTCGTAAAATATCTTATTTTTAAGAGATTGTTTAATATTATTTTGAAGTAGAGATTGGGTTTTATTCAAGTTCAACCTCAAATATTTCTATTTATTGAACTGAGTTAAATAATAATAATAAAATACATTTGATGTAAATTTGAACCCAAAATTTTTTAAATTGAGATAAAACAACATCTTGTCTTGAATCCAACATTCTTTTTTATTTTTTAAATTTTGTTTGCATTTATATTTGAAAATGTTTGAGCTTATTTCAAGTTTAAATGTAGATATTTTTATTCATTTTAACTATAGGTAAATATAGACTGAATGAGGTTAAATTTTATCTTAACTTAAAGTTTGGTCTAGTTTAAGCCGAGCAAAATTTTTTAAGCCTATGGTTTAGCTATGGCTTGATTGTGAGGGTTTAGCGAAGTTTTTTTGGAAAAAAAAAATTTTAATTTGAAAGACTCATCTTTGTATCCATTCGACCATTTTGAGCATATGATTATTTGTTTTGATATATATATATATATATATATTTGAAATCTATGCAATGAAATGAAGAAAAAAGTGGGTTTAGAGAAGAAAATAGGAAGAAAATACAAATATATAGGCTAAAACTTCAATATGTGATAACTTAAAGTTTGATAGTTCAATTAGAGTTTTTTTTTAATTATTTATTTAGGGTATATTTTTGAAATGGACCTGATCCAAATATTGAAGGCAATTTGGTTGACTATTTTTCTTAAAAAATGTTGTTTATTATCTTAGATCAAGATATTGTACTTTTAAATTTACAAAATACAATTATTTTTATCTTGTTTTTCTTTTTTTTGAATATAATAATTATATTTAAAAGGGTTCTGCTTTGATCTCTTAATTATTTGTAATTTGTAAAATACCCCTATATATATTATTATTTTCTAATGTTATTAGATTGAGTTTGACAAGTTAAGACTCTTGGCCCAATTGTTAGTTTGGCCAAATTGTTAGGCTAGGTAACACTAGGCCAATGAGATTAGATGAGCATCTTTAACTCTAACTTAACTAAAATAAAAAATTTGAAAATAGGTTGAATTTGGATAAGACTTGAATTTTTTTTTTTTAATTTTTTTAAAGGTATAACCCTTGGTAGGACATTAAAGGCCTATTTAGTTTGCTCGCCGTGATATAATTTGTGATATAATCTCTTATACGATATTTATTATGCTCTTATGATTATTATTTAATAATATCTATTATTTATTATTATTTTTTCAAAAATAAGAGTACAAATATCATTTTTTGTTTAACTACTTACTTCTTACATTAACTTTTCCTTTACACACTTAATATTCATTCAAGCACACATATCAACTCCATCACCTTAGTACACATCTAGCTACTAACTTGTTATTATTGTCCACCGTGTGCTTTCTATTTTCTTTTATGTAATCCAAGAGATAATATTTTTGTTGAAAACTTTATTTTGTGAAACAAATAATAAAAATTTGTTATCAAACAATTCTTTTTAAAAAAGTATCATAGTGTCCTTAATTTTTTTAGATATTATAACAAAATAAACCAAAAAAATGGATATAAATATAATTTTTTATATTTTTCATATAAAGCTTTTTAATTAAAATATAACAAATATATAATTTTTCAATTAGAACATGATAAGTATATAGTTTAATTAAAAATTATATATTTATTTGTAAATATATATTATTAAAAAATTATATATTTATTATATTTTAATTTGATTGCAAAAATAAAATAAATTACATGTAAGTTTTTTTAATTAAAAAAAGAAATAAAAGAAAAGTCATTATTGATAAAAAGAAGGCCCAGCCCATTACCCATTGAAAATTTACACCATTTTTGTTCTGCTGGCAAAGGGAGTAGAAAATAAGCCAGGAAAATCTGTTCTGTTGTATTTTGATCGTCCTCCAACATAGCCCCAGAGCAAGTCTGAAAACCTCGGTAGTGGTCGCCGCCCCCTTCCTTTTTGTTCTTCCTATTTTCTGCACATTCCCAAAAGCCTTTGCCCCCTTCTTGTTGATATAATTCTTGTGACTTCCTCTCTCATGGCCACATACGCCCTCTTTTCGTTGGACCTAAGCTCCTGTTAATAGCATTTTGATGAGTGACTTACGACGACAATGAGTTCTAAATCACAAGCATTTTCTTGGTCTCGCCTGCTCATCAGCCAAGTCCTCAGAGGTTCCATCAAATCTCATATCTATTTTTCCCGCAAATTCATCCCTTTATCATCCCTTTCTCCTTACACACGCACAGTATCGACATTCCCTCTAGGGAAAGCCTATTATTCCACTGCATCAGCCGCTGACTCTGACTCTGACTTTGTCCCTCCCACTTTAGTGCAAGACCTTCTGGCTGAGGTCGAGAAGGATAGGCTCAGAGAAAGACAGCAGAGAATAAGGGCTGGTTTGGATACCAAAGATATTGATGCCGAAACTGAGGAGGACTATATGGGTGTTAGGCATCTCATAAAGAAGCTTCAAAGGCAGAAGCTTACGGATTCTCCGGAGTTAAACGAATATGAAGAGCCTACAGACTCCGATAGTGACGACGATGACGAGAGATTTAGCCCTGAGGCAATCCAACAGAGGTTTGACGACTTTGAGAGGAAGTTCAAGAAGCATGAAGAGTTACTTAAAAACTTCACTGACGCTGGTATCTCATGCTCCTCTTTATTTTATCTTATAATTAATCCTGCTTGGTTTCGTTTTTGGGTCTTTTATTAGAACATGTGGTTCTTACTTGCTAAAGGATATGATGAGATAATGACATTTAAAACATAATATAGGAAATAGATCTGCACTTGTTCAAGTTCAGAGTAAGATAAGTTGTTTTCCTCTTCAATTTCTTTGAATATCTGAAATAGTGTAACAATCCAATAAAATAAAACATCACTCCTTCCTCTTCTTTATATACAGTATTTTTTAGTAAAGATTTTCATGCCTAGTCTTTCTGGGTATCTGATCCCTTAGTCACTCTTCATATTGCTTGGTCCGTTAAAACTTTATCTTTCTGTAAAATTGCAACGGAGAATTCTGACTATTGAATGTTAAAGTTTGTTCTTGAAAAGCATTTCCATTGGTTTCATCGTTTTGTCCAATTATTTGGACTGTTCACCCAATTGTGTATTTATTAGTCTTTAATTATGTTCTAATGATGGCGAAAATATGTAATATTATTTGGAACTGTAGTATGTCTGTAAATTTCTCATACCTTTTTGTTTCAACTTTTTCTTATAGAGACACTTGATGATGCTTTCAAGTGGATGAATAGAATTGACAAGTTCGAGCAAAAGCATTTCAGGCTTCGTCCTGAATATAGGGTTATTGGAGAATTGATGAATCTCCTGAAAGTAGCAGAAGGAAAAGATAAATTCATTTTACAACAAAAACTAAATAGGGCCTTGAGATTGGTGGAGTGGAAGGAGGCTTATGATCCTAATAATCCTGCCAATTATGGAGTTATTCAGAATGAAGAAGTGGGAGGAGGGCCTTCTGATGATGTCCTGGAAAATGCTGGGTTTGAAAAGGAGGATCAACTAATACAAGGAGCTGATGATGATGAGGATCAAGATGAAAATGATGATGATGAAGATGATGAGTTTGATGACACCAAAGAGAAAGACAACAAACTACTCGAGAAACTTGAAGCAATTGACAAGAAACTTGAAGAGAAGCTAGCTGAACTTGAATATACATTTGGGAGGAAGGGGAAGGTTCTAGAGGAAGAGATAAGAGATCTTGCAGAGGAGAGGAATTCCTTAACAGAGACTAGAAGAAGGCCTCTTTATCGAAAGGTTTGTTACATGCATAATTATTTCACCTTCATTGCTTAACTATTGAGCTTCTGATCTCTAGTTGGGGGTTGATGTCAGTTCAACAATATAAAATATACGTCTTGACCAATAATGAATAACCTGAACGACATTTTAGAGGGTTGGCTCTGTTTCTTATTACATTTTTTGGACTTTGTTATTGTTTGTTGGTACCATCATATATCCTACTTCTTAAATTTTTTATATGGCTACTAATTTTTAACCTCAATGCAAAACTCCTTATTAGCACCCCTTTTGATTGTTCCCTTCAGTGAATGTGCCAGTGCTGGGGAAAAAGTGAAAGAGAACCTCCCTTTTGGTAAAATTATCTAAGATGGACTTACCAAGCACTTCCCTTATAAAGCACTTCCCTACCCTACTTCTTTGACCAATGAAGAAAATTTCCTTGGAATATGGAACAAGCTAATTGACATTGATATGAATATGTAGCCTAAAAGGAAAATCAGGTGGACCGTGGACAAGACTTTGTGGTAAGTTTGGTTTTGGAATCATTACTAGGAAAGAATAAGATGAGCTGAACTGATGGTAGAGCAGTATAGTATTTATAACTAAACAAACTAAATCAGGAGCTTCTAAGTTTGAACAAATAAAAATATCTATAATAAAACAGAACAAGATAGGAAATCAAAATTCTGTGGCAATGTGTGGTTTATGGGATTCTGTCTATTCCTCAGCTGCCTAACTTCCCCATTCTGGACCTCTTTCTTGTAAGCTGACAAAAAGGTGTAGGATGTGTGTGGAACGAATCCTCCATGCTAATTGTCGTCCCCAACCTCATAAAATTATATATATATATATATATATATATTTCTGCTAATCATGCTTGATGCAAATTTTACAATGTACATGCAAATATTCAAATTGATCCCGATTGTTCATAGCTCTTTTTGCATCTACAATTTATATTTTATAGATGCTTATATATATATTTACTATATTATTTATGTGTTTTTGTATATGATGCCAGGGTTTTGATGTAAAAATGATTGATGTGAACCGTACATGTAAAGTTACAAAGGTATTCAAAAATCTTTCTCCTTCCATCCCAGCCCCCTGGCCCCCCTGCTGTGGCTCTGTCTTGCAGATGTTCTTACTTTCTGTGTAATCTCATGGGTAGGGAGGACAAGTTGTAAAGTACACTGCTATGCTAGCTTGTGGCAACTATCATGGCGTTGTTGGTTTTGCAAAAGCCAAAGGCCCTGCAATTCCAATTGCTCTTCAGAAGGTACCTTCTTTATCTATGTTATAAAGCTTTAAAGTTCTGCTTAAGGTGGTTTGGCATTGGATTATTTCCTTTTGTTCTATCGGACACTGGACAGCTTAACTCCTTTTTGAAAGGAAAATTTCATTCTGAGATAACATATTTATTTATTCATTATGAAATTTTATAATGAACAATGCTACCTAGGGTTGGTGATGATTGAAAATGACTGGAAGACATTAGTTTGCTACGGTGATGTGTCAAGTATAACAAAAACTTGTTATATTACTTAGCGGACTTTACCATGCTACAATATAAATTCTACTCTTGAATGTTTTGAATTGTGCATTGACATTGTGTGTATCAGCTTCAAAGAATTTATATCTATTATGTTCAGTGCAGTTACATCTTAACATAGCATATTGAATATTTAATGACTGAATTGACTACTATCAGGCATATGAGAAATGCTTTCAGAATCTTCACTATGTTGAACGGCATGAGGAACATACAATTGCACATGCAGTACAAACAACTTATAAAAAGACAAAGGTAGTTAATTGTAACAGTGTTTTCATTATTCAAATTTTATGAATAATGATTTAGTCAATTCCACCTGTGTTTTCCTTCCATAGTCATATCATTAATTTTGGATTTCATGCATCACGATATTTATTCATAGGTGTATCTGTGGCCTGCTCCCACTAGAACTGGCATGAAAGCTGGCAGAATAGTCCAAACCATACTGCATTTAGCTGGATTTAAAAATGTCAAATCTAAGGTAAACTGACAGCCAGATCAAATCCCCTTATTAAAGATCGTCCTGCCATTTGAGCCTCTTCTAATTTTAATTGCCTTGCTAGGTTGTTGGTTCCAGAAACCCTCCCAATACGGTTAGGGCTCTCTTCAAAGCTCTTAATGCGGTTAGTAACTCATCTTGCTGATAACGCCTATATTTCAATGAACTTGCTTTGATATTTTACGTGACAATTCTTTTCTTTCTCAGATTGAAACACCTAGGGATGTCCAAGAAAAGTTTGGCCGGACCGTGGTTCAGAAGTATTTGTTGTGATGGGTATGCTGGCATGGGATCAGTTCATTGCTTCTGGATATCATTCCTTGAATTTTTTTTTTTTTGTATTTTTGATTCCCCTGCCTCCTCCTCCTTATCTGCCTTTTCAGGGAGTAGGTGCTTTTACTTTCACTTGCAAGGAAAAATTGGATGAGAAATTATTGCGTTTTCATTTTTTGATGTAGTACTAGTTTTAGTTCCATATTGTCTCCTCATCAAGCATTGGTATGAGATTTTGCTTGTATTTATTGATAACTCAAATCAAAAGATGATATATAAAGATCCTTTTGCTTTGGAAAAAAATTTCCACTGAGTTGACGGCATCAATCCTCTCCTGCAAATCAGAATAAACCAGATACTCGATATATGTGGACTTTGTATGTGGCGGAAAGTTACTCTAGTTCTAAATGCTCTTCCAGCTACTAGTGGTTCTATAACCATTAACCAAGATTCATTTTCCTGATGCCGTGGTTTTGCTTTAAAATTTCGGTCCTCAAAATATAAAATTGCTTATAGATTCGCGTTTGATTGATAAGAAAACCGTGGCATAGCATTCGTTTTCGTGACAGGCTATTTCTCTGTGACATTGGTTGTTATTCGGTCTTAGGATGTACTAGTAATAACATTTTAAAGGCCACAAAAAAAAGAACATTTTTAAAGGGAATGTATGTATTTTATCCGTCATAATTTTAAAAGTTTATTATAAATCCCTTGACATTATTTATCCATATAAGTTGAAAGAAGTTAAATTGGCAAAAAAATTGATTCGACTTGTCATTTTAACTAGTTTTTTAAGTGTAAAAAAATATAGAAGAAAGTGACTAGGAAAAAAATTGTTTATCACTTGAAATTGGAGATCCAACCTCTTTTTTTTTTTTTTAATTTTTTATGTGGCTAATTTGGTCACTTTCAAAATTCTTGAATATGCGGTGTTAATGTTTTAGATGAAAAAGTTAATAAAAATATTATGTTATATAAAATTGAAAGTTTTAAAAGTTTATAGTTAACTTTTAAAATTAAAGTAAAGTACATAATCCCTTAAGTTGAGAGAATTTTTTACATTTTAATCTATTTTAAAAATATTTACTCATAATAAGGGCATATACAAATGAAATATCTCATGAGTCATTTAAGAGTGTGATAGACTTTGAAATTTGTAATGAACTATTACATATATATTTGTCAAAATATAAATAATAGTATCAAAATTTTTTAATATTACAAAAATATGATAAATATTTCCCAATTAAAGAAGATGAGGTGGAGACAGCCAGCTAAAATTTACGTTTAATAAATTTGAATTACTTTCTATAATAACATTCTAGGAAGAAAGTGCTACAATTTTGTTCCCATGTTATATCATGGCATATTTATAACTTGATTTTCCATGTTTGAGTTCATAATCCGATGTAGGAAAACTTACATTTTGGAATCTATTCTTGTACAAAATCTAGGTTATACTGCATTGATTGTCGAATATGAATCTCTACCACATTCTTGCACTTGCATCGAGCATAAACTTGTAGCTAGATGTGTAAGCAGGCTGGTGATTCTTTTTTCCCCTCCATTTTTGAAAGGGAGACAACAACGTGCTGGTGGACATCACGAATTTCGCTTCGCCTTTGTGGCTTTGTGGTATAGTTAGTCATCAGTCTTTAAGTATTATTTTAGAATATTAATACCTTAAAGTATTCGGAATGGTATAGTCTTAAAGTCAACCAACACTGACAAGCCATTCATGTTTTTGTATTTGACATGACATGCTCACAAGTAACTAAGAACGAGCTGCCCACTACTATTATGTGTAAGATTACAAACAGAGAGTATTTAAGTGAGGTGCTCTTGAAGTTTTGTCTAGTGTGACATCTGGAATGGACAACAAGAGACGACAGAAAGGGAAGAGCAAGTTCGTTGGGGTGAGACAAAGGCCTTCTGGGAAATGGGTAGCTGAGATCAAAGACACTACACACAAGATTCGTTTGTGGCTTGGCACCTATCCCACTCCTGAGGAAGCTGCTCGTGCTTATGATGAGGCTGCCTTCCTCCTTAGAGGTTCTAATACTCGAACTAACTTCTCCACTCATGTTGCTTCCAATTCCCCTATCTCTCTCAAAATCAAAAACCTCCTTCCTCATATTCACAATAATAAAAACCCATCATCTACTACTACTCCATCTGCCAAATCCATCATTCAACATACCTCTGCTTCTACTACTCAACCAGATATTATGACCAATTGTACTTCTTCAAATTCCTCTCAGTTTGATCATTCTTGGCCTTGTGCCGTTGGGTTTGACTTCGAGCAAATCCCATCAACAACCCAAGGAGGAATCGATATGAATGGTTTATTTTGTTCAGGCACAAAAGAGACTGAAGGGTTGAACGGAGTGAACGAGTGGTATATGGAGAATGCTTATGATGTCAATACTGCTTTCTGGGACTCGTACACTCTATCTCACATGTTCTCCCTCAGCTGATGTCTTTCTCCAGTCATGTTCTGAAATTGATTCAAATCCCAAATTATAAAAGCAGATGCTTTGTGAATCTTCTTTCCTGTCTAAATTTCTTGTATGGCATTGCTATTGAAAATGCTAGAAATATTTATTAACAGGGTATGATTTGCTTGCTAGCACCTGTAAAAATATTTGTTTTTCAAGGATTTTTGTTTCTTAGCTTCACAACTGTCTTTGACATGTTGTATATTGAATATGTGAGCATATTATATAGATCATATATATTGACTAAAAGTTGAAATTAAAGAGAAAAAAAGGTACCTATATAAAAACAATGCTATAATAAACACCAGAGTTAACAAAAGGCACAAAGAGGGGAGAGGGATGAAGAGATAGAAATGGAGGAATGATCAAAGAGAGAAGGGACACACAGAGGAAACTGAGAATAGAAGAAGAAAGGGACTCTTCCTCCTAAAGGATATTCCATGGTTTTCAGTGATCTACGCGTAAATATTTATAGAACTATTTGTTTGTCCTTGAAAAGAAAATTGAAGAGGCATGACGAAGTGCATATATATATATATATATATATGGACATAATTCTCTCTAAGTGATTAACAAATCAAATATCATATGATCTTATTTTGGCACAATAAAATAGTCATCACTACGTTAATATTTTGTGTTGTGTTAAATTCACATTAATTTAACAAATGGAGAAACTAAATTAATTGAGAAAAAATCATTGGGAAACGATATTAAAAAGCTTACACTTTGATTAACCAAATTAAAAGTTTCGTAATCTTTCAAATATAAAAAGTGTAATTTGTTCTAATTTTAATTACTTATCATACTTTTTAATAAAAGAGAACTAAAATGTAATTATATATAAATTTTGTTAATAGAAATATAATAATTGATTTTTTTCACCGCAATATTATATTATTTGTTTCTAAAATTTTTTATAGGTATTATATTTTTATTAAATAATGCTACAGTAAAATTATAAGTAATTATAGCTAACCAAAAAACCAAAAGTAATTTTTTTAAAGTCAAAATCAGTGAATCCAATTTCCACGGTGAGGTTAACACTCGAAAACACTCTTGGCTCTGAAAGGCAGGCCAACGTGGCACGCTCCTCGGCTCCTTCGGTCCTGCCTTCTCCTCCTTCTTCCTCGTCTCGTCTCCTCCACACGCGACAGGTTGGTTGCTATTTGGCTCTTATCTCTCTCTCTTTATCTTTGATTTCAGAGAATGAAATGACAAGAACCGTATTGCTGCTGTTGTCTAACTTGCATTATTGTTGTTCCGTCCGTTTGAATGCATCTCAACGCTTAATTTTTACTCTTCATGGGGACTTATCTTTAAAAGGAGTCAATGCTCAATCTTTATTCATCTTTCTGTTTGTTTGTTCCTGTTAAGATTGTTACTGTGTTTGGTAGTAGGACATTCCTCGAGGAGCTACAACTTGAGTTAAAAATGAACATAAAAACCAGCCATTAATATCATGATTTTGTATTTTTCTTCTGAGTCGTGGATAAGTAAATAGTGTTTTTCAATGGCCCCTACTTGGTGCTAACCAACTTTGTGGTATGATCTCTACTGCATTCTCTTTGTAAACAAAGTGACAATCAGGCAAAGATATATCAACTCCTCAGAGTAGTTGTTGTTCTGTCAGCAACCAGCTAGGTATTTGACTCTTGTTATTTATCTTTTCTCTCTCTCTTTCCTAGTTTCCCTATTGTCCTTGTTTTGTTCAAATGCGTCTAGGGTTGTAAGGTTTGGGTCTTCATGCCAGCACTAATTGTTGTTTCGGCTGTCTTTTACTCTCTCTCTTTGTCGGATCCATTCTCTAAAACATATTTCTTCTTGTTTTATAAGCCCACCACTTTCCAATTTATTTTTGTAATTTGACTGCATCTTTTGAAACTTCTTGGTTGTGGAGTTGGCTTCAAATGCTCTGAATATGTTAGCTAGATACTGACATCCTCCTCTAATTCTTTTGGAAAGTGTTATAGTTTTGATACCGAGGAACTTCATGGATTATCTTTCATATGGCAGACATGCTTTTCAGCGGATTATTAGAAATGCTAACCCCCAGAGCTCTTCTCATAGTGTGGGAAACCCCCAGTTATATCTGCTTGTCAAGGACTTGGATACAGGAAATTGGACACCACGGTGAAGTCCAGGGCCTGTTTGATTCTGTTTTTGTTTTAATGTTTTTAAAATAGATGTTTTTCAAAACAAATTTTGAGAACAAAAAAATTAAAAAATATGTTTGAATCATTATTCTGAAAAGTAACTATTTTTTGTTTTTGTTTTTGTTTTGATTCTGCAAAACAAAAGTTACGAAACACTAAAAAAATGTTTTAATATTTTTGTTTCCGAAAACAAAATTCTATTTTTTTGTTTTACAAAATACTTCATTAAAAACACATTATCAAACAAATTTTTTTATTTTTTTGTTCTTAAAAACAAAAAAATATTCTTAAAACAAGAAACCAAACAGGCCCAATATTCTTTTGTTGTTTTATCTTTGTATAAAAAAACTTTTATATTGTTTCATATATCTTTATTATTAGATCCCTCAATTAAAATATGACAAGTGTATGTTTTTTCAATCATAATATTACAAATATATAATGTTTATAATTCAACATCACATGATTGGGGTTTTTAAAAAAAATGTTACTCGTTATAATTATATAAAGAACTTGATAGCAAAAATATAAGAAATTGCACATAAGTCTAGTCCTTTATCTTTTCCTCTTGTTTCTGTATTCAATTTTTTAATTAATTTGTGTGCTCTTTTTTTCCTTTTTTGTGGGTGTTGCAACTTCAATTTTAGAGTATAGATAAGCTTGGAAAGGCAGGTGAGACAGTGAAAGTTGCTTCTGGATATTTTCACAACCACCTAATGCCCAAGTTGCTTGCTGTGCCGAATATGGACAAGTTTGCTTATCTCATCAGGGAGCAGGGCAAGGTTCATTTCTCTTGAACTAATCTCATCAGTAAATTGATATTTGTATCCTGAGCTTTAAAACATAGTCATGTATCATTATGGATATTTAATTCTACTTTGCTTGAAATGATTCAAACACATATTCATCAAATTACACAATAGAGAAATTCTCTGCCATCTGGTGCAGAGATTTGTTGACGTACTTGGTATATGGATTGCTGATTAAGATGACTCTTATGCTTTTTCAGACCTGTGCTTGTTACAATCTTCTGAGATGTGTTGTTATATATTTCTGATTTTCTCTGTCACATGTCTGCTTCTAAAAAGAACATGCTTTCCTTTTTTTTATTATTTTTTAAAAAGGACATGTATTTTTGGTGTATTTTATTTTTTGCCCATGTGTGCATGTGCGCAAGTGCAGTAAAGAATAAAGGTATTATGCTTGTGTCCTTGTGGTATCAACACCAGTTTATTGGCATGCTTATTTTTTATATTTTAGTTTGAAATTTTATGAAGTAAATTGCATCAATAAAAATTCAAGGAATTTGTTATTCTACATGGAATTTGTTATTTTATGGAGAAGCTCTTAGACTGGTTTGAAGTAGAAATCTGGTTAGCATTGCTATATGCATGGGTGTAGATATCAACCCTTAAGTGCAGTGAACTTGAGCTAGCTTTTGTCACCTTGATTGAGAACTATCCAAATAGCTAGGCTCCTTAACTTTTTTGGCATCACTGCTTAGTAGTTTCATGTCATTAATGGTTCAGATCTATCAACCTGTGGAGGAAGAAGAAGAAGTGTCAGAAGATTCAAAGATAAAATGAGAGAGTATGAAAGGCAGCACTACGCCTCGCTAAAGCTAAGCTGGTGTGTTGCTTGATCTTGAGAGCTTTTCATCACCAGTTGAGACTATGTCTATGATTCTGTTTTACATGTCATTTTCCTTCCCTCGATCAAAGTTGCTTTATGTTTGTTATTTCTCCTTTGGGAATTTGGTATGGGAAAAAATAGTGAACTGTTCTCATATGTGATAAAAGTGTTAACTTGACAATTTAGTTGTCTTCTTTTGTCACAAGAAAACATATTTCTTTTCACATGGATCTGGATATTATAATCTACTAGGTCTTGTGGAGGTTCATCGATGCCCAGAAAGCAGTCACATGCAACAAAAGATCAGCCCTTGGAATTGCCTATGAAAGAAGATCTTGTGGCTGAGGCAATAGTTGTTCGTCATAACCTAATTTTTTTCGTGAAAATAACATTATAGTCTGCAAAGCATTTCTTTATAATACAGTTGACCCTGTGCTGTGATCCTCTTTTTTTTTTTTTTTTCCTTCCGTTTGATTTGGATATTTTGTACCTTTCTAGGTGATAGAAATTAGAATTTGGAAATATAGGATGGTTGATCTCGGATTCCAGTCCATGTTCACCTTCATATTTTGGATAGACTGTTTCTGCTGTATTATTGTTATCTTTATTTGTTAATAAAACCAGGAACTTCTCCGTGTATTCCTTTCAATGAAAAGGTGGGTTGCTGGGGGTACAGTAAGGATAAAACCAAGAAAAAAAACAAGGAAAAATAAATTCAAGGGAAGATTATACCATGATATGACAATAAAGACCTATCTGATAATAATTCTTACCTGGAAATTCCCATCCAAATTTCAAATTTCTGTGAACAGATATTTTCAACTCCCCGCTCTCTCTCTCTTATTCCAACATGAGAGATCCACCCCCCAAGTTTGAAGAAAATTAGACTCATCCCATAAGCTTAATTTGTTTGGTAGTTGTAAGAATGAAAAGCTACTTATTGATGTTTGGTCTGAGGTCTCAGTTTATAACAAAATTAAGGAGCTTATTTTGTGTCTCAACTTCTTATTTCCTTGTACTGATCTAGTGTTTGTGTCACTTTCAGGTGGCAAGACAGCTTTGTGTGAACATTGCACTTGATAACCTGCTTCTTCCAATGCCTTTGTCAACGGTGGGTGAATATGAGGTGCCACTGCTCTTACCAAGGCCCATTCCTTTATCAGAGGGGACGATTAAATAAAACTATAGTCTCTCAAGCTTTACAGGCATAACTTACTTATTTTCATGGTTGTTGACATTTTTGTTCTTGTAATCTGATTGTTATGCAGCTATTGACTATTATAATGATAAAGTGAACCCCTTGATAATATGCTTTTGACATTTGTTTATATATAACATTTTAGCTGTTGGAAAATCTTGAATCAGATTTACAATTGGTGTTTTCCTCTATCCTGTGTTATAACAAGTGAGGCGTATTAACTTGAATTTTGAGTAGAAAGTTGTCTGTAAAAATGTTTCCGTTGGGTAGAAGGACATGGGGCGAGGGGTGTTCACTGGTTAGTTGTGTATGTACCTATGAAGTGTGTGTATACAGGGTCAATTATACTCTCATCTTGAAAGATATTTCATTGATATTTAAATTACACAATTATTTTTTTCTATTTTTGAAATTTACACTTCTCTTTTTTAAAATTAAAAGATGTGACGCTAACTTTTTTGGTAACAAAAAACGAATTATAAGTATATTTATTTTGACTAAAATATTTTTATATTTATTATTTATGTAATATAATAAGTATCAAATATATATTTGGTTAGTATAAAATATTTTTAAATTTTTAAAATAAATTAAATATATAATTTTCAAAATGAAATAAATAAGATTGCAACAAAAATTTAAGAAAAAATATATTTTCTTATACAAATAATAAAAGAAATAAATATTATGGGATTTTAATCATTTTTTTAAATTTCAATGGATATGTATCATATGCAGTAATCCTCTGAGCTCTCGTTCGTGGGGAACCCTGTGTTTTTTACGTTCAGATAGAGAAGCCGCTAAAAGCAATAAGAAAAAATAAGGGAAAATTGCATTTAAAGCCTCAAATTTTGTAAAATTTTTAATAAAAGATCTTAAAATTTAAAATTATTCCTAAAGATTAAAATTACTACAATTTATTATTAGGGTTTAATAAATTTATTATTAGATTTTTGAAAAATTACCACTGAAGTTACTTAAATTATAATTTTTTTAAAATCTAGTAGTAAATATTTGAAATTTGGTAATAATTTTGATCTTTAGAAATAATTTTAATTTTTTTAATTTTTTATTGTAAATTTTATAAAATTTGAATCTTTACATGTAATTTTCCAAAAAATAATAACAAACTAGGAGCATTAGTCTTGTCATTATGCTGAGAGTCTTGCAAACGCTAGGCTATTTTACCGTGTTCACTTATGCCATATTTGGTCCGCCAAAGGAATGAGAAAGAGAAAAAAAAGGTAAGAATATCTTATTTATATAATATCTATTATATTTTTATTATCATTATTTAACCATGTTTATTTCTTTTTATTATTTTTTATATAAGGATAAAAAAATCACTTTTCATTGTATTCTCATTCTCTTTCTATATTTATATCTAACATTCTTTTCTACCAAATGTAGCATAGTATCATGCTACGAATTGCTAGTTCTAATGAGTTGGGATGAGGTGCTTGAGCTTGTCGCTAACATTTTAAATTTTCAGATTTAGATCGCAGAGATTCATGTATGCAGCTCAATCAAACATGGATGCGTCTTTGTTGCCAGTTTTCATGGGCATGGGTCGTCGCTGTATGTTGATTGGTGTCACCATGCCAATTTTCCTGCAAAGTTTTTGGCTTCTGATGAATGCTCATAACTGAAGTTTGGACCTGGTTTTGAATCTTACACTAAGATTGATCTAAATAAACAGAAAATTAATGCTTGACAATCTCTTTCCCCCCCCCCCCCCCCCCCCCCAAAAAAAAAGGAGACAAAACTAATGCTAAATTGAAACTGTCACAACAAAGCTTTTACTCCAAAAGGATGGAGGGAAAGTGTATTTCAATAACTTCCAGACCAAGAATGATGTGATTTTATCTTTCGGAGGAACGCTTGAATGGCTCATATCGAGAAAATTTAAAAGCGGGCACGTAATAGAAATCGCATGGGAACAATATAGAAGATCAACTTTTATTGATGACACGAACAATCAGATCCTAAATCACCATGTAGAAACATAATGTTACCACTTCATAGTATAATGAACAAGCATCACACAAAATGAAGAAAACAACAGGGTGCAGGAGGCATGACAAGCATACTCTCTTTACTCAAAAGTTGATACGGTTATCTAGAAAATGCCTTTATGACATCAATAATCTTCTCCTTCCTCTTCATCATCTGCTGCTTCAGCACCAACTTCCTCATAATCTTTCTCAAGAGCAGCAAGGTCTTCACGGGCTTCTGAGAACTCCCCTTCTTCCATTCCTTCACCGACATACCAGTGGACAAAGGCCCTTTTGGCATACATGAGATCAAATTTGTGGTCAATACGGGAAAATACCTCAGCAACTGCAGTGTTGTTACTGATCATACAAACAGCCCGCTGCACCTTAGCAAGGTCACCACCCGGTACAACTGAAGGAGGCTGATAGTTGATGCCACACTTGAAGCCAGTTGGACACCTATAGGGAAAAGGACAGCATTATTGAGATTATGTTCTTGCATGTGAACAATGAAGATTAGCATAGGGAAAAAGAAATCACATGGTACAGTGTGGATCACTCAAGAGAATCAAATTTTGGTAGGCTCAGTTCACACATCTGATCACTAGGTGTAAAATTATATAAGTGAATATCAAAATCAGGTAACTTCTTACATTCCTTTCAATCAGTGAAGCCCTAACGTCATGAACTATTTTCAGTTAAGCACATGTATAATTTCTTACCAGTCAACAAACTGAACAGTCCTTTTTGTTTTTATGGTGGCAACAGCAGCATTTACATCCTTGGGAACAACATCCCCACGGTACATCAAGCAACAAGCCATGTATTTCCCATGCCTAGGATCACACTTAGCCATCATGCTTGAGGGCTCAAATACTGCATTTGTGATCTCAGGCACTGATAGCTGCTCATGATATGCTTTTGCAGCTGAGATAACAGGGGCATATGAGGACAGCATGAAATGAATGCGGGGATATGGCACGAGGTTAGTCTGGAACTCTGTAATATCAACATTTATGGCTCCATCAAACCTCAATGAAGTTGTTAAGGACGATATGATTTGAGATATCAATCTATTCAAATTGGTGTAAGTTGGCCTCTCAATATCTAGGGATCTTCGGCAGATGTCATAGATTGCTTCATTGTCCAAGAGCACAGCCACATCGGTGTGTTCAAGAAGGGAATGTGTGGAAAGAACACTGTTGTATGGCTCCACAACTGCAGTTGAGACCTGAAATCGAAGGAGAAATTAGCTAAAAGGCATACATGAGTAATGAACGTTTTGCTATAGCCCATATAAAGGCAAGGTCTGAGAGTTGAACTACTCAAAGGGAAGTACCTGGGGAGAAGGATAGATGGTGAACCCCAGCTTTGACTTCTTTCCATAATCTACAGACAAGCGTTCCAACAGCAAGGACCCCAAACCAGACCCAGTGCCACCACCAACCGCATTAAACACCAAAAAACCTTGCAGACCAGTGCAATTATCTGCTAATTTTCTTATGCGATCAAGGCAGAGATCTACAATTTCTTTTCCAACTGTAGTACCAATGAACAACTTAATTAAACTATAAACCAAATGGATTAGTTTCCATACATATTTCTTTTACTGTTCTAGAAACAAATTCACTTACCAGTATAGTGTCCTCTAGCAAAATTATTAGCTGCATCCTCCTTTCCAGAGATGAGCTGTTCAGGATGGAAAAGTTGCCGGTAAGACCCGGTCCTAACTTCATCAATCACAGTTGGTTCAAGATCAACAAATACAGCTCTAGGAACATGCTTGCCTGAACCAGTCTCGCTAAAGAAGGTGTTAAAAGCATCGTGTGCAACACCAACTGAAGTGTCACTGCAGATGGAGAATTTTCAGCATGACAGAGAGTGAAGACTGAGTTAAGGACATGTGACAGATTTAACTGAAGTGGCTTCTCTAGAAATTTTGAGCTGGAATGTTATATGCAATGTAACACTCAATATATAGAAATAATACATAGCATGAAAAACGTGGTAAATAATTTCTTGAGATCTCCACCAAAAGCGGGTAAAGTTCATCGGATGACATCTCTTGTCACACAGACGCATATATACTGTTAATTTGTTGCACTAATAAAGTGTCATGTCAACGGTTGGGCTATATGCATTTACAGTTTAACCCAGATGGATTCATTTCTTTTTCCTCAAATTGGTAATCAGTAAATTAACATATTTAAAAACCCATTTGTCACTTGCCATAAGTCCATTTAAAAACGTACACTTCAACTCGCGATATGTCGGATTTGACCCAAAAGATGTAAACCAGACAAAACCCATAGATCCTGTCCTCACAATAAGTTCCCTTTCTTCTCTTTTTGTCAACTGATTCCTTTCCTACCCTCTAACTTATTATCCTTTGTCAAATCCTGTCATTCCCTCTTTATTTTTGTTCATCTTGTCAAATTCTCATGAACATGAATATGTAAAGTTTTTGGTCATCTTGGCAGGGAGTGAAGACTGAGTTAAGGACATGTGACAGTATTAATTGAATTGGCTTCACCAGAAATTTGCGAGCTTGAATGTTATATGCAATGTAACGACCAATATATAGAAATGATACAGGGCAAGAAATAACTTGGTAAGCAATTTTCCGTGATCTCAACCAAAAGCTTGTAAAGTTCACTGGATGACTTGTCTTCAAAGAGACATACACACTGTCGATTTGTTGCACTAATGGAGTGTCGACTATTGGGTTATAGGCAACTACAGTTTATCCAGTTGGATTAATTACTTTTTCCACAAATTGCAATAGTAAATTAAAATATTCATAATAAACCCATTTGCCATTTGACATAAATCCATTAAAATCATGTCGTTTTACTCGTGAAATATCAGACCCAAAAGATGTAAACCGGACGAAATCCATAGATCCAATCCTCACAATACGTTCCATTTCCTCTCTTTTCGTCAATTAATTCCTACCCTCTAACTTATCAACCCTTATGAAATTCTCTTTCCCTTTTAAGTCTTGGTCGTCTAGTCAAATTCTCACGAACAAGGATACAAAAAATTCTGTGATTCACGAAAACATCCATAAATCAAAGACCATCCTCTTTCCCATATGAGCACATGCATGAAGAAAAAAAAAAGGGAAAAGGAAAAGAAGTAATAAATTTGGATAGACAGTAGTTACCTGGGCATCATACCGTCGGCTTGAATGCCATGCTCGAGGCAGTAGAGCTCCCAGCATGAATTCCCAACCTGAATACCGGCCTGCCCTATGTGTATGCTTATGATCTCTCTCATCTCGGCTTCTGTGCGATCCCCTTCTCTGGTTCAAAATCAAAACTTCAATTCTCCCCTTTCTCTCACCAAGTCTGTGTGTGAGAGGGTGTAACTGTCCGCGCAGATCGAGAATCGACCGTCTCTATCTGTCTTTTGCCACAAAGCACTAACTTTGCTTTTTGATGAGACGACTTTAATTTGGGATCTTATAGAAGGAAAAAAAAAAAACTTAAAAGCTTTTATATTTTTGTTATTGAAGGTTTAAGTTAAAGTATAATAAATATATAATTTTTTAATAATGATATGATATATTTATTATTTTTATAAATAATTACATAATTTTTTAATTAGATTATATATTTATTGTATTATAAAAAAGTTATATAAAATTTTTCATATCTTTATTATTAAATTTTTTTATTTAAAAAATCATAAGTATATAAGTTTTTAATAATAACGTAAAATATATAATTTTTATAAATAATTTTATGATTTTTAATTAATTTCTATATTTGTTATATTATTAATAAAAGATTATATTTTAATTAAAAATTAATAAAAATATAAAAAAGTTTATTTAAATTTAATTATTTATTATTATTAAAAAATATATCTATTATATTTTAATTAAATATTTTATGATAAAAATATGAAAATTTTCAAAGTATAAAAATCCTTTGATTCCGCCAAAAGACACCCCATCCCATTTGCTTTATTGGCGCCAAGGCCAGCCTATCATGGGCCCCCACAGGCATCCAAAGGTCAGAATTACCCCTCCACTGAGTGTCAAGTGAAAGAGAGGAGTTATGTAGGGGCAAATGCAGGTAAAACAAACAAGAATTATGACGGACCAGGGTGGCATGTGCTGCAGTGCAGGCGCAGCCACACCATTGTGAGTCGAGTTTTTGGACATTTCTTTTAATCTTCAATTAAGCTTTTTCATAATCAATTCATTGCTACTATTACTCTCTTTTGCAATTTGCACCTCTTGAAGTTGTTATTTAGGTAAGGATCAACGTCATTGACCTTTTATTTTTCATGTCGAATTGTTTGTGATTAATCGTCAATGTAAATAGAATTTAAGTGGAAGGCTAAAAAGAAATATCAAAGTAAAGAGAAGAACTGCAAATAATGATAGCTTTCTTTTTTTCGAATTATGCATGAGTCTCATCATATTTATTTTATTTTTAGTTAATCCATCCAACACAGTTTTGAGATTTTTGAAGTAATAAACTAAACACATAATAAATTTGCTAGGAAGGAAATCCTCGAAAACATGATCAAACAGACATGACTTGAGAAATGACTTTACCTATTTTAATGTATTGATTTCCAAGAATTAACATATACGTAGAAGATAGATAGATAGATAGATTTCAGTCTTGAAGTCCTGGTTGTTATTTATTAAAAGTCAGGTTACTTGATCAAGAAAGAAGAAGCGTCGGGCTGTGAATGAGTCAAATTGCCATGCATAGTTTTATTTTGGGTGATGGATAATAAAACCAAAATGAAAACCAAGGATGGGCCTGCTGTCACTGAACTGCCGGCCGTTGGGGCAACACATAAAGTTGCCACTTATCACATTTGCCATCACCAACAGTTGGCACTCACATGATCACACACACATATAAATTACATAAAATCAATCTCTTTAAATTTTAAATCATATATAAATAATCCTCTTACATTTAAAACTTCACAATAAAATTTTATAAACTTTTTAATTCATGCAAATATCCTCTTATTGCTGGTTCGTTCTTTTACTAACACAGTTTAATATGTCAGTAGTAATAAACCTTTTCAAATTTCTTTTTTTTTTTTTTTGGAGCAAATAACCTCTTAAAAAATTTGAGTTATATACACATAACTTTCATGAACTTTAGACCATGTTCTCTTAAAGTGTCATACTTTACTAATAAAATAATGAACTAATAGCATAAGGTTATTTATACAAATTTAAAAGTTTAATAAGACTCATTTATCAAATTTTGAAAATAAAAAATTTATCTATATATAATTTAAAATTAAGGAGAATTATATATAATTCAACCTATAACCTCCAAATTATATATATTCCTCTCAACAAAATGTCATCAAGTCAATAAATAAATTAGTTTTAAACATGAAGGTATAACCTCCAAATTATTAACATAATCATTTGTTCCTATCTTATAATAAATGCCTGAATTTGTATGCTATGCGTCTTATTTAACAAATACTAACAAATCATTCTTGTTTTTAAATTGCTTCAACGAAATCATGCCAAAACTAGTGCTAGTGATGGTATTATAAATATCAAATTGGTACTTAGAATATAGAAATGTTGAAGATGTTGAAGCATTAAGTGCTTTTTTTAATAATTAAAATATTGAAACATTATGTGCAATGTGTGTGTGTCTATATATATATATAAACTTAAGATCTTTTTTTGAGAGGTCGTTTGATATATAAAAAGTTAAGAATAGAAAGGAAAAAAAATAAATTTGTTACTAATAAATGATTCTCTTGTCTTTATTTTTAAAAAATAATAAAGTAAAATAAATACTGTTAAATAATAATTCTAAAATATAATAAATATTATTTAAAAATTGTAATTTCTTTTTCTTTTTTTCCAACTTTCGTGCGATACACAAGATGCTACAAGAAGTTAGGATTTAATATCAATTTAACTCATTTTATGAATTGATAAAAACTTTTTGTCTACATCGTTAATGATATTGTTTGAAGTTCTATTTTCACTGTAAAGTATTAGAATCTTTAATCCACATCTACTACAAATCCTTGAAATTTCTACACATAGTTGCCCATGGTTAGAGAGATATAATCCAATATTTGACAATAATTGCCCTTGACTCTTGTTGATCATCATGGCAAAACAAAGTGCCAAAGCAAATTGTCTTCATTGGATCTTGAAAGGTAATTTGGAATCAAAATGGATTAATATTAACCTTGGAATAAATACCTGAAGGCCAATATTATTACCTAAAATAACTTGTACTTTAATAACATGATTTCTCAACCAAGTAATAATTAACTTAATTCCATTACTTAAGCTATTTAATTTGTCAATATTTCTCAATAACATTTTTGAAGTGCTAACTTTTAGCTTTAAGAGATGATTAGGTATGCCTGAAAATTCGAATCCCATTTAAAAATTCAATAGTACAGATATGATTCATTGAATTAGCATTTCCATTTGCCTTGTAAACACTATTGGAATTGAGGTAAATTTTTTTCCTATTGGCATTAAGGATAATATGTACTCATTCATAGTATCACCATCGTATAAAGTTAGAGTTGAAATCACCATTTCTTAGAAATAAACATGATTATTAATGTTGTCCAAAAAATTAGAATATGTACTATAAATAATTGTAAATATTAGATCATTGTCAAATCTTATAATCAGATAGTTGGAATTTTAATAATGTTTTCATCGTTATTATTATTTTTTGATCTCATTCGTCATTGTTATTATTGTCTATCAATCTCTCTCCAATGCTTAAAATATAGTGAGAGAATTCATTCCTCTATTTATTACAATTGTATACACCATAAGACTGCAATCTCATTTTTTTTGTCCGTGTCATTATCTTGCAAGAATTCCAAATCTATAAAGAATTTATTATCGAAGAAACAGTATCTCGCCTTGTAGTTACTTTCAATTAATATTTTGTTTATCTTTAAATTTTTATTTGACCTTCTTTTAATTCATTATATATGTTAATATGTTGTGGTTAGTTTTAATATATGAATTATTGATTATATTGGGTATATATATATATATATATTCTAAATCTAGGTAAATTATACATAATAATCTATTTATTTTAAGTTATATTTAAAATTACAAGTATAACTTAAAATTTTGTTTGTATTTTTAAAATTAACTTTTTAATTGTTAGAGTTAACTATGTCTTATGCATAATGTCTATTAGAATTAATTCTACTTAAAAAATGTAAATATAAATTATAATTACAAAAAAGTTGAAACATATGTGGAAGAAAATGAAAAGTTGTTTCATTTTCTATAATTTTTCTTTTTAATTTTTAAAACTTAATAACATTATAAATTTTTATTTAAAAATATTTAAATTTAAAAATTATTTGTATATCTATAAAAGGAGTTCTACCGAGTGCAATGAATACTACAGATCTAGAATATCACCTTCCTTATCCACCTGTTGGCAACTTTTATGTGTTAGGACTTTTTCATTTTTGCTGATTGTTTTAAAATGTGGAATATAAAAAAAATGCATTTTACGGTGTTCGCTTAGTTTTCTTTTACTCATTGTTTTAAATAAAGTAATTCAAAAAAAGGAAAAAGACTAATAGCCTGAATGCAATGAAATATAAAAGAGAAGTTAATGTGATGTGTGAAAAGAAATATATATTTAATGTCCATATAATTCTTCACAGTAAATGGGGGGAAAGGAAAAAAAGAGAGTTAAAAATTTTGAGTAATATTTATTATATTTTAGAATTATTATTTAATATTATTTATTTATTTTTATAATTTTTTAAAAATAAAGGAACAAAAGTTAGTTTTTATTTATAAAATTATTTATTATTATTATTTTTTAATTCATAACTTTTTACATATCAATTAATCCTCTTTATATTTTTTACAAAGAAATGTAAAGGAGAAATATGATCCCAAAAAAATGTTTGGCTGCTAAAGTCAATTTTCATAATTATTACATCATTTCTACTCATTTCCCTCTTCAAGTAGGCTACTGTTACACCTTACTCCTACACCCATTCTACTATCTTGACTCATTTCAATATTACATTTTATTGTTATACTCATCCCACCATCTCTACTTATTTTTTTATTCAATTTAATTTGCAATTAAATGAAGATTTACAAGTCTCATTTTGTTTTTCCATATTATTATATTTGTGATTTTTGACTTTTGATCTTTTTAATCTCCCAAATTCAAATAAAAAGATAAAAATTGCATTTTTCTTAAAGAAATGTAATTATAAATTATAATTTAATAAAAATAAGTTGAAATATTTGTGGAAGAAAATGAAAAGTTATTTCATTTTTTAAAATAATTTTTCTCTTTAATTTTGTAAACTAAAAAATATTCAAATTTAATTAAAAATAGCCTTATATCTATAAAAGGAGTTCGAGCAATCGCAATAAATATTTTTGATATGGAGTATCACCTTTCCTATCCACTTATCGATGGCTTCCATGTGTTATTACTTTTTCATTCTCGCTAATTGTTTTAAAATATAGAATAATAAAATAGTAATACAAAAATATATGTATTTAACGGTGATAAAGTTTTCCTGTGTTTGCTTATTTTTCTCTCACTCATTATTCTATATAAATTAATTTAAAATAAAAACAAAAACAAAATAGCCTGAGTGGAAGGAAACATAAAGGAGAAGTCAATGTGATGTGATGTATAAAAAGAAATATGCATTTAATATCTATAGAATTCTTCATGCCTTTGTATTTTTTCACAAAAAAAGGAACTACGATGTAAAAAAAAGTTTAACTCCTAAAATCAGTTTTCAAACTTGAGTGGAATTTTGTGCCATTAAGGGCAATTAGCAACTTAGCATTTGCTTCCCTCTATTCCACTCTTCCATTTTTGTTTCTACTTTTGAGAAATTCTTGAATTTGGCTCGGTTGCATTTATTTTTATTTATTTATTATTATTATTATTATTATTTTGCTTTTGTGACTCTTTTGTTTTAACTTATTTCTAGTGTCATTATTTTTAGTTGGATGAGATCTGTCGCTGATGCTGACTTTGATAGTAATAGTCGTGAGAATTTAACGTAGGTGGGGCTCACTATATCATGTTAAGACATTATTCCATTTAAAATGCAGATGGCTTCGTAATTTTGCTAAGATTATGAAGACTGGCTATTAGCAGATGCATGCAGATACCTCATTATGTCTGCATATGGATGGGCATCAATTCATGATGGCTTTAACACTGTATTGGAATCACCATAACTGTCCACGATAGTATGTTTTCCTTTTCATCTAAGTTTTGATTTTTTTAAAAAAAATTAACTTGTTTGTGAATGTAGCAAATTATTAAACATAAGGACTAGGGATAGAAATTAGCAATGTGCGTATAGCGTTAGAAACTATAGATGACGTAAAAAGACATTGCTTAGTAAACTTTCAAAATGATTAAATTGAAACTTATTTTGTGTGTGTATGATTTTTTGATATTACCATGAAAATTTTATTATTATTTAATTTAAAATATTATTTCCATAACTTTTTTTTAAGCATAAGGCGAGTTAACCTATTTATGTCTACCGTTTAACGAGAATGCTGGAATGGCTCAAGTATGAACTATTTATTTCAACCACTTAACAGAAAAGTTGGAAATATAATATTATTAAACTAAATTGATATATATTTTGCCTTCAACATATTGGACATAAATAATATGACTTTAGAGTAACTAAAAGTCCACACTAAACTTTTAATGAATTTTTATATTCACTGTTGTATATAGTCACACTCTTTTATGGTAAATGCATAAGCTTTAACTCATCTCTCGCAGTTCCGTGGCTTAAAGCATTACCAAGGAAAAGAATAGTCTACCTAATTCTCTTCAATATAACTGGAATCCTTATCTGCTATGGAAAATATATATATATATATATATATATAATTCATTATAGAAACACTTTGAGTTAAGGAATACAAAATGACTTGCCTCTTAAAATGCAAAATTTACAATATTCAAGTCTCTTCATTGCTATTGATTCCATTGTATACAGCTTCAACAGACACACACTTAGACAATAATCAAGATGATTTATTTCAAACACATTTCTTCTTCAAATTGATGAAGAGTTAAATTATTGCTATAATCATCTCTACTTTTACATGAAAACAAAATTAAGAAAGAAGAGCCCACTCCTATGTAACTTCCATGGGACTTGGCAAGAACTTGTGTTAAGAACTAATGACCTTGGGTCATAGGAAACCTCGTTAAAGAAAACAAAAAACAGTGATATGTCTTCAGACCCATTAGGTGCACATGTAAGTTACAAATCGTTAATTAAATAAGACCAATACTGCAGTGTAGAGCAATATATATATATATATATATATATCTATGAGAAAGCATAAGTCTTTTAGCAAGAAGAGAAGATACCTCAGGTTCATGGCTCTAAAAACTCAGTTTTGTAATGAAACTCAGGATGCTGATTGATTAAACAAGAGGGTAAATTCATCAAAGGCAAGGAAGGACTCACTGCGGGATCTTGGAAACTGGCCAGCTGATGCGTGGTGGAGGATGAATATCGAACGACCACTGAGGGTAGAGAGGACCAAGCTGAGGCATTCCCATATCTTGACGGTGGCCGGTAGAGGAGACGAGACAAAAGGATAAAATGGCTGGGGGCAAAATCAACTTCTCTCTCTGCTCTCCCAAGATTTACTTCTTTGCATCTACTTCAGTTGCAGAATCCTGATGAAACTCCAAGATTGAAACGCACGAAATCAAATGCTGCTTTGGTTATTTATTCAAGCTAAGGCTGGAAGCAAAGCTGCTCTGCGTCGTGGGAGGAACTGCGAATGGAATGGCTCTGTTTCTTTAAGCACTTCAAACAGAATTGCGAAGCAGCATAGGATTTGGATACTCTTCCATCCTTTCTCTTTATTTTTATTTCTATTATTAAATCTGAATTATTTAAATTTTATTTTTTACTTTTAAGACTTTTTTGAAAAAATTTAAAAAATAATATAAAATAAACTAATTTTTTATTATAAATTTTAAAATAAATAATATTTAAATTTTAGAATATAAAATAAATTAAATTGTCTAAATTTTAATTTAAATGATTTAAATTTTATATATTAAAAAAAAAAAAGAATAAAGTGAGTATAAAAGAGAAGATCTAATTCAAAACCACACGAGGCCATGATGAGCGTATCGGAGATGAACACGGACCATGCGCACAAATAAAAGCAAGGTCGTGCTAGGATCATGCCCTCAACTACTCCCCCAACATTCTTAGGCTTGGCCCGCGGTTACACTCATTTCACCCACATGACCATCTCATCAATTTATTCTTCAATTTTCCCCTTTCCTGTTCCCTCCACCTTCATTCCTTAGATGCTTCGATTGGCATATAGAAGTTAAATATACAAATAAAAATAAAGTAATTTTAGAAATAAAAAATAATTTTAATTCTCTTACTTTTAATGCTTAAATAATAATTAATAAATAATGTTAAATCATGATTATAAAGACAAAATAGACATTACATGCAAATTTTCCTTTCTTTCCTTTTACATTCAAATTATTCCTTCCATATTAGGTTTATTGGACTTGTTTGGTTAGATAATATAAAAAAAATAAATATAAAAAATAAATAAGTGAGATAAAAAATTACTTTTAAATTCTTATTTTAAAAAAATAATTCAATAATAAAAATAATAATTTGATAAATAAAAATTAATTAAAAAATATAATAAATATTATGTAAATTATATAAATATATTATTACTATCTCATAACCAAATAAACTCTAATAGCTCGTTTGGTAAGGCATAACATAAATGTATTTCTTTTATATAATTATGTAATATTTATTATATTACAATTATAATTATTAATTATTTTTTAAAAAATAAAAATATAAAAATATTTTTTTATCTCATTTATCTCTCTGCCTATGTCATTGTACTAAACATGCCATAAATGTGCAAACAATGCATTGGTGGAACTTTTTTGTATATTGATTTGATACGAAAGGAGCTGAGCCGCACTATTCAACCATCCAGAAAATTGAAATGCAAATCGATGGGGATAGTGGAAAGGTGAGTACGGGGGCCAGTGGAATGAATTTTCACCTTGACGGCCAGACAGCATTTTCCCACCCAATGTTTTAAAAATTTATCTTCCATTTTCTAGATAAAAAAAATTAAAGGAGTTTCAAATACGTCATCATTTGAATTTCAAGCATTCCATCGCTCTTGCTCTCCTCCCTGTCATTTCACTCATTTTAAAGCAAGGGGAAGGTTTAGGGTTTGCTTTTACTTCTTTCACTCGCAAGTAGATTTTTTCTAGTTTAGGAGTTATTGCACCTGGCATAGAGACGTAAAAAATGGCATTCTTATTTAATATTTAGATTTAAGATTTAATGAGATATTTAAAAATTATAATTGAAAAGATAAAAACATTTAATTATAAAGAAATATACTTCAAAAATTTTTATAGTTAATTTTTTTCTTACAAATACAATTTTTAAGTACTCTATTAAATCTTAAAACTAAATATTAAAAAAAGGTCATTTTGGCATTATTGTACCATCTACAGTAGATTCTTTTAGTGGAGACGATCAAGGATCTTTCCATTCTCAAATTTCTTTTGTTCTTACTTCTCATCATCAAATTGTACCCTCATTTAAAGTGCTGCACAGTTTCATTCTTTGCAAGATGGGTAGCAATGGAAGATGGTGGGTGAGCTGGTGTTGCTATTTTACGATGAGCAGCCCTTTCTCCCCCTCTCTCTGTCTCCGTAGTTTCCTCCTCCTCTCACTTAGATAGTTCATTTTATATTTCAAATATCATTTTTTTGCTTTCTCTAATTTTTTATCTTTCTTTATCATTTTGGTCTTGAAAGTCCAAAACCATACCCCAAAGCTTTTCTTTCTTCCTTATGTCTCTATAACACTTGTGTTGGAATTAAAAAAGTAAAGATCCAGTACTTACTTGCCACAATATAAAACTTCAAAAATATTGTCTGCAGTAGATCACAGTCATGCCTTCAAACTTCGATCAAAGATTCGCAGTAGATGCACCACACTACTGGGGAAGAAAAGAATGAATTTTTCTCTGTATTTTTTTCTTTGAATTAGATATTTTCTTTTCTCTCTAAGTCAATTTCTTTCCTAGTCCAAAACACCCTCTTGTACACAAAACATGATAAATTTTCACAATTGTAAAAATGGTTAGTGAATTTCCCACAAAATATTAACTGACAATTAATTTTGAATTTCAAATTTATTTCTAATTAGACTTTTGCTTATGGATTCATGTCAGTTTCTCTTTCTTCTCACTTACCCGAGGTTTATAAACTACATTTTATTGATTGCATTTTGATTTTCTGCTATTGTTAGTTTGTATTATTGGTGAGTGGGTTTTAATTCACTTGGTAGCATATGCTTCACTAACAATACTAAGTCACTCATTGAATGTTGCTGGGCTTGTTGATATATAAATAAAATAAAATTATATGGGTTTGGTTAATTAAATTAGCAAATCTTACTCTAACAAGTATACTCGTAATAAGTAATATAATTTTTTGAGTATAAGGTCAATTCCATGGAGAATGTATATCTAAATAACAATTTTAATTAATTAGCCTAAGTTACACTTCTTATCCTATCCAATATTCAAGGATGAACCTAGTCATTAGCAAACAAAAGGAAAAGGTTTATTAGTAAACTGAATGCTATATGAACTATTATGCATATGACTCAAGACACTTTAACCTAGATTCTATACACAACAAATATCAAATAAATTTTAGTTTTATGTATCCTAAATATAGAGTTTATTCCTAATAATGTTTTGATTATAGTAGGTCAATTCTTATTATCATTGTTTATTATACACTAAAGATAAACAATATCGTGATATCCTAACTTGCCATTAAATACTTTGGTAAGCTAAAATATCTACATTAGGCTCTATAAATTACTAGACTAATTAGTATAATAGTTTGTTTTCACATTACATCTCATATTAATTTCCTAGATCTCAATTAAGTCCTAGATCTCAATTAAGCAAACACTTAAGTTGTAAAGTAATTGATAATTTTCCTATGTGTAGACTAGTGAGTATCAATTACTTTTGCTTTGTTCACCCTCACTAACCTCTGACTAAGCAACATTCCAAGCATTTTCATTTAATTAATTAACTTCTAAATCCATTTTTATGTTATTCAATAGCCAACTAATGGATTAGATACGAGAAACATCCATATGAGTAATGAACATATACAATCTATATTATATGACAAAACTTCTATCTTATGTGACAAAACTTGATTTTATTGGCCGTGTTCAATCGTATTCATAACCTATTCATTGACAAGACATATGATTCATATTTTTTACATCGTTTTTGGCTTTTTTTCCTCTTATAGTTACTTTTTTCTTTCCTATTTTTTGTTTTTCGTTTTCCATTTATTCAAATTCAAATGAAGCACAAGGTCTCAGGTGTGATATCTTATATTTTAATATAGTCTTTAAAAAGTAAAATAAATTATTTGAAATGAAGTCACAGAATAAGAAAAGGGTAATTAGAACTAAAAAAAATCAAATCAGAACCATTTAGTTAATGCAAAAGAACTCCATAACAAAATAAATTGAAATAAATTAAAGACAGTATACTAATTAAAGCAAAATGTAATATCTTATATTTTTGTAATTAAAATAATTCTTAAAAAGTAAAATAAATTATTTGCTTTGAGATCTTCTTTTATTAATCAAACATTTTTGACTTGGTTCTTTTCAATTGTAACTTTTATTTTCTTATCCTATAACTCCATTTTAAATAATTTATTTCACTATGTAAAGGCTATTTCAATTACCAATATATAAGATATTATACCGTGCAATTATGCATGCGTCCCCACCTTAGTTACACCGTAAACCATATATTGATAAGAAGGAAATCAATATCACAAATAATAAATTAATTAAAAAACAAAATTTAATCAGTAAAATTGAACAAAAAACACAAAAGATTAATAAAAAAATCTCTATGAAAATGGATTAGATCACTCTAGAATACACAAGATGCATTAATACAATCAAATTCTTCCATAAAAATATAAGAATATACCTATAGAGACAATCTAAATCCACAATCCTTCTAGAGAATGCTTTTAGATGCACAATTACAGAAGATACTTTCTTTGGAAAGTGAGGGGAAATGGGAAAAAAGTCTTTATTTTTGTATATTAGAGAAAATTTGATTAAAAAAAAACTCAGATTTCGTTGATTGTCGTGATGAGCAAATTTATCTCGTTGCAACAATAAGTCAATGTCGCAAAATCTGGATCCAACTACTGTCATTATGATGAGCAGTTATTTCTCATTGCAATGAGAAACTTTGGGCAAGCTTTTTTGAAAGTATTTCAACTAAGTCCCTACAAAACAAATTAAAACGCAAAATATAAGAAAGTAATGCTATAAAATCAAATTTAAACTAATTATTTACAAGAATATATTAATGATTTTCATGGAAAATATTGAATTGCCACAAAAACTTGTGTACAAGTAAAAACTAATTTTCACTTAATTTAGTCCTTTTTGGAGGTATCCCACAAATAAACTCTAAATTGCATCATATTAAACATAATTGCAAATTTATAGAAAAATAGGTGAAAAAGAGTTAAAAATCAGTGAAAAGCTTCTGATCAGTCCCTTAATTCATTACTAAAAATTAGTACTTCAAAAAACTTATCAATTCTCTACGTGGCATGGTGTTGTTTGCAATGGAGGAATTGAAGCTATTTTTGGTAATGGAATCCACGAATGAACTCAACAACCGAGAGGAATGATTTAACGCCCTCCTATGCTTACTTGACAAAAAATAACCAAAAACAAAGGACTTCTTTTGTTGATATGCATTGGCATGTAACACTTAAGAAAAAAATAACTTTATTTTCTTGATTGCCATTTAATGACTTGGAATTCGATTTTTCTTTTTCTTGACATGACGACCCTTATGATGAAACTTCATCTAATTTTGAAACTTTATCAGTTGAATATAATATATAAATCATCCTTTGCTTATTCCATATATAGGCATTTATGCAAGCCTAGTATCTAATGTTACTACGTAAGGAAAGAGGCAAGTGTTTATAAGTTAAAAGGTCATCTCAACTAGGAATGGTTACCTGATTTAGTAATTCAAGGTTGCTCTGTTGGAAGTTAAATAATGCCATGAAAACACGGAGTCATCCTAAGATCACCACATAAGTTGTTTGATTGATCATCACCGCTTTGATTTACAACCAGTATGGATAAGTCAGAAGCTAATGATACTAAGGAATAAACTGATAAAGTATATGATTAACACTTTTTTAAATTATTACATTAAACAGATGGAAAAAATGAGAGCAACCATGCAATTTCTCCAAATACATCAACGACAAGTGATACTACGAGGAAGTCAAAAGTGAACTGTCCTATGGAATCAGTGTTGTTACAATCAATTCAACTCATGTAACAGAATCCAATTAGACTAATCTTTGCGAGAATTATCTGTGAAATGTAATGTTTTATTGTTTTACCTCATTTTTTGCTTTTAGACAGCCAGAATTAAATTTTGATATCCTATTTTAATATGATGATATTATCTTATTACAGTTGTGGCATAAGTTTTGAACCAACTAGATGTTTTCAGATAATGATCACGCCTAAAACGAAGACAATTTCCTTTGGCAGTTCATTTTGCTATGGCCATCAATAAGAGTCAAAAGTCAGTCATTCTCAAACATTGGATTATGTAAGTCTTGAATTTTCTAATTACCAATTATATGTCACAATCTCAAGAGTAGGAAGCATAAATAATTAAACATTCTTATTTTTCACAAAGAAGGCAATGCATCAAAAAGTGTTTACACTATTAATGTTGTGTACAAAGAAGTTTTTAACAATATATGTTAGATAATTATTTAAATAATGTAATCCCCTTACTCAATTTCATATTAATTAATTATTCTTTTAATTATTTACTCATTGCGAAAACTACATATTCTATTTTTTAATAATATAATAAGAAAATTACACAATATATACTCTTACTAATTGGGTTTTCACAATATTAATTTTTACCATATTTGGGTTAGTGGCCTTTATGTAAGACCCTCACTACAAGTTGGTTATCAAAATATTTGTTTCTAACTAGTTATTAGGGCTTATAAATACAACATGATATAACCAAAAAAAATGCCTTGATTTAATTACAATCATCTTATATTAAGATAAAGAGCTATAATACAACAAAAGGTTCCATACTTTTGTGTCTAAAGAATTAGGAACCTAATGGTTCAAATCTAGCATTCCTAGTTCGTTAAGCAATATTGTTGGTGCATCAGGCACTTCTGGATTAAGAGGCACCTATTATGTCTCCTTAATGAACATCATAGTCTTCATATATGCAATTACCTGTACTAGGCCAAATCTTAGGATCTAAATATATGTCTACTCTACTTCGACTACATACTTTATTATTAGTATCTTGCTTGTCTGAACATATTATCACACAAGTAAGAATCACACAAATTCTTAATAAGACAATTATGATAAAAATACATAATAGTCCAATTGCCATATGTATAAAAAATATTTTCTTTATTTCTTATTTATATGTAAGAATAGTATAATATGAATTTACAATGTCACAATCATTCATAACTAACTCATCCCCATCGATCATTAATGCAAAATAAAGACGTATCAGTTAGAATAATTTTGGCTCAAATGGCAAAATTGGTTTTGGGAATTTTTATTTCCATCACTACCATTTATAATGGTCCATGCAGTCAAGCTAGACCAATAATGTTCAAATGATCTCGAACCTTATTCTGCATAACTAGTCAGAGTGGAATCAAGAGCTTATTGATAACTTATACCCTTAACACATTAGGGACTAAATTTATTTCTAGACCTTTTTTTATTACGAACAAATAGAATTGTCTATTTTGGTCAAGAAGTATAAATGGTTCCTACTCTACTAAGGATGGTTATAAATGTCCTAAGAATCATAGGGATTTAACCTTTCATAATTGGTCACTTCTCTAAAAAAAATATTTGGTGGATCAAACTACCTATGAGTATGATTCTCTTTACATGGAAGCTCATGTGGAGAGCCATTCCTTGCTCTAATATTTTCTATGAGCATTACATGAACATTAGTCAAATGTGCCCTTTTTATAACACTTTCTCGAAGATATCAATCATATTCTCCTCAAATGTGACTTTGTTAGAGCCATATGGTTTGCTTTCTCCCTTGCCTTGAGAGTGGACACCTTCCAAGACCAAAATACTGTAAGCTAGCTCTAACTTTAGTTCACCCAAAACCTTTTCCATGAGAAGTAAGGGGAATTGTTATCTAAGCTCATTATAGTTACGTTGCATACATTTAGAGGACAAGAAATGAGATCATCCATAACGATGCCCAAGTTGGCCTTACAAGGTTACTTTGTTAGGTAAGAACTATCTAACATCTCAACTCCTTTGCATAGCATTAGAACAAAGAGAGACATTGGAATAGTACCTTTATACTTAAACTTGCCCCACAACTTATTGTACTTTTCAAAGAGTGGGTTGATCAATTATTTCTTGGTTCAGAAAACCTCAAAATGAAGGAGGAAGGATCAAAAGTTATTTTGTATTGTATCTTAATGGGGAGAGGGTTAGACATTGGTGTTGGGACAATGTTAAAAGGCATCCGAGGAGTTTAACCATCCTATGGGCAATTAGGAAGGTGCTAGTCTAGTTGTCCTACTTAGATATTTTCTCAGACTAGTTTAATTTTCATATTTAGCTCTTGTTTGTGGATTCTAATTTGATTAGCCTACTAAGTTCGGAGAACATAAGAGATGAGAAACGATATTCTTAACTTATTTTTTAGATTTATATCTCACAATAAAGGCATTTTTAAAGGCTGAGAAAGTAAGAAATGGAGAAAGTGATTTAAGTACATAGATTTATTATTCTTATCATACAATATTTATAATGTCTCTTTGATGTTTCTTAACTTTGTGATGGTATAAAAAAAGGTTACAATATTAATATGATCCCTTAATTTTATTTATTGTTTCGAATTGATACTTTAAGTTTAAAGTATTTTGAGATAGTCTTTTATATTTCAAATTAGTCTAATGAAAAATCTTTTTAAGTGAATATGGTTAAATTAACGTCTATCTATGGCTATGATGATGTGGATGACACATGCATTTTTTTCTTATTTTTTTAAAGATGTGATGTAGGGAGAAAAAAGATATAATGAAAAAGGAACACGAAACATATAAGATAAAATTAAGAAAGGGTCGTTCAGAAGGGGCATGACAAACATAATGCAAAATGCGTGGTTCCCTGTCTTTTTCCACGTAGGGCATGATAGGCAGAATGGTGGCATGCGGCAGGGAAGTGTGGTGGCTGATGACTACAAGAGATAGTGGTGGATGTTCTTTCGTTTTCCTCTAAGGTGTTAAAAAGTGCTTGCTAGAATACAAGCCTTAGCTTTTAGTGTGTGGATATAGAGAAGCCTCTATATAAGCTTTAAATTACATTCTATCTTTGCTTAAATGTCAAATATTTTAGGCGATGAAGGGAGTTTCTCCTCAGGGGAAGAAGTGGTATATCAAGAAAACAAGCAACAACGAAACAACCACTTCCATGGCTCAAGTGTAAGACCTTCTACTGTGTCCAAAACAATGCCTTTAGCAATAATCAACAGCAGTATTAGCCAATGAAGAATAAAAGAAATCTCCTTGAAACTCCAAGCAAATTCAACTCTATCCCTTAGCCACAACATTTTCTCTTGCACATAATAACAACCCTGACAAATTGGATTTTCATGTATGAATTACTATCATATATTGATTATTATGGTAGCTAAATCAAGTGCTCTTGCCAAGTGAAAGAATTGGAATGGTCATACAAACTAGGTTTTCTTATCAATTTCTAGATATAGATTCTGATTCTTTTAAAATGGTTAATTAATTTTATAGCTAGCAATATAGCATAATTATATTATATATGATTAATTTCATAAGAAGGTGTGGTAATGGATGAAATTACTGATGAATTAGATCCGAATGTTGAAGTGAAAGCCTTATCACCAATGACATTGATGTTAATAAATAGATTCATGTGTGAGATCCGCAACAAAGGGCTTTAAGGGGGCGGGGGGGGGGCAAAAATCTTCAGTCGCATATGAGAGGTCACCATCTACCATCGAAATGATGGGCCTGTTTGAAACTATTTTTGTTTTAATGTTTTCAAAACATATGTTTTTAAGAACAAATTTTTGAGAACAAAAAAATTAAAAAATCTGTTTGAATCATTATTTTGAAAATTAATTGTTTTCTGTTTTTTATCTGATTCTGTAGAACAAAAATTACAAAACACTTAAAAAGTGTTCTGAGTTTTTTGTTTTTGAAAACAAAATTTTGTTTTTTTTGTTTTCCAAAACACTTCATTAAAAACACATTATCAAACAGGTTTTTTTATTTTTTTATTCTTGAAAACAAAAAAATTGTTCTACAGAACAGTTTCAAACAGGCCCGATATCTTTATCTTTTGCATTTCGTGTTCCTATTTTTGTTAGATCTTTTTTTTCCACATCAAATATTTGACAAAAATAGGAAGAAATACATGTATCATCCACATCATTAAAGCCATAGATAGACATTAAGGATTGAACCGTGTTCATTTAAAATAAAAAGACCAATTTAAAATTTAAGAGACCGTTTTGAAATATTTCAAATTTAAGGAATCAATTTGAAATGATAAACAAAATTAAGAAGTTATATTATTATTTTAACGACAAAAAATGTGAATGGGGAGTTGAATTCCAATATTTCAACATCTTTCAAAGCCTATACTCTGTGAATAGCAAAAGTACTGTTTGAAAGACAATCCAGCTACTATAACAAATTTAAGTGTTATAATTTTAGTTGATAAATATAGTTATTATATTTTTGTTATTATGTCTTTTTTTTATAAAAAAAGATAATAAGTGTATAATTTTTACAATTTAATATTATATATTCAAATCATCTATTTTTTTTAATTTTACTTTTATTGAAAATTTTGATCATAAAATATAAATAATTATACCTAAATCTCGTAAAAGATAACTTGGTAATTGCTTTAAATAATAAAATCTTGTTTTAGACCCTTCAAGTCCAATGGTGCTTGTTATCAAAGACATTATGGGAAGCAACTAAACTATTAAAGTTTGGCATATTCTCTATGAAACAAATAGATGTGCCAATCTCGTAATCAACTATAACTTGGATTTCTCTTTAGGGTTACATTAATGGTCCTCTATTCCTCTTAACCTTAGTTTAGCTTTTCTGTTTTTATTGTATAGGACTTATCTTGCTTGCACCATGTAGTTTTCTTCTTGTTTTGTTGGGCTTTTGTGCCTTTCTCTTTACCCAAGGAAAAATAAAATCTCTATTCTCAATTGATTAATTTAAAAGCTTGGTCAGCATAAATTTGGATGAAATTGTAAGATTTCAATTATCAAATAAATAGGTTCATGTATCAATTTGGATAGTCTCACTCTTTTTCTTCCAATGTTGAGTCTCATATCTTACGTTTATTTTTTTCCACCAGAATGTTACATCCTGCGTAGGAGATGATCCATTTTGCAAAATGGATCCTTTCTTGCAAATGATGATACCCTGAAAAGAAATAGATATAAAATGTGAGACTCATCAGTTAACATTGGAAAAGAGTAAGAGTTGTAGGATCATACTTCTCAATCTACTGTTTTCTAACAGGATGACATCTTGCAGAAAAGCAAATCCATTTTGTTCACGTATGTACACTCATAAAAAACAAAAAAGACCTAACCGTTCTCCAAAGAACTTGAATGCCCTCCATTTCCTTTTTTCTCAATTTTCATTAATGTGGAGAAAGGATGGAAGAGGAAGAGAGAAAGTGGGTGGGATTTTCTTTTCTTACTCTAAATTGACAGAAAATTAAAAGAAGGAAAATAGAGAAAATCCATGCATTTGATTTCTCTGGACCCTAGCAGCACCATATTTAAATCACATAGATTAGTTCAAATATGGACCGCGTAAATTTTATTTTTTTTTATTTTTGATTTTTTTAATGTCAAACATCAGAGTTAAGAAATCATTTTTATTTTATATTTTATTTCTTTTAAAATAAAAAATTAAAAAATTAAAAATGAAAAAATAAAATCTAAACTGTGGATATTCAATAATTACATAATTGGTTTGCAAGGATTTATGCTATTTCCAAACAGCACCCGAAAAGTTATTGTCTTTTAAAAAAAAATTATGTCCCTTTGAAAAAAGTAATTGATTTGAACTGCTTAATTAAACGAGGATAGTCTAAGTTTTAATTTTTAATTGTTTAATTTTTTTAAATAAAACAAAATATAAAATAAAAACAATCTTTTAAATTAAAAAAATAATTTATGTTAAAAATAAAAAGAAAATTTAAAATCTGAACCAAAATTTCTCGGACGGATCCTCTCAATTCCGGGCGCTCTCCCTTCTACCCGTCACGGCCCTCTGGGTTTATCTCACCGGCGATCAAACGCTCGTCGGACACTCGGAGATCAACGCCGGAAAGTTGGTGAACTGCAGTTGGCAGCACCGAACCCACGATTTGGGTTACTTAATCCCATTACAAATTCTTTCGACAATAACAGGTAAGGAAGCATAATTTCTTTGGTTTGCTCTCATAGCAAACAAGTGCCCCAGAACATTCCCTTAGTTATTGCTCACAAATTTGTGTTGGCGTGGCTAACTCCTCCTCCTGCTTCTCGTTTATTCACTTCATCATCCTATAGCGAGCCGATCTCTGCTCCTTCAACTAGGTTCTACGTCAGTCATTATCTTTTTCTACCCTTTTCGTAGTTTGATTATCTAACCCTCGTCATTCTTCTTCTACGAACTTCAAAATTTGTTATAGTTCATGTCATATTTTTTGGGGCCGTACCTGTTAGGTGGTCTCGATGAATATCAACAATTTTCTCTTGTTACTCGTAGAAGACTGAAAAAACTTAGATGTTTACTTGCTCATCAGCTAGAGATTGATTTGATTATGGAGTATGGTTTCATTGTTTAACTGAAAGAGATCGTTTATTTAAGCCTTAAATGGATGTTTTGAAAATTGTTTGACATGGGAATTGCTTTTACCAGAGGAAGTGTTTGGAAATTTCCTTAGTAGCTAAAAAATCGTGTTGCTATGGTTAACTGGTAGCTTCAATTTGTTAGATTTTGCTTGTTCCTTTGCCTTGAATTGTACAATTACATCTTGAGTCAGGAAAGCCTTGGTTTGGTTGTTAACCAAATGGTTTAAATTTTAATCAGTTAGTTTTATTGAAATTTGTTCCAAATGCAATATAGCACCTCTAACCTGAAGAAACAACACAAAATTTTAGAGAAATTTAAGCTTGTATCACTCTAAGTTCGTTTCTACTTTTCTTTAGTTTTCCTGGTTAACAACAGTTGGTTGAATCTTTTATTAAAACTTATCAGTTGAGTTGTAGACTTGAAGGTGAACCTAATTTGGTGCAGAGAAAAGGAAGAAACGTGTTTCCTTGGGTAATGTGTTGCAGTTTGGTGAAGAGTGCCAGAGTTCCTAGAGGATATGCTTAATCACTTATATAGGCGTTGCTTGTGTACTGCTGCTCCTCGGCCATGGCTTTTTGTCGGGTTGGGCAACCCTGGTGATAAGTACAAAGGAACTAGACACAATGTACATTGTAGTCTAAAATGTGATGCATCTTAAAGGTCTTGTTTTTAGTTTCCTCAAAGATAATAAAATGTTATTCAAAGCAGGTGGGCTTTGAGATGATTGATGCATTTGCTGAATCACATGGGATTCCTATGAATACAGTCCATTGCAAAGCCATTTTTGGCCAAGGTTTGTCTGCTGCGTTCAGTCTTCCTTTTTCGATCACATTTAATTTTTATTTCAGTATGTGTTGTATTTATGAATCATATGCAAGGTAATCTATTACAGGTTTTGTTGGTGAAGTTCCTGTTTTCCTTGCAAAGCCTCAAACTTACATGAATCTTAGTGGTGAATCAGTAAGGATTCAAGATATTCAACTTAGTTTCTAAAGTTTTCTTATTCAAACCTTTTGTCAACTTTCACTTGCAAACATAACTTGGCCTATTATTTTCTTGGATTGTTAATTTAGTTACATCAGTTAATCTACTATTTTGAGGGATAGCTGTTCTAATTGAAATCCTGAAAATTTATTCTTTGATTGGCATTAATATTAGGTTAATTTACACCACTGGTAAAAGAAAATGCAGTTAACAAATTTAAAGTTTATAAAACTATGTCTTGGCTGCTATTGTAGTAATATCTTGAAATTGACTATGGAAACTATTAAACTTTAATTGTTATCTGCTATTAATAATTTTAATCTGCAGCATCTTGTGTCCTTTCCTTGGTCAGTGTGCTTGTTTTTATGAGCCTTGTAGATTCAACCCATAGGTTTATTGCCATTCTGAGGATATTATTTGCTTCTATTTGTGATGCTTTGCTTTAATATGAATTCTTGTTCTGGTTATTAATTTATGAGATAATATATCTCTCCATTTAATTGCAGGCAGGACCAATGGCTGCTTATTACAAGCTACCTCTTGATCGTGTGCTTGTGGTAATTTGTTGCTTACGCACCTATTCTTTCTAGCATCCAATTGATAATAAGTGTGTTGTTCCTCATTTCACTCGACTTTCCTGGTTGTAGATCCATGATGACATGAATTTGCCATGTGGGGTGCTTCGTCTTCATGACAAAGGGGGTCATGGAAGCCACAACGGGTATAATACCTTGTGATGGTTATGTGCTTAAGTTGTTTGATTATGATGGTTTACATTTTGACTATTGGCAAATTGGTGCCTTATCTCAGTTACTCTTCTACAGATATTATGGGTATGTGATTCGTTAATCCAATAAATATTTGTGTTGAACTCTCATATGCAGAAGATAAAAATGAGGACACATGAAAGAAAAAAAAAAGGGCTGCCTAACTATAAGACATGCATTTAATTAATAAAAAGTAGGAAGAACAATTAACACTGAAAAACCTTTCTGATCCTATCAATACAGAATTGATACTTGATACTATGCATTATATTCCTAATTCCCCGCCCTTCCCTATCTCACTGACCCCATTGTCTTGTCAGCTGTGCCTGAATTCTGAAATGCATGTTTCAATTCATCTGTAACATTATAACAATTTGTCTTGATATTTATTGTTGCTACCCAATTGCTTCTTGGAACCTTGAAAAAGACTTGTTTGTTCTTTGAATGTGATGGAAACCTGTAAATCTCTCGTATTATTTACATGTAAATCAGTAATACACCCCCCAAAACAGAGTAAGATGGAAGGATGAATCACAGTTTTAGAGCTTACAACTGAAAGGAAAATGAAAAGAAAGGAAAACAAATGCTGAAAGGATAAAAACCCTCTGGCATTCGAGAGGTCAGAGAACTCTCCCAATTCTCATTGAAATCTTCATTCTCATTGAAATCTTCCTTAAGCTATTTCCCCCGATAATAAACCCCTCACACACACCCAACTAGATTCTCTCTCCTCACTTATGCATCTCATGAGTTCAAAGTTAGTTACTCCGAGGTAATTCCCCTTTTTGCCCATCTTCTGCTGCTTCACCACATGCATTGGTCTCATTTCTTTTCTTTCTCTTAAACTTTCCCACTCATAATGTTGGGTCCATCATTGCCCCTCCCCACCAAGTTTCACCTAGTCCTCAAGGTGAGAATTGGGTGTTAGGAATGGCAGCCTCTTTCCAACAAGACCTTGTTCTTGCCCCCTCAAGAAACTGGAACAAGCATTTTCCAACAAATTCAAAGGATAGGACAAGTGATAGAACTGACACTCAGTTTAGGGTACAAAAGATAGGATCAAATCCAAAACAGAAGCGGCCGCTCTTAGTCAAGGCAATCGAATGAGGAATATTGGTCTAGAGCTCCCACTCAAAACAGGAAGTGAACCCAAATTCAGAAGGAAAGAAGCAGTGTACCATTTGGACATCCTCAAGGTGGGACTTGGATGTTGGGATTGGCAGCCTCTTTCTATCAAGACCTTGCTCTTGCCTCCTTGAGAAACCAAAACAAGCATTTCCCAACAAATTCAAAGGATAGGTATATTCCAATTTTGCATATGTTTCCCCAAATTCAAAAGGAAAGAAGCCGTGCAGCATTTGGATGGTCATTCATATGAAACATGCCTTGAATTTTCCTGACTTCAGTAGCTTCAATTGTTGAGTTAATCTAAGCCTTCTATCTAGTTTTGTAACTGAGATCGCAACCGTCATTGTTTGCTTCTGTTTCTCTTTTTGTACTACCAATAGGTCATTGTGTTGCCTCATTTGAATCCCCATCTTTTTCTGTCCCCCATCATCAACTGCCACAGGGTTTCCTAAACGACTCAGTTCCGAATCAAGTTCAACAGTTGTTTTACTACTAATAGACTGGATGCCTAGAATTTTGGACTTAATTATGGTCTTCAAATGCTCTGATAGCATTTTTGTTGGATGCTCAGAATCCATTCTATGAACAAGGTGCTTATATTCACGGGTATTAGCAAAATAATCACACTCTTTATAGTTAGGAGCGATCATGTGAAAATTCTTGTTTGTATCTGCTTGTGATTGATTCACAACACCAATCCAAGGATATTTTGCATTGTAGTCACCATGATATGCACATATCAAATTTACCAAATGTGTGGCTGTCTCATAGATAATCTCTAGTGCATTTTTATTCCTTGTTCTAGCAAACAACAGCCCAAGGTGTATACAAGTTCCAACCATTTTATTAACATTAGCTTGTATAAAAGCCGCAGCATCCACATCATCAATGCCATTTGCATCATCTTGAAGGCCTTGCACACCATTTCTGACAATCTCAGGAATCAAGGACTGAGCCCAATCTTTTTGGGCATGAACCCTGCTCCACATTATTAAATTTTGGGCAATGACACAAAGCATTATGAGGTCAGGCCCCACAAATTGCAAGTCAAAATTTGTGTTTGGAATTAAGACCCTCGACACAATATCCTCTGACCCTTTGAATGCTATTGACTCAGCCTCAAATAGCTTCAAAGCTCCTAACAGCTTTGCCCCTTCTTCAAGGTACCTTTTTTTAAGCTTTTGTTTGGCAAAAATAGAATATGAAGAATCATCAAATGCGCGTGATAGCCAGGCCCGAGCAACCATCATCTCCCCTCTTTCACCATCTTCGGCCATTAATATCAATCAAAATAGCCTTGGTTGTTGGTTCTTATGTCAAGCAATCCTCATCTCCTTTCTTCTCAGTAGATTGGCATCGAATAGGAGAGAAAAACTCCTTGGCAAGCTCAACATTATTGATGAGAACGAAGTTGCTCGTCTCCTCACACAATGATGCATTTTAGCATGGTCAACACAGATCTCACTTTGGGTGGGTTCTATCAGGTCAGAAAAGTGGGAAACCCGTGGCCACTGGTTGAGCAGGCCCAACATTCTAAGGGATCCAAACACCTCTGAGTCTTTGCTCCTTCTAGATAACCCAGCCTCTTCCATAGCCCAACTCAATTTTGTACTTTTTCCCTACCTGATTTCTTCTAGCTGATCTAAAACCCAATTAGTCTCCTTCCTTTTGCACTCATCGTTGCTGTCTTCTCTTACACAACAGCATCTTAGCTCTCTTCTCCTATCATTCTTTGCTTTGCATGGGAGATGAGGGAGATGACTTCTCGTGGGTTTGCTTGGTGCTGAAACTGTAACAAAGACTGGTTTCTCTCCACTCCCTTGTCGCTCTTCCTTTGTCAATGATGAACTATCAGCCTGAAGGATCCTCATGGGTTCAAGAATTTCAATAGCGGTTGGCTTCATCTCTTCTCCAACTTTAATCACCTGAAGTTTCTGCTCTTCCTTGAGTCCTTCCTCTGTTGTTTTTCTAAACTCTTCCCTCTCTTTTCTTAATTCCACCAACATAGCCTTTAGACTAATGTCCCTCGTCTTTGTCAGCTGTGACGTGAGTTGGGTTTTCATAGCAGCCTTGCCTCTTTTAACCTCACCAATCTTCTCCGCTACTTGATCACGTATCTCCATTGCGAACTGCTTGATGGAGGTCATTGTTTCCTTCATCTCTTCCTTGTCTCTTCGCCATTGCTCCATTTGCATCTCCTTTTTCCATATGGCAAACACTTTTTCACTCTTTTCACTGAAAGTTCCCATTGTTTTGGCTTTTCCTAGATTGTTACATACCAAATTGATGGAAACTTATAAATCTTGTATCATTTACGTATAAAATAGTAATACACCTCCCAAAACAAAGTAAGAAGGAAGGATGAATCACAATTTCAGAGCTTACAACTGAAAGGAAAATGAAAAGAAAGGAAAATAGATGCTGAAAGGATAAAAATCCTTTGGCATTTGAGAGGCTAGAGAACTCTTCCAATTCTCATTGAAATTTTCCTTGAGCTTCATTCTGCTATTTCCCCTGATAATAAACTCCTCACACACACCCTACCAGATTCTTTCTCCTCACTCATGCATCTCATGAGGTCAGAGTTAGTTATTTCTAGGTAATTCCCCTTTTTTGCCTCTTTTGCCACCTCACCACATGCATGGGTCTCATTCTTTCTTTTTCTCTCATAAACTCTCCCACTCATAATGTTGGGTCCATCAGAATGTATAGTAGTTCAGGGAAAAAAAAGGTATTGCTGCTATGTCAAATTACCATACTGGTTTTTGTTATTTGACATCAGGGAGCCATTATCCTTGACATGTACTGTGGTTATCTGGAATCTAAACGCCAAGAAGGTTCATATCAATAACAAAATCTGCGTATGAAAATATAATGCATATGGATTTGCTCAAAATTGTGGATGAGAAATTTTCAGTAAATGGATGGTCTTTTAGTATTTTGTATGGCAACCTAATCAAGTAGTCCATCTTGCTGGTGTTTCTTCTTCTATTCATAGTGGAAACATTCAGTTTTGCTAATAGTGCTTCGAATTTTACCATTGTACATTTGATGGCTGTTTCTCGAGGGGCCATACATTATAATATCTGCACTGTTTCTCTGTCCTATGTGAAAAGGAAAGAAAGGGATAATAATAGAGTAGAGTAAGTTGTTTTTAAAGTGTATGTCATTCAATTATAGTAGATGGCATGTGCCGGGAATTGAGATTTGAGATCTAATTTTGCTTTCTTTAAGGTCTCAGTTGCCCAGTCATGTTTGTGTTCTTGTACTCAGCTCTTTTCACTGAACCAGGCTGAAGAGTGTGATCTATCACTTTAGAGGAAATAGAGAATTTCCTCGGTTAAGAATTGGTTAGTAACTTTGGTGCAAATCATTTAATTTTTTCCCTGCCTTTCAGATATCATTATCATTATTATTTTCAATTTGTTTGGTGTAAGGGATTGGGAGGCCTCCAGGGCAAATGGATCCTAAAGCATTCTTGCTTCAAAAATTTAATGTAACTGCTAGACAACGAGTAAGTTCTTTGCTATTAAACTCAACTAGAAGACTTGAACACACTTTGTTGTCCGTTAGTTTTACCGAAGTTTCAACTTGGTCCCCTTTTTTCAATTGTAGCAATGTTGCTTCTCAAGGTTTCAAATTGAGGCAATTAAGTCCAACTATTAATTTTGATGCATTTATTTTCTATTAAGACTCTTTTCTATTTGAATTGCTTTTTGCTTGTTTGGACAGATTGACGGTGCTTTGGAAGAGGGGGTTGATGCATTGAAGCTCCTTTTATCAAAAGGTTTGACACACAGTGCAAGAAGGTTCAATAAAGAGCAAAAGTACAAGCACACAAGAGTGCAGACGTTACCAGTGTGATAGGATGCCATGCTGCCAAGGCTGTGTGTGGGTATGATATGTTGGGGGCTCTTTCTTCAGGTTACAGAATTTATCAATGTATGGATTTGCAAAATTAATGCTTGGAAAGCCGGCTAAATTTTATTAAATTATGTGAGATTTAGCCTTTTAAATTGTTTTTGATCATTTCGGTTCATCTTGATTTATTTTCATTTGGACGTTGTCTCTTAGGAAAGATATGTCCATATCCTTGTAGACTGTAGTTTCACATTTTGAATTTGTTCATAATTCCCATCATATCAGCAGTCAAATAAGATAACATGCTACTTGACGGGTTTTCATACGTGACCAGACCAAGATCATGAGTAAAGCTTAAATTAGCTAGATGACCAGCGCACATTAACTTGCTTTCATTTATGTTGAATTTTGACTTGTCAATTATTGCATAACATAAACTCTTAAGAGTCACAAAAGATATTATGAAGATTCCTATTATGATTGTGGAAGAAGGTAAGACCTCCGTCGGGAGAAGGTAAGGCCTTATACAAAGAAATGAGTACGGCAGCATCAACCGGGTTGGAGATACCCTTTTTTATAGCTTGGGTCAATAAGGTCGTATTTAGCTGATGCCGAAGCGAAACGAAGGACATGGCTTCATTCCCAATGGTTGTACTATTACCATCCACAAACAACACAACCTTTTTATATACGGTTTGGAATGGGATCATAATTTTCTTGGCTATTATTTATGAGACAAGATTTAAATATAATTTTTTTTATTTTTGTTTTTAAGATTTTTAATAAAATTATGACAGGTAAAAAAATTCATTGAAAGATTCAATCATAAAATGTTGAGTTGTAAAAATTATATACTCATCAGTAAAAATTATACATGTCACGTGATTATTAAAATATTTAATAACAAACATATAAAAACTGAATATAAGGTTTTGCTGTATTCATATCTTTTACGAACATAAGAAAGAAGCAAGTCATGGGTCATGGGCAAAGGAAAAGAATAATAAAGGTAAGTAAACTGAAATGTGGTGGGCTAATGTCCGGCAATGTTGGTGGGCCACATAGCCCAACCCAATCACTTCAGGCAAAAGCGCACGGGTCCCATATTTATGTCCGTGGGCCCCTGACGATATGGTTCTACGCGCGGCGCAGAAACTGGGAGTGAACGCGCTAATTTTAAGGAGCTTCCTCTCTTTAATAAGACAATAATATTCAATTTCTTACCTTTATTACGTTATTATATATATATATATTAATACAAGTACAGTATAAATATATTTTTAAAAAAGTAAAAAAAATACATTTTATTTTTGTGATCAGAAGAGAAACTTAAAAAAAAAAAAGGGTTTAAATCAGGTAGGAGGAACTATTTACTTTGATTGATATATAAAGGTGAAATTAAAAAACAATGATGTAAAGGATGATATGAAATAATGAATGTAAGTTTTGGGAGGAGTCACTTTCAGGAAAGCCTTAATGGTTAAGAAAGTGTGATATGAACGTGAAATGAAAATAGAGAGTTAAAAGAAGGAGAGGAAACACAGATGTTGAGCGCGTGGTAGTGAATGTTGATATAGTGTGGAGGGTAATAGGTGTTGGGGGGAAAGAGTGGGGTGGATGTATGTCATAATGGGTTCAAAAAGAGGCATACATATATACATAATCATATATAGCTAGGAGTGAGTACCCAATCTCATCTTGCAAATTTTTGTGCTTCCTTCCTTGCTTCGCGAAAACCAAGAAAGCAGTGCACACAGTAACAGATCGAGGAATTTGAAGAGGACATGAGAAAGCCGTCGACGTCGTCGTCGTCAAGGGGAGCAGGAGGAGGAGGTGGAAACGGAAATACTAAGACGACACCGTGCTGTATCAAGGTAGGGCTGAAGAGAGGGCCGTGGACTCCGGAAGAAGACGAGCTGCTGAGCAAGTACATAGAGAAAGAAGGAGAAGGGAGGTGGCGCACCCTGCCTAAGAGAGCCGGCCTGCTCAGGTGCGGCAAAAGCTGCCGACTTCGATGGATGAACTATCTGCGCCCCTCCGTGAAGCGCGGCCACATCGCGCCCGACGAGGAGGATCTCATCCTCCGCCTCCACCGTCTCCTCGGCAACCGGTACTCCATTCCACCTACCTACTCTTAATTTGTACATACACATATATATCCTGCATCCCCATCCCCTTGCCCTACATCTCCAATATCAATTCAATTCTCATAGAATTAGGGTTTCTGGCAGGTGGTCTCTGATAGCAGGCAGGATCCCAGGAAGAACCGATAATGAGATTAAGAACTACTGGAACACCCATCTCAGCAAGAAGCTCATCAGCCAAGGCATTGATCCCCGTACCCACAAGCCTCTCAACCCTAATAATCCCTCAACTGCTAGTACTACATGTATACATCATCATCATATTGCCAGGCCACCTTCTAATAATTCATCCAACCCCGCTACTACTCCTAAACCTAATCCTGATCCTCCAATTACTGAGCAGGTTCTCAATCCCTACCTTCACACCACTCCTCCCCATCACCTGGATCCATATAATCAAGCTGCTGCCTTAGCCCTAGTTCCATATGGGGATCTACCTGCTGCTGCCTCTGCCGCTGCCACTCCCTTCAGTACTACTACTACTACCACTTGCAATACCGCCAACAACAATAATAATGTGCTTCCCGGTGAACAAGTGGATGATGATATCAACTACTGTACCGATGATGTTTTCTCCTCTTTCATCAACTCATTGATCAATGACGATGCTTTTTCTGCTCACCAACATCAACAGCACCCTCCACCACCTCCTTATAATGGCCTTGGTGTCGCATGGGAATCCACACTCGTCTCCGCCCACAGCGAACCCAATAATATGCCTGATGCAGATCATGTCCACTAGCATATAATATTCTTCAACCTCCATCCTGCATATGTTGAGCTTCCACTTCATTACTTTTATCAAAGCCATTGCTACCGAGAGTGTATTTATGTATTGTGTGTGTCACATTTTCGTGTATTCTATTGTGGTTGTTCATGATATCATATGATATCGCACATCCCAAAAATCAAAATACCAAGAGAAAGAGTTGTGCAATAGATGCAACACACTGGGCATGTCTATCTCAATGTCCGCGTTAGTATCTATGTTTTTTTTTAATTACATGGGTCTTGTATCATTATATGTATGTATTATCTTCTTCATTTTTGTTGTAAAACAACTCAAACGGTATGAATGTAATAGATTTGCATCTTTTTGTATTACTTATTTTATATATGTAAGCTGGAGATGCATTTCACTACTATTTATATATTTTTCTCTTTCTCAATCTTTTCTTAAGGTTTGAAAGGCAGAATTCTTAAGGACACAATCTCGGGAGTGTAGTCCCCCAAAAACAAAACAAAACAAAACAAAACAAAAAAAATCAACAATGACTGAATAGAAGCAGGAAACTGGTAATATACTGCGTAAACTCTTGCTTCTCAGTAAAATGAGGACTCTCATTTCTGTTGCATTTGTGAAGTTATCCTTGCTATATATGAATTCCCAAATGCATTATTTTCCCTTATATATATATATATATAAACAGATTATTTGTATATATATATATAAACAGATCATCATATTGATATATTCACCAAGATGACAATCTTATGCCCCTCCAGTTGGGAGAAAGGTGTTACGTATGCAATCCACTCAAATCATTTATTTCATACAATTACAAATGAAAGAGAGTGTGAAGCCAACTAATGACAAATGGAAACATGCATGTATACTATCACATAGTATAAAGAGAAGCTCGGGACATGGAAGATATGTAATTAGTTCAATTAATATTTCTCAAAGCACGACACAGCTTATCAAAAGACTATGAAATTAAAGAGTAACCTAATTAGATTTTAGTTTCTCTTTTTATAATCTTTGGTACGAATTACTTAAGCAATGAGAAGATTACATCTTGAAAGATTAGCTTGCAGTTAGGAGAGAGAGCCTTAAAGTTCAAATACTACCTTTAAATCTTAATCGTTGTGCAATGTAGAACATGTCATTCCATACTCCAGATGTCTGCAATGATCTACTCTTGGTAGCTTTCACTCTGATAGCCCTCTCCATAATAGCCCCACTATGGAGATCTAAAAAAGAGTGACTTGAGAAAGTACTACTTGGAACCCAAAGGGACATCCATGATCCACCATAGTGAAAGTTATCTAGAGTGTGCACAACCATTAAGAGTTGAGATAGTATTCAAGTCTTAATTAGCTCTTCATCCCCAGTATCTTAGGGTATGCTCTCCTCATATATATCTATCAAGCTTCATCGGTTCTAACTAGCTTAATTATATTAAAGGTCGGTTAACTTTGTGCCGTACCCTTAATTCTGCAATATATGACTCGTATAGGAGATATATGAATTTAAATGTGTACTTCCTCCAAATTAATTTTCCGAGTGCTTACTAAGCAAATTTAAAAGACATAGATTGATCTATAATCAATACAAACAGTCAATATGCCTATTTAAAAGCCTATATATTTGTTACATGCTACTCAATAAGCGATATATGATATAAAATGAAATTCATGTTGGTATGCAGCCAGGTGCTGCACTTATAAACTGTCAATATTCCTGTTTTACATAATTACATTTGGTTAGTACTACAAATTTGTCTTCTAAATTATATTTTTTGCCTAGCATTTGATCTATATATATTTGCAAGTCAGTATAAACTTGAATATCTTTTTATATATACGTACTTTTTGATCATACATATGCGTGTGCATGCATGTATGCATGCGTCTGTGTTTGTAATGTACATATAAACACAACACATTAATGCAAGCGATGTTATTATAAAAGAATGTAAATCAAGTTGTATTATATCAATGTATATAACTATACTGTTAATCATAAAATGTATTTCTAGACTGGAATTATCATCTACTATATATTTTCATCTCTGTGGTACGTTGTATAAATCCTTTTATCTGAATAGCATGAAAGTGTCAGAAGGCTTTCCCAAAGGCTTCTTGTTTAGGTGTCTTCACTTTATAAAGACCAAACAAAAAGATGTGGATGTGTGCGTGTGTAGTTTCTTAAAGTTAGCATTTTTTTTTTTTTTGGTTTTGAGGTTAGGTCTGTGCGTGAAATAGAATACTCTTTCACTATACACAAAGTTGAAGATGCAGTTACTGTTAAAAAACAGAAGTTGAAGATGCAAAAAATCGTTCTTACAGTTAAGGATTGATTTAGATTGATTTGGTTAAAGCAGGAGGCAAGTAATGATATAGGAGGAATAGGTCCAGAAAAGCCTTTTTTAAAGGGACAATTTTAGAAGTGTTAATTTCAATGATGAAGAAGCAGCGTGCATGGAAGTGTCAATGCTGAGAAAAGTTTTCGAAGAATATATAGTGGGTTGATGCTTCATTTGAATACATATGATATCTTCCATTAATTGTGGGGCTCTAATTAAAGCAGTTTCAATTTAGTATTCCGTGATCAGTGAAAAGCATGGTTGCTCAGGCAACCTTTTCCACATACTTTGATCAACAACATTTATGGCTAAGTGATTTTAAGCATGTAATGAAGATGACAACAAATTAACTTATAAGACCACATTAAATAAGAAGGAATATTCTGGTGTGAAAATATTAAATTATGATTTTACTATGATTAATTGGTCTCACATACACACACACATTGTTAGTCATAGTTATTTCATATGAAAATAACCTACAAATCTGGTACCTATGAAGTGGCTTCAAATATTGGAAGAGAACCCTCTATATATATATGATGAAGTTATAAGCTATACATAAACGAACCAATTCAATGAAGTTAACATTAAGTGATCATGGATAGTAGCTAATTGCTAATCTTTGTTGGACTCTTAGTAAGTGGTGAAGAAGTAACAGACAAAATAATCAGCTTTGACAAGAAGAGATTCCAGAACATACCTTATTCGGAGAAGCATAAGTATATGAACTTGCGTGAGCTTTCTCGTACGTGCATTGCCCGGTCACACGTAACATTCTGCATCCGCCATCTCATAATGTTAAATTTAATTATTCATTCTCTAAGTGATTGAGTATTTACAACAATTCACGTATGGCGTATATTTCCAACTAGCATTGCTATTAAATCAAAAGAAAATTAACCAGAGAAATATAAGAAATTTAAAATAGCACAACGACACAGGAAAACAATTATTACAACATTAATATATAAGTTAAACCAGGCATATGGACGTGAGAAGATAGGATTTGAATCCCTTCCTTTTTCTTAATTAATGATGCTGCTAGAGAGATAGACATACATACGACAATATTATATAGCTATATAGCTTATACTTTGAAGGGTTAATAAAGCTTATAGTCTGTCGAGTTTATGCAAAGAAAGTCATTTATGCATGCTGTAAATTTTGGTTTCTTCAACTAGTTCTTCAAATTTGCAATAGATGCTTTTGGCGTCCCTTCAGACGTTCCAGTCAAAGAGAAATCAAATTGCCCTCCATTTGTTGAGACTAGAAGGACTAAATCACTTGCATTTAGGTGCTCACCGCTCGGTTAAAGCATTCTATCCCAAAAACAAGCTAAAGGGAACTAATTAATTATTTTGATGGGAAAAAAGAGAAATGAAATTGAATTTTCTGACTCCTAAGCTTGTAAAACACATGAAATAATACGAGAATGTTAATTTAGCTAAATATACTTAGAAGAATAATGGAAATATTAAGTACCAGTATATGCATTGTAATATTTAACAACTGAATTAATTAATAGCCAAATTCCATACAGAATAGTCACATTAGCTGTTGTCCAACATATTTTTCTCATACAGAAGCTAGGATTCATGAAACAGTACGTTGGGAGGAAAAATAAGCCTTCTTAGATAAAATGATTCCTAGTTCAAGTTACCAGGCTTAAAGCTATCCAGTCATCAAGGCTAGTTGAAATTGTTAAATAATAGATAAAAGAAAAAGAGACAAATTTAAACTCAAATTAGAATTAAATTAACTCGAAAGGATAATCTCATGGTTAAGGAGGTATATCTCTTATCTTGAATATCTGCATTCAAATTTTGAAATTGATATCTGGAGGAATTTATTCTCCTAAATACATTTGAAAAGCACAGTCTTTAATATCATTTAGAATAAATTTAGTTTTACTTGACATATAAATTTGCTTAAAAATATCTTATCAGTAAAACCCCAAAAAATTAGAATGACATTAGACAAATAAAATGATGTAAAGCCAACTTTACATTTATATTTTCATTTATATACGGTGTGAAACCTTGGAACTAAGAAGCTTGTAGTACATAAAAGTAGGATTTGGATTCTCTCCACCAATTTTCTCTTCCTTTGCTCTTCCATCAAAATTTGAGTTCTTAGATTTATTAGCCATTGATAATCAATGATAAAAATTTTGAGAGATACAATCTTGGCTATTAAATTTTGGTGGAGAGGTAGAAGAGAGAAAAAATAATGAAAAAAATCCAAATTCATAAAAGTAAGGGTACTAAGCTAGTCTAGTGTTACACGACTAAGTCAAGCGAGGTTAGACTTATGAAAAACAAAATTGGATGGGGTTAAGCATTAGATAGATTGTTTCAGCTAATTTAGTTAGGCGTAGCCCAACTCAAACGGGTATATATTAAAAAAAAAGGATTAAAATTAAAAAAAAAATCTTTTAGGGGGTAATAATTTTTAAGCACATTTTACAAAATAAATAATTAGGGGTCAAAGATCCAAAAGAAAATGAGATAAAAAATATACATTTTTTGAATTTGAAAATAAAAACTCAAAATTGTGATAATAAATGTGTTTTTTTTTAGGAAAACAAACGGAACCTTTGATGTTTTCATCACATTCATTTCAAAAATTAATCAAAATAAAAAAAAAATATTCTAGTTAGATCACTAGATTCTAAGTTATCACTTTTAAAGTTTACCTTGTATTTTTTTCTTTTATCCTTCTTGAACTCACTTTTTTCATTTATGCTTCGTAAATCCTACAAAAAATATTAACAATAATCATATGTTTAAAATAGTGAAATAATTATAAAAATATGAATATTTAAAATTTTATTTTTTGAAATATAACTTGAGTGTGGTTGGGCTAGTTAGCCTGCCCAAGTCAACCTAATAATTTCAAAACGAGTTAGACCCAAACCAAATGGAAGATCGGGCCAAGATAAGAGCCAGCCAATCTACACCCTTCCGTGAAAGAACATGCCTTGCATTATGGTTGCTGGCAGAGTAGGTGGGGGACTTATTCAGTAACTGAAGGGTTGGAAGTTGAAACACTAAAGCCCATCTTTAGTTTGGGCCATAGGCTTGGCGTTACTGTGTGGAATAAAAAGTCCAATTCTAGAATTAGCAGGCAAAATTTCGGCCCACTCAAGCACAATAAAATTGAGGACAGGCCCTCAAACAACAGATGCAGCTTCTCTCCGGTTCAGGTAAGAATTGGATGATCTAATTGCGAGAAAGCATCGAAACGTTGAAAATTAAAAAATAAAAAAAATAAAAAAACATTAAAATAAAAACATTTTTTTTCTTATAACTGGAGCGTCATGTTAGCGCTTAAATAAAAGAAAATCTTTTCCCTCAAACAACGCCAATTATGACCAATAAATAAATAAATAAAAAGTTGTGGTTCATCTCTTCCAAACAACTTATATGAGGAATATAAAAACAAAATGTGAAACACCTATGGAAGTAGCTTAAAGTTTCTGATCCAAGGCAAGAAAGAACAAAAGGGGTGAAATTTTAAGAAATAAAATAGAGCATGTGTTGGAGGCTTTGAAAAATTAAAAAGAACATATTAATAATTTTGAGAAAATAATAATATTATATACATATGTAATACCTATAAAATTTATTTTTTATTATACCTAGGTCCGTCCATGTTGCTATATAAATTCAATTTACAAAACTCTTTTGAATTAGTATATCCCATGCTTAATTATTAGGGCGTCTTCTAAGGTATTTAAAAAAATTTAAAATATTTTGAGGTAGTCTAAAAATAAGGTAGAAATATAAATTAGTATTAAAAATTTAAACGCTTCAATATATTAAAAAAAATTAATATTAATAACACGATTCTTGAAATTATTTAAGAATTTCACCACAAAGGAAGGCATCAAATAAAAGCTGGAACCCCAGTTGTGACATAAGTTGCGTGACAGTATTAACTTATTGCATTTATAAATTACGTGATGTGTACTCAAAGGTTTGTCAACAAAACTAACAGTCATAACTAAAACAGTTGCTACAATTCCACGATGTATTCCACTTGAAACTTGACTCATTCCGAGAGTTAGAATATCACACATCAAATGAATGAACGGTTCTATCTATATTCATGATCCCTATTATCTCATCTTCTCCTCTTCCGCCCAAGTCTTAAGCTACTAGTCTTCGCCTTCAACCTACAAATCCTCTGATTGGTAGATGCTTTCCCTTACGCGTCTATTTGACCATGTGCTTCCTTTTTTTTTTTTTTTTTTCCTCCTTTTGTCTTTCACCTTATGTCAGTTTCTCTATACAATCTCCTTTCCCTTCTATCCAATGAGATTTTAATATTGAGTGATGATATTATGTTATCTAACTATACTGCAATAATTATTAAATATAGAATAATCTTTTAGTAAATAATTACTTAAAATATTAACTTATTTAATAATTGATAATTTTTTAAAAAAATTATGTCAGTTTCTCTGTACAATCTCCTTTCCCTTCTATCCAATGAGATTTTAATATTGAGTGATGATATTATATTATTTAACTATACTGCAATAATTATTAAATATAGAATAATCTTTTAGTAAATAATTACTTAAAACATTAACTTATTTAATAATTGATAATTTTTTAAAAAAATTAATTTAATTTTTGTGTAATTATAATAATAAATTTATTGAAATAAATACACTATTTTTTTGTATTTAATAATATTTATAATTATTATGTCATAATTAGACATCATGATTACTCTTTAATATTTACATCTCAGAAAACAAGAAAGGAAATTGACTTCATGAATTAAAATTGCCATCAAAGTTGAACATGCTACAATCAGTACATGTCTTGGAGGAAAAAAGGTAATAGAAAGGCAGCAATAAATGCACGAAGGCGATTTATTTTTCGGTTGTGAAAATTTTTGGTATTGGTTAAAACTATGTGCCTAGAAAATTATTGATTACAGAGGTACATATTACTATATTTTGTTTTCCTAACTACTCTTCTATGGCAAAGTGGACTGACCGAAAGAGGAGGCTGTTGAAAGCAATAAACACAGATTACGAGTTTGCAGTTTCTAATATCCTCTTTGCGTTCTATCTCTCCTATAGCCTCCGAGCAAGATCATTAATTCAACCGAAATTATCATTCAAAATCAATTAGCATTTTCCTCCAAATATTTTATTCCTTCCTTAATTTGAATGTAATTGCATTATATATGCATGTTTATGGAGCTCTTTTATGTGTAAAAATATTTTCAATCAGAATCCCAATATATTATGACCAGAACAAAGGACCCAATGTTTTTATAATGATTTGGGACGGAGAAGCAAAAACAAGTAATGGGGAACTACCAAGCTAAAACAAATATATATATATAACTTCAGAAAATCGACGAGATGTTTTGCAATAAAATGCGTTGATTTGTATCCGGGAAACACACCTGAAAAACTCTAAAGGGGAGAATTCAAACTTGGGATCTTCTTCTTCTTCTCCTTCTGCTTCTTCTTCTTCTTCTTCCGCTCTTGATTTGTGTTTAATTAGAAGGCAATGCCAATATATATATATAGATATATATTGATGAAAGAGGGCGAGAGAAGGCACATTATATATATGATGTTGAAAAGGGAAGAGGGTGGAGAGGTTCCATGTAATAGGGAAAGAAATGAGGAACATGCAGGGTCAGAAAGTTATAAGGGACGTGTGGAGTATTGAAGCAAGGGATGGTCTGGATTTGACCGTTAGATGTGAGGGAAGGGCGACTGAGTGAGGGACCAACCAAACGTTCTAAAGTCTAAACCAATATATGTTAGACAGACCAACCTTTCTTTTCTGCCCCCCTCCATCCCCTTCATTCTAATTAAACACTCACTCCTCTTCTTTATTAATTTCTCAAAATTAATATCTACGTACGTACTTACTTCTTTCCTCTATTACTTCTTTAGGAATCTGTGGGCTTCATATTCCATTATTTACTCACAAATTACATTTTGATGGTTCATCCACGCTTGCATCCGTACCCTTCAAAGTAAAAAAGAAAGTATTTATAAAAGACGAGCTAAGTTGAAGATTTTGGATCTGCCACCAATGTATCGAGACTTAGCGGAGTGTGATTTGATGTAGCAGTACAGTAGAGAAAGTAGGACCCAAAACTCTGATATTTGAGTTGTGTCCTAGGTTGAGCATCAGAATATCCATTCCGCTACAAATGTACTTTTGGTTCACACCTTTAGTCTCCACAACATGTTTGAGGCAACTTCCCCAAATATTACCATTTTCAATTATTCGAACCTACCATTCTATGCTCCATTTTGGGTCTAATTTGTAAAGTCAACCAGTTTAAATTATGTATTCAATTTGTTCTGTAAAACAGACAAATTTTTAATGAAAAATTGTAGGAAAAAAGTATATTCTCCTAGCCCAATTTTTGTTTCCAATTGCAATATTCCCTTAATCTAAAAAAAAAATTACAATTGACTTCTCATCCATTAATTTCGCTACAATAAATTTCTAATTATCAAAATGTAAAAGGTTTAATGATATAATATTACTAGAACATCATTTTTATTATTGAATACAACCTTTGTTTCTCCACTTCATATTCCCCAGATCAATTTGTCCTTCTATGACTTCAAAATCTCTTTATTTCACTAATAAAATCTCCCCTTTCTTTTTTTTTTTCAACATTGATAAATGTGTGGATTTAATTGAACCTTTGAACTGATATAAAGAGTGTAGATTAGGAAAAGGCTCACAGGCTTTTTCCAAGCATTCCGTGGATTGAAAAAAACAAGAGTAGTGAGGAGCTTTAATCCATTATCTCACCCAAAAGCCCACAATCTTTTGATATGGCTATTAGCTGGCCATTGAAATCGTCGGTCCCCACGGGTGTGCTTCTAACACAATAATATAAGTCATTTTGAGACATAGCGACAAGATGATTATGAAATTAGATCTTTCTAATTTCACAAATTGATAGTGAATATACATCATCGATGATCAGGTGGGGTTAACACTTGAATAATATGGATTATTGTTAATAGAAATGTGAAAGTTCTTCATGTTTCGTCTTTGGGTGTGCCCAGTAGGAGGAGGAGAATGAGATGGGTGTGCAGCCAAGGCATTTGCCTAAAGCACACAATAGAGTCCCACCACGATAAGAAATGCTCCTACCAAGCTGCGTATTTCCCAAATTAGGCCAAAATTAAACAAAAAAAAAAAATGAAAATTCATGATTCTATACCTGGTCAAGTGAAGTCACTCCCCAAAAGCAAAGGCAAAGAGGATGGCCACTAAGGATCAAAGGTTGCAAAAAACATTGGTCCTTTCATTCTTATGCACCATGTTTACAGGTAGGACACTACCCCTGAATTTACAACTCCCTCCGTCACCCCTCACAAGTTAATAACCTTTCCTTTTCTTTTTTCATGATATTAAAATTAGAAATTTATATAAAATTCACACAACAAACGATGGTCAATAGCTGCACTACTCAAGTTTCTTGGCAAAAAAGGGGCCAGCATAAATGATCGTAAAGTTGTAAGGAAGCGAACCAGAACGTTCAAAGTTAATCTTGCTGGATACCCTTTGGTCACTGCTGCTTGTCCTCAAATAACAACAATTTGACTGATTCCTTGTTGTCTGCTTTTAAAGTCTTAAATTAATTAAAGTGGTATATAGCACCTGAAGAACTCCAAGCAATTTGATTGGTGAGAAAAAGGGTAGAACCTTTGACCCAATTATACTTGTGATGCCTCTCACCATTTTATTTGGTGCTATGAATGGATATGAGAAGCTTGTCCACAAACGGTCCTCTCAACAAAAAGTGCCCCACCAATGCAAATCACTTATCCAAAAACCTTGGCTTGCCCTCTGCCATTTCTAATCTTTACTTACTTCCTCCATCCTGTACAATTCATTAATGATGGATAAATGGTGGCAACTATATTTGATTAATAAATTAGAATTAGGGTACTTGAGAATGAAGGCAATAAAAAAATATGAAACTAGGGACCACAATGGTCAAGGCACTGCCTATGGTGGGAGAAACGTCATGAAGATCAGGAAAGAATAGATTTAGACTTATTATAATTCCAAGAGATGAAAGCAAAAAGATCTTAAGTATCACTGAGAATGAAAGAGAAGGACAACCTTGTTTCTTGCTAATTAAAATTAATATATTAAGATATGATCAAATTGGCATTGATCAAGTGAATGTTTTGGGAAAATAATTATATATGTGCACCTAATCTCAAGGAGATAAGCAAAGGGACCTAAGAGAAGCAAGACAATGGCATGGTGATAAGCAAGGAGGATGAGTTGATGAGTATATTTGTAGTGAATTTAAGAGCAACGGAGTCGATTCCAATAAGGAGCAAAGGAGCTAACTCCAAGAAAAGGGAAGTTAACTTCAAATTGCAAATTAGGTGACTTCAAAATGGAACATAGTTAACTCTCAAATGCAATAGAGTTAACTCTAAATGCAATCTTTTTACTTATCAACGTAGGTGAAAAGTTAGATTTTGTTAATTAATGTAAAGTTGTTTGGCTCATACTTATTGCAAGGAAGTATGATATGTTAGCAAATGTTTAAAGAAATTAGTAAAAAGTGCTTTTTTGTATCTTGTGTATAAATACTTTTATGTAATGAAAAAGTAAGGAGTCTTTCTTGAATTACTTGTTCAAGTCTTTTACGTTTCCTCTCTACTATTCTATTTCATTAGCCAACAAGTGGTATCAAAGTTCTCTTGATCTTAGAAGAACTGTAAGAACGAGAAATTAAGAACAATATTTGAGCTAAAATCCTCTACTTGAATAAACAAAGTTTTTTCTTCCTTACTATTAGATGATGACATCCAATAACAGTTTTGGTGTAGGAGCTCCTTTTTCGTTCGACAAGCAATACTATCAAATATAGGCAGTGAAGATGAAGACATACCTTAGAGGTTTGGACCAATGGGAAGTTGTCAAAATATAAGCTGATTCTCCTTTATTGAGAGACAATCCCTTGGTGGCCTAATTGAAGCATCATTTAAAAGAGAGTGAAAAAAAGTTTGGAACTTTATTTTTAATACATGCTACTATGATTTAGACAATTTTCACAAGATTAATGGCTTGTGAGACAAGAAAAGAGGCTTGGGACATGCTTAAAATTGAGTTTCAAGGGAGTGAAAAAACCAAGCAAATGAAAGAGTATGCTAATCGACTTATGAAGGTGGTGAATCAAATAAGGTTGTTGGTGAATATCTCATTGAAAAAGTAGTAGTGGAGAAGATGCTAGTGAGCCTATTAGAAAATTTTGAGGTAGATATCATCTTTAGGGGATTCCAAGGGAATTTCTTAACAAACCTTAGCTAAACTTGTGAACTACCCCCAAATAGTAGAGTAAAGGAAGACTTATAGGTTTGAGGAGTCAAATAAGGCTACTTAGCAAATTAGAAAGGAAAGAGCCAATCAAGCCATGGAGAATAAAAATCAGTAAGGAACAAAAAAGAAAAAGAGAAGAAAAGAGGGCAAGGAAACAAGTTCAAAGAGAAGAGGAACAAGTTTTAGCTTTCTCTTGTTGAAACAACAAAAGAGTCAATCAGAGAAGTAATGCTAGTTCGGGCTTCGTGTGTAATGTAGATTTTGTAAACAACTTGGCCACATTTAATAATATGTGTAAAGTAAGGGTAGAACAACAACCTAAAAAGCCCAAGTCGTAGAAATCTTGATTCGAAGGAGGATTATGCATTTATGGTCCTCTAAATTGAAGAGCATTGTTAAATCAACATCAAAGATAATTCATAATCAATTGGTAGTGGATGTACTCACCATATGACCTCTAAATTTAAGTTTTTCCAACTAATGGGTGAGACTTATAAGTTATGGTGAAAATTAGATATGGAAGCTTTGTCAACATGCAAGGCAAGGGAAATATTGTTATAAAGACAAGTTCAGTTATCAAAATCATTTTTTATGTTCTTTTAATGTCTAAAATTAGTTAAAGCATTCTTAGTGTGGGTCAGTTGCTAGAAAAAAAATTACCAACTTCACTTTTGACAAAAATGTGTGTGATATATATGACATGCATGACACCAGAACATTGAGTGTATAAGACAATTGCAAGAATTTTTCCTATGAGCTGGGATCAAAGCAAGTTGCCAACACATGTAACTAAAGTTGACGAATCTAAGTTAAGGCATGCTAGATTAGATCGTTGCAATTATTTTTCTTTGAAACTACTATCAACTAAAAATTTGGTAATTGATTTGCCAAGTATAAATGAAAATAAATTGCTTGTGAAGTATGTTAGAAGGGAAAGCAAACCAAGTCACTTTTCCTAGTAAACCAAGTGTGGAGAGTATCAGGAAACCTCCAACTGATACACTCATATCTATGTGGACCTATAAGTGTACCTTCCTTAAGTGATAGTAGATACTTTTGACCTTTATAAATGATTTTAATAGATGGTGTTAAGAAAAATAAAAAAAGTGAGGTTTTGAAAACCTTGAAAAGGTTAAAGGTAAGCACTCAAAATCAATATAAGAAGAAGATCAAGGCCTCAAGGTCAAATAATGGAGTTGCATATGCTTCATAAACTTTTAAGGATTACCTTGAATAGGTTGGCATTCATCATAATCTAACAATAGCGGACACACATTAATAAAATGGGATAAGTGAAAGGAAAAACAAATCTATATTGAATATGGTAGGATGTTTGCTAATTGAAAATGATGTTCTAAAGGTTTTTTGAGCTAAAGTAGTGCAAATAGCCATGTACTTGCGAAATATATTACCAATCGAGGCTTTAAGTGAACAAACTCTTTATGAAGCATGATTACAAGTGAAGCATCAATGAATCATCTTAGAGTTTTTGGGTGCATATGGTATGCACCTGTACTAGAAAACAAGAAAGAAAAGCTCAATGAAAAAGCTGGTATTAGAATATCCATAAGCTATATCAATAATTAAAAGGCTATAAGATATATGATATAAAGATAAAAAAGATTATTATAAGCCGAAATTGATGCAAATTATACGACAAAGTTAGCTAGCTCAAAAGAACAAATTAATTCAAAACCTTTAAATGATCTTTTACATCTTCTAATTGAACTTATTACAAAAAGTATTCAGAGGACTTGTTTAAAAGATTTGGACTAAGTAAAATTTTGACAAATTTGACAAATTAACATTATTTAGGCTAAAGATGGAATTGGAGTTATTTTGGATTAAAATATTACAAAATAAAGAGTTTGGGCTAAGGACTATGCATGGATTGACTTAATTGGGTCTAAATAATGTTATTATGGGTTTAATATGTTGAATTTTACAGGCTTCTTGTATTAGGACAAAAATTAAGATTAATTAGACAAATTCTCTTTCCTTTTAGTTTTTTAAAAAATTTGATTATTTTATATTTTTGATTCTTAGGTCATTAAGTTAGAAGTATGCATTATTTCATAATTTTCTTTCAAAATGCAAATTTGACTTACACTTTATAAACATATACTCTACCTTCATTTGTAATGAGATTGGATGAATAAATGAAAATTTAATTCTAAATATTCTAGACTTGAGAGTGATTTCCTCTAAGATTCTTCATAAGACTAATAGACTTATCAATGCTTAATCAATCTTATGGCATCTTCCAACACTTGAGGTCCTTGTTTATCCATGCTCAATGGTTCAAGTGGATCATCAGACTTTTATTTAATTTTCTTGGGATGTATATACTTTAGCATTAGCTATGGGTTCTAGGAATCATATCCTTGTAGGTTTGGTCATCTTGGTATCAAAGCTTTAGTCCTAAATTTAGATCATATTTTTATATTTTTCTGTGTCTTCATTTTTTTGGTATTCTATTTTTGTGTTTGTTCTTCTTCTTTGTGTCTGGATGTCACTTTTTTTGTGCCTTTATTCATCATGTTTTCCTTAAGTTTTTCAACATTTAATAAGTCATTTTCATAGTTTAAAATTTCATCTTTCTGGTCATTTTAGATTCACAAAAATAAGAGTTTTCTAGAATGATTTATAGTTATTTTTATCTAGATATGTCATTTAAGACTTTTCATATTGATTTGGTTGTTTGTGTCTTATTTATGTGATTTTTATTATCTTTCTATCTAAATAAAAGAAAGGAATATAGCCCAAGAAAAAAGAATTATGTATTGCTCTAAAAAGGAATAAAAAGAGAGAAAGAGAAAAATTATGCTATTTTGAAGAAAAATTACTGGACCTAGGCTAAATTTTTACAAAATTTTTGTTATTTGAATTCCTGATTCCCTTATTCTTAATATCCACCTTTTGCTATCTTAAAATCTCTAAGTGTTTTCTTGGTTTTGCAAGAATTATGATAGCTTTTGATTAGGTTAACTAGTTGTTTTGAAAAGCCAAACGAGGGACTTAAAAGTAGAAAAAAGCAAGAAGGTGTGAGACCAACATCGAGAAAGGCTTATAAAAAGTGAAACACGAATGTTGAATGTCATCTCTTGAGGGTAAACATGTGAGAAAAAAATTGTGAAAAACTTTATTTCATTAACTAAATTTCTTGCAACTTTCCAAAATGTCTACTAGGGATAAAACATCTAGTAGAGGCCAACAAAACATAAAGTGTGTTGTAAAAGCCATGCAATAGCAATTTGAATGCCTCAATGTGATTCTTGGAAGAGTAAAAGATCAGATAGATAAATAAGATACAATGATTATGAACTTGCAAAAAAGGCAACCTACTATAAGTCCTTATCCTAAAAGACATAATAGGCATACGGATGTATCTATAGATGGCTCTGAATCTGAAAATGAAGTAGGAGGTAGTAGTGAAGAAGATTTTGATTCTGTAGTTGAGTTAGATAAAATAAGTTTAAAGGAGTTAAGTATAAAAAGAGACATAACTGAAATGCTCCAAAAAACAAAAATAAGGTAAATGAGAACCTTATGAATATTAAAATGAAAATACCTTCTTTTCAAGGTAGAAATGACTTTGAAACTTATTTGGAGTGAAAGAAAAAAATAGAATTAATTTTTGAGTGTCATAATTATTCTGAAAATAAAAAGGTGATTGTGATTGAATTTACGGATTATGCAATCATTTAGTAAGATATGTTAGTTCTAAATAAGAAGAGAAATGGTAAGAGACCTATAGGAGCATGGAGGAAAATAAAAGCCTTTATGAAAAGGAAATTTATTCCTAACCATTACCATAGAGACCTCTATCAAAAGTTACAGATCTTCACACAACGTTCTAAGAGTGTGAAGGAATATTACAAGAAGATGGAAGCGGCTATAATAAAAGCTAATGTAAAGGAAGATAGGTAAGTTACAATGGCTCTATTGTTGAGTAGGTTGAATAGAGATATAGCTAACATAATGGAATTGTAGCATTATGTGGAGTTAGTAGACATGGTGCATATGGCAATGAAGATTGAAAGGAAACTTAAGTGCAAAGGAGCAGTAAAATATATCTTAGGCTCTAGTTCTTCATTGAAGTCGAACTAGAAAAAGGAGAAAAAAACTATATCCAAGGAGAATTCCATAAAGTAAGGATGAGGCTTCAACAAAAGGCAAAGGTAAATATGATTCCTAATTCTCTAAAAATAGAGATATTAAATATTTTGATTATTTAAGAATAGGTCATATAGCTTTATAATGCCCCAATAAATGAGTCATGGTAATGAAAGATAATAGGGACATGGTAACTGAAAGTGAAAGTGATGATTCCATGCTTTCACTTAAAGATACTAGTGATGATAAAGTTGAGTATGTAGTGGAGGGAGAAGCTCTTGTAACTAGAAGAGCTTTAAATTCTCAAGTTAAAGAAGATGACATGGAGCAACAAAGAGAGAACATTTTTTATACTCGTTGTCTCATAAACAACAAGGTATGCAGTATGATTATTGATGGTGGAAGTTGTACCAATATTGTTAGTACCGCTTTAGTTAAGAAATTGAATGTATACCATTAAACACCTAAGGCCATACAAGTTGCAATGGTTAAATGAATGTGGAGAAATTAAGGTTACTATACAAGTTCTGGTTTCATTTTCAATTAGTAAATATAATGATGAAGTTTTGTGTGATATTGTTCCTATACATGTTGGATATATACTTTTCAAGAGACTTTGGGAGTTTGATAAAAGGGCAACTAAGAATGAATTTACCTACAGATATTCATTTGTAATGAATAATAGGCCCATTACTCTTGTATCTTTGACATCAAAGCAAGTCTATAAAGATCAACTTAAGATGATGAAAGAGAGAGATAAGAAAGAGAGTAATATGAAAAATAAGCGAGAGAGACAAAAGAGAAATGAGTGAGAAAAGGAGAGAAAAGTTAAAAGCTTTGAAAAAGAAATTCAGAAAAAGGAGCAGAAAATGAAGAGGAAAGATGAGGAAAAGTAAGTTTTTATGTAAAAGAAAGTGAAGTGAAGAGTGCTTATCTTACTAAACAGCTTTTCCTTGTACTTGTTTACAATGAGGTCTTTTCGAACACTAATGACATTAATCTTTTTTTTTCCTAGTGCTGTTAGTTTTTTGTTACAGGAATTTAAAGATATGTTTCCTAAAGATATTCTCAGTGGGTTACCACTTATTAGAGTCATTAAATATCAGATTGACTTCATTCTCAGAGCAACAATTCCCAACCAGCCAACTTATAGAACTAACATGGAAGAGACAAAGGAAATTCAAAGACAAGTTGAAGAGCTCATGGCCAAGGGATATGTTAGAGAAAGTATGAGAGTCCATGTACTGTTCCAATACTTTTGGTGCCAAAGAAAAATGAAACTTAGAAGATGTGCATTGATAGTAGAGTTGTAAACAACATCACTTTAAAGTATAGCCATCCCATACCTATATTAGATGACATGCTTGATGAATTGTATGGGTCTAGTGTCTTTTCAAAAATTAATTTAAAATTTAGGTATCATCAAATTAGGATAAAGAAAGGGGATGAGTGAAAAACTGCATTCAAAACAAAAGCATGAATTGTATGAATGGCTAATCATGCTATTTGGGCTAATTAATGCACCTAACAGCTTCAAGAGATTAATGAGTCATGTTTTGCATCATACATTGAAAAGTTTGTTGTGGTTCATTTTGATGACATTTTGATTTATAGTAGAAGTCTTAATGAACATTAGAATAATTTGCATCATGTGCTAGATGTCTTGAGAAAGGAAAAGTTGTATGCTAATCTTAAAAAATGTAGTTTTGACATAGATAAGGTTATTTTTCTCAGTTTTGTTGTGAGTTCTAAAAGAATAGAAGTTAATGAGAAAAAAGCAAGAGTAATAAAAGAATGGCTAACACTTACAAATATTACAAAAGTAAGAAGTTTTTATGGTTTGGCTAACTTTTATAGGTAATTTGTGAATTGTGAAAAATTTTAGCACACTTGATGCACCACTCACTAAAATCATAAAAAAAGTCTATTGGCTACAACTAGGGCAAACTACAAGATCATGCATTTAAAGTTCTCAAGGATAAGTTGTGTTCTGCACCTGTGTTAGCATTGCTTGATTTTAACAAAACTTTTAAGATTGAATGTGATATTTAAGGAGTTGGTATAAGAGCTGTTTTGATGCAAGAAAGGAAACCAATTGCTTATTTCAGTGAAAAACTAAATGGGGCTACCTTGAACTATCCAACATATGACAAAGGGCTTTATGTACTTATATGAGCAATAGAGACTTGGCAACACTACCTTTGGCCTAAAGAATTTGGCATTCACACAGATCATCAATCTTTGAAGCATATCAAAGGCCAAGGTAAGCTAAATAAAAAGTATGGTAGATGGATGGAATTCATTGAGACATTTCCATATGTCATCAAATACAAGCAAGGTAAAGAGAATGTGATTACAGATGCATTATCTATAAGGTATATTCTTCTTACTTCTCTAAATACAAGGATGCTAGGTTTTGAACATATCAAGAAATTGCATATTAATAATATCGATTTTGCTGAAGTGTTTGTTGTTGGTGAAAAGAGAGCATTTGATAAGTTTTATAGGCTTGATAGTTTTTTATTTAGAGAGGAAAAATTGTGTATCCCTCAATGTTTTATGCGTGAATTGCTTGTGAGGGAAGCTCATGGGGGAGGATTAATGGAACACTCTAGTGTGAAAAAGACTTTAGGTGTATTACATGAACATTTCTTTTGGCTTAAAATGAAACGCGACATCGAAAGGATTTGTAATACGTGTATAATATGCAAAAAGGTTAAATCTAGAGTCTTAGCATATGGTTTGTGTAAACTATTGCCTGTGCCTAATGAACCTTGGGTAGACATACTAATAGATTTCATTTTGGGACTACCTAGATCAAAACGAGAAATAGATTTCAATATTTATGATTGTTAATAGATTTTCTAAAATGGTTCACTTCATTCCATGCTATAAAATATATTATGCCACTTATATTACTGATTTGTTCTTTAAAAAGATTGTGAGACTTTATAATGTTTCTAAAAAGTATTGTTTTTGATAAAGGTGTAAAATTTCTTAGTTATTTTTGAAAGGTCTTGTGGGAAAAGCTTGACATTAAATTGTTATTTTTTATAGCTTGTCATCCACAAACTGATAGTCAAATTAAAATTATTAATAGAACTTTAACTCAATTGCGTCGGATTGTCATTCAAAAAAATTTAAAGAATTGAAAAGATTGTCTGTCATTCATTGAATTTGCATATAATAAGAGTGTTCATTCATTTATTAACTTTTCTCCTTTTAAAATAGTTTATGATTTTAATCCACTGATTTTGTTAGATTTAATTTAATGTCATTACCTATTGATGAGAGAGTAAGTCTTGATGGGAAAAGGAAGGTTAAATTGGTGAACCAACTTCATGAGTGTGTCAAGTAGCAAATTGAAAAGAAAAATGAGCAATATACATCCAAGGTAAACAAAGGAAGGAGGCATGTTAGTTTTGAGCCTAGTGATCGGGTTTGGATGCATATGAGGAAGGAGAGGTTTTCAATTCAAAGGAAATCTAAATTGGCCTTTAAAGGCGACGAACTATTCCAAGTTCTTGACAAAATGAATGATAATACTTATAAAATTGATTTTCTTGTGTGTATAATGTTAGTGCTACTTTTAATGTTGCTGATTTATCTCCTTTTAATGCAGGTGAAGATTCAAGAACAAATCCTTTTAAGGAGAGAAGGGATTATGCAAATCATGAGACAAAATTAGTTAGCTCAAAAAAATAAATTAATTCAAAATTTTCAAATGATTCTTTGCATCTTCTAATTAGATCTATCACAAGTATTAAGACTAAAAGATTCAAAAGAGCATTGAGTGGATTTGTTCAAGATACTTAAGCTAAGCAAAATTTTGACAAATTTGACTTAACCATTAATCAGGACATCATTAATATTATTTGGGCTAAAAATGGAGCTGTTGGGGTTATTTTGGGTTAGAACATTACAAAATAAAGACCTTTAGCTGAGGACCATACATGGATTGATTTAATTGGGCCTAAATAATATTATTATAGGTTTAATATGCTAACTTCTAGAAGCCTTCTATATTAGGATGAAAATTAAGATTAATTAAGTAGATTCTCTTTCTTTTTAGTTTTTAAAAAGATTTAATTATTTTGTATTCCTAATTCTTAGGTCATGCAGTTAGGATTATGCAATTATTTCCCAATTTTTCTCTAAAAGACAAATTTGACTTACATTATATAAACATGTACTTTGTCCCATTTGTAATGAGATTGGATGAATGAATGAAATTTTAATTCTAGAGATTCTAGACTTAAGAATGATTTCCTTTAGGATTCTTTATAAGACTAACAAACTTATCAAAACTTGATCAACCTTGTGGTTTTTCCCAACACTCGGGGTCCTTGTTTATTTGGGCTCAATGGCTCAAGTAAATTACCAAACCTTTGTTTAATTTTCTTAAGGTGTGTATGTTTTAGCATTGGCTATGGGTTTGAGGGATCATATCCTTATGGGTTCATGTTAAAAATGTGTTTAATGAAAACTTTAAATGGTATTAGAGCTGATCTTTTGGAGTTAATTCCAAAGAACCAATAATGGAAGTTCCCTCTTAAGAATAAAAGGAGGATAGTGATTTAGGTTAAGAAATTGGTGTAAAAGGAATAAGAACACTTGATGACATAATGGGCAAATGCAATATAGCAATTTTAGAGCCTATAAGCTATCAAGAGTAAAAAATGGCTTAATGTAGTGAAGGAAGAATTAAGGATGATGAACAATAATGATACTTGGTGCATGGTGGGCAAACCTGTGAGTAAGAAAGTTATATGTTTCAAGTGAGTTTATAAAGTCAAACTAAACCTAGATAGATCCATATGTAAACATAAAGTTAGATTGGTGGTGAAGGAGTATGATTAAGAGTATGGAACTAACTTTAATGATGGGTTTGCACCAATGACCTGATTTGACATAATCAGGTTACTATTTGCCATGGTAGTGAAAAAATCCATGGGTCATCCATCAATTAAATGTAACATTAGCATTTTTTAATAGTTAGTTGCATGAGTAGATATTTTATGGTTCAATCTGAAGGCTTTGCATAAAAAAAGCATGAAAACAAAGTCTATTTTCTCAAAAAGGTTTTATACAACTTAAAACAGGCTCCAAAGGCCTAGTATGATTGAATAAATGGTTATGCAAACCAAATGGAGTTTGTCAAAAGCCACACAAAAGCTACCTTGTACATAAAAAAAGGTTGACTTAGAAGTGATTAAGTTTTGCTATATGTAGATGACTTATTGGTAATAAGAAGCTATCATAATTTGGTTTCCAAGTTTGAAGAAGATATGTTTTTGACATGAATGACCTTAGAAAGATAAGTTACTTTCTTGGGATGGAAGCTCTTTAAGTGGAGAAAGTGATATTTATCTTTCAAAGGAAGTATGCTACTAAAATCTTAAAGAAATTCAAAATGGAGAGTTACAAACCAACAAGCACTCCATCTAATCTTGGGGAGAAGCTCAGTAAGAATGATGAAGTTGCCAAAATTGATTCTAATCTCTATAGAAGTGTAATTAGGTGTCTTCTATACCTCACTGCCGTAAGACATGATATTATGTATGTTACAAGTTTGTTTTCTAGGTTTATATGGAGTTCAAATAAAGTGCATTTTAAGGCTACTAAAAGAATTCTCAAATATTTAAAGGTACTCTTGATCTTGGAATATGGTATTCAAAAAGGCCAACATTAAAACTCATAAGATTTATTAATAGTGATTGGGCAGGATCGTTGGAAGATATAAAAAGCACCTTAAGCTATTATTTTTTCCATTGGTTTAGGCATGATATATTGGAGCACAAAGAAGCAAAACACAATAGCTCAATCTACATTTGAGGCAGAATACATGGTTGATGTTCATGCTATAAATAAAGCTACTTGGCTTATGAGACACTTAGTTAATTTGCAGGCCAAACAAGTGGAAGCAACAAAGGTGTTATGTGATAATAAATCAGAAGTTGCAATAGCTAAGAATCATGTCTTTCATGGCAAAATGAAACACATCAAGATAAAATATTATTTCACTCGAGAAATGGAAAAGGAAAGATAAGTGCTATTAAAGTACTCTTGTTCTAAAGACTAAGTGGCAGAATTTTTTATTAAAAGATTGCTTGAGTTTAGATTTGAGATGCTTAGAAAACATCTTAGGATGATACACTACTCTAGAGTTAAGGAGGAGTATTGAAATCTAAAAGTGGCAAGTGGATTCCAAAAAAAAGCAAAGAAGCTCACTCTAAGAGAAAAAAAGTTAACTCCAAATTGCGAATTAGGTGGCTTCAAAATGGAATGGAGTTAATTCTCAAATGCAATGGAGTTAATTCCAAACACAATTTTTTTTAATTATTTTAAGAAGTTAGTGTCAATTATAGTAATAGGTGAAAAGTTAAATTTTGTTAATTAGTGTAAAGTTGTTTAGTCAATGTCTATTATAAAGAAGCAAGGTGTGTTGACAAACTTTTGGATAAATTGATCAAAAAATATTTTTTGTATCTTGTGTATAAATACATTTGTGCAATAAAAAAAAATAAGGGAGTTTCCCTCAATTACTTGTTCAAATCTTTTACATTTTCTCTCAGCTGCTCTGTTCCATTGGCCAACAATTTGAACCTCCATATGCCAATTGAATTATTATCTTGCCACATATGGAGTGTAGGCTGCTGCTTCCGTCTTGCATATCGTATATCCACTTTTCTTCCTTACACTTACGAACCAAGCTACCTACCAATGCTAGTATATTTTTCATTAATGGAGTATCAAATTTCACCCGACATCTCCAAGTGGAAAATCATATTCCATTAACACCCCACCTCCTGGATTTAATTGAAGAATAATTTTTTGGTTGAGTATTCCGGACATGTCCGTTTACCCCCTCCCCAATTATTGGAATCTATCTCTGCTTGTCTAATAGTAAATCAAAAACTTTAAATTATATGTTAAAAAAATAAGTGGAGATTACAAGTTTAATACTACTTGATAAATTACTAAGTTTACCTAATTAATCTGCTGGATTTATTGCAGTCTATCCAGATCCAGGTGTGCTTCATGTTTTCAGTTTGTGTGGTAGCAGAAGAATGAGACGGGTGTGCGTCTAACCCTTTTCCCGCAAACTACACAATCAAGGCCCACTACCATAACAAATGCTCCAGGCCAGCCCCATATATCTATGGATGTTTCCCAAATTAATTAAATTCAAAAGATTTATGTCTTTTTTGAATTATATTTTTAACTTGCTATTTCTTAATCTCTTATTAATCAAAATAAGGCAAAAACCAGGCAAATGTATATACTCTATGGACTAACATATCGCAAGTCAAAAACTATCAATGACTGAATTAGGTAAATATAAGATTTAAGGATTAAATAATTGAGTAAAATGCCTTTCAAGAACAAAAATTACTTTTTTTAAATAAAATATATTATAAGTGTTTAGTATACAATAGAATGCAATAGTCCTTCGAAATAATGTAATGAGCGAATTGAATTGAATTATTGACACTTTTTTTTTCAAAGAACAAGTCAATAAAAAGGTGAAAGTCATATTCTATATCAATCGACGCAATTGTTGTAAATATTTTCTCAAGATGCAGGTAACGCGTTTTTAACATGTTGATGAAAGATAAATTCTACATGATCAACACATTGAGATATTTGTGAATTGCTTTCAAAATTCTGACGAAGGAAATGGAGAATTACCAACAAGGAATATAAGCATCTGTAATACTCCAGTTTATCAAGTGAATAGAGTGCCCTAGCTGTAAAGGGACTACGTCATGATGGAGTTTATCAAAGACTCATTCGTAAGACAACCTATCTGCTGAGCAGCCTGATATTGGATACATAATTCCAAAAAGTGACATTGGTTCATTCATTTGCTTTCATTTTAATATTTTAACGCACCTTGTCTAGGCAGCCAAAGACACAGCCTACGTATATTTTTTTATTTATGTCTGAAAACAACACATCCCCAGCAACAGGGTAACCAACCAACTATTTGGGAAGAGTGAGATTGGGGTCTATTGCTGCTGTCTTCAGACATCACTGAAGGAAAAAGAATGTCTTAAAAACCATACTAGATATAAGTAAATTAACCAAATCAATGAAAAATGAATCTATATAAATACGTCTAGAGGTAGTATATTCCATTATATGATTTTTTTTCTGGTGAGATTACATATATATATATATATATACACACACGAAATTTAGTTGTCTAAGTTATTAGTTGTTAACTTACTTGTCATTATTTAATAATATTTGAAATTTACATACAAGAAATTAGAAATAGAAGAGATCTTTCTGTATAAGTCAATGTATTTCAAAGAAAGTCTCTCTCTTTCTCTCCCCTCCCCCCCTCTCTCTGGGTATATATATATACACGCAGTTCCAAAGGTCATGATTTGATTCAGGCGGCGCTATCACGTGACTCTTGCTGGGGATTGTTGACATGAATCTCTTGCGTCACATTCTCGTCCTTCTCTATTTCCTTTTCAGTAAAGGAGGTATCTGAGCTTTTGCCCCAAAGCACACAATAAAGTCCCACAATAATAAGAAATGCACCCACCAAGCTGCATATTATGAAGATATGCCAAACATGAATAGCGGGAATGTTGATTATAAACAAATTTAAGATAAATTAAACCATCTTAATTAACAGTCCATGTGAATCATTAATCTGCCCACCTGCTCAAATGAAGTCTCTCGCCAAAAGCAATGGATGAGAAGATTGCCACAAAAACTAGCACCGATGGAATAAACATTGCTGCAAAAACTGGGCCTTTTATGCTTATACACCATGTTTGCAAGAAGTACACTCCTGCTGATATCACTACTCCCTATAATAACACACAGACCATCTTAATCACTTCAACACAACTATCATATTTTTTTCCAAAAAAAAAAACCACACCCAACTAAAATAAATAAATAAATAGACGAAAAATATTTAAGCATATCAAAGAGACTTATCTCTCAATAGTTACATGTTTCATTTTAACGTAGGTTTCTAATAAATTGGATCGCCAAAGAACCTATGAATCCTTTTCCACTTGACTCTTTTAAAGGTTTCGTTCTTCATACTTGAAAATAATAACAGATGGAAAATACGAGCCAATGACACACATACCAGATGAAGATTGGAAATTAATTTTGAGAAACAAGCTTAGGCCTTTAACTGGAACTTAAAGGTGGCCGAGTCCATCTTCAAAAAGTTAAATGTAAAACTATCACTTAGCTACTTAAATCCTGCCTCCGAAAGTCAGATCATTACATAAATTAATTATTCATTAGAAATAAACAAATAATAAGAACAGCTCACGCAATAGAGGATAGTGAAGAGCTGCACATCCCAGTCCAGCCTCCATAAGCTTAAATTTCTGGCAAAAAACAGGGCAACCACAAAGGATTGTAATGCTGCGAAGAAGCAGACCAGAACGTTGAGAGACAACCGAGCCGGATACACTTTGATCATCACAGCCTGACAATGGAACACGGCAATTTAAAGGGTCAATGGACAAAATTGAGGGGAAAAAGATGGTCAACATTGTAACATTACTAGCTTGCACCTGCAGAATGAGCCATGCACTCCAAACAATGTGACTGATGAGAATAAGAGAAGATCCTTTGATCGAATTATCCTGGTGATGCCTTGTCTCATGAATGTGAATCAGAGGCCTCTCTACAAATGCTCTCAACAAAACCCCTCCTTTCCAAAACGTAAAAAGAAGTGCCCCACCTATGCAAATCACTGTGCCCACCACCTTGGCTTGCCCTCTACTACCTCTGATCTTCACCAATTCCATCCTTCTCAGTTTACACAAACAAAATGGGGTTCGATTCATTAGAATTAAAACAGAGTAAATAAAAGCCAAAGGAGGAATTACCTAAATAATTCATTAGAATTACTTGAGAATAACTGCGATGACAAAAGTAAAACAAGGAATAACGTTGCTCAAGGCACTAACTACTGTTGGAGAAGTGTAGTGAAGACCCGCAAAGTAAATGTTTTGATGAACTGTAGTTCCAAGGGAAGACATCATAAAGATCTTCAGCATCATTGAGAATGAGAGTGAAGGACGTTGTCTCCTGCTTCAATATTTCACAGATTATCCCTTGACATCCAAATTTGGACCCATAATCAATGTGCTACAAATTAACCATAAAGATATATAGCATACCTTTCAAGAACGTAAGCGAAGGGGAATAATACAAACATGGCTATAACATGACGGTACACTGCGAGGACGAATGGATTAAGGCCATTGTCGAGGGCAATTTTGATGAGGATGGTTGATCCACCATATGCTATCTGAATTAATATCATTGCAATGTAAGAAGCGCAGTCTCTCATCCTTAACCAAGTTAATTTCTTCCTTAGCTTTTGTGCTTCCTATAGAGTGGCTGGGTTTAGCATCAGTGATCACTGACCGAGCTTCTAAACCAGGGGAACCGCTTTTTTAACAAGCAAAGGCAGAGATGCCAAAAAGATGGCTTAGTGGTAGATGAAATATATACTAAGATGTCAACTTAATTACTTGTACACTGTTATTGGAGTATTTGCAATGAAGCATAACAAAGCAGCATTGTCAACAACAAAGGGATTCTTGCTATAATGGAGTAGAATTCAAATAACAGTATGTATAGAAGAAGTAATATTACTCCTTTAACCTTTTTCCACCGAGCACTAACATCAATTCCTTGTTTCCATGTCCATAATGACTGTACAGGATTCCAATATATATTTTCGATAAAGCTCAGGAATCCAATATTAAACATAATAAATGCAGCACTAATGAAAACTAGATGCGCACGTTGCTTTCTGCAACTATGCAGTCAAGATTAACAGAACATAATTTACGGCTCCAATGGAAAATTTGGAAGGGAATCATAGAGAGAACCTGGTTGCCTTTCATCGCTTTTCTAGAATATACCTAGAAACACTCTCCTGTGTAACTTATGTTTTACGTGCATTGGTGTAATTGTTGGTAACATTGTCTCCCCATGTTGGTAATGTCTTCTAAATGAGTTGATAACAAAAAGATTTAATACATAATAAGAAAATTGTGAAATAGCAAGGAAAATCAGCGGGGGACAACTTCTTTGGTTAATGGATTGGCGAGGATATGTAAATCCCCCGTTGATGTGAGAAAATAACGTGTAAATACACATGCCAAATTTTGTGATTGTTTTAGCAGGAGATTGGCGAGGTTAATTTCTCTTAGTAATTCAAACCCTTGCTAATTTTTAGTGGGGAAAATTTTCCTCGCTAATAATAAATGAAATCAGCGACGGAAGTTACTCTTACTTAGAAATTTTAATAACACTAATCTTATGCCTCCAAAATCAAAAGTTGCTTGCTTCGTGTTCCTTCCCCTTTGTTTCTATTGTCGTTTCCAACCTTCTATGTTAATAATAAATGAAATTAAGGTTTTTTTTTGTGGAAAATTCTCACAAAATTTGTATAATGAGAATTTTTTGTAGATTCTATCATAATTTATAAGTCTTTTACAATTTTTGTGATTTTATTTTCATGAGAAATTTTTGAGAGAATTCTAAGTGAAATACCAAGACAAAAATGTCGTAATATGGCAATAATGAGACACTAACGATTTTTGCAGCATTTTTTTCATGAGAAAAAAGTTAACAAATATTTTTTTTAACTCTCACAAAAAAATATACCAAGAATTATAGAGAAATAAATCCTAAATTTTTTTTACTATTCTTATGATAAAATACTATAAGAAAAGAAAAAATATTTGGAATTTTATAGTTTTCACAGTATTTTATCATAAGAATAAAAAATTTCAAATTTTTTTTTTATCATGCTAATTTTTAGTGAAATTTTCAAAAAAATTTGTAAAATTTGAGAGAGAAAACGTGTTTTCATCCTTATGCTAATTTATTGTGAAAATTAAAAAAATTGTAATTTTTTAACTCTCAAGATAAATTATTACAAGAATTATTTTTTTTTTATTTTTTTTATTTTCACAATAATTTACAGTGAAAATGAAAAAAAAAATATGCAATTTCTTTTTGAATTCTCATGATATATTATCATGAGAGTTAAAAAGATTTGAAATTTTTTTTATTGTCACAATAATTTATAATAAAAATTTTAAATTTTTTTACAAAATTTAAAAGAAAAAAATATTTTTTTATTCTCACAATATTTTATTATGAGTAAAAAAAGTGTAATTTTTTTATTTTGACAATAATTTACTATGAGAATAGAGAAAAAATTTTAAAAAAATTTAAAAACCCAAAACATACATTTCACTTAAAATTGCAATATTAGAATGCTATTTCTCACTGCATTCTTAAGATAGAATATCATGAGAATGCTGGAAAATAAGAAAACCTCAAGTCCCCCACACTTATAAAATACAAATATTTGGTGTAGAAAATATTTTCAAGGAACAGGTCAATAAAAAAACAGATTTTATGATACAAATTTATATTCTATGTGTACCGATGCAATTGTTAAACTCTACCTATGACGAACCTTGATGCAAATTATTTTTTATAGTCGATCCCAAGCCTAGAAAAAAAAAAGGAGGGTTGTGTTAGGCAATCGACAGCCAACATAAAATTTTATTGAATCTTTATGATATGGACAATCGATATATTAAACGTAATGCTAGGTCGTTGCTCGGAAGTAACGCATTGTATAACTCGAGTACAGTGACAAATGAGCAAGAGTCGCTACATTGTTGCTTGAGTGTAGTGAAAAATAAGTAAGGACTTTCACATTTTCGTAAACGAATGTAGGTAAAGAAGTTAGTTCACGAGAGTAAGATTCATTTTGAGACTTGGAATATAGGTACATTTACGGGTAAATCAATAAAAATAGTAGATACTATGATTAAGAAAAAAATTAATTTTATGTGTTTACAAGAAACTAAATGGGTAGGGGAAAAGCAAAAAAATTAGACACTTCAGGTTTTAAACTTTAGTATATTGGGAAGGCTAAATCTAAAAATCGGGTAGGTATAATTGTAGATAAATTTTGAAAAAATGTTATAGTGGATATAAAAAGGTTAAGAAATAGAATTATTGTATTAAAATTAGTAGTGGAAATTATTAGTACTTATGCACCATAAGTAGGATTAGAAGAATATCACAAAGTAAAGTTCTGAAAAAATTTAGATGTTTAGTTTAAAAAATATCATTACGAGAAAAGATTCTTTTAGGAGGAGATTTAAATGGTCATGTGGAAAATGTATCTTCAGGTTACGAGGATGTTCATGGAAGACATGTCATAAGGGAAACAAATGCAGAGGGTAAAATTATTTTAGACTTTTCATTAACGTTCGATCTTATATTAGCTAACACTTGTTTTAAAAAGTGTAAGGAACATCTCATCACGTACAAAAGTGAAAGAGTTTGTTATCAAATTGATTTCTTTTTTATAAGAAAATCGAATAGAAAATTTTGCATGGATTGCAAAGTTATACCTGAAGAGAGTTTAACTACTTAACATAGAGTTTTGGTTATGAATGTACGAGTTAGGAGGAGAGTAAAAAAGCAAAGGCGAAAATAGGGTATTAAGGACTAAGTGGTAACAACTAAAGAGGGATAAAGAAAAGAATTTGTAGAGACGAATTGTGGAGGAAGGACCTTGAGAAATATAAGGAAGTGCTAACGATATGTAGAATGGAATGACTAAAGAGATTAGGAAGGTGACAAAGAAAACATTAGATGAATCAAAAGATTTTTGACCTAAAGATGAATCTTGATGGTGGAATGCAAGCGTACAAGATAAGGTTAAAGTAAAGAGGAAGTGTTATAAAGTGTAGTCGTTATGTAAGAGTAATGAAAATTGGGAGAAATATAAAGTAACTAAGAAAGACACTAAGAAGGTAGTGAGCGAAACGAGAACGAGGGCATTTGATGAGTTATACCAATCTTTAGGTACTAAAGTTGGAGAAAGAAATATTTACAAGTTAGCTAAAAGTAGAGAAAGAAATACAAGAGACGTGGACTAAGTAAAATGCATTAATGATGAAGAAGAGAAAGTCTTGGTCACGGAACAAGATATCAGAGAACGGTGAAAAAGTTATTTTCATAGGCTTTTTAATGAAGACCACGAGATTTTATTGTAATCGGATAGGTTAGACACTAGAGAAGAGAATCAAAATTATACTTTTTATCATATGATTTGTGAGGCAGAGGTAAAAGAAACATTAAAGTGAATAGAGAGTGGCAGAGTAGTTGGACCGGATAATATACCTATTGAAGTATGGAAGGGTTTAGGAATGAAAGGCATAAGTTGGCTCACAAAGTTATTTAATGAAATTATGAAATTTAAGAGAATGCCAGACGAGTGAAAGAGAAGTTCTTTAATTCTTATTTATAAGAGTAAAGGGAACATTCAAAATTGTGCAAATTATAGAAGAATTAAGTTCATGAGTCATACTATAAAATTATGGGAAAGATTAATTGAGCGAAGATTAAGGAAAGAGACCCAAGTTACGGAGAATCAATTTGGTTTTATGCTAGAAATGTCAACTATGAAAGCAATATATTTGTTGCGAAGATTAATGGAGCGATATCAAAAGAATCAAAGAGATTTACACATGTTGTTTATCGATTTAGAAAAAGTATATGATAGAGTACCAAGAGAGGTTCTATGGAAGGCTTTGGAGAAAAAAGAGTTCGTGTAGTTTATATTCGAGCAATATAAGATATGTATGATAAGGCTACAACTAGTGTAATAACAAAAGGTGGACCTACAAAAAAAATTTTGATAACTATTGGTCTACATCAAGGGTCAACTCTGAGCCTTTATCTTTTTACTTTAGTATTGAATGTGCTTACTGAACATATCCAAAAGCCGGTGCTACGATGTATGCTTTTTGCAAACGATATTGTCTTAGTTGGAGAATCGAGAGCGGCAATGAATGAGAAGTTGGAGAGGTGGAGATTAGTTTTGGAAACTCATAGATTTCGTTTAAGTAGAAGTAAAACAGAGTATATGGAGTGTAAGTTTAGTAAGAGACATACCACTTCTAGCGCAGAAGTGAAAATTGGAGAACATATTATACCACAAGTCATACGATTTAAATATTTTGGATCCATCATACAACATAACAGGGAAATAGAAGAAGACGTAAAACATAGGATTCAAGCGGGGTGGATGAAGTGGAAGAGTGCTTCGGGTGTTATTTGTGATAGAAGAGTACTACTCAAACTTAAGGGTTAATTCTACTGTACAGTTATAAGACCTACAATGTTATATGGAATTGAGTGTTGGGTAATAAAAAGTCAACAAGAGAATAAGTTCAATGTTGTAGAGATGAGAATATTGCGTTGGATGAGTGGATACACTAGACGAAATCGGATTAGAAATGAATGCATTAGAGAGAAGGTGGAAGTCGCACCTATTGTGAAAAAGATTGTAGAATCAAGACTTAGATGGTTTTGTCATGTTAGGAGAAGACCTATAGAAGCCCCAGTTAAGAGAGTAGATGAGATGGAGAATAATCCAATAATTAGAGGTAGAGGAAGACCAAGAAAAACTATAGAAAAAATTATTAAGAGAGATTTAAATTTAAATGATTTGTCTAAAAATATGATTTACGATAGGTGTTTATGGCGTCGATTGATCTATATAACTGACCCCACTTAGTGAAAAAAAGGTTTTGTTGTTGTTGTTGTTGTTACCGATGCAATTGTTAATAATGTGTCTTCTCAGTGTGTTTGTAATATTTTCTCAACATGTTAATAAGTGGGAAATTCTGTATTACCAACATATTGAGGTCTTTTAACTTTTTTCCAAACAGGCAACAAGATGGAAGATTATCAACAATGAATAGCCACGTATCTGTAATATTTCACCTGAAGAATAAACCAATGCAACTGAAGAAGATAAGGTCAGAGCCTTTGATCCTTGGGATGCCTCGACTGATGATGGTCAGCATCTAATTTGGGTGCTGAGTATTTATGAGAGACTTTTTACAAGCGGTACCTTGAACATAAATCCTGCTAGATCACAGTTCCCACAACCTTGGCTTGTGCTACCATTCCTACTAATCTTCACCTCCTTCATTCAGTACGTACAATTCAATTAACTAATAATGATATATATGAAGAGCTGGCAATATTATCCAAATTAATGGAATTTGATTCATCAGAGATTAGAGAATTGCCTGATAATGGAAGCGACGATAAATATGTATCAATTGTTGTCAAGGTGAATATATATGTATATATAGTAAGATATATAAATGAAATTTAGTTGTCCTAAGTTAGTTGCTAACTTTCTGGCCATTATTCAACAATATTTGAAATTTATATACTAGGAATTAGAAATATAAGAGATCTTTCTTCGTAAGTTAATGTATTTCAAGGACTACACACACACACACACACACATATATATATTTGCCTCTCAAAAGGCCACGATCTGATTCATGCGGTGCTATCGATCACCTGACTCATGCTGGGGATTGTTGACGGGAATCTCTAGCATCTCATTCTTGTCCTTCTCCATTTCCTTTTCAATGGTAGGGGTATCTGAACTTTTGCCCCAAAGCACACAATAAAGTCCCACAACAATAAAAAATGCACCCACCAAGCTGCATATTATGAAGATATAAGATCCAAAAATAAATAATGGGAATGTCGAACATTAACAAATTTAAGATAAATTAAACCGTCTTAATTAACATTCCATGTGAATCATTAATCTGCCCACCTGCTCAAATGAAGTCTCTCTCCAAAAGCAATGGACGAGAAGATTGCCACAAAAACTAGCAACAATGGAAAAAACATCACTACAAAAACAGGGCCTTTTACGCTTATGCACCATGTTTGCAAGTAGTACACTCCCGCTGATATCACTACTCCCTGTAATACCACACACACCATTTAATTACTTCAACACAACTATTATATTTTTTTTCAAAAAAATTTTAACGTCACCCAATTTTAAAAAAATAAATGGAAAGAAATATATATATATATATATATCTAGATATATATATATATATATATATTTATTTATTTATTTAAGCATATCAAAGATACTCACTCAATACTCGTTTTATTATAACTTTAACTTTTTAATAAGTTGGATCACCAAAGAACCAATGAATCTTTTCACACTCTTTGACTTTTTTTAAGGTTTTATTCTTCATACTTGAAATAACGATAAACATAAAATACGAGCCAATAACATGTATCAGAAGAAGATTGAAAATTTAGAGAAACAAACTTAAGCCTTTAACAAGCACCAATAGGCGGCCAAGTCCATCTTAACAAAGTTACACGTAAAACTGTCAATCTACTACCTAAATTCCATCTCCGAAAGTCAGATTATCACATAAATTAATTATTCGTTAGAAATAAACAAACAATAAGAACAACTCACGCAATAGAGGATAGTGAAGAGCTGCACATTCCAATCCAGCCTCCATAAGCTTAAATTTCTTGCAAAAAACAGGGCTACCACAAAGGATTGTAATGATGCGAAGAAGCAGATCAGAACGTTGAGAGACAACCGAGCCGGATACACTTTGATCACCACAGCCTAACAATGGAACACAGCAATTTAAAGGGTCAAGGGACAAAATTAAAGGGAGAAAATTGGTTAACATAGTAACATTCCTTGCTTGCACCTGCAGAATGAGCCATGAACTCCAAGCAACGTGACTGATGAGAATAAGAGACGATCCTTTGATCCAATTATCCTGGTGATGCCTTGTCTCATGAACGTGAATCAGAGGCCTCTCTACAAATGCTCTCAACAAAACCCCTCCTTTCCAAAACGTAAAAAGAAGTGCCCCACCTATGCAAATCACTGTGCCCACCACCTTGGCTTGCCCCCTACCATCTCTGATCTTCACCAACTCCATCCTTCTCAGTTTACACAAACAAAATGGGGTTTGATTCATTAGAATTTAGAACAGAATCAGACACAAAGGAGCAACCTTAATTAATAATTCATTAGAATTACCTGAGAATAACTGCGATGACAAATGTTAAACTAGGAATAACGTTGCTCAAGGCGCAAGCTACTGCTGGAGAAATGTAGTGAAGACCCGCATAGTAAACGTTTAGATGAACTGTAGTTCCAAGTGAAGACATCACAAAGATCTTCAGCATCACTGAGAATGAGAGTGAAGGACGTTGCCTCCTGCTTCAATATTTTACAGATTATCCCTTCACATACAAATTTGAACCCATAATCAATGTGCTACAAATTAACCATAAGGATTGGCATACCTTTCAAGCACATATGCGAAGGGGAATAACACAAACATGGCTATGACATGGCGGTACACTACGAGAACGAGTTGATTAAGGCCCTTGTCGAGAGCAATTTTGATGAGGATGTTTGATGCACCATATGCTATCTGAATTAATGTCATTGCTATGTAAGAAGCGCAGTCTCTCATCCTTAACCGAGTTAATTTCCTCCTTGGCTTTTTTTTTTTTGGGTGCTTCTTATGTAGTGATTGGGTTTAGCATCAGTTATCACTGTCTGAGCTTCTAAACCTAAAGGGCTTTTTTTACAAGGTAGAGATGCCAAAAAAATGGCCTAGTGGAAGATGAAATATATACTAAGATGCCAACTTACTTGTACACTGTTATTAGAGTATTCGCAATGAAGCATAACAAAGCAGCATCGTCAACAACAAACGGATTCTTGCTATAGTGAAACCTCTAAGAGTACCCTTCAAATGACGATATGTATTGAAGTAGTGATGATCCCTTTTAATTGCGTATTTCCATTTCCATAATTAATGTGAAAATGACTGCACGAGATATCAATATATTTTTTCGATAAAGCACAGGATTCCAATATTAAATCCAATGTATGCAGCATCAATGAAAAAGTAAATGCGTAAGGCTGCTTCCTGCAACCATCCAATCAGGAACGATGAACAAGCCCATAATTTACGGTTCGAATGGAAGACTCGAGAGCAAAGCATAGAGAGAACCTGGTTGCCTTTCTTACCTATCATAGAGTATACCTAGAAACTTCTCTCTAAACAGTGATGCATTTTATCGTGCAAATTCTCTTTTATGTGTACCGATGTACTTATTATTAATATTTTCTCAACTTATTAATAATGTCTTTTGAACATATTGGTGATAAATCAATTTTATATTACAAACATATTAAGGTGCTTGTGTCTTTCTCTCAATGTGTTGGACTGTTGGTAAATTACGAACACATTGAATTAAAGGTCAATAGCAGATTCTTAACACATTAGTAACAAATCGATTTCATATTACCAATATACTAAAGGAAGGTTAACAACATTTTAAAAATATGTTACTTTTACAACTAATTAGTAGCCAATAATTGGATTAGTCTTTGGGGCCCGGTCTTTCCGGTCAATCATATAGGATTGGTTCTAAACTCTAGTAGAGTTTGGCCTAGTTTGAATAATTTTAGCCTATATTTAAATAGGATTTTTTTGACCCCAACTCTAAAATGGTAGGGTTTAAATGGGTTAGAGATGGGGCGAACCAGATCATATTAACAACTTTAAAATTTAATAGCATACTAAGGAAACATTATCAGTAACTTAAAATATTATTCATATATTAAAAAGATATTACCAACAATTGTAACAGTACACATAATAAATAATACCTACACTATAAATTTGTATAATAAAATCCACATAAGAATCTTGAGCATGACGTATATAAAATGTTAAAAAAAATTATATTATTCAAGACATAAAATATAAATTTTGAAAACTTGTTATTTAAGTCTAAACAAGTAATAAAATGATTATATTTTAAAAATCATTATGTAGCTATTTATGAATTAAAAAATAAAAATAAAAAACCCAAAATTTTTGAATTTTAAACTGAATGTTTAAATAAAATTTAATTTCTTCCATGATTATTGGCCATAAAACAATTTTCTTCCATGATTGTTTCCTTTCTATTAATTCAGAGGCGGTTGGCCCATACGTTGCTGCGTTGCATCGTCTTCATAGAATTGGAGTTGATGGTAGCGAGCTACGTGGCCAGCTAGAAACCACTGGCTCTAGAATACTATTCGGCTTCCACTTCCAATTCCATGGTTTGCCTGTGCTACTGAGCTCAGGAGTCAGCATCAGGAGCATCATTGGCCAATCGTACTCTTTCTCCCTCGAACCATGGCGTGCACTACTCTTCAAGTAACACCCATTTCACAGATTGATTTCCCTTGCTCTTCATTTCAGCGAAACGAGAGGACTATAGCATCATCAACCTGCCTTAGCCTCAATTCCCATTTACCCAAATTAAAGATTCAACGTCGATTTTTGAGATTTCAACGCTTTAAATCAAATGGGATTGTTGGTTTTTCTAGTTTGAATGGTCAAATTGAGCAGAAGACTGTTTCCGCTCCTGAAACAACATTGGACCGAAAAAACGCAGAGCTTGATATTCAAACCCGGTAGTTGTTTTAACCAGGCTTCAATGGATTCGCTTAAGTTTTTGCTTATTATGGGCTTCTTTTTTGGTTCACGTGTAAATTGTGGCATCGAAAACTAGGGCTTTTCTTGCCTCAAAAAATATGTGGATTTGTTTGGCAACGTAACTCGGTTTATTTGTCTAATTTACTTGAGTCGCGAAGAAAAGTTTGAGATATTATTTCTCGTTTCCAGCGTTCATATTTCTCTTCATTTTGTTTTATTATAATCGTTATCGCCATGTTGTTTATAATTCGGTCATTTTATCCCTTTTCTGTTTCAATTCAAGTTTATTTACAGCACCTGTATGATACACACACACACACACGCACACGCACCCCTATGTTGTGATGCCAATGGAAGAGGTGTGTGCTTGCTGCTTTGAGGCTTCTTTTTATTCATGTCATCTTTGTTAGTCCTTCGTTATTTTTATCTATTCCGCCCCCTTGGGGTGTTTTGCACTGGTCACTGGAGTGAGTTTGATTACTTTGTTTTTCTTAATATGCTCTCATACTTTCTTTTTCTGGCTTGAAGCATTTGGAACTGGAGGGGTTACTCTATTCGCTATCAATATTCTGGAAACAATGGCCCTGCACTGGTTTTAGTGCATGGTTTTGGAGCAAACAGGTCCACATTGTTCAAACTTTGCTTCTTATTAGCCGACAACTAAATGCCATAGGTATTAATGGAGTAATTGCTTGAAAGAATTTCTGTTTAGAAATGTTCGGTGCTTATATTGTTTTTGCTTTTAATTGAACTCGGGTCTAGATTGGGATTGTTGATATAGAAGCTTCAAAAGAAAGCTAGTTGTATTCATATACAATTTTAGATTTCCATTATAATGGGAGTGAATTACTAAAGAAGTTTGTGAAGTTTATAGAAGTTAGAAATCAGGCACAGGGTTAAGTTAATTGTGAAGCTATCAGTCAAACTATTCCTCCCTAATGAAAAGGTTCTATTCCACTTTTTTTTATTTTACTAGGCCATGTTATTAGATAGGAACTGTTATCTTTCTCTGTTTCAATCTAAGATTAAGTTTTCCAAAAGTAAAGTTGATCATCTTTGGTTGGAAACTAACTAGCTTCTTTTTTACTTGTATTTTCTCCTTTGGTCCATAGAATAGATAATAACTTATTTTTATTGTGAAATATGAAAGTAGTAAGGTCTCAGTGGTCTTTTTCACTAATTATGGCAGTTTGGCAACTCTAACTAGGAACTAAGTGTTGATCAATGTGATAAATTGTTTATAGATACAACAGTTTTAACAATTTCTGCAAGATACAGTTACACATGTTAAGCTAATAGTACACTTTCAATAAAGTAGTAAATAGTTCACAATCACATAGCTCTGTAGTAGGCTCCGAACATCCTTCCATCATACAACTAAACATATGTATGAAATATGAATATGATAATATTCTCCTTAAATGTCCCTGGGTGTAGGAATTACCCTCCAGCCAAATACAACCAAGCTCCAGCAAAAGGAGCGCAACATCAAAGCACCTTACTGTCCTTTTTCCTCCCAAAATCTCTATGAGGTATAGAGAAAAGGATTTGACTTGCCATCAAGATAACTAGAGATTTTTCCTAAATTAATGCATACATGCTTTGACATTGCAATGAGCTTATAAGCGTGACCTGTCACATCACACATTGCTTGTATGTAAGTTTTGTTGTTGGAGCCGTTTGGTTCCTCACTTATTTTGTTCCATGGAGTAACTGAGGGTACACATCACTGCAGTGACCACTGGAGGAAAAATATTCCAGTTCTTGCAAAATTCCACCGGGTTTACTCTATTGATCTTATTGGTTATGGATATTCAGATAAACCAAATCCTCGTCAAATTAGAGATGACTCCTTTTACACTTTTGAGACGTGGGCTGCCCAATTAAATGAGTTTTGTGTCGATGTTGTTAAGGATGATGCATTCTTTGTATGCAATTCTATTGGAGGTGAATACTTTTGAAACTCTGGTTTATTTTCATGTGGTTTGCCAATAGGATTTGACAACTTATCTGTTTCATTTATTATTTCTTGCAAATTTTTATATTACTTATCTCTTTGCACCTGTCACTTGGAAATTATAGAAATTTATCATTATTTATAATTGATTAAGCTTCTATAAAAACTTTAACAAATAACAAGGATACACTGATTGATGTGATTATTATTATGTTATTTTGGAATTCTATAATTTACTCAACTATACCCTGCAATCAAATTGAGCTCAATGATTGTCATGTGCATGTAACTGCATGAATCCTCCCTTGGAAGTGGAATATGCTATAGGGAGTCATTTACATAAGACTCTACTTTTTGTTGATGTCCTCAAGTTTACGAGAACATCCTTCAAGATCTCAATATCCTTTCCACTTCAAATAGGAGGATTTGGACGTGGGACCCCTTAAATGTGTGTCTTGCAAGTCATTTCTCTTCTGATTATATGCTCATTTTCCTAGTAGAATTGATTACCAATTTGCAAATCCCACTTTGAAACCTAATGCCTGCTCTTGAGTCAAGTCCTCAGTTTGGGCATCAGCACTTGCCTTGGCATATCAAGTGATTGCTTTTCTCATATCATCAAAAGTTAAGAGTCAAAGCTTTTATAGATGCAAACTGGATAGAGCTTTAATTGTTGAAGATCCACAAGCAGATTCTGCACTTTTATAGGTGGCAAACTAATCAAGTGGGAAGTTAGACTTAGAAGCAATCTTTGTTGTCAAGTAGCTTGTGAACTCTTAAGGATTAAAAAGGTTATTCTAGAACCTGGGCTGGACAATGGCTAATATCTCACCCTTTATTCTGGAAACAAGGCTACCATAAATATTGCTTATAAACCAGTCCAGCTAGATCAAACAAAACATTTTGAAATTAACAGGCACTTCACTAAGCTAGATAAAATACTACTTAGTATACCCTTTGTGGAATTTGAAGGACTCCTTGCTGATGTCCTTACTAAGGATCTTAGTAGCAGATCTTTTCTCTCAAATGTCTGCAAGCTGGGCATGAGATTCTTTGCACCATCTTGAGGAGAGTCGATGGTTAAATGTAAAAGTTGAATCTTGATAGATGAGTGCTAGAACTATGGAGTGATTATAAGTTGATTGATGGAATATTCTGATGGAAAATCAATTGTATTATTCTTCCTAAACATATAGTAATTGGGCCATGTTTCTGTTTTACATGAGTCATACACAATACTTGGGATTTCAGCTTTTTCGCTATTATGTCAGATTTGTTCCTTATTTTTCTGCAGGTATTGTTGGCCTTCAAGCAGCAGTAATGGAGCCGCAAATCTGCAAGGGCATTATCCTTCTCAATATATCCCTGCGTATGCTTCACATCAAGAAGCAGCCTTGGTATGGAAGACCTTTCATCAGAACCTTCCAGAGATTGCTTAGGTACAAATGAAATGCAAGTTTCTTTATGTTGACTTTCAGATACAAAGTTGCCAGGGGAGATTTTACTATTACCATCCTGATTTTGCAGGAATACTGCTGTTGGCAAATTGTTTTTCAATGCTGTTGCAACTACAGAATCTGTGAGGAGCATTCTTTGCCAGGTACTCCTCTATGTCATTATTGGATGATTACATCTGAATGCAGAGGTTATAGTGCTCTTCACTGAAATTGTAATTGTTGCCTTTAATTTACTTTTTCCAGTGCTACCACGATACCTCCAAGGTGACAGATGAGCTTGTGCAAATCATCCTTAATCCAGGGCTGCAACCTGGAGCAGCCGAAGTCTTTCTTGAGTTTATTTGTTATTCAGGTGGCCCTCTTCCCGAGGAACTACTACCCCAAGTGAAGGTGAGCCTCCTCTTCCCCACCCCTCCCCCGAGCACCCAAATAAAAAATCCTGGACGTGTGGGTAATGGGGAATTAAACAATTGAATATAAGTTAGAAACCTAAAATATGAGATCTGTTTAAATTCTTTTCTCTTTCAGTGCCCAGTTTTGATAGCATGGGGTGACAAGGATCCATGGGAACCGATTGAGATTGGAAGAAACTTTGGGAATTTTGATTCTGTAGAAGACTTCATTGTCATTCCAAATGTTGGCCACTGCCCCCAGGTTCTCTCTCTCTCTCTCTCTCTCTCTCTCTCTCTCTCTCTCTCTCTCTCACACACACACACACACACACACACAAAAGGGTGTCAAGTTGCTCTCTCTACATACCTGTGTGAGGGTTTTTTATTTTGTTTCTTCATTAGACTCATGATTATTTATTTTCTCCCTCATTGTTTTTAAAAGCTGTTATTATATCAACTTTATTTGACTTGTGAACTACATTCTTAAAAATTTTTAGCTTTTACCATCTGTCTGAGATTTTATGAATATTGAGAAAACATGTTAGTATGCAGACTGTTACATTCATGCTATGGGTGAAAGATGACTTAAATTCAGAAGCAAATTGTGCAAAGGCATGTGCCCTCCCAGAAATAGGTGATGGAGGTTTATTTATCTAGGAAAGCCTTGCCAAATGCACCTAGAATTGTCCTGATATTTTGAAATTCCAAGTCCTATTTTTATGGGCTTGGGCTAGTATATGTTGAATTTATTTGCTTGGGATCAATTATATTTCCCCTAAATCCCTTAATTATAATCGCCTGCAATCAGCTAGTACAGATTTAAGGGTCAAAATCCTGTATGATTTCTTAACTTTTGGGTGTCATTTTAGGTTAATACCCCGAAAATCTCCCACTCTTCCCCGAAAATCTTCCACTCTTCCATTTTTTCATTTTCATCTAATTTCTCTCTTTTGATGAGTTTTTATGACTCTATTTTGTATTTGGTGATGATGTTATTGATTATTGAATAATTGCATGAAGGATGAAGCACCTCATCTTGTGAACCCACTTGTCGAGACATTTGTGGCACGCCATGCTGAATCCTCATCTGTTACCTCCTCAACAGTTAGGTGATTGGATTTGGCTGTAAGTCGGTTGATGCTGCTCAATTCATTGAAGCTGTGTATGTTTCTTAAATTGAAATTGAAGCCTTCGAGAACAAGTTTCGTTTTTTGTTGTATAGAAGCATTATGCATTTATTTGAGTTATAATTTACATGTGGATGGTAAGTGTGGACAATTTATCTACCAGCCGCCAGCCCCAGCTCCAATGTATAGTTCCTTAGTCGTCTTCCTATGTATTTACATGTAAATCATACTTTATCAATTTGGGAATAGCATATGCCACCTTTTTGTTCTAATGCTGTTTCAGTTTCTGGAGTCAGTTGAAGTTTCTTGTCCATTTCTGATACCATAATTGGTTAAAAATGCAGTCACCACTGAATGATATGGTAGACGATGGCTAACACTGCGTCTAATTTATTCTTTAGGATATATATATATATATATATGTTTTTAAGTGAATAGTCGTTAATGAGAAAATCAAATTTATTTTTTCTTCTAAAATTATCAAACAAACTGACTAGGAGAGTTAGAGAATAAAGTGGAAGAGGATGCATGCCAACTCAATGCTAATTGTGTTGTGATCATGGTTCGGTGTATCTCCTACTAACACAAGGGCTGTCAAGAGTTTCGGTTAAAGTGGTACTTTTCATGAACCTAAGGGCATGTTTGGTTGCGAGGATTGGATGGAATAGAAAAGAATAGAAAAGAATGAAAAAGAATATTATCATATATAAAATTTGTTTGGTATGTCAAGAAAAAGAATAAAAATATTGTTATATTTTTTATTTGATTAGATATAAATAAAAAGAAAATAATTATTAAAAAGACAAATATTTTTAATAGATAAATAATAATAATAAAATATATAAATAAATAATTATTATTATTAAAAGATCAAAATATCCTTAATAGATAAATAATAATAATAAATATATAATTTTTAATATTACTCTTGTAACTATAAAATTTATTCCAATGCACAGTGAAACTTTCCTTCTCAAAATGGGATGATTGGGGTTTCCTTTATATGAAGGAAAGTAAGTTTTTCATAAAAAAATTTTTATTGCCTTTCCTACAACCAAATACACAGCATTGATGGAATGTGAGCTAAATATCTAAGGGTTTTGAGGATCTAAATTTGGTATTTATCTTTTTTTTTTTTTGTAATCACTCTCAACTCTTGAGGCCTTTATGCCTCTTATGTAATCAAAAAGGAATAAAGAAAGATTTATGTGTGGAGTACTGCCTCTATGCTACAAAAGGAGATCTTGAAAGAAAATAGATTGACTGAATTTTTTTTGCTTATATAATAACATGAAAGGTCTGCTTTTCTCCTCCAGATAACTCTCGTCTCCCCTATATGGAGAATGAGGATTCTTGTATTAGTTTAGTGAGAGTAGTAGGACTAGGATTTTTAAGGTAACATAATTCATCACCAGAAATATTGGGTTAATTAGTGGTGGGACCGCGGATCATCATAATTTGTAATGCACGCTTCCCATTTTAATACCATGTCTTATCCCACCATAATTACATAATGAATGATGGAGAAGAGGGCATCCCTCTCAAAATGCTTCAACGTGCTTTTGAAATCCCCAACTGTGGTCTAGTCTACAAAAGCCACTGAAAGCTAATGGTTCCACTTGTTTATCTCACGTAGGATCATTATATTGCTTTCCTATCTTTCAAAATAAAGAATAGACGAACAAACCTGATTCCATGACCCGGCCCGTGAATAGCTAGCTACATAGCTAGTTGGCGTGATGAGATGACTCATGACACCACCTCCACCTCAAATGATAAAAACACAAGCAAGCAAAGGCTGAAGGAAAAAGAAGGAAAAGAAACCCACCAATAGACGAGAATGATGATGCTTAATTGCTGATTCATTCTTTATATTAATGATAATAATGATGTCAGAGAAATTACAGCGCTTTGCAACATTTCTTTTAAAGGAATCCTGATCAAATTATAATGCTTAACTGATTTCGTAGTAAATCCTTCTCTAGGTGAAAATCCTTGCTTTTGTTGCAATGATGTCAACTATGACCCGAGATTTAACGCAAACCAGTACGAAAGTGATGGACCACCAATGGCCAAATGTCAAAAAATTGAAAACTATACAAGCATTGTATAAATTTTAAGTTTGATACCATTATGGATAAGGAGAGGAAAATAAAATATTTTATATAATAGCTATTATATAATTATTATTTAATAATATATCTCTTTTTATTATTTTTTTAAATTAAAGATATGAGAGTTATTTTTTATTTACAAAATTATCTTTTCTTTTTTTTTTATTTCTATTTCTATTCATAATTTTTTACATATCAAATGACGATTAAGGGAAATTGGACTAACATTCCTAATTATTTGTTTATATATCTAAAAAAGTTTGCTTGTTACAATTTTGCAATTAGGGGAATAATTCCGTTACTCATATTCAATCTAAATTAATGATAAAGCTTTGTATTGCTAGGATAATGAAATTAACTTCTACAAAAAAAATTATTCACACACACACACACAAACACACACACATATATATATATATATATATATATCAGATAAGTTAAGTATGAAAAAAAAAATTCTCAGAAAGGCACCATAGGATGACAAATGACAACCACTTAGCTAATGGAGCCATATCAACTCATATATTAATTATCGTGCTTATGTGCTACACTCATTTTCACTTCAGTAGCTTTATTCTTTCAACAAACATGCTAAAATTAGCCAGTTTCGTTCTGGTATGTACATTAATTTACTATATATTGTATGTGAAAGAGGAAGTTGCTAATCATGCAAATAATTATATATGCATATATGCCTTCATGATCTATATATAGAGTCAAGTGTTTAGCTTCATTGGTTCGATTCCCCTCTTCAAAAATAATAACATTACGAGTGTATGTGAAAAAATAATAAGAGAAATTGAGCCACGTGGACAGGGAAAAGGATGGGAGAAAACAACAACATATATATAGTGCAATGATGTTGTTGGGTTATGCGTGATGCAAAACTGACCACACCAAACCACAAAGACGCGCTTTTTGGAATTTTCAGTTTGAAAGGAGGGAGAGATGAAGCTTCCCCTACATTCCAAGAAGGTGAATACGTACGTTATGCATAATAGTATTGGTGCACCCACCAAACAAATCTCAGGGAGAAAACAGAGAAGTGAGAATCAGCTTTGACTGAAATTAATGCACTCATCACAATTTAATAATTCCAAAGGAATGGGCCATGTGAACATCATCTCTCACGTGTCATGCAACTCCCTCCTAGCTAGGGAGACTAATAATGATTCTTCAACATTACCATCATTGCATTATATATTTGTTTATATTTGTTATAAATAAGATGTGGCCTTTCTTTCTGAATTCTGGCTAGTAAGAAAGGTATCCCTGAGAAAGAGAGAGATGGGTAAGTTTAAAAAGGTGTGCGTCTTCTGTGGAAGCAAATCTGGAAACAGAAAGATATTTAGTGATGCAGCCCTCGATCTCGGAAGACAATTGGTTGGTACTCTCCATCTGCTATCTTTCACCTCTTGTGTATGTGTGTGTGTAGGCAATTAATTAGCACTATCAGGTTTCAGAAGTGGGTTTTCAAGCTTTTATTCAAAACTGAGGTGTCGTGTTTTTTAGAGAGAGAGAGGGGGTGTAGTACTACTGGATTATACAAAAATAAAATCATATACATACATACATATATATATATATATATATATCTACATATTAATTTTGCAGGTGGGGAGGCAGATAGATTTGGTGTATGGAGGTGGGAGTATTGGCTTAATGGGTCTGGTTTCTCAGACAGCATACGACGGTGGTTGTTCTGTGCTAGGGTAAGACTAACTAAGAACAAAAACCTTAACTTGTTTATTAGAATAAAATCAGAAATTTTGAGACATATCAAGCTATTAATGTTATGTTGTAGACCTTAATCTAACTATATATTTGATCCCATTCATTAGTCAATAGTAATACACAAAGTCATCACTAGTGATTCCAATTCCAATTCTTTTCCCTTTGTCTATTTTTTAATTTGAAACAGAATCATCCCAACTGCACTTGTTCCTGTTGAGGTAAGAATTGTGAAACTCATCTCTCTCTCTCTCTCTCTCTCTCTCTCTCTCTCTCTTAACTTAATCGTAATTGATAAAGAATAAAATAGATAGATAGTGAAGCAGTAGTTTTGGTGTGAGGTGGCAGATATCAGGGCATGCTGTGGGAGAAGTGTTGATTGTTTCAAATATGCATGAAAGAAAGGCTGAGATGGCTCGTCGAGCGGATGCTTTCATTGCACTCCCTGGTATGCTTCATACATCCACACACACACACGGACATGAATTTCCGGAAAGCCAAATTAATTAAGCTTATGGTTCATTATACTAATTATATGTATAGGAGGATACGGAACCATGGAAGAGATGCTCGAAATCATAACCTGGTCTCAGCTAGGAATCCATGACAAACCAGTAAGTTTTTCCCCCAACCTTTTACAGTTACTACTTCACCTAGGCCTAAACTCTTCAAAAATCTTCATCTCCATCATTAAACAATTTTCATTTCTTCATCCGAATGTTAGGAATTTTCTAATCTAGCAGACTCCACTGGCATGATCGTATTGAAGATTTCAAATGATAATCATTCAAATCGAGCGACAAAAAGAGATGAATAAGTTCTTCAATTTATAGTCATCTTCTATATGAGACTATAAGCTATCCTATTAGCTAAAACCATTAAAACCTAACCCATAGGTCTCCTGTGTGATTGATGGAAAATAACACGCTAGGAAGTCCTTCTAGGTCAACTTAAATCAGTTTGAGAACTCTATTAATTAGTTATCAACGATTAAATCATGAAATATTGTTTGAATCATGATATATAGTTTATTACGTAATTCAGTAGGACTATATATAAAATTTCAAAGACAGATGCATAGATATCAAAGGTGAGTTATGTTAAATTTTGCTTTCTATTTTGGCTGCCCATCAACCATTAATGTAGATCACACAACAAAAAATACACTTAACTGGATGACAAAGATAGTTATATATGTGTGTGTGTGTATATATATATACTTATTTATTTATTTATTACGATTAGGATATCCCAAAATTGTGTCCAAGTTATTTTCTCCGTCAAAGATTTTAAGAATACATTTTCTTATATCGACCTAATACATTTAAAATTTTATTCCCAGCATATTCTTTGAGAAAAAAAAAAAAAGAAATTAAACGTACATTGTTTGATATATACGACATATTAATACATCTTAAAATAGATGTAATACATATACAAAACTATCAATTATTTGTTCGATTTTTATAGAATTTGATATGTAAGATTAATATGATAATTATTTATATTTCAACGGTTAAATTTGTAGAAGTTACATCCTAAAATAGGATATTCACTTGTGCTGGGAGTATCTAGTGTACTTTTACATGAATGTCAATATTAATTCCTCCTCGTGTAAATGTCACATTAATTGGAAGTTATATTTCCAATATGAGAAGACTACAATTTAAAAAATAATAATAAACTAATATTAATTTAATGTGACTATAACTTATACTTAGTTGAACTGTAACTATCAATACCTTGAAAAATAAACTATTACTATCAATAACTATATCTAGAATAAATTTTGCTCTTAAAATTTTATATGTTGCATGGTATATAGTTTATATCGACGCCATGTTGGATTTTTTAAGTATTAAGAGTAAACGAAGAGATCACATTATAATATAAAGCCTCAAACTGACAAAAATTTAACATAGGAACCAAATTGAAAAATATTATATATTTTTAAGACTAAGAAAGGTTTACTCTTGGTAAGCCCCACGCCCTCATGTCACATGATTGATTATTTACTTTAATTAAATACCATATCTTTTTGTAAGATTTTTCATTTGATGATTTTTTTTCTAATAATCAATATTTGTGACTGTTTCTCAATACATAGTCTATTGTCTTTAAAAAAAAAAAAGCAATCTTCCCATTGTCATAATTTTTACAATTAGAATATATATATATATATATATATACACGTAGTAAATCTTTACAAGAATTTCAGGTCCAAAAGGAAAAATAATTCTTTGCAAGAATCGTGTCACTTCAAAAGTCGTTAGAGTCACAAACGTACATAATTATACACTTAACCAAGAAAAAATTAATTTAGTTGACTCCGAAGGGATGTACTTGTATTCTTCTTCCTTGCTTTGAATCATTAGTAAACTTTTCATTCTCCTCTCAATTTTATATAACTTCAAAATTGAAATCCATCCCTTTACATGTTTGTGCATAATTACTTCAATCTATTTATTTTTTAGACAGAGCTTTGAAAATTTCTCCAAAAAACAAAAATAATTTGGAGGAATATAATTGAAGTAGGTGAATAAAACGTGTTTGCTTTAATATCAATCATATTGTGCTAGTCCTCTTGTAATCAGTAATTATGCACTTGATTTAGCACTTCCGTTTCACAGTCACACCACCCAAATTGGTTTTCTCATCTCCACGGCTGCAAGTGGCTACCAGGCTAAACTCAAGAAATCTTGCCATCCGTTCAAAAGCGTGATAGGGACGGCCATGATTATGACTTAACACCCATTTTTTAGGTACATAATTGAACCCCTAATCTTGTAGTTCAAGTAGACGATTTGAGAACATAAACTACAAAATTGAGTTATAGTCGTCAGGCTGGCTGGCTTTGAAATTTGTTGTTTTCCCATTAGCATCTTCTTCCTTTTCTCTGTCTTCTTTCTCTATTCCTTTTCCTCTCTTACAGCTTCTCCTTGAAGTGGACGGGCTACGAGAGGTTCAGTGCAACCTAAGCACCTCTATTCACTTAGGTAATGTTTGATTGGAAGGTTTTGGAGGAGAGAAGAGATCCCTCCTTATTTGGTATGAAAAAATTAGAGGGGAGGGATCCAAACCCTCTCCTTAAAAAATGGGAGTTTTTAGAAGGGAAAAATTTTTTTTAATTTTGTTTAACCAAATTACCCTTACTTTACATTTATTTCAAATATAATATAGATCTTATTTTTTTTAATAGGGTTCAAGATAATTTTTTATAAAAATAAAAAAATTGAATAAAAATAAAAAAATATTTTTTTATAATAAAAAATAAGAAATTTTTTTTTATAAAAATATCTTAAAAACAAAAAAAATAATTCTAATATCATAAAAGTATAATTGTCCATTAATCCTTCCCATCTCCTCCCCTCCCCTCTCCTCCCAAATCAACCAAACAACGTATCATTAAAATCCCTCCCCTCCATCGAACCAAACACTCCCTTAAAGAACAATAGTAGTTTAACAAGAGCAAGAGCAGATTCTGGACTGCTAAAGGCTACCATTTATCAACCATTATGCTCCGATTTTGAATTAATAATTCATTTTACAATAACAGGTTGGGATTTTAAACGTTGATGGCTACTACGATTGCCTGCTTGGATTGTTTGACAAAGGAGTGGAAGAGGGATTTATCAAACCCCCCGCCAGGAATATCGTCATATCTGCAACCACTGCGGAGGAGCTTCTCCGCAAGATGGAGGTAATCATGCGCGCTGTGTCTAATTTTTTTCAACTTCCGTACCAAGGAATATCAATTCTACTGTATTCTTAGAAAATATGGCCTTAACCTCAATGCTAAAGATGAAAATAAGGATCAGTAACATGTAAAACATCTTTCCTTTTACGGCTTCCATGTCTTAGAAGCAAACATACATCCAAGCCTAAGTACAATCAAACTTAGAGGACACAATATCGTATAAAACCCCCATTCAATGGGAAATAAAAACGTATCAACTGATCCTTACCTTAAAAAAAAAAAAAAAAAGGCATCAACCAACTTTTATTAATAAATAATGGTGTCATCAAATCTTGGTTGCCATGCTTGGCTGACCCTTCAAACAAAAAATTTGTTCACCATTATACCCAAAAGGTATTAAAAAAGACAAATTAATATTCATCTTGGAAGGCTGTCCAATTTGCAGCCCTGTCTTATGTTAAACCAACATACGAATGTCTTCCACTATGTACAGCAGCACAGCTACTTCACATGTAACTATAATAAAAGTAGAGGCGGATTCATTCCACTGCTCAACAATAGTAAAAATAAATGTGATCAAATGAGCATGAGTCAAAGGCAAACACAATTGATGAGGAATGTGTCGGGATCCATGTTATTTTCCAATCTGCAAATCAGTTCTGTGAAATAACTCACTCTATATAAAGTTTGGTAACAACCCACGCTCCATGTTTAAAAACAAATTTCTGTTTTTGCAGGAATACACACCCGTGCACGAACAGGTGGCACCACATGAGAGCTGGGGCACAAATAGAAGTGCAGATTCACAGTAATTTGTATTTTAAATAAAATAGAAATTTCCCTGTGTCTCCATGCCTTTGAGGCTGCTAGCAAGAGATGCACAAGCAAGAAAAAGAAAACACAGAATCTATAGTTCATCAATTCAAATAGGAACTAGTCCTTGTACACTAATGGCAATTATGTGATTATGAACGATGACTGGCATTATATTATAAGATACAGATTTACAAGGATTGAAATAATTAAAAATACTGTCTAAATATATTTTTTATTATCCAGAAGAAATTATAAAAAGCTGAACTAAATATGACTATTGAAGGAAATTCCAACCTTTAAAAAAAAAAAATACCAACCAAACATACATGTAGATCTAAAACACAGACTAAAAAGTGATTGCAAACTAAACTCCTTCCCTATTCAGATGTTTAAGTGAGATGGCCTACACTCGGAAAGCAATAAATACATCATTATATTTATCAATTTTCACTGTTCAAAGCAGAAACAAACTCTTGTTGATTTCACGTGGGAATCCCGCAATCATTTTAAACCATCCCACAAGGCCAAAGAGGCAAGTTTCACATGGTCAAGAGAAAGACCTTGCAATTTTCATTTTAAAAGGATCCTTCTAGTAGAGATGTAAATGAATTATAAACTCTATTACCTCTTCTTGACACTGTTTGCCCAGCTTAGAACCTAGATACTTCAGGTGTGTATACTTGTAAATCCTACTTTCATTTCCTTATTTCCTCTCCAACTAGGGATGTTCTTCTTCTTGAAAAACCTATTTGAAAATCTAAAGCTCCTTTAACACATCATTGTCTCCTAACATTTGTATTATGTGCATCAATATGCACAAACCGGAGCTCATTTTTTTCTACATTGCCAAGTGGATAATTCCTTCTGGAATAAATTGTTCAGGGTCTTTGGAGATAACTGGGCTTGTCCGTGGCATTTAGAACAGTTTTTCCTTATATGATTCGAATTCAAAGGTTTTGGCAAAATCAAGGTGGTTAAAACTCTATGGCAGGGTGTGGTTGTTGTTGAATTGGGAATATTTGGCTACAGCGGAATGTTCATATTTTCAAGGGTATTTTCTCGTCTTTAAAGGCCCTACCCCCATGGACAAGGATTTTGCTAGGCCTTCTTTGTAAGTCTATGGTGTTCAGCTCAAGGCTTTTTCGAGAGAATGTCTCTTTTAAGGTTTGCAAAGGGATTGGGCAGCTTGGCTGCACACTTAAGTTTCTATTTCTTTTACTTTTGTCATTTTGTTTTGGTCTTAGCCCTTGTACTAGGAAGCTACCCTATCCTCCACATTAGTATCTTTCTCCTTTCTCAATAAAATTTCTTGTTTTATAAATTAAAAGAAAATGGGATCAATTTTTCCTATGCTGTAAGCACCAAAATGACAAAAATAGACATAGCCCTAGATAAGATGCTATGTTTGGTTAGGAGAATCACGAAGGAAGTATTTTCTGTGTTTAAAGATGAGATAATATGATAACTATATCCATTAAACTTATCTCAGCATAACATTCATTGCATGGACAAAACTATGCAGTTTGATTACCCACACTGATGTTCATGAAATAAGTTTATAGGTCATTACCTGTTTCTAATCTTTTCTGAGTTAAAGGCAAAACCATTTTCCCAAACATCAAATAAAAGTTTAGAGGGGCTTCAATAAATATTAAATGTTAACCTGGCCTTCAAGCCCATCCTGGAGTTACTATTTGGTTTGGTCGTGGAGTCAACAAATATTTGATGAGAAAAAAATAGAGATATAATTCAGCAATTTCTAAGGCAATGCAGAAAGTCAAGAAATAAGATGAAGAGAGAAGGAGATTCTATAGAATGTATATAAAATCAAGACAATTAACATAAATCATCAGTAATCAATACAATATAAGAACATGCAAGTACAACAAGAAGCTTAAATCAAACCCCATGGTATGAATCTGAACCTGAATCAATGAAGAAGACAAGGTTGAACCATAAATTTGAATAAGCATATAAAACTTTGCCAACCTGATCAGCATGTATTAATTCCATCCTTACAATCTCTAGTAAGATTATAGAATGTTTCAACACGTGTCTTTGCCCGATAAAAGACCTCTGTATCCACTGCAACTCTCATGTACCCATCAAACTCAACAGGCTTTCCATTGTTCAGAAGCATAGTTTCGTTGTACCACTCACTTGTATTTCCCCACAATTGCTTGTAATCATCAAGCAAATGGACCTTATAATTAGATCTCAATTTATCAAAGTAATTGTAGAATGGCTCATTGGTGGCAATATACAAATTTCTCCAAGGCTGAATCATCCCTTTAAGCTTTTCAAGAAGAGCGTCAGGTGATGTGTCAGAATCTAAATGAGGCCATAGCTCCTTATTTTGTGCTTTCTCCCCTCTCACGACATGGACCGCATCAAAATCCCAGTCCATTCGTCCACTAATCTCTGAAACAATATTCATTAATCTCTTCGATTTCCACAAAGCATGCCATGGCCTTTGTATGTACTTTGCAGCCTGACCTTCACAAACTCTATACCAGTAATTCTCCGGCTCTGGGGCATCAAACTGCCTCCATATGATTGTGCTTTTATCCTTCTTTAGCTGCAATGGTGTCATCTTATGGCTCACAACCTTCCTAACCGGCAATTTCCTTTTATGGCTCTTATTCCATTTTTTCCAGTCTCTCAAAAATTCACCCTCCTCCACAACGGATGCCACCTCCTTTAGATGCTCAAAATCAAAGTAGTATCTAAAATCCTTTCCTTCCTCATCTTTGTTACTGGGGTTATAAGTTGCAGCCAAGCACGTACTCAGGTCCATCACAAATGTTCTATTCAAATACATTGCCTCACCCAAGCCACACAAGAAGCTCCAAAGATAATGATTCATTCCCTTGCAGTAATCCCCTCCACGTGAATAATACAAGTATTTCCCCTTCCTAAAATTCATCTCTGATCCCAAACTCGGGATTGTGTCATTGATCTCATCATCACGGATCTGAGGGACAGCTTTAGGATTTCCACTAGCCCTTGTTGTATTGATTCTGCTCCTGGGGCGCCTGGCATTTATGCCCGAATGCCAACCACCAGGATGCACAACCTTATATGTACAATTCTCTCCAATACCCAGCCTAAACCTCCTAAAATCTCTATACTTTCGCCATGACTTCTCCTTCTTGTTCCGAAACCTCCATGCGACATCACACTCGTCAGGCTTCGACCCATTAACCGGAATCTGATACTCCAAGAACACAATGGACTTGAAGGCCTTGAGATTAAACTTCTCCACCGCAATCAAAACACGAGGATCGGAACAATTCACAAAACCCAACTCCTCGCAGTTTGATTGCGGAGGGGTGGAATTCGTGATTTGCTCCTCGATCTTCTCAATCGCCGCCTCCGTGATTGTAGTTGCCACGGCATTGGGCGAAGCCGCAGGGGGAAGGAGGAATGGAAAATCTTCGCCGGTTTTGATGATGGAATTGTCAATTTGGAAGGTGGCGTTTTCGGCTTCAGTGAAGAGCTTAGTAAGAGCTGGAGCGGACTCCAGCCATGGATCTGGGGGTTGGTAGGTGATGGCAATGACGGTAAATATAAGCACTGAGAAAACGAAGACAGAGAAGCATAGATTGCTAATGAGTTTGATGAGGTTTTGCCCAATGGGCTCAGTGGCAGGATTTGATTCTTTCATGGGTTTCTTGGGAAACCCAGAATTTGAGGCTAGTCAGACGTTAGAAGTGACAGAGAAAACGGGGAATTATTGCAGAAAGAGAAGATGCAAGAAAATAGGAGAGAGAGCGTAAGAGAAGGGCTTACAGAGGCCGTGGGTCTGGCTGTGAAGACAACCTGTGACGTTGATGGCCGATCTACTCAAGTCTCACGACTTAACTTGCTTTTCCCTCTGTGACTTCATTTTACTGTCTTCACTCTCACGACTTAACGTTTCTTTCTTCTATTTCCCCGTTACGTCTTGCTTACTTGACGAGTCACCTCATTTTCACAATTTTTTCTTTTTTCGATCAACCCTTTAAAAATTCATGGGCATTTTGTAGGAAAAAAAAATTATTTTAGAATTTTTATATTTAGGCTCACATTAATTATTTTATTATTTTTTTGATATTTGAGTTGAATATAATTTATAAAGATTTATCATAGGCCCAATTATTATTTAAACGATCATAAAGTTAATAAATCTTAATACATATTAATTAAAGGTTGTGTGTCTAAATAAAAAGTATGAGTTAATTGTTTTACTAAAACTTATAATGTGAGAGTTCAGTAAAACAATATTAAATAAAGTTAGATTCTCTCTTTAATTTTAATTTAAAATATCTAATTTTATTAAAAATCGTTCATCTCTACCTAGAGTAATAGAGCAAAAAATCCAATTTTTAAACTATTATGATGATGATCACATGTATATTTCTCATTCAAACCTTTAATAGCTAGTGTTTTAATTTTCATACAAGATGCACGATAAGACAACAAATTGGGTATTCTTTTCTATTATTTTAGACTGAGATGAGCCACTTCAATTACACTAGACATTCTAAATTGGGAATAGAAAGAGAATCTAATTCTATTTAATATTATTTCACTAAGACATCTTGCTTTAATAAAACAATTAACCTACACTTTTAATCCGTTTACTAAACATTTAATTAATGTATGTTATGACCCATTAATTTTATGATCACTTAAATAACAATTAAACTTATAATAAATCTTAATAGATGATAGTCAACTCAAATTTTACAAAATAATAAAACAATTAACGTGAGCCCACATGTAAAAATTTTAAAATAATTTTTTTTTAATATTCTCTCATTTGGGCCACATTAATTTGATTTAAAGAAAATCCATTTTATTTTATAAAACAACTCTTAGATTAACAAAACTATGTTGCATACTTTATTTTAAAAACAATGGTCTTAAGATAGTATAACATAGGCAATTTGGTCCAACATAACCATCAATAAAAGATAGTGGCAATCATCATTCCCTTTAATGACATAAAACTAGTCCATACTTATACATATTAACAATTACATTAACATAAATCATAAGTTTAGAAGTGTGGTAAGAAATAGCTCTCAAAGTGATCAATAATACACTATTTCTTATCAATTCTTTATATGATTTCTTAATATCTATATGCTGAACTGCGATGAGAAATAAAGATTTCTCAATATCCATATGATAAATTGTATGACTTATAACAAATTTATATGTCTCAAATACTTTATCTCAATAGTACAGTATAGTACTACAAGAGATATATCATAACAAATACAACGATCATTTTTAAAATTAACAGCATGGCTTAAGATACATGTTGCATTCAATCTTGGTACAAATAAAATATTAGAATGATGATCATCAAATAAAGTATAACATACCAAATATGTGAAAGTTCATATCATATGAAATTCATTGATGTGAGCAAAAAGACATCCATGAAGTCATGAAATAAAACAAATTAGCAAAATACATAAATTCCTACTAACTTAAAAAATCAAAAGACCCTGAAGATACCTATATTATTAACATGTTTATTAAACTATATGAGCCTTAATCTTTTAGTTGGAGGATTATCTAACATTGACTTGGTGTTTATAAATTCTATGGCAAGTCTCGTTTTTTAACTAAATCCTTGACTATAAGGTATTTCCATATGCTTAGATCCATTATCAATCTTATTATTCTTAGGATAGAACATTGCTCATTGTTATCACAATAGATAACTAGTGGTTTAATGATTGAGTCAACAACATAAAACTCCGATATGAAATTCGTAAGCCAAATAGCTTATAAAGCTATTCCATAAGATGTAACAAACTTAGCATACATCATCGAAAATGCAATCAAAGTCTGTTTCACACTTTTCCAAAAAATTACCTCACCAGCAAATATGAAAATATAACCAAAAGTGAATTTTAGATCATCTAGACAACTAACAAAATCAGAATATAAGTATTCCTTTAATTCAAAGTTGTCAACCCTTTTATAGATAAGCATGAAATCTTTCGTTTTCTATAGGTATTTTATAACTTTCTTGGTTGCAATCCAAGGTTAAAATCCAAGGTTTGAAAGATATCAATTAAGAACATTCACAGCAAATGTAATGTTAGGTTGAGTACAAATTTAAGCATACATCAAACTAGTAATTGTACTAACATAAAGAGTATTCTTCATAGTTTCCCTTTCAAGCTCATTCCTTGGGCACTGACTTTTACTAAGCTTATCACCTTTAACAATAGGTACATCCCTAAGCTTGCAGTCATGCATATTAAATTGTTTTAATACACCATCTATATAAGCTTTTTAAGATAGTCCTAAAACATAGGGTGATCTGTCATGATGTATCTCAATACTTAGAACATATGAGACTTCCCCAAGGTCTTTCATGTCAAAGGCACTAGATAAGAAAACTTTTGTTTCATGAAGCAGATAAAATCACTACTTGCAAAAAGAATATTATCAATATAAAGTACAAAGAAAATAAATCTGTTCTCATTGGTCTTCATATAAATACATTAATCAAATTATTCTCAACGAATCCAAATGAGGTTACCACCTTATCAAATTTCAAATACCATTAGCAAGAGGCTTGTTTAAGGCCATAGATTGACTTTGTTAATTTACACACTATATGCTCATTCCCATTTTCTTTAAAACCTGTTGGCTCTGTCATGTAGATTTCTTTATTAAGGTCTCCATTTAGAAAAGTTGTTTTATATTTATATGATGAAACTCTAGATCATAATGAGCCACTAATATCATGATAATTCTAAATGAATCTTTATGGAGACTGGTGAGAATGTTTTTATGAAATCAATGCCTTCTCTTCGTGCAAAACCTTTAACTATTAACCTAACCTTGAACCTTTCAACTTGATTTTTAGAATCTTTTTTGGTCTTGAATACCCATTTATAACCGATTGGTTTGTAACTAGTAGGCAATTCAATAAGCTCCCAAACTCCATCTTTTTGACATAGAAGTCATCTCATCAGTCATTGCATTCCACTTATCTGATTGAGGACTATTAATGGCTTCAGTGTAAGTTAAAGGATCCACAGTTTCATCGATATCACAATTTGCTTCTTCTAAGTATACATAATAATTAATTAAGATTACTGATCTTCTTTCTCTCTAAGACCTCTTTAGAGAAATTTCTAAAATTAGTTGAATTGTTTCAAGAACTGTGTCATCTATTTAAAGAACCTCACCTACAATGAGTACTTCTGTTTAGACAAGTAAATCTATAGCCTCTTCCCTTACATTCATTAGTATGACTATTGCATCTATAAGTTGCAAAGGAATTGAAACTGTATTATGTTATTCATTTATTTTGGGAACCTGAGAGCAACTTTTGTTTAGCAATATCAAGCTCTAAGAATTTTGCAGTCAGTGATTCAATAATTCTAGTATCCCTTGTAAGGTAATAGAATCCATATCTTTTTGAGTGATCTGGATAACCAATAAAGAAATAGTGGGAAGTTTGAGAATCTATTTTCTTTAAGGAAGGATTATAAATTTTCACTCAACAAGATACCCCTAAACAAAAAAGTGATTGAGACTAGCTTTCTACAAGTCTATAATTGAAAAGTGTTTTAGCAACAAATTTACTAGGAACTCAATTTAAAATATAATTGGCGTTTTTTATTGCTTTTTCCATAAAAAATTAAGTAAATTAGACTTACTCATCATACTCCTTACCATATCTATAAGTATGCAGTTTCGACTTTTCACCACACTATTTTGTTTAAGAATACCAGGCACAGTGTACTAGACAACAATCCTAAAATCTTATAAATATTTAGCAAAAGGCTCTTTTTGTTGTCTCCTTTCATCATATTTTTCATAATATTCATTACCATGATTAGACCTAACTATCTTGATAACACTTTTCAATTGTTTCTCAACCTCAATTTGATAAATTCTAAACATATCAAGGGCTTCAAATTTTTTCTTTAATAAGAAAGACATGGCCATAATAGGAAAAATCATCAATAAAGGTTATAAAATAATTTTTGCCACATATAGTTAAAGAACAAGGTCCACTAATATTTGTATATATTATTTCTAAGAAGCTCTCATTATGAGTTGCACCATTTTTCTTAGTTTTCGTTAATTTTCCCTTAATATAATCAATGTGAGAAAAGTATGTCATCTCTGATTAATCTTTCAATTCTTTCCTTTGAAATTTGACCCAGTTGTTTGTGCCATAATAATAGAGATTTCTCCTTAATTAAAGATTGTTTAACCATGAAGTTCTCAATATTAAAAGATCAATTATTAGTTTTAAAATTCAAATGCACTTGATATAATCCATCAGATAAGATGCATGTGCCAATCACATTAGAATTATAAGAAATTTCAATTCCCTTATTTTCAAAATTGAAAAAATATCAGTTTTATCAAGTAAAAAAAGAAAAACTATATTTCTTTTAAATAAAGGATTACAAAAAAATGTTTTCTAAACAAAGCTAATAACTAGATTCTAAAGACAAAAAAAATAGTTCCTGTATATTCAACTTCAATATCAGCACCATTCCTAACTTTAGCATGGACTTATTCTCGCTTGACTTCCTACCATTTCTAAACCCTTGTAAGGTAAAAGTGACATGAATAGAAATACAACTGATAAGCCACCAAGGATCCAAAGGGACATTAATAATGTTTAATTTAAAACAAATATAAGCTAATAACTCATCTTGGTATTTGCCCTTCTTTACTAGCTAATCTTTATATTTAAGGTAATCAACCTTTTTATGACCTTTCTTCTTACAGAAATAACAACTCATATCCTTCATTTTATCTTTATCACCTGCAACCTAATGCTTACCATGCCTTTTGAAGTCCTAATCCTTTTTAGAGGCATGTATCTTCTTAAATTTTCTTTTTTCCTTATGGAAATTTGATTTGTTATGGGAAACTAAGTAAGCTTTCTCATTCTTTTCCCTCTTTAACTTTTCTTCCTCAACCACACATTTAAAAATCAAGTCATTTATATCCCAAGCCTGGTCTTATGTGTTATAAATAATTTTAATCTGACTAAATTCTTGTGGAAGTTAATTAAGTGCGTGGTAAATGACAAAACTATCCGGAATCAAAATATCATATGCTTTGAGTTTAGTTTGAGCATGCATCATCCTCACAACGTATTTCCTGACTCCCTTAATGTTCTCATATCTCATATTTGTCAACTCACTTATAAGTTATCTAGCCTTAGCCTTATCAGACACATGATACATTTTTCCCACAATATTAAAAAACTTCTTAGCATTTATGGTCTCTAATAAATCACTCATGAGATGTTTAGCAATTGATCTATTTATAAGTATAAAACTAAGCCAATTGGATCTCTTCCACTTAACATAGTACTTATTTTGTTCAACAGTGCTATTCTCAGTGTGTTTCAGTGATTTACTCTCACGTAGTGTCAGATCTATATCTACTATTCCCAGAGCAAATTCAACGTCTTATTTTCATCTTTTAAAGTTAGAACTAGTTAAGACCTCAATGATGGCATTATTGTTGTTTATTGTAAAGGAGACTATTCATAAAATGCAACATGGGCAATAAAGCAAGTAATTTCAAAATATAGCTTAAGTTGAACAAGCTATCTTTAAAGAGTATCAGTTGCATCATCATGAACTTTCTTTTGGGTAGAAAATATAACATGCATTTAGCCTCTAGAATGAAACTTATATGAAAGAAAATACATAATATTGCTGGTTTTATTCCTAATGGACAGATAAGTCTCTCAAACTATGTACCTCAATCCAACGAGGGGATATATAGTCTCGCAAAATCTATCCTATCAGATTAAACAAAAGAGGATGACTTACTTAGCTAAAGAGCAAATGATGCAGAGAATCACGCGGGACACGAAGATCACGGTTGGACTTCCGATTAGTCCACAGTAGAAGCACCAGAAGAAAGTTGTGTAGAGACTTTCATTAGAGAAGCACCAGAGGTTTCATAATAATAGAGGGAGTTACACACATAATTTGAAATCATGGGAAATTACTCCCTTGCCCTTCAATAACCTCCACTAACCTCCACCATCAAGGGTGGATAAGTCATTTCCCAACATCTCTCACTCACACTTGATGGTTTAACTATAATATTTCTTCCTTTCTTCTTGTTTTCATACTTAATGCTCTACTGTGATCGCGTGGGCACGACGTCTTCATGTGGGTGTTCTTGTACTAGAAATCCATTTTACAAGACCAGTATAGATCGACCCTTCATCTTGTTTTTATCACATATTTATATTGTGCCTCAGATGCCTTATATTTACCCATATACACTTTATTCCTTTGTCAGATCTAATTCCTATCGAGTTTTCTTTTAAATTTAAATTGTCTTTCTTCTTATGTATAGTGTTCACACTTATAATGTTAATAAAATAACTTTAAAATAGACATGTCTCAAACACTAACATAGGCGTGTATATTTTGGTAATCTTTTTTTCACCCATGTATCATTTTGATTTGAAACAGCTGCTTTCTTAGCATAATACCTTTAGGCCGAATTATCATGACATTAGAATGTACGCTAAAATAGCAATCTTTAAATCATTTCTCTATGATATTGTCAAAGTTATAAGGGCACTATTGAAAGATTTTTATCCTTTCTGGGACTCACACAGCAATGAAGTAGGGATCTTTCACTTGCTTCCCATTTGCGGATTTAAGACACATGTGGTATGAATCATATGTTATGGTGTTTCTCTTTTTTTATAAGAGCGTATGTCGATTTTATTTGTTATAACACCGTACAAACATTAGTTCAGATACACACAGTACCTAACATGAATCCTTCTACTCACCTCACATCTCTTGATGTCAAATATTGAAGAATTTTGGTCTGGCCACAGGTATTATAGATGGTGGGAATCCATAATTCGATCCTTTTTATTGGTAATTGTTTGGATCTCATCTCGACCTTATGTTGAGGTGACATACAATTTGTATTTCTTCTCTACCATATCAGCATTCTTGCTACTTTACTGGTGAATACAAATATCTCATCTTTACCCACTCCACTTAAGTGTCAAAAGCGGTTACTCATGTAAAAAAGTCAACCTTATTTACCTGTATGACATACTTGACATTATATACTTACACATACTTATTTTTAATAAAATAAATACACTTTATTTATATATGAACAATCATTACATTATATCCTACGCAAACTAAGTGATTTCACATGTTCAACATATACATCTCTAGGTATTGACTTGGTTAGGGGATCTGCTATCATTTTATGTGTAAGTATATATTGTACATTGACACTGTTTTGTGCTATTGCCTTTCTTATAAAATTATACTTTGTGTCAATGTGCTTAGTTTTTCCATGGTATTTAGGGTCCTTTGTGTAGGCTATGGTTGTTTGATTGTCACGGTTCATCACAATAGAGTTTAATTTTTTACCTCTGAACCCTAAATATTCTAAAAATCTCTTTAGCCATATAGCCTCTTGTACAGCTGCAAAGCATGCCACAAACTCAGCTTCCATTGTTGATAAAGCAATGCAGGTCTGCTTCTTACTACACTAGGATATGGCTCCATTATTTAATAAAAAAACATATCCTGATGTTGATTTTCTCTCATCCACGTCTCCACCCTAATCTGCATCGGAGTATCCTACTAAGCACAAGTCTTTCCCTTGATAACACAATGAATAATCAACTGTGCCCTTTAAATATCTCAAGATCCTCTTCATAGTTTTTCAATGTTTTTGTCCGGGGTTTGACTGGTAATGACTTACTAGTCCGATTGCATAACAAATATCCGGTCTTGTGCACATCATAACATACATTAAGCTTCCAATGGCACTTGAATAAGGAACTCTTTCCATCAATTTATTTTCAGATTCAATTTGAGGCGCATTTCTCGGCTTAAGTTATCACATTTTGAAATAGGGGTCTCCATGGATTTACAGTCTTTCATATTGAACCGCTCAAGAATTTTCTTAATGTAATTCTCTTGTGAAAGAAAAATTAATTTCTTTGAGCGATCTCTTTGGATTTTAACTCCAAGTATATATTCTGCTTCACCCATGTCTTTCATCTCAAAATTTGATGAAAGTCATTCTTTTGTAGTCAAAATTGACTTTGGATTATTTCTAGCTAACAGTATATCATCTATGTAAAGAGATAATATTACTACATTTCCTTCAAAGTGCTTGATGTAAACACAATGGTCTTCTTCTATCATTTTGAAGTCATATGAGGTTATCGCTCGATGAAACCTCAAATACCATTATTTGGATGATTGTTTAAGTTCATAAATGGACCTCTGAAGTTTGCAAACCTTCCTTTCTTTTCCTTTTTCTATGAAACCTAATGGCTGTTCCATATAGATTTCCTCGTCCAGCTCACCATTCAGAAATACAGTTTTTACATCCATTTGATGTAATTCCAGGTATAAACCTACCACTATTGCCAGAATTAATCTAATGGAATTAAAACGCACAACAGGTGAGAAAGTTTCTTCATAATCTATTCCCTCTTGTTATGTGTACTCCTTTGCCACTAACCTAGCCTTATATCTTTCAATTGTACCATTTGATTTTCTTTTGATTTTGAGAATTTATTTATTCCCAATAGCCTTATGGCCAGATGGCAGATATACTAAATCCCAAACATGATTGGTCCTCATTGAATTCATTTCTTCTTCCATTGCTTTCTTCCATTTATCCTTAGCAGGGCATGAAAGAACTTCTTTTATTGAATTTGGCTCTTCATAATCTTGTAGAGTAACTATTAGTGCTGCCCCTTCTATTGGAAATCTTCTTTTAGGCACACTTTCCCTGTTACTCTTCCGTAGTGGGGTTTCTGGTATGTCTTCTTCTTCTTCAGGACCTTCAATTGGTCTGCTGAAGCTCCCACTCAGACTAGCTGATTGAGGTATGTCTACTTGTTCCTTGTCAGTTTGATCTTATGTCTCATAAAGATATACAGTGCGACCAACCTCACCCTTACTAGGAAATTCGCTTTCTATAAATGTGGTATTTCTAGATTATATTTCAGTCGCGATTCCTTCTTCATTCTCTTCAATGAAAACATACCCTTTTGATTGTTCTGAATATCTTATAAGGATACATTTCTTCCCTCTTGGACTTAATTTTCCATATTTATGGGACGGATCATGGATATACGCTGCCAACCCCCATAGTCTTAATATACTTAAATCTGGCTTGCGATTTGTCCATAATTCATAAGGTGTGGAAGTGACTAATTTCGAGGGTACATGATTAAGTATGAAGGTTGCAGTTAATAAGGCATCTCCCCAATATGAAATTAGAAGATTGTCCTGAGCCATCATTGACCTAACCATGTCTAACAATGTTATATTTCTTCTCTCAGCTACTCCATTTTGTTGTGGAGTGCTAGTGATTGTTATTTGCCTAACTATTCCCTTTGCTTCACAGAGCTCTTAAATTGTTTAGATAAATACTCTCTTCCACGATCAGTTCTTAATGCTTTAATTTTCTTATCTATTTGATTTTTGACCATATTCATATGTCTTTTGAAGCATTCTCATGCCTCTGATTTTTGTGAAATCAAATAGACATAACCGAGACAAGAGTAATTATCAATGAAGGTAATAAAATACCATGCTCTATGTCTAGCCCTCACACTCATTGGACCACAAATATCAGAATAAATTAATTACAATGGAGTTTTTGTTCTAGTTCCTATTCCAAATGATTTTCTAGTTGCCTTGCCAGCTAAGCAATGCTCACATAAAGATATTTCCATTTTCGAAACTAATCTTAGCAACCCCTCTTTTGCTAGTTTAATCATTCTATTTTGATTAATATGCCTTAATCTAACATGCCAAGTATCCATATCAATATTAGAATTGGAAGTGGATGTAGCAAAACAATCAGAAACAAACACATGGCTATCATAAGTACCACCACAAATAGTGTTTAGTACAACAAATCCATTAGAAACATAACCAGAACCATACAACATAGTGCCTTTAGTAAGGTCCGCAACATAGTCATGAAAATACACAGAAAAATCAAAAGACATAAGACAAGTAACTGAAATCAGACTCTGTCGGATGTCAAGCGTGTAGAGTACATCATGAATTAATAAAGTCTTTCCTCCACGCAACACTAATTTGCAGGTTCCAATGCCTTTAACCTCAATCTTCACATTGTTGCCTACAAATAGTCACCTACTATAACGTGGCACCCGATGGTATTCCACGAAGGATCCTCGATCCTTACTCACGTGGTCTGTGGCGCCTGAATCAATTATCTAAGAAGAAGAATGACATTCTGTTAGAAAAACATTACTGGATACATAAGAATAATGCACACTATAAGGTTTTAATATTACCTTATCTTACTCAGCACAGTCCTGAGCAAAATGACCTATCTTTTGACAGGCATAACATTTGATCTTGAAAAGATCAATCTTCTTTTTGCCTTTCTTTCCCTTCTTCTTGAAAGACTTTTTGTCCTTCTTAAAGTTAGGGCCATTCTTCTTGCCTTTGCCTTTCTTTTAGAATCTCTTGCCCTTCTTGAATTTGGGCTTAGAGTTAGAGGGACTTGCTTCCTCTGCCAAGTATACTTATCCGGCTAACTTGTAAGCCTCAAGACGATTAGCTTCAAGTTCCAGGTGTTTCGCCATATCATCATACTTGGTGATGTTCTCATTGTGAGTCAAGTTCACCTTCATGTATTCCCAACTATAAGGAAGCGTCTTATCACTGCTTGCACCTATTGCTCATCAGACAGCTCATGCCCAGCAGATTTCAGCTCTCTTATCATATTTGACATCTCACGGAGGTGTTGCTTCATAGATGTGTTTGAACGCAACTTGCAGGTGTCAAATTTGATAGTCAGCCTTCTCAGTCTAGTGGCAAAAGTGCCTCCAAACTTATCCTTCAGAGTTGTCCACATGTCTCGAGCAGTGTCATATTTCTCATATGCACACATGAGATCATCTGCCATTGCACTCAGTAAAGTGATTCATGCAATGCTATTTTTTTTCAGGCTTTATAAACCTCTTGATCTCTCCTATGCTGAGCAGCATTTCCTGACTCAGGTTCCTCCATAGCATTTGTTAATGGTTTTAGGCATCTTGTTCCTCCAAAATATAGGAAACTTTGAAATGCCAGACATCCCAGTTATCCCCATTCAGTTTTTTCCCTTTGTTTAGCTTAGTTATGATATTCTTACTTGCCATTCTGAGATCAGAGATAAATGAATCCCACATTTAATCTAACTCTGATTCATCAGATTAAGCACAGAATTATTAATCGTGTATACAATGTCATGTATTTGTATTGTTCTTAATTAAAATAATAATGATGCTTTTAAGTTTATGATCAGGAGTTTACGTTTGTCATACTCCCATCACATAAATCTCAATAATATCATTACTTTCTATCAAGAATTTCATACAAATACTTTAAATTATACTCATATCTATAACTCTTAGAAAAATATTTTCTAAGAGTTCCCACTCAAATAAAGCATGTAATTAAGATATAAATTAATCAATATTAAAAAAAAGCTTCATTACATATAGGCAAATAATATACATGGTCTATGTACAATAACATAAACACATAACTGCAAATTAATGTTTAATAAAAATAACAACAAAACATCATATGCCAAAACAATAACTAAAGAGCTCCTTCTTAAGTGTAGACTTCGGTGTTTTGACAGCTCTTTGAACAACGTCAATCCAGGTGATGTCTTTATACTTCTTATTTCATGCATTTAGTTCTTCTCTTAACCTTATTATGATATTTACAACTACTTTAGCTCCTTTTATGTCATTCATGTATTGTGAATACTTTCCTAAAGTTGGATAAAGATCCTTTAGATGTTTTATCCTATGTGCATCTCTTATGGCTATGTCTCGAGCAACAGACTCAGTAAATGGTTGATCTACTTCTTGATCTTCCATCTGAGGTTTATCTAGATCTGTACCATTATCTTTCGGTCTATATGGATCCAAAAATTCCTCTGGAAGTCCCTCTAGAATTTCTTCCTCCTCTTGAGGATCCTCTTCAAAATCATCACTGAGAGGTTCATATGTTGGAAGAGGGTCTTCCATATACTCATAGCTAAGAGGTTCATACTCTTTTATTTCAGTGCTTTTTGAAGTCCCTTGCCTCATTTTTTTTACCTACAAGAAAAAAAATATATTATTATATTAATTTTTAGAATTTTATTTTTAAATAAAAAACTTAATGCACTTAAAACCTCAAGAATAGATCTAAAGCTATACCAAAAAAATAGGCAAATATCTTACCAAATTAAAGATCTCAAATTTAGGGATTTTTAGAAACTAATCGTACTCCAAACGCACTTAAAATGGAGCCTCCGAGAAACATATAGATAAAAAAAAATCCCAAAAAAAATTTCCACCCTCAAAGGTGGCGCATGTGCTTAAAAAAAGTGAATCTGGACTCATGTGCCAATTCACAAAAATCTATACTCTATTCTCTTTTTATTGATATATTTAGGGGTGCACATGGGCCAGGTATAATTTAGGCCCGTTGCCCGGCCTGGTTTGATGTCGGGCTACTTATTTAGCCCATAGCCCGGCCCAACCCGTCAAAAGCCCGGTTACAAACCGGGTCTAACGGGCCAAAACGGGTTATGGGTTGAGCCGGGTGCACAGGATAACAAGATATATCCAGCTTATACCAGACTTAAGTATCTAAAGTACTATACAGAGTATCTTAAATATTGGAATATGTGAGATAACAATATAATAAACAGATCCTTAGCATATCAAAGATACGTAAATTAAACTAATAAAAACTAAACAAGTATACTAATCAAGAATAAGTTTCACAGAAAGTTACATTATTAAGAATTTGAAATTTCAAAAGAAACTTCACCAGCAATCAAGAACCATATTCTAATATTAAGTGTAACTGTGAAGACCATGGGCCAAAAAAGCTTCACTTTGCTTAAACATCCTAGGATACCTAGAAAGCGACTTGCAGCATATATAAAACATATAAGGTAGATTTAACTCTGAAGTATATTGAAGAAAAGCTTGTTTTCTTAAAGCATTGAATAATAACCATAAAATAAAAATTCAGATTCCGTAAAAAAATGCATGTTAGGACAAAATTTATTGGTACATGGCGACACGAAAAGTTAGACCAAATGAAAAAGATTAAATATCTTAACTAGTGCTTTCATTAAAAAAAATGCATCTCTTAAATTAATCAATTTCTAGCCGGTGTAGGTGCAGAGGTTTTCAAAACCCATGTACTCCTTCTTTTCAATCTTCTCGATCATATTTACTATGCCCACACCACCTGTAACCAAATTCAAGGAGAAAGAATTGTGTGAAAAAGCAAACTATAAAAGTGATATGAATGAATCTGATAATGTAAAAACAATATATTAATACATGAAACGACACTTGCCTAGTGATATTGCACTGACAAAAACAGTGAAGGCCAGAATGAAAATGATCAAAGAAGCTCTGCCTAATATGGACTAGCATGAATGCCTTAAGCAATTGAGAATATACATTGGCACTCATCTCCTGAAATAACATAGAAACTAAGCTGGAAATGTGTTCAAACAAGAAAGCATAATGCAACAATAGATTTGAAACAGAAACTAAGTGCTTTTGATAGTTTGATTGAGAAATTGTCTTACTTTAGGTAGACAGGAGCCTAGTTCTCCAAGTACCCAGTTTGCACTTGCAACCATGTATGGTAGGCACACAGCTGGTATACAATGGTAGAATCCGTGTTTGAACAAGAGTTATCACAAAATGAGGTTCTTGCTCCCTAAAAAAATGTATAAACAAAAGCAGAAATTCAATTTTCTATAGTAAATACAAATCCAAAAGCTGACAGCTAGTTGAAAGAATGCTAAGATGTCCTTACATCTTGTAAGCCACCATATGCCATCAGAACACCAAAGTAACTGCCATGGTTGATGTCATACCAAGAATAAGATTTGATAAAAATATACAAAAATAATAAATATATATTTATAAAAGCGTTAAATATAAAAAATGATTATCTATCTTAAGCAAGATGCTGCTTATAGCATAGTAGTGATTGTGCAGGCAGGAGCCAAAGATGACAGAAGAAAATAAAAAAGGAATTAAGCTAAGGATACAAGCAAATAATAATTAACATTCCACCCATAAAATCATCTCACGAACAACATACTACACATCAATGTCCCTCACTACCATGGGGGAGTAAAACAAAAGAAGAAGAAAAAAAGTATGAAGAGCACAATCAACACAATAAATATGAGGCATCAAATGACCATAAACTCATCTTAACAATAATCTCAATTGATTAAGTTTAGCGAAATATTACCCTATCTGAAACTGATTTAAGGAATTACAATAAAAATTGAAAAGAGTACTTGTAAAGATATATGAGCAATTGATCATACAAAACAATTTCAATCATTTAATATAAGCATATATATATAAAGCATTCACAAAAACTCACTCAGTCAAGATATTATTTTGAGACCAATTGATATCAGAAGGAATGGGAAATTTAGACAAAAATGGAAGCACCAGTAATTCCCCCATAGAGCGGAGCTGATTGCTTCTCTTGTTCTTTTCACCTTTTTTATGCTTCATTGTAGCTGATAAACAGTCACTAGAAGCAGCTAATGGAGGTCCCTGTATGAATCACTGACCATCAAGAAATTGTGTAAACAAAAACATCAATGTCCCAGGTGTTACAAATTTGCAAATATAGGATTTAAATCCCAATCATTACCTACATTAGTGCATAATCCAGATTAATAAAAAAAATATTCAAAAGAAAAAGGAATAAGTTCCAGGTGTTGCAAATTTGAAAGATTACCTAAAGCAGCAAGCTCAGTTGAGCTTCCTAATCCAACCACAGATCTGACACTTGTAAACTTACCTCTTTTGAGAAGTTCACGGGAGAAATTCTCTTGGTTTGCAAAACTTACAGCAATTCTAATTTATACATTTGTCCTAATAACATGTTGGCAATTTTTTTCACATTCCAGTTTTGTGCTCCGAGGAACCTTAGTATTGATTCAGCCGAAAACAGAGCTAGGAACTTATCAGTAATTGGACCAATGATCTTTTTGATTTCACCAAGCTGAGAAAAAAAAGAGGGGAAAAAATCATTTTGCCTACAACAAATTATCCCCCTAAAATGTTATATCTACCTTCGCAGAACCTCTTAGATGAAAGGAGTTTTCCTGCTCACCCAAATTCAAGAAAGATGTCCAATTACCTCATTGTGGTCAATATTGTATTTTGGCAGGTGGGAGATTTAAAAAGAATGAATTAATTTCTTGACAAACATAAGGATAAACACAAACTTTTGGATCAAAACATCATAAGCACAATAATTATATCTGTTAAGATTCAAATTTGTCACTTCATGTTCTCAAAATAAGCCAAATATTGTCAAGTGCTACCTTGGCTTGCTACTCTTCAGGAGACAACGCTTTTTCTGTTGCACTTCATGTTCTCATACTTACTTTGAAGATCAAACCTTAAATAAGTTAACATCAAAGAAGTGAAAGAACAGCAAGCCCATTTGAAATTCATACAACAGACTGACAGAGAACAAATAACAAGATTTTAATGATGAAATTCCAATAATAAGAACAAGCACAGGATTTATCACCAGAATTTATACTCAAAGTTAAGCTAAAAAACCGGGCCAGATCATGCTAAAAGCATAAGAGAAATAGAGATAAAAGCAAGCTTTATCACTAGAATTTATACCTAAAACTAAGCTCAAATTTGTGGCTAATTCATGCTAATACCAGCCAATAAAGAATTTGTATCTAAAGTGCACGAACAACCAACAACTAAAAGCTAAGTCATGTTAAAAATACCATTGAGATAGCAAGCTAAACCAGCACTTTAACAAAGCAATAAGAAACTAAAATTAAGCTTGGTCAGGAACTAAAACCCACAATTAGGCATCAGACTAACTTCCACAGTCAATAAGTATTTGTAACAATATAAATTTAATATCACATGTTTTCCAAAATCAAGAGAAATCTCAACCCATGCTTACCCAAAGAAACGAATTTTAATCAGTACCATTTGTCAAAAGGCTTATAACACACAGAAAGACTTCCCAGACTACCAATTTCAGGATTCTCCCAAAACTTCGTGACCACAGAATGGGAGCACCATGTTATTTCTTAACTAGAACCTGAGAAGCATAATCCAATCATTTAATTCGAGGCATGAAGACAAAGTTATGATTTGAATTTATATAGATCAATTTCCAAACATTAAACATCAAAGAAATCCAATTCTTAGCCCCCAAGAGAATGAATTTAGCATTAAGAATTTTAAATTCAAATAAACACATTAAACAAAGATGTTAACTGGACTAAGTAATGCATAAATGTATGTCACTACTCTATCCTTTTGCAGAAGCAAGTTCTTACCAAAGGAGATGAATTAAAGCTCGAATTTAGGTGCAGCAAAAACAAACATAATTAATCTTTTATTTCACAATCAGTGATAAAACATCGCAAAACATATAAATCACATACCCTATCAGTAAGGCTAATCCACTCAAATTCCAAAATCAAATCATGTTGTAAGCTAAAAGTTGAGATCAATACCTGTCTAAGCTATATTCTTGAAATTTGGCCTACTTCAATAACAAAGCCAAAAAAACTAAATTAAAACCATCAAACAATATCAAATTGACAATACATATGTTTTAGCCTTTAAGTGATGTTTATGATAGAAATATATGTTAAATACAAAAAGAAAGCCAAAATATATGTTCAGAATACAAATACATGCTAACTAAAAAGTAAAAGCACATCAGCTGATATTCACAACATCGACTTCAGAGATAGCAAAAGCTCCTGAGACATCTGTAAAAATTAAATAATGTATTAAAATTAGAAGTAAAAAGCAAATTGAAAGTATGAACTTTATCAAAGTATAAAACTTACCAGTGGCAATAATACTCTCAAACTCCTCATATTGATCAAACTCACGCTCATTAAATCTGAACATTGTAGGAGATAGCCAATTTTGGGTGCAAATGAGTGCTTCAACCATTTTTGGTGATAACGAGCTCCTAAAAGAATCAAGCACACGACCACTAGTGCTAAAAGCAGATTCAGAAGCCACAGTTGACACTGGCACAACTAACACATCACGTGCTATCAAAGAAAGCACTTTATACTTTGTTGCATTTTCTTTCCACCATGATAAGATATCAAAAGAAGGATCATCTTCAACTAATTCAGCTACAAGATACTTTTCCAACTTCGTGGTCTGATCTAAGCTAACTTTCATTTTCTTAGACATGTTCCATTTGTTCTTTATCCTACCAGAAGCAAAAGTGAGCATTTGCACTCCCGCTAGATCCCTTCTACTTAAGTCACCACTTTCTTCAGAGATATCTTACGATTCATTAGCAACTCCCCCAGCATATTCCTCATATAAATGATATAGTGCATCTTTCACCTTTTTCTCCATGGCCTCACAAAGATTAGGGTCAGGATATATCTCTTCAAAGGTAGTATGTACATAGGCAAGTTTATATCTAGAGTCAAATACCACTCCTAGTACCAATAAAGGGTTTATGTTCTCTGGTTTTCCCCAATACTTGTCATATTTACTCTTCATATTCCCAGCCATCTCTCTAATGAGAGGGTCCTCCACAATAGAACTTGATATGAACATATCAAGAATTGAAGAGATGTCATGAAAGCAAGCATTGGAGGTCACATATAATGAACCAGAAAATCTTAACGTAATCTCATAGAAGACCTTCAAAAATTGAACAAATACAGAGGCATTACTCCAATCAGAAGCTGTCGAAGGACCAATCCGATGGACATCTTCCCTAAAGTGCGCATTATACCCCTCGTCTTCATCCTCCATTTTGTCAAATACCCTTTGAAACTTGATGGCTTGTTCCAACATCAAATAAGTTGAATTCCATCTAGTTGTGACATCTAAGCATACAAGACTTTTGGACTCAATTCTTTCCTTTTCAATAAAGCTTTTGAACTTTTGAAGTCTTGCTGGGGAAGACCTTACATATCTAACAACATTACGAATAGCCATAATGGAATTGTGCATATCTTTCAACCCATCATTCACTACCAAATTTAGAATATGTGCACAACACCTCACATGTAAATAATCCCCATTACATACCAATCCATTCCAATTTTTCAATCGCTTTTTCAAATAGGCTACAGCTGTGTCATTAGAACTTGCATTATCTACAGTTAATGTGAACACTTTCTCAATCCCCCAACCCAATAAACACTTCTCAATTGCCTTGCCTATAGTGTCACTCCTATGATTTTCAATTATAGAAAAGTTGAGGATCCGCTTTTGTAATCTCCAATTTTCGTCTATGAAATGAGCTGTGAGACATATATAGTTAAGATTTTGAATTGAAGTCCATGTGTCTGTAGTGAGGCAAACACGCAAACATGATTTTTTTAAAAACTCTTTAAGCTTCTTAGATTCTTCTATATAGAGTTTCAAACAATCCCTAGCAACAGTTATTCTTGAGGGAATTGGGAACCTAGGTTCTAAACGATTGCTATACTTGCGAAATCCATTTCCTTCCACAACCCGAAAAGCCATCTCATCACATATGATAAATTCAGCTAAAGCCCTTCGACATTCATCTAAATTGAAGGTATGAAGGGTCAATGTTCTTGTAGGAGCAACTCCCTCTAAATTATCTCCCCCAGAAACTTGGTTGTATGTTAATATGGTTTGATTTTTTGCTTGTGCCCTATGTGGGTTTTTATTACATGCTTTCAAGTGCATATGTAAGGAATTCGTTCCATGTTTGTTGGGGTGACAAGCATAAGAAGCTTCGCAGTATTTACATACACACCTATGTTCTCCATTAGTTTCGTCTAATGGGAGTTTTCTGAAATGCTCCTAAACACTTAACTTGTTTACAAGGGGCCTTCTCTTTGAACCCATAGTTGTAGAAGCTGTAGCGGCAGTAGAGCCAGCAGTATTAGCATCTGAAGCATTGGATTGTTGGCTAGGAAGAGTGCCAGGTTGGGATTGAGATTGGCCTTGGTTTACTTCAAAAGTTTGGTCTGCCATGGATGCCTTCATAAACACCACATCAAAACTTAGTTATGCCAAATTTTTGAAAAGATTAGCTATGCCAGATTAACATGTAAATATATTATATACAGAATTTAGGTTCTTAGTATTTTAGTTACCAACAAAATTTAGGATGGGTTACATGATACTTGGTTCATAAGTTTGTGTTATCTAAACAGTGTTCTTTGTATGTTTATTATTTAATTCTGAAAATGAAATTCAATCAAACATGATCATGATTCATGAATACTTATATAACCTTGTTGATACAAGATGAGATCCATATCTTAAGGCATATCCTGAGAAACAGCAAGCTCCAAAAAGAAAAAGAAAAAAAAAGGATTCAAGAATTAGAAGCTAACAATATAGTCCTTACTCCTTATGCTACATATGACAAGGCGACCTCTTTGTCAGGAACAAACTCAATTATAGAGCCCTCGACTTGTGATCGATTCTGCAAGTTTGCAACAATACCAGCAAGTTAAAATACAAAATCAACCATGCACAAAATCATCCATCCATTTCTGCTCTTTTCTTTTTCTTGTAAAAGGAGAATAAAGTAGCTTTTGTAGATAAGGCCTTACTTACCCGATGAAGAAGACAAGACCAACCAGAAATTGCAACACAAATTAAAGAAGCAAGCGAAGGTTGTGAGCTTTGAATGGTTGAGGGGAAGCCGACGGCTAACAATGAAGGCTCGTGAATTGTGATGGTGAGACGAGGCAGGCTAAGGAGGAATGAAGCAGAGGAGAGATTAGAAAAGGATGAGATTAGGAACTTGGAAAAGTTTGACATTCAACAGAGAGAGGCAGGAAGCAAGAAGGTAAAATGCAATTGGAAATGGGATTTGGGAATTACCGATTAAATGAAGGGGACGACCCTTTTGGCAAAGCCAACTTCTTGGGTTGCTGGCGGAGAAGAGCAGACGTGGGGACTGGGGACTCAGACTGGGGCGCAGCCGCATAGCGTAACTAAAAGTCTAAGACTCTCAGAGAGCCATTCCATGATCAGCGATAGAGGTCTCAATGAGCCTTCCTTCATGCGCTCTGACTAGTGCCAATCCTCTGGCCTGCTGCCTTCTTTTGGGTGATTCTTCCTTCTTTAGCAGCTTGAAAATGGGTTAGGGTTAAGGCGACACAGAATGGGCAGCCACGATCTACGAATGACTCACAAGCGTCGAGCGGTATGGTGTAGTGTACAAGCCAATTGGGCAATTGGCCAGTGCCAGAGACAACGATAACTAGGGATTTTAGAATACAATACGGGGCGGGCCGGGTCGAAGTTGCCCATTAGTGTAGCCTGTAGCCCGACCCGAACCGTTTTTATATCTTATATATCTTCACCCCTTTTTTTACTGTTTCACTTGTTGTCCTGCCCGACCCGACCCGAATTCACCGGGTTATACCAAGTTTTACGGGTCTACAAGGTTTTTGTGCACCCCTAGGTATATTATATGTGATCATATGTTGACTGGGTAAGGCCCACATGCCTAAAATTCGAGGAAAAAAAATTAAAATATTTTTGTTAAAAAATTTAATTAATTAATTAATTAATCAATAATTAAAAATATTTTTGTTATTATTTGATAATTGTTATATATAATCAAATTAATTAATAATAATTTATTGAATTGGACTTTACTTAATTTTCGGTAAGCCCAACTTCCTCGACCCAATCAATTATTAACATTTTTTTAAATATTATTTTTTATGTTGTTGTTGGGCTTTATTTTATATTTGGGCCAAGCCCAACCATCTTGGTTTAATGGCCCATATCTTATTGATTTATTTATTATTATTTTTTAAATAATTGAATGTTGCGTTTTATTTAATAATAAAAACGCTTCATTTAATGACAATTGTGAGTACTTGGCCTAACGGTTACTCCTTGAAGGTCTCATGCATGAGGTCGTGTGTTCGAATCCTAGCTAGGCCATTTTTAAAAAAATACCAAAACGACACGTCATTTTGATGGGGTTCCTTAAACACTCCTCAATGCTTCAAAACAATGTTGTTTGGTCAGGATGCTAAACAACATGTCATTTAGGTCGTCCCTGACCTCCATACAGGTCTATTTGACCCGGTTTGAACCCATCAGGCGACCCGCAAACCTGTTTTGATTTTTTTTCATAACTTTTGCTACAAAAGTCCGTTTTGAGTGATTCCAAAGCCATTTTTTTTTCAGAATTTTGTTCTCTACAAATATATGGGTCTCTTTTGATCTAAAAACTAAGTTTTACAATGACCCAAAATCACAAACTTTCATTCTCTGTTTTGACTTTCAAGGAAAAAAAAGTTCCTTCTCAACCATGTTTTCTCTCGGTTTTTGATCTCTTAACTCTCATTAGAACATTTTCCAACCGATTATGGGTTTCTTTTTGTCTAAAATAGTGAATTTAACTTAACCTAATATTTCACCGTGATAACCGAAAGAAAAATAGAGAGCACATACTTTAAATCAAAAATATGTTCACTTGAAAACACATAAAAACTATAACATTACTAATCTAGAATAGGGATTCGCATGTTTTGTTGAAGCAAATCTCTTCTCAATAGACAGTGAACATGCAGGAATAATATATATATATATATATGTGCAGCGGAATAACACAAAGAGGATTATAAGTATGTTGATGCATGATAATATTGAATAAACAACAGAAAGAAAAACATAGATATACAGCCCAGTGATCAACCTGGCTCTGATACCATTGTCAAATTAAACAAAAGAGGATGACTTACTTGGTTGAAGAGCAAATGATGCAGAGAATCACGCGGGACACAGAGATCATGGTTGGACTTCCAGTTAGTCCATGGTAGAAGCACCAAAAGAGTGTTATGTATAGACTTTCCTTAGAGAAGGACCGGAGGTTTCATAATAACAGAGGGAGTTATACACATAATTTAAAATCATAGGAAATTACTCCCTTGCCCCTCAATAACCTCCACTAACCTCTACCATCAAGGGTGGATAAGTCATTTCCCAATATATCCCCTTTAGGCAAATAAATTGTCTTAACTATACATGTCTACCATCACACTTTATGGCATACCAAAGTTAGTATATGTAACAACTTTCTTTAAACAGATAATTATATAAAGTAACTCTAAATTTTTATCAATAATAGAACTCATCAATTTTTTGTGTATTATGATGGATAAATATCTTTGATGACATATACCCACAATAATACACAAAATAATATTTTTAGATTAGAATAAAGAAATTGCCTTATCTCTTATCAACAAAAAGAATTGAGGGATTGTAATAACTTTAATAAATGAACTACTTTGGTGATTACCATTCCTAACAGTTTATTAAAACAAAATTCCTAGATTAGGAATAAATTCATATTTTATTAAGATACTTTCACCGTATGTATCCTAAAAGATTAATTATAAACTATATTTGCATAAAAAAATAAACAACAACTATTTATTATTAAATAAGGCTTAAATATTGATGTTTTATGCCTTAGCTTGAGAGTATAATTTTCGTATATATTTTTAGGGAGAATACGCATAAATTTTATGTTATATATATATATCAATAGTTATTTTTAATATAAAAATATAAATAATTAATAAATAATTTTTTAATCTTTAAAAAATAAAATACAAAATACGAAAAATTAAAAAATTTCTCAATTTAAAAATGACATAAAAAATGTAGTAGTTGGAGTTAAGGTTGGCTCATATGTGCCACCCCCTGAACAAGCTGTGCATTAGTTTTGTTAGGCTCGTCTGGAGATTGTCTTCAACTTCTAGCTGGGTCAACTCATGGGATTAGGAGGAGTTTTTGGACTTGCAACAGACCCGTGACTTATTTGCTCAATTTTAAGCCAATTTTGATGCTTCAAAGCTTACATTTTGGTTTAAAACATATTTCTAAGTGATTTATGGCTTCAACATGCCCTTGGAAAAGAAATATACATATATTTACATAATTAAAGTTTTACAATTTTTATAATATATAATTTTTTTATTTTAGAGGAATATACTTTTTTAATTTTATATCAAATTTCAATTTCATTCTTTATATTAATCTGTTTTTCACTACTAACGCTGTTTAAATCCTAAACGTGCGGTGGCAAATATAACTCTCCACTTCATCTTACCTGGCATTGGCAATGCTACGTAATGACTCCATGGAAGGCCACTGCATTCTCCTTGAGCTTTTGGCTAACTCAAGAACTTTGACCCCTTGTTATAAACAGGAATACAGGTTGTGCAAAGCTTAATAACTCTACTTTCAAGCTTAATAACTCTACTTTCCACTAAGTACCCAACCTCATGTAACTCAACAGTGCAAAAAATAATGATTATTTGTCTCTATACTCCTGAAACAGATATCACAAACATAAGGAGATTTAGTCTTAGCCTTATAAATCCCACGCGTATAAAAGTCAAAAACAAGGTTATTAACAACTCTTCCATTAAGATCCCACAAAATGAAAATTCTAAGAAAAGTTATTCAACCACTTGGTTTAGTTCCCTGTTTGAAACAGGGTATGGCTTCCCCATTTTTGTTTATTTAACCTTGTTTAAACGCTTGCTGGAGGACTACGAGTATTATGTTCTTGGAATCATGCTCTGTTTCTACTGCTTTTTTCATCTCTATGAGGATGAAGATATATTTGGACATTTTACATGATGGATGATTACTGTTTGTTTCAAAACGGAGATTGTAATTCTTGAAATATTTTGGGATGATGGTACCATTAATGGGAGAGTTTTAACTTTTGACCAGTATATGAGTTTAGAAAATGACACTGGAATGAAAGTAAAATTTATAATAAAATTAAAAGATTAAATTAGAATTAAATAAAATTAATGGATAAAAATAAAACCATAAATAAAATTAAGAAACTAAAAGTATATTTTTGTCATTTTTAAAATTATGAAAAGATTAATATCACTAAAAGAAGAAGTACCACTTATTTTAATCAAATTATACAATAGAAAACACCTTTTCTCTCAAAATTTGCCGGACTAAGAAAAGTGATATAATATACTCCAACCCAATCCTCATTCTTGCACTCAACCTTCATTGATATAAAAATATACAAAAGCCCTTTTTTATTTTTTGAAATATAATATACTTATTAATTTATTTTATAAATTGTTTGTATTATCTAGTACCCAAAAAATAATGTCATTATCAATTTCGTACTCTGAAAAATTAGAACAAAACTATACTCTTCAATACTAAATTAATATAAAATTTTTGTGAAGTATTAAATTGATAATAACCTTTCAAGTACCAACGTAAAATTTTTGTCATAAAAAATATGGAGTAATGTGCATATCCGATTCTATCCTTAAAATGCTAAAATGTATATATTTTGATTACCCAGCATTAGCAAACGCTTTGCCATAGTTGCTACCTTTCAGGGTGATTATGTAATGCTGTTTCATTATTTACCATTATATAAACTCCTTTTCTTCAAAATCTGAATAATCCTTCTGCCTTATATTTCCAAACACAAACATGATTACATAATGCTGTTTCATTACCTATCATTATATAAACTGCTTTTCTTTAAAATCTAAATAATCCTCCTGCCTAACATTTCCAAACACAAGCATGACTGATTTTGCCAAGGCCTATCTAGTAGTATATTCAAATAAACAAACAAACAAGCCAAGCTGACAGAAGATGTGCAAGGGCGCGACACCATCGCCACCAGGATTAGCTACTGTATGCCTAAGCCAGCTGTGTTGGTACGTTTCTTTACTTGTTTGCATATGCAACACTCTATACATGTTCTTCCCACAAGACTTTGCTGTAAGATGTACATATATAGCTGTAGTTCTGCGGATTGTTTTTGTTACCATCCGGAATAATTGGAAACACCTTTTCAGCGGAAGGCATGATAATAGTCATGATAACGGAAATTCTTGTAGATGAAGTGAGCTAACCATCTTGACAATGCAAATGATAGTACTGCCATCACAACAAGTGAATTTCTTGTGGCTGCTGATAACATACCCTGCTTCATTGTGGCAACAATCCCTATTGAAGCAACAGATATTATCTGCAGCATCACTTCAACCCAATTCAAACTCTTATAAGCTAATTTGCAGCTCTGGCAGTTTACCACATGAGACCAGTACCTATGAATATTGTCACTCAATTTATGCAATCGAGAAGAAAAATTCTAAATAATAGATCAAGTCAATCATGAATAAATATCTAAGTATGTCAATAAGACTTATCAGTACAACTCTTCTTATATATCTACACATTTATTCTTGATTAACTTGGTCTATTTATTTTTTGTAAATCAAGTCTATCTCTCAATTAAGAAACTCTACACCATCCAACGTCTCAGAGATTGTTTGAGACAACTTAGAAGTTAAAACTGTCTGTAACCAATAATTTTGTATATGAATACCTAAACAGAAGAGAAACCCCAAAAAGAAATTCTTGAAGTTTCAAAAGTTTGAACTTCAAAACCAACATATTCCCTGACAAAGCCTGCATGAATTAAAGCCCTGGGCACCTCACAGTTTAAGTTATTTCCTATAATTCCATGCATCTATTGCTTTAATTATATTGGCAAAAGACTAACAATGTTGTTACTCTATGACTTCAGTAATAATTAATAATACGTGCACTAAACTTTCCATAATTTAAGAGGAAACAGTCAATTTTTCTGGAAAACAAATAAAAACTGAAGCTTGTTCTAGATGCACATTGGTACTTATGCTACCTGTCCATTAGCTGTTCTCTCGGTGGAGTTGGAGGAAGAACCCCACTATATTTTCCTCTCCAATCAACTTGGCCACCTGCGTACTTCTTCAGCCACTTTCTAAAACCAACCACAAGGGCATCTGACTTTGTTGGCACAAAACAGGCTCTCTGCCAATTGGCAGGACCAACATCCATTATTTTATGTTCCTGTCAACAAAATTTAATTATCAAATATAAGTAATTGTATTATTAAAATGTTTTCCAGGAATCGGATTATAGCAGAAGACTGGTGGCAAGGGTATAGTAGAACTTGGTTGTTAAAGCATATATGGTGAAGATTTTCTTCACTATTTGGCATAGATGCTTCCCCTTTAAGGGATTCAAAAATAAAAGGGTCAGTATGAGTGGAAATATACAGCAGCAGACTTTACTAAGGACTTATTTATTAATCAATATCATCTCTTTGGCAACAATTTGAACAACACCAAAATAATTTAAGTAGCAAAAAAGTAATCAACTTCAAAGATTAATGGGAACATTGGGAACATAAGTTTTTTATTAGTTCCTGTAAGGAGAAATGGGAAAGAAGTTCAGCTACAAAAACAAATTGCTGAAGTTGATTAGTCCAAAATTGAAGATATTCAAACTTCCATAAACATATCAGATACTCATACTTCTGGCTATAATAAAGCAATTAAAACAAAAGAACATGGCTCTTTATCCTGATCTAGTGAAACTTTCCAAACTCTCAAGATACATAGAAACATCAAGTGATTTCTTATGGTAACATGTCGAGGAATACTGGGAGACAATATCCTAATAAAAAGCCAAATTTCACATGCATATGCTGATTTAGATATTTAATAGCTTATGAAATGTGCGAAACACCTTGAAATCACAAGTCATACTTCAGCTCTGGGAGGATAAGATTTGGTTTCATTGTTTACTCAGGTTAGAAGAAAAGAGTTTACTAGAGTAACACCCTAGGCTAAGAAACGCTGGTGTTAGAGTTAATTCAAGTTGGAAGAAACAGGTTTTTCAACGTCGTAAGGAGCCAACAAGCCTAGTTCAGGACAATATAATTGAGGTAACAAAGTTGCCATTAATAAAGATGCTAATAACATAGTACAAATAAGTAATAACATTATTTAGAGAGAGACTATTACAAGAATAAAAGTCCACTTGGAAACTACTATGCTTAACAGTACCAGGCACTCTTAGTCATTACATTTTTTATTGATACTTTTTTATCATGAACTGCCACAAATAAACAGGGCAAAGACAAGCAGAATCCCCTAATATGTCCCCATTATACAGAACAAATTGCCAGTGGTTGAATTTGAATTTGACATGATTCCTATGCCATCCTGACAAGTTTTAATATCCCCTTTTACTCCTTATGGTTGAAGAATCTCCTAATTCTGTCAGTGTTGTAGATTTTTTTTTTCTTGTTGGAATCTATAATATCTTGAAGATGAAAAATGTAATGACTTATGGAATCAATTAACCAACTGCATAAAGAATAATTTTGAAATGAACTAGAATCACCTCAACATGAAGAAGATATAAATCAGAATCTAGAATCAGGTTTTGTCCAACATGAAACATCCATCTTGGCACAAGTTTGTCAATCCAGAGTCCAAAGTTTCTTGGAAAGCTCCATATCAGTCTGCTTTTACCTGGACTAACTGGAATACAAACAAAAATCAAAGCAAACTTCCTTTGATTTGATGATTTCTGCAACAACCAAGTTGAATATGTGTTAAAATACATATGCACAACATACATGTCAAAATATTCTCCGTACACTTGTAATCCCACAAATCACCTCAATGTTTTACCTTTGCATCAGCTGATGATGCAGATACATTAGGCTGATCTGGGTTAGTATATGCATAAAAAATAGATGGTGGCATAAATTTGCTTTTGCTCCAACCCTGATTTGCTGTGAAACCATTGATGTCTAACTTCTCCATCGACAGTTCAAGTGGTCTGCCCCCTTCTCTATCCGCCTTCTCTGTGAAGTCAATATAGTCCTACATATGTAAGTGTCATATATAAAGCTAGCAAGGACTTACAGAAGTTAAGACATTCATCTTCTCTACCTTTTGGTTGCTGAGTTCGCATTAGTCCATAATGTGCATAGGGAACGTGGGCAGGGTCCATAAGATTCTCTATCAGTACCTCGTACCTAAAATTGCATGTTGTTTCTAGTTAGTTATTTGAACTATGAGAGGAAAACATTCTTTGATTACACATGGCGCAAGGCTTAATTTCATTTTCCAGAATTTCCAATCACAAGGACAACCCACAGTGGAACAGCTTTTAGTTTTTTGACATGTAACAGACTATAAGCCCATTTAAGACATATCTGTAAGAAAACAACGCATGAAGTCTAGTCTTAGAATCATACCCGTAAGGAATATCTCTGTTCCCCATTAATCTAGTGTAAGACGGATCATCCAGTTCTGGTATGTATGGGGGTCTCTTTCTTGAAAGAATATCTACGTACTGAGGATCCGTGTTTGGCCAAAACCATAAGATATCATTTTGCACAGTAGTTGGATAAGCAGCTACACATGCTTTTTTGAACGTGTGAAACTGCAAATTTTGGTAGCAGAAGTAAATTGCCATCAGATCCTATAAGCATGAAGATTAGGCTAGCATAGAGCATATGCTGCTAGTATAAGAAAACAAGGCAACAAATAAAGACTGATCTCCACTGCCGATCACTCCCCTCGCCTCCCCTTTTTTTAGAAAATGAGAAGGGAAGAATCTATAAATTAACTGACTCAGAACATCCCAAAGAGGGAGAAGAGCTGAAAAAACCACGTAGTGACCAAATTTACTGGTCATGTTGATATTGATAATTTTAGCTTTTAGTCTTAAAGTTGCTATAGTCTACCATGTGTGGAATGCTCTAGAGTAGTCCCCAATCAATATATTATGAATCTTACCTACAATTTTGAACAAAATTCGCAAGTTTCTCTCGAATATATTAATCTAACCATGTATATAGTTCCTTTCTATATTCTACTTCATTATCAATGTTTGCATGGTTGCAGGTCTCTTTGTGCACAGTGTGCACACCACAATCATATGGTCAGATAACTTCCGAAATTATATTCAGCCATCACGATGCTTGTTCTGGATCCTTTTATGTCTTCCTGAATAATAGCTAGAACTATTATTAGGTTTATAACCAAAAAACGGGTGAAGGGTACTTGTAATTGAAAGCCCTTCGATTGCTGACATTACTCAAAATATGGGAGGAATCTTTACCGGAGGACCATCGGGGGGTGCCTGAGGAATGAACTTGCAATTGCCAGAGCCATCAAAACACCAGCCATGGTATACACATTGCAACCTTCCCCATTGATCAATCCGCCCTTCAGACAAAGGAGCCAATCTATGAGGACACGTGTCATCAAACACCTTCCAGGCACTCTCATTTCGATCCCACCAAACAACCACATCAATACCCAACACCTTCTTGGCATGCGGTGCCCTCTTGTCAAGGTCGCACACTGGCATTACAGGGTACCACTGTGAATACCAATCGAATTTCTGGGCTGAGCCTTCAATTTCTGGGTCAGCCACAGGTGGGTCGGTGCTGGGTTCTGTTGAGACAGAAGGTGATAAAGCAGTAAAGAGCCTGGATTTTAATTTCTTCCGATCAACTAAAGAGAGTGTTGGGTTGATTTGAAGGTTGAAGAACATGGATTTTCTGATCAATGAGGTTATATCAGGTGGGGTTGAAATGTGAACTGAGGGAACAGAGAAAGCTAGCAAAGCTTCCATCTTTGCTAGTAGATCGGAAGCTCAACCGAAGGGTGAAGATTGAAGAGAAGCAACTCGCAATACTCCAAGTTGAGACTAGGAGGGATGCTAGGCTAATTATATATTTAGGCTGGCATTCATCTAACGAAAAATGCACTAGTACCATACTAAAAGTCTAAAACAACATGAGGCTTACGTTTACCCAAATCCAATCACAGAATCACCACTCTCTGTTGGTCATCTTTCCACATCTGTAATCGACTTTGTGGCCCGAAAGCCTCGCGAGTGATAAAGATCATTGCATGGGAGATTTAAAAATAAAAAAATGTTGCGCAAACGTATTTTCTCCCTTTTTTTTTTTTTTTTTGGTCAATGATACTAGGTCAATTACGGTACTCACTTTAACCACTGACCTTTAGCAACAAGTGTCGAGAAAAAAAAATTATAAAAGGATATTTTTTAAGATAAAATTTAAATATGATTTTTATATTTTTTGTGTTATAAAATTTTTTAATAAAAATATAATGAGTTAATTTTTTATAGGTCAATATTACATCATTAGATATATTTTTAAAAAATTACTTGTCATATTTTTATTAAAAAAATGTTATTTAAATTTAATATTTTTAGTCACAATTTAGGTTTTTTTAAGTCTCGTTTAAATAATGAAAATTGATATAATCTGAACGCACATAAAATTGTATTGTTTGAAAACCATTAGTATCTTAAATAATTCCCTTGTCTTTTTAGAGTGAACCAAATCATCTAAATAATAAAAATTTTTAATAAATTGATATAATCTGAACGCACATAAAATTGTATTGTTTGAAAGCCACTAGTATCTTAAATAATTCCCTTGTCTTTTTTAGAGTGAACCAAATTTAACTCTAAAATATTTAGATACGGCCACAAATTTGATTTTCTCAACCCACAGATACGTCAAAACAAGTAGAGGATTATTCTTATTTTTTGTTAAGCACCCTCTATGTAAAATATAGTGCCTGTAGAATCGTTTGATGTTTGATTCCCAACAGCCTTTTCCAAATGTTGGCTTTACAGATTATATCTGACTTTCTGGCCAACATCAACTTGCAAGGATCTCGGAAGTTGATCAAATTATAAAAAATATAAATGAGTCAAGAACCCTACTAAGAAGTAAGCAAGGCTTATGCGTAGAGAATCAAAGAGCTATTACTTTGAGAGTTATAGTCACGGCTAAGTTTTACTGTGAGACCTTAAGAGAATGGTGTAGGCAAGCTCTAATAACGTTAAGGAGTCAATAGTGTTTCTTTGAGGTAGCTCCACATGCTCTTTATATCATGAAATTGTTTATAACCCATTATGCTTTTAGTTTACAATTTTTTATTTGTACAAAATCTCACTATCCGCTCCTACTCTATAACTTCAATCTGACACTAGCGTTGCAATTGTTGCATCTTGCTTCCAACATATCTTGAAAGGCCTAACAGAACGATGAGATCTTGCGGCATCAACAGAAATTGTAGTTTTTGGGATCTCATACCTATAATATTATTTTATAATAATTAACTTTTAGTGTATCTTTTTTTCTTTACATTAAAAAAAAGACCTTTTTTCAAAAATTAAATATCCTTACATGGGATAAATAGCGAACAAAATACTTGGGCCGACTGACAGGCCCGTTGTTTGGGCAATAGAGAATTGAGCCTTGTACCTTCGAAGTTTCAACAAATAAATTATGGCATTGGAGAAGCTGAGATCTCCCTTCCTTCGCTTCTGTGGGCGTTGGGTTTATATGACAGAACACAGATCTGTTGCCTCCATTGTCAGGCAATTCAAATCAACTACTCTTCCATGTATCCTTCGTGCACAAAACTTTATCATCTGGTTTCCTTCTTTCCCTCACGATATGTTGCTTGATTCTCGCTAGCAGGTACTAACTTCATCCTACATTGATTCACGATCTCTCAAACTATACTTGAATATTTATTTTTCCTATGTGCACCTCTTCAAAACACCGACATCGCAAAGCTGCCACTGGATATACCTTTTGGTCCACGAATCTTCTTTTGGGTCTTCCTTTTTTCTTTCTTCCGTTCAAGTTTTAGTTTTTAATTGGTTCTAATTGCAAATTTCCGAGGGAATTTACGGGACGGGGGACTCAATTTAGCTGTTAAAGTCTAATCAACTGTGGATCTTTAATGACACCATAACGGACTTAGGAGAACATAAGATTCCCACTAGTTTTAGGATGCACTTATGTTAAAAATATCATCATCTCTTATATATATTTCCCTTTTATATTCCAGTAATGAGAAGTTAAATAAAGAATCCAATATGGAGGGCGAGCTTCAAAAGGCTATCTCTTTACGGCTAAATCGGAGAGGAGAACGAAGTAGTCAGAATACAAATGCTAGAAGTAAGGAAGAACTATGCTATTCACCTCCTCTAATGCTTTGAATTACTTCTTTTATTTGATGAGCTCCTGTTGCTCCATGATTTACGACTTGCCTAGTCAGGATAGGTGCAAGAAATTGAAGATTGTATGTTTTATTTTATTTTTTTAGCTGTTGAGAAAGCATCCATTCTTTTTTTTTTTTTTCAAAAACTTTCTTCGGAGGATAGATTTTCACATGACAGTGAGGTATTATTATTCTGGCAGATGAATTGAATTTGATGTTAGTGGTGCAGATTTTGAAGCGGGTTTATTTTCTTCAGGGAGACTATCCCAAGATTACCCCATGAAGCTTGTTTGGAAGAAAGGCTTTATTCGGCTGGTTCTTGTTACAGGGATCTTGTGGATGTTATTAATTCTTATTGCATTGTTGTTCCATATCTGGTCTTGTCAATCATCTGTCTCCTTTTTAGCAGGTTAGTAATTTATTTTTTGTATATTTGGTTACTTCTTGGCTGTCTTCTCAAGTTCATGTTTTCATGTCTTTAGCTCTTCTTCTTACTCACTAATAAATAAAGTCTCCATGAACAGCCATCTATTTTTCCCTCCACCATGCCTGATGTTGAAACTAAGCTTTATTGCCTGGTAGCAGTTTCATGCAATAGATAATGGTCTTTAAACATCACATTCTTGATATTCCATTTATAGTATAGATTTGGCTTGATTCTGTGTCTCTTCTCTCTCCCTACTGTAGAATATGTAAAAATAGCGTCATCAGCGTTTACTGTGAATTTAGGAAGGCAAGGAACTCTTCAGTTCTAGTTAGAGCTAGGAATAGCTTAGTATTGCTAGATATTTTGAAAAATGTTGTTAATGCAATTTTATTGCGAATGACAAATACATTCCCCTTTGCTTTCCTCTTATTCTCTTGTGTTTTTCCCCCCTTGCTCCTTTGATGGTTGGGAGGGGTTTTGTGAAGAAATGGGGGACAACATGCTTGTCACATATATCATCTATATTTAGTTTCCTAAGAAGACTGGCTGCATTTGGTTGTGAGAATACCACCCCAGCGAATGGAAAATCAGCTCACATTCCAACGGTGCTGCATGTTTGGTTGTAGGAAAAGCAATAAAAATCTTTCCATGGAAAGCTTACTTTCCTGCATATAAAGGAAACCAAAATCATCCCATTTTGGGAAGGAAAGTGTCACTGTCAACTAGAATGAGCTCAATAGTTGCAGGCCAATATTAGAAATTACATATTTTTCATTATTATTTATCTATTAAAAGTATTTTGATCTTTTTGATAACTATTCCCTCTTTATTTACATCTAACCAAATGAAAAATATGACAATATTTCTGTTCCTTTCCTTGACATACCAAATAGATTTTATGCATCATAACATTCTTTTCCATTCCTTTCTATTCTTTTCTATTTCTTTCCATTTCATCCAATTCTCACAACCAAATGCACCCTAGATTGGAGTTTGGAACTACAAATATATTCAATTTGATTAATGCATTTTACCTTAAACTTGCTACACTATGATTAGGATTGTAACTTTATGGGAGGTTCTGTTGGTTATTAGATTGTATGCTCCAAGGAAAGGTTGTGGAAATAAAATATTCTATACCTTCCCTTTTCTTCACTGAAATTGTCAATGATGTGTTCTGCTTTCTGATACTACAGTTATTTGTTGCTTCACTTGCAGCTATATGTAACAAAGATAGCAAGGTATACACCATGTTAGACACAATGGGACTTGTATCGAAACCTCACAGTAAGATTATAATAGTTTTTTCTCCTTTTATGCTTTTAGTCTTCACCTAAATAATTAGTTTTGATATTACTTCTGCTTGTATTTATCAGGATGTCCGATACCTGTTGCCAATGATCCTGATGAAATAGTTATTCCAACTGGAAAAACTTCTGATGAAATTGTGAAAAGTTTATTGTATATCGTCAAAGATGAAAATCCACGTAATGAATCGCAGTCATCTCCTCTGTTTGGAGGCCATCAAAGCTGGTCACAGAGGGATGAGAGTTTCAAACTAAATTCAACCATGAAGGTAAAATTACCTACTATGATTCAATCTTGTTCATTTTTCCATAATCTTACAAAAAGTATGTTGTTGTTTCCTTCCACCTTTGATGAGTCTTGCTTAACTCGGCCCCTCAGATTCACTGTGGATTTATCAGAGGGGGTGGTGCTGAAATGGATCCTGTGGACACAAATTTTGTCAAGAAATGTAAATTCGTTGTTGCATCTGGTATTTTTGATGGATATGATGTGCCTCAACAGCCATCAAATATAAGCCTTCGATCTAAGGAGCTCTTTTGTTTTCTTATGGTGGTGGATGAGATATCAATGAAATTCATTAAGGAAAATGTTACTGTTAAAGAAGACAATGATGGCGGAAAATGGGTGGGAATCTGGCGTCTTGTTCTACTTAAGCATCCACCCTATGATGAACCAAGAAGGAATGGAAAGGTTCCCAAGATTTTAACCCACAGGCTGTTCCCTCAAGCACAGTATAGTATTTGGATTGATGGTAAAATGGAGCTGATCGTTGATCCATTGCTAATCCTTGAGAGGTACTTATACCATTGGCTATGGTTTATGTCTAGTCTTTCTGATATATTAATATTTAATTCTGTTTCTCTAGATAGATTTTTAAAGTATTATGCATCTGTTGGTTGAGGGAGTTGAGAAAGTAGAAAAGAAGGTAAGAGGCATTGGATTTTGAACCCAATATCTCATATCCTTCTTAGAACAGTTGATTGCATGAAATCTTTCCTGGACACATGGTTTTGAAGAGCTCAATTTTATAGGTGTTTTTTGTGTTCTCCACCCAAAATCCTCTCTTTATAACCTCAGATATTAAATACCATAAAGTTGATGGCTTATAGAAGAAAAATATCTTATAGAAGAAAAATATTTATTATGGACTTTCTTGTCACGTGTCTTAAATTTTATTCTGGAAAAACAATCAGATGACTCTTGGTACTAGATGTTCTAAGTCATCCCTTTATGGTCTATCTTGTCACTAACACTCCTCATGGCATCTGAAGCAAGTTAAAACCAATTCTACAGAATTGATAATGATAACTTTTGTCTTGGGGACATTTTGGATCCCTCCTGTTAAAAATGCTAAAAGTTCATCCCTTGCGTTTACTTGCATTTAAAACTTAGGTTCCTTTTGCTGAATAATGGCATATTTAATTCCTTTAGAAAATGTTAGTATTTTCAATTGTAAATACCATAAGGAAACTTAGAATCTTAGTGTCGAGAAATAAAATTTGGGGGTCATTTATAAATCATTTAATGCCAGATGGGGTTAAAGTATAATTTTTCTCTTTTTTGCATTAATATTTGAATCTTCTTTAAGCATCATAAACACATTCCAGTGGGATTAAATGCATTGTTGGTTTCAAAACTTGAAAATTTGAGAAATTTGTTTATGGAAGTCCAGTTATGATAGTGATGATGATGGATATGGAAAAAACTCAAAGACTGTTTACTGTGCAGATACTTGTGGCGTGGGAAGCATACATTTGCCATTGCTCAGCATAAGCATCACCGTAGTATATATGAGGAGGCTGATGCAAACAAGAGAAGAAAGCGATATGCGCGCCCCCTAATTGATCTGCACATGAAAATCTACTATTATGAAGGAATGAAGCCATGGAATCCAATGAAAGGGACTATTAGCGGTAAGACTGGAAACAAGACATTTTGGTTCCGTATTTTGTTTGTAATCCCACTACAATTTGGCCTTTTTTTCTTAGATGAAAATCTCAGAATATTACCACTTGAGCCATGGTGGAGCTAACCAAATTACCTTGAAAGAAGTTAGCACAAGTACATAATTCTCTCATGAACACAAGTAACACAGTACAACCTGCATTAACTTATCAAAGAAGTTTGAAGATTCGGCTTTAATTCTGAATTTAGGATATACATTTGCATGGGTAGCTGGTGACAGGATGTATTGAGTCATTTATGATCCGAATTTTTCTTGAGTATTGAAGATTTTGTATGATTGTGAGGAAGAAAAAGTTAAATACTGTTCTATAGAATTCTATATCGGTATCAGGCATTCTTGTTTAGTTTATATGCAGCAAGTAGCCTTTGTCTAGTTTAAAAGGAAAGGTCACAGAGAATACTGTACAAATATGAGTTTATCAGGATTTCTCTATCGACTGAGTTAATCTTCATGGTATGGAAAGGGCAGTAGTCCAGCATTTCAAGTACTTGTTAGATCATATTGTTGACAAGAATTTATGGTATTGCAGATGTACCAGAGGGAGCGATAATCATTCGAGAGCATACTTTGATGAACAACTTGTTTAGCTGCTTGTGGTTCAATGAGGTTCATCTCTTTACTCCAAGGGATCAACTGAGTTTTGGCTATGTTGTGTACAGATTAGGGGACTCGTTCAAAATCTTCATGTTTCCCAATTGTGAGTACAACTCACTGTTTGTGTTGCATCCACACACAAGAGAGCATTCTTCTCCCATCGAGTGGGTTAAACAGTTGAATCAACTTAAAAATAGTAGTCTTAAAGAAAGCAGGGGAGGATTGGGCTTGTGGACACCTTATCCGGGGGATCTAGCTTCAGTTGTCCTGCCAAATGTAACAAGAACGTCAAAAGCCGGCTGACAATTTTTCAAATATCAAATGTTGTCATGATTGTTTTCCAAGGATTTCAATATGTTCATTTTGCTTAATCTTATCTCTTAGATGGAAAGTAACGATAAAGCTCTTCAAGTTTCTGTTACTTTAAATGTAAATATTGTTTTCTTAAAGAGAAAAAAAGAAAGGGGGGTATTGGAAAGAGAAAAAGAAGAAGAAAAGCTCTTTGATACCTTCCTCCTCTTCCATGATAGATAGAAAGACCGGAAATGGTGAAATGCAAATCTGGAAACAGAAGCGCATATGGATGGATGACTGCCACCAAGTTGTTCTTGTGAGACTAGTGTTGTATGTTCTATTCATGCACTTAGAACAGACGACTAGGTAGCTCCGCAGGAATAAAAATAGCAATTAAGAATTTCCTGATTTTTATCTCTTAAATTATTTTAGTTTAATGTAGTTACTTAGCATAAAAATTACTTTTTATTCAACTTTTTGAATCTCAACTCTCGACATCTTAATTTATTACATAATATGAGTAAAATAAAGCGATTTTTTTAACTGATGCAGGTTCGTTTATTTTATTTATTGGTATTGCTAGGTCACCAACTGTCCAATGTATAAAGAAAATAAGTGGCTGTACTTGATAAATATGACAATAAATTTTTATCACCCCCGTTTGCGTAAAATGGAATATACTGAACTCTAAAGGTGAAATTGATGAATTCCTTGTTTGCATTATATGTATGTATAAATAATCAGTGAGCTGATGAAGTGCTATACAGCCGTAATTGCATAATTCTTTCTTTATGATTCGTATGATGCAAGTGTCGATTCTCACTTCTTTCACACCTTACCATGATCGAAGAACCAAGTTTTCCTCCCTTTCTACTATTTTGCGATCAATAGTGAGGATTAAAGGAAGAAGCAATTACTTCTTGTTCCTAGGTACGGTTTTGTAGCCTAAGCGCTTGAAGGCTTTAAAAGATGTAGGGTGCTGAGGCATTGGAAAAAGGAGAATTAAGCCACATAAGTAAGGTCTAAGGACATTCAAATGTTGGAGAATTTAAGAATTCCACAACCAAGACAAGAGAAAGCACCCCAGATTCATAAAATGCAGCGTGGTGATGCGGATATCCAACAATTATAACGTATTAGAGCACCCACAGACATCAAATACCTTAAAAGCGCTCCTGACCCTAAAAGCTTGTGTAACAAAGTGCTATCTGTCACTAAAAATAAGATAACGAACACTTCCTTACTCTCCCTCCTCCATCCTTCTGACACCCCTAAGAGAAGCTCTTCATGGTGGGTTTAGTGCAAGCTAAACACCATACTGCATGAGCGCTCTAAATAAGGTTATGGTATTGTTATGGTTTAACAAAAAGGTTCTTAATAGTTACGATAGAGCTGTAATTTGAGCTCTAATCCCCACAAACCACTTTATCATGTTCTCTAACCAACAAACACCCGCCACTCTCTCTTTTATTCGTTAATAGGTCAATTTTTGTCATATGCTTTGTATCATCTCAGACAAATATATTTTATTTTAATTCCATCAATTATTTTACAAAAACCCACTTGCTCCCTCGATAGTCTAATAAGCCATACCCCTAATATTCAGCCGGTCACTAACAGAATTAATGCATGCCTAAATGTTCAACAAACTCTTTTCCATACATTAATACCCCTTTCCACAATAAATAGAACGTCATAAATCCAACATTAACAACACTTTCGAGCTTACTGTTACTATTTGCTACTTAGCTTTCATTCTGCTGAACAAGCCTTCTTAGCCACTAGCACCTTATCTTTTAGCCTTAGTCTTGGGGCACTTCTTTTAACTGGAAATTGAGACTAAGACCTAACACCCTCTTGTTCTATTTAAGTAATTGCTTAGGGAGCTTCACCCTTCCTTTACTTTGTCACTTTAAAGGCGGTGCCAAACATGAAGAGAACACAAGATTCAAAAGTTAACGGGGATTTAACGAGTTGACATGTGAGCAAACTGCAGAAGATCATCACTAATAGTTGAATGCATATTATCTTTGCAATTTGACCAAAAAAAAAAAAACCAAATAAATATATAGATAGAAAGACCGTGACCCTTAATTTTCTTTTTCCAATTTTGTTAGTTTTTTTCTTGCGTTCAACAATGAAATAAAATGATAGTACAAAGTGTCTCCACAATAAAAATTCAATGAGACTATACTTGATTGTCTAACCAAAAAATAAGCACCAATGGACCATTAATACCGGGGATGTACTCAACATTCATATGAGCTGATATGTGAGCAAACTGCAGAAGATCGTCACTAATAGTTGAATGCATATTGTCTTTGCAATTTGACCGAAAAAAAAAAACTAAATAAATATATAGATAGAAAGACCGTGGCCCTTAATTTTCTTTTTCCAATTTTGTTAGTTTTTTTCTTGCGTTCAACAATGAAATAAAATGATAGTATAAAGTGTCTCCACAATAAAAATTCAATGAGACTATACTTGATTGTCTAGCCAAAAAATAAGCACCAATGGACCACTAATACCGGGGATGTACTCAACATTCATATGAGCTGATATGTGAGCAAACTGCAGAAGATCGTCACTAATAGTTGAATGCATATTGTCTTTGCAATTTGACCGAAAAAAAAAACTAAATAAATATATAGATAGAAAGACCGTGGCCCTTAATTTTCTTTTTCCAATTTTGTTAGTTTTTTTCTTGCGTTCAACAATGAAATAAAATGATAGTATAAAGTGTCTCCACAATAAAAATTCAATGAGACTATACTTGATTGTCTAGCCAAAAAATAAGCACCAATGGACCACTAATACCGGGGATGTACTCAACATTCATATGAGCTGACATGTGAGCAAATTGCAAAAGATCATCACTAATAGTTGAATGCATATTGTCTTTGCAATTTGACCAAAAAAAAAAAACCAAATAAATATATAGATAGAAAGACCATGGCTCTTAATTTTCTTTTTCCAATTTTGTTAGTTTTTTTCTTGCGTTCAACAATGAAATAAAATGATAGTACAAAGTGTCTCCACAGTAAAAATTCAATGAGACTATACTAGAGTGTCTAGCCAAAAAATAAGCACCAATGGACCACTAATACCGGGGATGTACTCAACATTCATATGAGCTGACATATGAGCAAACTGCAGAAGATCATCACTAATAGTTGAATGCATATTGTCTTTGCAATTTGACCCAAAAAAAAATCAAATAAATATATAGATAGAAAAACCGTGACCCTTAATTTTCTTTTTCCAACTTTGTTAGTTTTTTTCTTGTGTTTAACAGTGAAATAAAATGATAGTATAAAATGTCTCCACAATAAAAATTCAATGAGACTATACTTGATTGTCTAGCCAAAAAAAAAAAGCACCAATGGACCACTAATACCGGGGATGTACTCAACATTCATATGAGATACAACACAACACTTTAATTTACTTTGAAACATTACATATTTTGTTATGTCAAAATATTTATATCATGTCATACCCTATGCCGGTATGCTTGCATATTTATAACGTCTTATTTCCGTAAGCTTGTTTATTCATCTCTACAAAATTTCAACTTAATTTATTTGAAAAAAAATGTTCCTTGAAAAATTGTGGCAGATAAAATAAGAAATGTCAAGCATGATTGGTTACATAATGGTGGTTACATAGATGTTTTATCTTTAATTAACAATGTAAGAGCATTTATAACTGGCCATTGTACATTGACCACCTTTGGTCCCGCCATCGAAGCCGCCGGCCACTGGGATTTCTTCCAAATGAATAACTGTTCCTCTGGGACCTAACCCGAGATGTTCGCGATAAGGCACGAGGCATCCTCATTGAAGGTACCTCAGCCCCTGGGCTAACCTCCCTACAATACTGGTGAAGATCCCGAGGCATTCTTGAAGATAACAAACTTGTTCTCCATCTTGCCGTACGATTTGCCTCCTGATCATGCAATGATGGTAAATTAGATCTCCCTCTGCCTGTATGATTTGTCTCCGGTTCATGCATTGAAGATAAATTGGTTCTCCATCTAGCCGATCGATTTGTTTGTGTATCACCCAATACCCTGTGCATCGTTCCTGACGTTCTGTCGTGTACTGGCACTCCAAGTCTTGAATCATTGAACAAATCACTCATTCGATTGAACTCTTCAATGGTAGAAAAAATATCGGATAAAAACATAGACATCATGTCACTTAGATCCCCAGTCCAAAAGTTGCTTGTGCTATGCGCTGCACCAAAACTCACTTGGATTGAGCTGAGGAAGTCTTCCAAGTCCCTTTCCTGTTCCATCCTCATCCAATCACGCTGACGCATGGGATCTACCTCTGATGGTCGAACAGAAGGATGCTCAGATCTTGCATGCTTCCTGAGTTCTGAATATGTCCCTTGGAATTCACATGTCTCAGAGGAACAACTCCTCGGTTTAGAATTCATGTACCTACGAGCAGGTTCCAAAACCATATATCCATAAATTTCTCCCCGACAAAGAGGGCAAACGAGATTTGGTTGTAACCGGTTACCAAATCGCAAAGGATGCACAAACTCTGACTGAACTTCGCAGCTCCTATGAGATGCTGTGCTTGTGAGAGAAATTTCTTGAAGTATTGAGGACGACAGCTTACAAAATTGGTCCACGCAGTTGGAGTGCCGTTGACTTGTATTGCACATATAAGGATGGCAGCCAACCTCATGGGAAGAACATTTCAGAAGAACCGCATTATGGGGGGGTTCCATGCAGATCGGACACCTAGCTTCCTCCCATTCTTTCACATCCTCAGCTGATCCCAACTGATTCATGGGTCTGTGTAGTTCTACATTTTTGGAGTTGGAAGGGTAAGGAGATGACCTAGAGCATTCAATAGAAGGGGACCGCACTCTCCTAACTTTTGGCATTTTTGAAATTGGAGTTGCTACTGCTCAAAAACGTAAAAATAGAATACGTCACTTGATGAAATAACAAATGTGATGCAATCATTAAGGAATAACAGAAAAAATCAGAACTATTGATATAAAAAGGAAAAATTTAAAAAGACCCCAAATATTGCCAGATTTCTCTCCCTCTTTTGGCCGTCTAATATTTGTTTGGGAGTAAAAGCAAATTGATTTGCGTTGTAAGTATATGTGCACATCTATGCCTGCATAATGAAGTGCTGATTATCGCATAGCCTAGCAAAATTAGTTAAAACTGGAGAGGCGCACCTTGATTCCAGAATTGTCCATTGATCCAACAAAAAAACTTAGCATAATCTACAAACTTATTTATATACAGCCCTTTATAATCACATACATCTGTTAACAAACTAAAACAGGATAACGAGATTTCAACTAAAACAAGATATATGGCAGCCTTAACATCTAAAAATTCTGGAATATTCAACAATTAATGCCAAAAGTGCAACTGTTTTCACAGACCCTCAAAGGAAGAAGGAGGACATGTCACGCAAAAGCAAACCACCATTGATAGCACTATCTTAGAATGGGAAAAGTCCAAAACCATTAAGAAAATAAGATTTAGAAAGTAAATAATAATAATAATAAAAGCATCCAAAACATAGCTATCAAATTGCAAATCGTGAGGCCAATTTCTAAATTGCAAACCATACCAATTCACACAATGCAGAGATAAAGTGAAAAATACCTTGAAATCTATCTTATAGATGATGTATATGTCTATAGCATAAACAAAGTCCTCAATATTATAAGTTCAACCAATAATTGACAAAACAACTTAGCCCTAAGTCTCACAACATTTACACATGTTGGGGATCACATTATCTTGTGGGCTTCCTGGACCCATGCGCTGCTTCGTTTGAGTTTATTGCGCCCCCCCCCCCCCCAATCCCTTCTCTTTTAATAGTTTATTTAGTTAACAGGTATGGTTGGGTTTGTTGTTATCTCCTGTATTATTAGTTTTGGTTTGATTGCCTAAAGTCTTGGGATTGAAGGCCGATTAGTTTAAGGCTTCTTTTCTCTATTGTATCGTTGTACTCATTAATTCTCATGAATAGAAGGTGTGAACATCAAAGCTGCTGGACACTGATATTTTCTCCCAAAATTTACCTGGTATCAGAGCGCTTCCTCATCAGCAGCCTCTCACCATGATCAAGTTTGAAATTGGCCTCACTGCCAATGGCCACGAATGGCTGAGTACCTCAACTCAAGCAAGCAGCTTGTCCTCACCCAACATGTCCACTGCACCTACTTCTCTTGGCCATGTTTCCTCTGATTCTTCTTCTCCACTGATCATCACCCCACACCGATGGCCATAATTATCTTCAATGGTCTTCAAGCATAATGTTATTTATTAAGGGCCGAGGGAAAATTGCCTACCTCACTAGAGCTACTAAACCTCCCAGCCTTGATGATCCTAAGTACCTGCTGCAGGAAGCCAAAAACAGCATGGTACAATCATTGTGAGTCAATTCCGTGACTAGAGAGGTTGAAGAGAACTTCACATTGTACTAAACAGCCTATGAGATGTGGGAAGCAGCCAAGGAAACATACTCCTCCCTGAACAACAAAGGAAACATGCTCCTCCCTGAAAAACAAAGTTATCATCCAGGATTCCTACATGACTTTAGGCAGGGGGAGTTAACTGTTTCAAAATATTTCACCATGCTGATTCGACATTGGCAACAACTCGATTTATATGAAACTCATCAATGGTCATGTGTTGCTGATGCTGCCTATCACAACTGGCTCAAGGAAGAAAAAAAAAAGGCCTACATATTGCTTCTTGGGCTCAACTCAAGCTTTGAAGAAATTAAAAGAAGAATCATGAGCCTAGATCCTTTATCCTATTTAAAAGAGGCAATTTCTGAAGCCAAGAGGGAGAAGCGTAGGAAAAGATTAACTGCTGGTCCTCAAAATTCCCCCACTGTGTCTGAATCTTCTGCTCTTACGGCCAAGGGATCCCAGTCCAATGATTATAAGCTGAAAAAGCAAAGGAGACCTTGGTGCATTGCAACATATCTGGACATACCAAGGATGAGTGTTGGAAGCTACATGATCGTCCAAATAATCTCAAAGGGAAGCATAGACAAGAGACCTGTGGGTATATAGCTACCAATGATGAAAAAATGAATTCTGAAACTTCAGTTACTTCCATAACGGAGCCACTTGAAATATTGCAATGAATGATAGGCAACCATGGTCAGTCTGAGAAGATTGTGGGTGCTGGTATTAGTGCACGATCAAGTAACCCCTCTACTGCTCTAAGCTCCAAAGTACAGAGAGGTAACACATGGGTGGTTGATTCTAGGGCTCCAACTACATGATGGGTAAGATTTCTTGCCTAGATCATTTTGTACCTTGCAACAAAGCGTTAGTGGTGAAAATAACTAATCAGTCTCTTTCAAAGGTGGTTAGAGTTGGTACTGTTATATTGACTAATTCTTTGACACTTCAATCCCTAATCTGACTTGTCATTTGCTGTTCTTAAGCAAACTCGCTAAAGACCTCAATTGCACTACTAAATTTTTTCTCAGGCAATTATGAATCAAGACTATAAGTCAGGAACGATGATTGACAGTGTTGAAGAATGTGCAGGATTCTATCTCTTCCATGGAGCTGATAAGAGAAGACATGTAGCTCTTTCTATTAGGCACAAGTTGAATAATACTATGTTACTACATTATTGATTTGTCATCCCAATTTTGAATATCTAAGAAGGATGTACCCAACTTTATTCAATAAAACTTCTTCTAATTTTGATTGTGAAGTGTGCCAATTGTCTAAACATATCAAATCTTCTTATCCTGCTCATTCTCATGTTCCCTCAAAATCATTTGCAGTTGTTCATAGTGATATGTGGAGACCATCCAAAATTAAAAATATAATTGGGGCAAGGTGGTTTGTTACTTTATTGACAATCATACAAGAATTACCTAGACATATCTTATGAGAAAAAAGTCTAAAGTACCTCAAATATTTAAAACTTTCCACTTTCTCATTCAAAACCAATTTGATACCGGCATCCAAGTTCTTAGAACTGATAATGGGACAGAATTTTTAGATAGTATCCTAAGTGATTATTTGAGCAAACAGGGTATGATACATCGAAGCTCTTGTATTGATAGTCCTCAACAAAATGAGGTCTTTGAAAGAAAGAATATGCATCTCCTTGAAGTTACTAGATCCATCATGATTGCCTCAAATATGCCTATATGTTACCAGGGAGAAGCTCTCCTTACTGCCACATACCTCAAATTGTCTGCCCTATAAGACCTTGAAATGCATCACCCCTTGTGAACAACTTATCAAGTCCTATCCCGGTACCCACATGATTTCTCACTTACCATTTTTGCTGTACCACCTTTGTTCATCTCTCACATAGAACTAAACTTGATCCTACCTCCATTAAATGTATGTTTCTTGGGTACTCTCCCACTAAGAAAGGTTACAAGTGTTATTCCCCCGTCTATAAGAAATTTTTATCACCATGAATGTCACATTTTTTGAGACTCAACCTTACTTCCATAAAACTCCCATTCAGGGGAAGAGTGTTGATGGATGGGATTTTATTCACTCTTATGATGCTTTACCCAAAACCTACACACCAGAAACAGTACCTGAGACCATGGCACCTGAAATCACGGATCCTGAACCCACTGTTACTGCTGTACCAGAGACACCTGACACTTCTGAATCTTTCAAACAGCGTTTACGCGAGACCAGCAGCTAAGAAGAATGTCCAAAAGAGAGAGTTACAAGTGTACTCAAGAAGGAGGATTCATGAGCCTGAACCCAGCACGCTCCAGGGACAGCACGAAACTTCCCCACCAAGTCCAGGTAGTGATGAAGCTGAATTGAATGCTCCTATTGCATTAAGGAAAGGAACCAGGTCTTGTACACTCCATCCCATTGGCAATTATGCCTCCTATGATAATTTATCCAGAAATTTGAGAGCTTTTATTGCTAATGTTTCTAGTGAGAAAATTCCTCAAAATATTCATAGTGCATTGCAAGTACTAGAGTGGAGAAAGACTGTTCAAGATGAAGTCACTACTGTGGAAAAAAATAAGACTTGGGAGATTTCTGAGCTCCTTAAAGGCATGAAAGAAATCAGTAGGGTGCAAATGGATCTTCACAATCAAATATAATGTTGACAGAAGCATTAATCATCGCAAGGCAAGGTTAATCGCTAAAAGTTTTTCCCAAAATTATGGTGTGGACTATCAAGAGAACTTTGCTCGTATTGCTAAGTTCAACACTATTAAAGTTCTCACCTCCTTAGCTACTAACTTTGGTTGGCCTTTTCACCAACTTGACATGAAGAATGCAGTCTTAAATGGTGACCTAGATGAAAAAGTCTATATGAAGTACCTCCTAGATTTAAGACAGGTGATGATAAGAGAAGGGTTTGAAAACTTCATGAGTCCCCCCATGGCCTCAAACAATCTCCTAGGGCTTCATTTGACAAGTTTATCAAGGCTATTAGAAGTTGTTAGTACACTCAAGGGGCAAGCTGACCACACTCTCTTTGCAAAATTTTCCTCTGATGGTAAATTGGCTATCTTGATTGTTTACATTATGTGACTTTGTAGAGTAAGTCAAGAGATTGAAAGATGTTCTTGCCAGAGACTTCGAAATTAAAGTAATTAGTTACCTGAGATACTTCTTAGGAATGAAAGTGGTCCGCTCAAAGAAGGGTATTGTTGTTTGTCAGAGAAAATATACCCATGACCTCTTGGAGGAGACTGAAATGCTTAGGTACAAATTTGCTGAAACTCATATGGAAGCCACCTATAAGTCAAGGTTCAAGGAAGAAGTCCCTCTGGTTGATACTAGAAGATATCAGAGACTTGTTAGCAAACTCATCTACCTCTCCCATACTAAGCCTAGCATAGGTTTCCCAATTAATGTAATGAGTCAGTATAAGAACAAGCTTACTGAGGAGTGCACAAAAGTTGTGTACTGGATATTAAGGTATTTGAAGATGACTCCTAGTAAAGGAATTTACTTTAAGAAGGGGACTCTGAGAAATGTTGAGCTGTAAACAAATAATGACTAGGCAACCTCCATTATTGATACAAGGTCCATTTCAAGATATTGTACCTTTACATGGGGAAATTTAGTAACATGGACAAGCAAGAAACAATATGTTGTTGCTAGAAGTAGCGTTGATGCAAAGTACTGAGTATTATCTAAAGGCATTTGTGAGGGATTGTGGTTGAAGAAACTTGGAACTAAAAATTCTTATAGAGGTTCCTATAAAGGTTCTTTGTGATAATTTGGCAACTATAAACATTGTAAAAAAACCCTGTGCATCATGACAGAACAAAAAACATGAAACTTGATAGGCATTTCATCAAAGAGAAACTTGACTCTTGAGTGTTTGATCTTCATCATACTCGCACTCAATTTGAAGTTGTTGATCTATTGACAAAGGCCATGTTAAGGGTGAAATTTTAGAGTAGCAAGTTGGGAATGATTAATCTCTATTCTCTAAATTGAGAAGGAGTGTTGGAGATCACGTGCCCTTTAGTGATCACATTACTTTGTGGGCTTTTTGGACCCATGCATTGTTGCCATTGGGTTTGGTACTTTCTTATTCACTTTTCTGTCCTTTTTTATATTTTATTTAGTTGACTAGACTTGGTTGAGTTTAAAGTTATCTTCTGTATTACTTGTTTTGGTTTGATTGCCTAAAATCTTAGGATTGAGGGCTGCTTAGGTTAGGGCTTCTTATATCTCTTGTATCGTTGTACTTGTTAATTCTCATGAATAAAAGGTGTGAACATCAAAGCTGCTGGACACTCAGATATTTTCTACCAAAATTTACAACATATAACATTAATGCAAGTCTCAAGAGACTTACAATGATCCCAAATAATGTCTTCTTCATCTTCTTTTCGGGAACCAAAGTTATAGCAACAACAAAGCAACACTCAAAAGTAGAAAGCTTTCGAGGAAACAACTCAACAAGAAGTCACACAGCTGGTATGGAATGAGTATTTCACTGAGAATATGGCTGGGAAATAGAGAAAAAATTAGAAGAGGTAAGATAGGAGGCAAAGCTTAGAAGATAAAAAGAGTCTCTCGCACAGCAGGTTAAATCTTTTAGTGGGATTTGAAGGGTTTATACTCCATGTTTCTTGCCTAATATACTGAAGTACACAGCGAAGAAAAAAAGAGTCTCTCACACAACAGGATAAATCTTTTAGTGGGATTTGGAGGGTTTATACTCCATGTTTCTTGCCTAATATACTGAAGTACACTGCGAAGAAAAAAAGAGTCTCTCACACAGCAGGTTAAATCTTTTAGTGGGATTTGAAGGGTTTATACTCCATGTTTCTTGCCTAATATACTGCAGTACACAGCGTTTTGGTATTCTGAGTTGGTTTTAAAAAATAAATAAATAAATTGAGGGTCAAATGGGTTTTCTGTCTTCCAGTCACAAAGTCAGGTCATTCATGACCCAATGCAAATCAGATCAAACCACACGATTCAAATCATGAATTGTGCAATTTCAATTACTATGAGACACAATCCATAACATAATACACAGTTAAGCTTTTCAGAAGATCCCCTGATCAAGAAATTTTATTTCACTTATCTGTCTTAATAATCCACGGCATATGACTTTGGATATTAAAAACACTAATACATGGCTTCCCTAATTCGGACATTATTTCCAAAGCAAGCATCCCTTAAAACTTGTGCAAAATCTAATATGAACTATCTTTTGATGCTTGGAATTTACTCCCAGCATGCTGTGTGTCGGATGTGTCATCCAATATAGTTTAACAACCTTTTATTTAGTAAATTTTTTTGGTAAGGTACATAGAATATAGGATAATACCAGTTGTCCTTTTTTTTTTCTGGGAAGTAGATCACTAAATGGAAATTTCAAAAAATTAGGATTTAAATATAGGATAATGTCTTGCCACGTTTAATATATATATATATATATATATTGAAGTTTGACGTGTCATGGGAATTAGACATATCTAAGTATTAGACAAACTACAGTTCACAAATTAGTGCATCAAAGTTCTTTCTTGCCTAGAAGTTAAGACTTACAATTAGGTTGCAAAAGCAACGAGAAAGCCTAAACCCATTGCGATTCTGTGCATAAAAAATGAATTCATTGGTCTTACAACTGTTGTTTCAACGAAGCAATAATGAAAGGAATCAAAGACGATTAAACGAAAATATGATTTGCATGATCAAAGTGTATTATTTAAACTATCAAGATAAGTGTTACAAATATTTACTTCAATATGGACAGAAACACTATACAGTTTAGGCAACACTAGATATGTTTCACAATAGGAATTTCATTCCAAACCGCCAGATTTTGATCTCACAATCACGTTACACAACACCATTGATGAATAGATGCTTTCTTCACTAGGACTAGGGCAGGGCCCATCATTTAAATTAGCAAACACAATATATAACAACACAGCACTGCACCGCATCAAGTTTGGCCGAGAGAATCATACGAGGCCAAAATTCTTTTACATATGATTACCAAAGTAAAAAAATTTCAGCTAAAACAATCATTTAAGACCCAAAAAAAAAAATCGCAGACAATATATGAGCAGGAGAATCAAAATTGAATGGAAAATTTTGCCGCAAAAGGGAAGAAAGAGAGAGAGAGAGAGAGAGAGAGAGAGAGAGGAGGTACAGCAGACCTGGGAGTAGATCAGGAAATGAGGAGTAAATCGCAGACAATATATGAGCAGGAGAATCAAAATTGAAGAAGTCTTGTGAAGTGAGTGGAGTAATGAATCAGGGGAGTAGATCAGGAAATGAGGCGAAGCAGTTAAAAATGATTTCGGAGACCTGAATTGCCATATCTTCAAAATAAAAGAAGATTCCAGATAGGCGACCCTTAAATAGTTTTTTCCCTCTTTTTTCTATTTATTTTCTTAGAGTCATGCTCAGTGCCTTACCTTTCTTTTGTGACAGATTTTCAACAATTTACTATTAAAAAAATTGTTAAATATTACAATACTAAAAGTATTATATTCATATATTGGCGTTGTAATATTTGAACTACTAATTTTTTTTATTGTAGCGTATTGATATAAGAACGCTTTTGTGAAGTCATCTGCTTTCTAATTTTGTTTGAATGGGCCACATATTTGATCATTTCGGCTGAAAAATTTGAACAATGCGTATGACAGCAACTAAATGGCTTGATCGAACAAGGATATATATTTAGACTTTTTTTAATATATATACATATATATTTACGTTGCTGAGTTATAGTTTAATTATTTTGAACCTTGAAATGTAATACATTATATTCCTAAATTATTATAAAAAAGGAACTAGTTATTTATCTATAAATTTTAACATTTAATAGTCATGTTACTAACAGAAGCTAAATTTTTAAAAGTAAGTCTTTGCTAGCTATTTTTAAAAGAAAATTATGAATATTATTTAAAAAAGACTTGTTTTTCTCAAACAAATAACATAAATCAACTTTTGAAGATTTGAAAATCAATTTTTATTGATCACATATTTATTAGACATTATATATAACAAATAGTTTCAGGCTATATATATATATATATATAACAAATTATTAACATTTTATTTTTTATAATAGTTCAAGCGATAAAATGTTATATTTTAAAAGTTAGATATTAATATTATAATTAGACTATAATTTAAAAGAGTGAAATGTACTTTTTTATATTATTATTAGTATTAGTGAGAGTATACCTATTAAGCTATTACTTACCATACTATGCGTTAGTGCCTGACTCTCATATTGTGTTTATGTTTGAGTTTACCATAGTTTATATTAGTAGTTACACATTAATTAAGAAAAAATTAATGATTATCTGATAAATTAAAGTCATTATTTAATATTATACATTTAGAAAGGGACTACGAAAGTTGCGATTTTTTTTTTGTGGACAAAAGAGCATCAATAAATAAAAACTAAAGGTACAGTACATCATTAAGTAATATATTTCTACAACTACCTGTTAAATTATTAGAAATATATACCCACTTACTACCTATAAATTGTGGAAGTTGTAACCAGATATATTAATTGCTCCCACTCTAAGAAAGTGTTTCCTTGTCCAACCTATTGTCTCAATTACCGAAGTGTAACTAACACCTTAAGTATCAAGAGTTGTTTTCACAAAGCTGCTACACGATGAAACATGGAATATGTCTGCAGAAAGAAGGAAGGAAATCAAATCTTCGAACATCAATTGCAACAGAACCGTTTAAGCAAGAAAATATAACGGCATGAAACACCATGAATCTTATTTTAAACATGCACTCATTATTCTGGGTGTAGAGACACCATGTAGTTGCTGTGTTGTCGTATGATTTGTTTGATTGTTTCCCTCCTGTTTACGAGATATGTATGCATGCATGGTAATGTTAAGCAAGCTCTGTTCTCCACGCCAGCGTCGCAGAATGTATAGGAAATCATTTTCAACTACCTTATAGAAAAGATGGTACATTTTATTTATATTATTTTAGAAAAGTAGAGTTATCAATATCTGATCTCTCATACATTGAATAAATCGACTACTCATGCAGTGTAAGGCACCAAATATTTCATATATCATCACAAATCAGGATTTTAAGCAACGAAGAATTTTGTTGGATTTGTCCTTTTTTTTTTTTTTAAACTATGGTTAGGGTGTTCTCAAATTTTGTCCAAACTATTTTCTCTCCAAACAAGAGGCATCAAGCTTAAGTTATTAACAAGAAATATTATCTCTTCCCACCAATTAAACTCATTCCCTTAGGTGGAGTGGCCAGTTTGATAAAAGAAAATCCCGATAAAACAAACAAAATTTACTGTCACTCGTCCCACTTTGCCGAACATAGATGTTGCAGATAGGAATTCCGCACATTTAGTGGAAATCGAACAGACTAATACACAGGCATTGGTTTCATTTTCAATAGCTTCATTTCCGGCCCAGATTGTAACAATGCCATTCTATACCCATGTAGTTCATAAATCAAAGCATCTTATCTCCTTATGCGTCTCTAGGCGTTTATACTTTGCAGGCACATGTCAGCATATATATTGACAACATCTGGAATGAAAACATGGCCAAAAAAGTAAAGGAATTCAGGAATCTGCAGAACCTTTTGTGATCTCAATAATGTAGAAGATATACTTTGTTTCCTTTGTATTAGAAGGGAAAAAATTTTACAATTTTCATCCTATATTGTACAACACGAGTGGAAAAAAAAAATTCCTATATGAATTAATTGAAATAACTACCCCGAAGAAACTCCTATATCTTGTTTCCTATTTACACAAAAGAATAAATCAACAAATCCCGTTATTCACTCATATGAATAACTGGTATTACTGATGTTCCCCTAACCAATGGCAAGGACTCTGATCTTAGATGGTGATCGTCCCCTTGAGACATAGTTCTTATATCAAGTGATGTTCCACACAAACTTGTTGGCGTTGAAGCTGCTGGGTTCAACCCAGTGGTGGTTCTAAGAGCAAAGGATTTGGTGCGGCTACCACTTCTTGGCGAAAGATTAACTTGCTCCAAAGCTCGGAACTGAAGCTCACAAGGGTAGTCTCTGACACAGCCGATGCGAGGTCCGGCTCCAGTTGTCCATTTGCAAGATAGCTGTTTCCCCAGTTGGTATGATTTGGTTTCTTTCAGTGAGCTAATCCTTTTTAGAATTGACTCTTCCGGAATAATTTCCACTTCGTTGTTGTCATCATCATTGTATTTATCATCAGACAGATCTACCTTAGATTCAAATCCAAAAGCTTGTACTGCTTTTTCTTGACCAGTTGCAAGAGATTCCATTTTGAAACTCTCATAACCTTGACCACCACCTTCTTTCTCGTCTTCTAGCTTTCTGAGCAATTCCACCCTGTTTGGTACTTCAAGATTGGTCAGTTCTCTTCCAAGAATCTGGAATTGCTTTATCTTTGGTGCCCCCAAGGCAGCAGCTTCTGATTCTATTATGGTGACTTTCTCTTTAATTGAGTCTTCGACACTGGTCTCCTCAGTCTCCAAGCCACTCATGTTCTCAGTCAAGTCCTCTTCAGATGAGTGGCTTCTAATATGACCACTGATTCTCTGTGAGCGTGATTCACTATCATCATCAACTGGAGTCATCTGCATATAGCAAATCGATCTAAACCACTATTGAAAAAAAAAATTAAAAAGAAAACTGCAAAGCCTTAGTGTTAACTTTCGATACCTTGACATCAGAGAGGTTCACACTGTTCTCCTGAAGGAATGAAATGAATTCCTTAAAATTCTCTTCTGTAGGACGATAATGACCACTGTGAGGCCAAACTGCCTGGTGAAAACAAAGAATAGAATCATGTTTAGGTGAGCATATCATTTAAATATTAGCAGCAAAATGGCTACAGGACTCTAGCAAAAGAGAATAAAACATTTGTGAACCCGCTTCTGCCAGGTCCATACCTTCAAGATACCATACTCCACAACTAGTCTCCCAGCGGCAGATGTGGCTCCTCCAGCCAAGAAGCTAGAGTGCTGAAATGAACCTTTCTTCTTCTTTCCAACATACAAGGTCTTAGATGTGCTAAGGACAAAAATCCATTTGGCATTCCCACCTCCAGTAGTATGAAGTAGCTCTCCTGATTGCTTGTAGAAGAACCTTCCATCCTCCAAAATAACTTCATAAGCCAACCTTTCCATCTAAAATAAAAAGTGAAAATAATGAATATAAATTAAAACAAAGGTTAATCAAGTAAATGTGTCAAATAAAAGATGTTCATATTAATCTATGAAATCTTACCGGACCAAGATATTTGATGCACTGCAGTTGAAGTTTAGATCGAGGGCACTTCTCCAGATTGACTTCCTTTCCTTCTCCTATATCTAGCCTGTAATTTTGAAACATAAACTTAATCTCAAAGTTCAATGTCTTAAAATATCATTTAAAACAGTAGCCAAAGTTATTAAACAAAAAGATATTTCACAACAAGTATTACCAGTAGAAGAAGGGTTCTCTGCTCTGACATCGAAGCCATTTATCATAATAAAAGTGTAGATTATGTCCATAGCGATGGCGTGGATCAATCTGTTTCACACACACCCAAAACATTTCAGTGAGCAATGATATATGGATAACCAAAAGACCGATTATGAATGATAAAGAATTAGTATGCTCATGCATCTGACTAACCGCTTCAAGCCAGTGCTGTAAAGCAAGTTTTTGAGCTTTATCATCTTTCGATAAACCTTTTCCAACCTGCAATGACAGATGAGCTTAGCGTCTTCTTCATACAGTTTAAAAACTAAAACGCTACAGCTTAAATAGAGCTTTATAGGTAGCATGGGGTGAAAAATACCTTGGCGGCTCTGGTTCTAGCTCTAGACCAACGTGAAATGGCAGTTTCATGTTTCTCAATGTCAAAGAAGGATATAGAACTGTGCTTGAGTTCAGCAAAATCTAAGAGCTTCCACCTATGGTTAAAGAAAAAAGGATCACATCAAAATATGATAGAGGCCTAACAAGAATCTGTAAAGAAGGGCATGGTCTTTCGTAACAATTAATATGTACCAGCTTTGTTCAACAAGAATTGCACAATCTGCAAGCTTTCTTCTCGTTCGAAAGCTCTTGTATACTTTCTGCAATTTAACTGCAGCCATGTGCTTGGGGTTGTTTGGATCCAAAAGTGCTGATTGGATCTTTTCCACTTGACACTCTGATCTGAGAAACTGGTCATCCATCTCTTTGCTCCTTTCACTAATCCTTGGCGTCAGCATGTTCTTCTCGATGTCAATAGGCACAGTCTCAGTTAAGATCATTTTCTCCACTTCATCTCTCTTGAAGCTCACTGATGCCTCTATTGTCATCTTCCCAGAACCTAGGACTTTCAGTATTGTGGGTTCTGAGTCTTGATTCTTGAAACTGACTGATCGCACTGGAGTTTTGACTTCATCATCGCCAAAGTTGATGGATTTTACAACTACAGATTCTAAGCCATCTTCGACATCATTGTATTTCGCAAATGGACATGAAAAAGAAATCCCCATATGACAACGAAACAAATCTGTAGCAACCTATGCAATCCGTGGTCCTGTAGAAAGATAAGAATTGCAAAGAAATCAATATTACAAAACTAGATAATGCATTTTTCAAGTGCCATGCTCTTCTGCAGAAATGAAGTTTCAATTGAAGAAGTACAATATAATGTAAATGTTCAATGGTTGAGAATTCAGTCCATACTCTCCAACCGTACAAATCCATCTAGATAAATGGATAAAGTACTAGATGTTGGAAATACCAACCAAAAAAAAAATCATATATGGTAAATATAAAAGTTCAAGAGAAAATCCTCAGGACTAGTTTTAAAAATGCATTTCACACAAAAAAAAAAAAAGATATTTGTAAGAACGGAAGCCATTCTTATCAAACTGATGGACAAGATGTCAAATTTAACTTTTGCAGCAAACCCGTCAGAAATGACTATGGATCTACAAAACGCACCAGCAAAAGATTCATGTATTAACAAATAAAATTTTCCAAGACAGTCTCATAACAATGAAAGCAAAAATCCGAGAGGTAATACCCGGAGAATCCCATTTTAGTTTAATAAACAGATCCAAAATAAAAACAAAAAATCTCCCAAATCAAGACAAATCAAATAACACGGAATACTCCACTTAGAGATGGATATGGACTATGGATCTTAAAAAACTTCCACCAAAACATCAATACTAAACAAGAAGCAATGAGAAGAGAAAAACGAATACATTGACACAGTAGGATCACAGGCAGGACTCAGATAACAAATACCCAGTACATCTGAATAGCACTAGAACATTCGGAACCAGTATGAAGAATTCAATACCATTTTTGTTGTTCGCTTCAACAACTTGAAAAGAAAATCTAATCGGTACTAGAAATCGTATAAGAGATTCTTAAATAAAAGGGAAAGGAAGAGGAAGGGAATGAAACATAGACATAGTTGATTGAGGGGCAGTACCCGAAGATTAGAGAACCCAAAATTGAAGGGACGACAATCCGAAAGTATTGGGGTGAATGAGAGTATAATGGCTATGCAACTGGAATGCAGGAAAATCCGGGTTTAACTGGTGAATGAAGCTACCCCTGCGAAGCTGATTCATTTATATACATAACAAAACTATCGGATGGAAAGCGAAACCCTTTGCGGGAGAATGTTGAAGGAAGAGAGAGAGAGAGAGAGAGGCAGGGTTTTCCAACCACGTGGGGTGGACAAGTAGACGCAGGTTTGTTCACCGGCAGTAGCACACCCATACCCTCTGTTTAAAAACAATACAGAATTTACTTTTTATGGGGTTATTAATAGGGAACTATAAGTTGCAAAAAAGGGTTTTCATACACGCAATCATAATTGGATTCTCGAATGGCATAATCTATTATCTATTATCTATTTCTATTATTATATATAGAAAGTTTCAGTTTTGTAATACTGTAGCTAAGCCGTTTTTGTGGCTCGGCTTTTTACTGGGCTTTGTGTTTGTTTTTTCATGATTTCTTTTTATTGTATCATCAAATCAATTTTTATTATTTTATTTGTCTATTATACGTTTCTGTGCAAAGCACGGGATGCCCAGCTAGTTTATAAAAATTCACGTACTATGTTATTTTAAAATTATAGAGTAGTTTCAATTGAATATTTTTTCTTTACCTTAATCTACGTTTACATCGGTGAAAAGAAGAGCTCACATAGCGAAAAATTAAATCGTTTGCTTGTCCAATATTAGCATATGTAATTGTATATTTTTCAGTCTTCAGTTTCGGACTGCATTTTGTAATTGTATATTTTATCCATGTTTTTAAAAAAACTAAGAAAATACAGTAATAGGAGAATAGAAACTCCACTTCTGTAAAAAGCTTATAGTGAGTGAATTGATGTTTTGACATCGTTATTTGTTATCCGCTTAGAATTATATCTTAAGTTTTGTAGAAGTCGTATCTAATTTGATATGTACTTAGTTGGTGGATAATTTCTTAGAAGTAAAGTACAAAGAAAATGTGGGAAATTTGCTGGGAAATGATTAAATTTTTTTGGATTTTGAATTTATAGATGGATATCTAGGAGGAGGAGGAGGAGTCAATGTGATGCAATGGAGGGGAGCACGAGAATGAGTTGATCAAAAATCAAACCTGTCGCCAGTGCTTAGGTCATAAAAGTTCGGACATCCGTTTGAGTGCTAATGTTGCTTAATCACCAAGCCTTCCATTAGTCAAGTCTTTTGTCTTTTTTAATTTTTTTTGGGAAAACTCAACTAGTCAAGTCTCGCCACACGTACATTGAAGAATACAACAAAATGGGATTAAATATTGAAATTAGTAGTAAGTAGTGTATTAGTAACATTACATTACATGCATATATGCCTGAATTTCTTTCATATATATGACGCTAACAGTTGCTAAAAAACAGGGTATTATAATTAATCAGTTATGGCTGGGTGGGTGATGTATTGGCACACGTGTACTCTTTTAGATGGATGCGCTCTACATATTAATATATATGCTAGTTTTATTTTACGTACAAAATTAAATTAATTATTATTTATGTAGAAAATAATTTGTCCATACTCAAAATATATTGCCATTATATTCAGTTAATATTACTAATTATTAAATAACTATAAATATTCTCATCTAATAATAGATATTACTACAATCAACTAAATCTCATCTATTGTCGTACATAAATATATAATATGTGATTAACATAAATTTTAAGACTAGCTGTACATCAATATCAATTTTTCAATTAGATTGTTAAAGATTTTTTATGAGTCTTCTAAGTCTAATGAGAAAGAACTTATTTTTGAAAATATTAAAAAAATGAATTAATCAAATTAATTGTGATATTATTTAATCACGATTAAAAGAAAAATATACTCTATACACACAATATTTCAATTTTAAAACATTTGGTGAAAATGCAAACTTCCTGGTAATTAATCTTCTCCATATATCCCACAGGTTGACTTGAACATGTAAATGGGTCAAAAACAATAAATTCTTCTAGCAGTACAAAATTTTGTCAAGAGAGATCACACATTTGAATTTTTTTTTTTTGGGGTCATTCTTGTTAATAAAAACATATAAGCTTGAGGTGGCACTTTAAATGCACAAGCTCATATTATCTGTCCAACAAAATATTAAATCCATAAAAATGTATTAATAAGGAGAGTTGTGCATGCACTTTGGTGATTAAAAGACAAATTTTAGCTATACTGCCTTAGCCCCACAGAACATGCAACAGGAAGAGAGAGAGAGGGAGAGAGAGAGAGGGAGAGAGATATTAGTTATATATAGCTAGTGTGTTTTATTTATTTCCAGGCCTTATTGTGCAACCCAAATTATTTTAGAAAATACAACATTAATAAAGTAATATATTACCTAATTGTAATTGAAAAACGAGTATGACCAAAATGACAAAAATTTTGTTAGTCGTAATATATGGCTATGCATGATTTCACATTATATACTTGTAAAGATGATAATACGTACCTTGTAAATATAAATGCAATTTTGATACACTTTACCTTGCAATATTATGTATATTATTATATAGCGAATGGCTTTACACAGTTTGAATCTAGGACTTTGCGCGTGAATTCATTACTTTACACGTAATATGGTATGTATTTATGTCTGTATCTTTAGTGCTCTATATATACGTTATAAGGCTTTGACTCTCCCTCTCTCTATCTATCTGATATGATAGAATAGAATAGAATAGAATGGTAAACGAACACTTGGAATAAACCAAACATTTATTATATAATAATAAATTAAATATTATGCCTAGGGTGTCGGAAAGTGGTGTACAGCACCATGAATATATTGTTAACCAAACGCCAAACACTTTTGAGTGATCATTAATGGAATATCGGTTGACTAAGAAAACACTTTCATTTTGATTTTTGAAAATATGCTTTAATTTAACTTAATTCTCAAATAAAATATTTATTCTTCAATAGAGAGGAGAGAATTTAATTAAGTTAAGCTTTAGAAATTAATTGTCTGCAATAATTTGTATACTTTTCAGTGACCAAAATTGAATGTGTGACCAAAAAAAAAAATTATTAAACGTGAAACTGTGTTATACGGGAAGTATTGAATTAATGTGCTGCAGCAAATTAACAGCTAGAGTGTTTCGGAGTGACATTGGATGCCTTCACAAATTTGAAAATGTTAGATATGTCACTAACTATCATTAAAGATGTAGGGAGATAGAGTGAGAATCGGACCCAAATAGAAAAAGACGTAAAATCCACATATTTATTAATTCAAAGTACTATTACGAGTATAATGTAATGTTAGATCTTTTGGTATCGTTCCTAGCTAATTGAAAAAATATATCAAGTGGTTTCTTTTTCAACACACATCTCAGAATTCCAGGTGACCTGTCACAAGAAATTTAAACACATCATCCTCAAATTTTAAAATGGAATGAAAACCTCGCCCTCATTCGCACACAGTTTTTGTCTCAAATCATCAGTGTTATTAGCCTGTCCATGGAGTTTACAAACTACGAATGAAATGTTTGAAAAACAATTTTTTTGAAAAAATAAAAGGGAATCAATTTCTAAGTTTACATACGAGATTCGAAAGTCTGAGAATTCAGAGTTCAGATGTACCTGCACGGTGTTCTTCGCTAAGTGCATCGATTATAATCCCAACCTTTTACATTTAATAAAATAAATCCACGACACGTAATAATTTGAAAAAGAAACCAAGGACATGGGGCTGACATAAAAACAACTTCTAATATTACAAATTCTATTCCTTTATTTAATATTTAATTTTTTATTAAGTGAGGGAAGAAAAGGAAGGGGTACTATGCACCGTACGAGTGCGGGTGCCACGTGTCAGTACAAGAAGGGGCCACGCATAACTGCCCCCAAGGCAGCTAATAGGAGACCGCCATATCTGTTTGCCAGTTGGCGTCGGTTCCCTATTAAATGCACCCTTTAATATTCAATTCAGATAATGTTATTTTCTAGTTCCATTACAAAAATACATAACCATTTGAAGGTCAACAAAGTCAGCCATCCAAAGCTTCAAAGGCAAAATTTTATGTAGGGTTTAATCTTTTAAAATGTTCAGCTTTTGTTTTTTGGGTTGAGATTTCTAATTTATTAATTACGTAATTAGAGTACAATTTTACAATAGAGTTCCCAAAATGTGGCGATAGAAATTAGCACGCGCTTTTTTTTTTTTTTTTAAAGATAAGAAAGGAAAGGCGACGCGCTTTTGTGAAGTAGCACCGACGCAAAGTGAGTGGCAAGGTACCACCACGAAGCACCGTCCGAATCCCATGGCGAAAACTTGTAAGTCAAGATGATGCCTACTTAATAAATACTCTGTTCTTTCTGATATTTCATGTTCACACTCCTGAGAAAGAAAACTCAACAAGTGGAAATTACTATTACATTCACAAAATATTATTGGGCCTCCTTTACCTACAACTCAGTTTTGACTTTCTAACTACAATACGTCCTTTTTGGCTATACGGAATCACTCGTCAAATGCCCCACTCCACCATCCCCCTTCTTATTTATTGCCTCTCCCATATGGGACAGACTTTTCTTCAATCCTTTTACTTATTTTTATCTTATCAACATCTTTTAATTTCTTTCACAAAAAATATAAATAAATTTAAACCATCATGAATTACGAAACTAGTGCTCATTTTATTTCTTATTTTAATTTCCTTTACTGTAAATACTTTTCTTCTTATTTTTAACCCCATATCAACACTCTGAATGGTGAGGGAGCGTGGATGATGCGTATTTTTTAATTTTAAAAGGTAGATAAATTTTTTGGAATTAATTATAGTTAAAGGGGGTAACTCTTGCCCCTGGAAAAATTTGACTCATATTTAACCAAAATTCACCAAAATAATCAAATGGAGAGTACATAATGATAAGAAAATAAATTTTTGGAAGGGTATATTGTTGCTTGATAAGGCTTTGAACACCTTTTTGTAGACAACATGTTTGGTTCCAAAGCCAACTTAAGAAAAGCTCACCCAAAATAAAAGCTCAACTTACAATTAGACTTCGGTTAAAATTTAACTGTAGATACGTTGGGGCAGCAAAATGAAATAATACTAGTGTAAATAACATTAATTCTTTTTTATGTGTAGTTAAATTATATTTAATATTTTTTTAGTTTTAAAAAATTATATTCATGGCTTTTCTCAAATGTATTTCTTGTTAACAAAATTAAATTTTTATATAGTAATACTTTTTAAAAATAAAATTATTTAATTATTTTTATTCTCATATTAAGAATTAAAAGCATAATTTTATATTCGAGCTTATCTATTTTTTTATCAGATAATCATAAATGAAGTTACTTTCGCATAGAATTGTTTCAATTTGAGCTTTTGTTTGTTACGTCAATTGGTGATGGAATTTTTTTTTTTTTTTTGACGGAATCCAAGCTTGTTATATGCATTTATTTTTTTAATAAATAATTCAAAACATTTTTTTAACAGATATTAGATAATATTTATACATGATCATATATATAGAATTAATAAAAATATTAAAAAATGTTATTTATAATAACCTTGACCGTTGATTGTTTGTTTGTTTAATAATTTTAAATAAACATAAAATTGAAATTGAAGAATGTAAAAGTGGTCTGTGACCACCAACATTGACACTTGGCGAGCAAGTTAACAAAGGTGATGCCCACGTCATTCATAAAGCGTGTCGAGCAAGAATTTTAAATCACTTTTCAACGTAGAAACGTACAAAAAGCGCACAAGGAGAGAAAATGAAAACAAAAAAATTATTAGTTTCCAAAGGGACAGAGATATCTATCTACATGATCCCTTCCTTTCATCTTGTTTTCGCCCAATACTCATGTTCATGTACTTTTGTCTTTTTCATAATATTGACACCCCTTTTAAGCATTTTGACCAACCTACCCGCTTAAATAAATTTACATATTGAACCTTTCAAATATTGACTGGCAGACCAGTTCACACCCACATATATAATGCACCCATGGTTTGAAATTTTGTGTTCCCAAATTTCATATCAAAATGCTTATTCATTTATTCTCTCTTTTTTTTATATAATAAATTCACAAACAAAATTTGTCTCTATCATTCTTTAGTTTCCTTACCCTTCTTTTAATGTGCAAGATGGACTGATTTGGCCGAGTTAATGTGTTTGACTAGCGTTTTGCTTATATTATACTTTTAAATTTTTCTAATTAGTTGAAAGGTGCCAGAAGAATTTTTTTTTTTTTTGGGTAATAGAAGATTTGTGGGTAAGGCTCTCATGTTCCAGTTTTTTTTTTTTTTTCTTAAATAGTTTCTAGAGATCGTTTTATATTCTATTGGAGACTTCAAACATAATATATTCTAATCTTACGCACTTTATTTTTGAGATTATATTCCATATTTTTCTTCCTTACAAATTGGTTTATGGATCATCCCTTTCCACAAGTCAGTGATCTGGTCTTTATAGTGTCTGTGCAGAGAATTTATGAGGAGGCACCCACCAATATTTGTAAATTTTACTTCAAATTGACGCTGTGATGTGCTTCAATTTGAACAGGTCACCCATTTAGAGTTTATTTTTCCTTCGGTGTATGTATGTGTAATTAAAAAGAAAGAAAGAAAGAAATTAATATGAATGGGAAATGAAATAAGAATAAAAAATGTATTAATAAAATCAATTTTCAACTCTATATTGGCATATCGTTATCTTATTTTGAATTTTTTTAAGAAATATTATCATAAAATAGATGCAAAAATTTTCAAAATTTTTGGGGACTATTCTAAGTTTAAGCCAAAGATGCATTTATTGAAATGGTCTAAGGTTTGTCTTTCTAACTCTTTAAAGAGTCTTGGATTCAAGAATATTTACATCTTTAACTAGGTCTTACTAGCAAAACATGTGTGGCAATTAGTTTTTAATGCTTCAAAGTCTCTTTTGCACATGTTGGCCTAAATATTATAGGGCTTTTTATAATGGTCATTTAAATAATCATTTGGCAACAATAAGGATTTGGAAGGAAATTAAAAAATCTTGTTTGTTAATTTGTAATAATCTTCAATGTTGAGTTAAGGATGGAAGCAAATTTTTTTTTTATTTAATCATCATTAATAGCCTATGCAATCCAGTGCTCTAAGCTCATATGAGACTATAGGAGACTTTATTTTGCATAAACAAGAAGGTAGAATATTTAGGTATTATCATAATTATATTCTGCAAAGCAAGTTCAGCAGATTATCCAAACATTTTTTTCCATCATAGGCTATGCCAATTCTTTTGCCTAGATAAGTAATTGTTTTGGTGACTATAAGGTATCAAATGAGTATCATTTATTAATTCAAGAATTACAATTTGTAATCCGTTGCAATTTATAACTTGGGATAATATACGAAAACTTCAACTTTCATTTCAAGTTATTTTTTTAATCTATAGATTATTCCAAATTGTTTTTCCTTTAAAATCTATTCTCCATATGCATCACTTGATAGTTGAGGAATATTGTCCTTTTTGTCATGGGTCAAATGAATCAATTAATCATGTTTTTTAAATTATTCTCTTTTGTTTTGAATAGTCTGGGTTGGTTTTTTTTTTTTTTTTTAAAGTTTACAAGTTGATCAAATTTTTTTACAGGATATCATGATTTGGTTGCAGAAATGACTTGAGCGATTACAGCTAGTCAAGTTAAAAAGTGCTAAGTATACTGTGGTTGTTATTCTTATACCCTAAGTCATTTAGTTTTGTCACAATAAGAGAATTTTTGAAGATCCTTCCCATGGACCAAAATTTGTGCTACAAGTGATTCAACATCTTAGTAGACAATATTGCCCTCCACCTTCTGAATTGGTTCGTTAGTGTTAGCCCAATCCTTTTTCCATCATCAGAACATTGAATTGTCGTATTTCTTCAAACAATTGGTAAATAATATTTTGGGTTGGGTGGTTAAATGGAATACTTAGCAAAAGAAGCACAAAGTTTTGATTTCCGCATAGTTTGGTCACACAGTTTTCAGGAAATGAGTTTGAATTGACAAATATTATCAATATATCCTAAAAGTTTAATTAGAATCCATTAGATATGCATTATGTTTTATTACTCAATATAAATTGCTTGTCGACTCTCATGATTATCTGATGCGTATACGTATCATTTTATTCTCAAGACCTCAATGCTAGCTTCTGCACTTTCAACAACAAATTTGCAGGTTCTTCAACCAGGCATCTAGAAATTGCTTTCATGCTTTCTACCATTTAGAATTTTGTTGGTTAGGAGAGCGTACACCCTAAGTTGCATCAACAATGTCGAAGGTCTTATGATATATGTTTGAAAATGTTAGTATGTTACTTTGTTATGTGAGAGAGAGAGAGAGAGAGAGAGAGTCAAGAAGACATGAGTGAGACATAAAGATCCAATATGAAAGGACACCTGCAGCTTACAGCTAAACAAAGCCCTAACATGTTAGCTAGTGGTTGAACCAATTATTTAATCAATAATGTTCTCCAATAATCCTCCCCCAGTGCCCCTCGCTTCTATTTTCTAACCCAAAACAATAATGGCCCCAAAAATTCCCCATGCATCACCTCAACTTCAAGATTAAAAGCCATCAATTTCTTTCTCTATATATATAGATATATATTTTTTCCTTATGATTCTACGTTCTTGTTTGTAGACCATTAGAGTATATTGTAGATTAAGAAAGATGACACCATGAGAAAAAATAATTAAAAAGATAAATGTTTGCTAGACGCCATTTTCTGAATCTAGATTTACGGAAAGAGAGATGCTGTCATGTGATATTCTCATGGCTTTATTTTGGGTAGTCAGTTTGTAACTCTAGAATTTGACCAACATATATAAAATTTAAATCTTAGACTCCAACAAGTCGTTTGAATTTTTAACTCGTTAGAAAACCATAGTGGCACTATATTAAGGAGTGCTTGCAGCCTAATAAAAAAAAAAAAAACTCACAATAGTCAACTCTAAATAAAACCACACCTACTGAACAAGCTGGCCTGGTTTATGCATAGATAGAACCACCCACCAACTACCTTCCGATCCTAATCTGATAGCATTGCACATCTATTAATAAAACCTTCATTATTGCATGCGCATGCATCAACTTATGAACAACTTCTCAGTACAATTAGTTGTTTTGATTAAGCAATCTCTTAATCCTTAGAATTGATCATTTTCACCCAATTCACCCAATATATATGAAAGGGAAAATGAAAGCCTAGGATCATGCAAGATCTCACAAAGCAGAATGGCATTTCTATTTAAAAAAAAAAAATCCTGTAATGGGAACACATTTATGTGACTAGTGGCTATGATCTATTTCTTCAATTGTAATGAAGGAATCCAGAATGAAAACTAGCAAACATGAAAAGGTACAAAGCTGGCTTATAGTACCACGGAAAATCAGGTGTCAAATTTTTTTGTCTCAATGTAAGAGTGGAGCACATGGAAATCGAGTAAATAAAAATTTGTAGCATGATAGTCAGAGGTCAGAACAGCTGGCTTCTGAAACCTTTTTGTCTTTGAAATTGAGCCATAATCAAAATTCACAAAAAACTAATGTAGCATTTGGCAAGTGAGTGGGTGAGAATGTGAAAGAGCCGAAAGGCATTCCTCGAAGTGATGGAGAAAGTTGGCAAGCAATACCACTACATTATTTGAATTAAAAGAGACATTTGAGGACGGCGTTCGTAGCCACCGCGGCTTGCTACTTCACAGGTTTGTTACTCCGAGCGAACCTGACAAAAAATATTCATTATCTAATACCACCGTTATGTGCATCACACAACATCGGAATTTATCATATAACGCAATGATTATCCCCCCCAAATTTATTTGATAAAGAAAAATTGTTTCGTCTTTTTTTTAAATTTTCTTTTCCTATTTGGCTCAGTAATGATTATCTCCCCAAACTATTTATTTTTTATTAATAAAATTAACTTTTTATATAATATATATTTTTTAAAAAGTTAGTTTGATTATTTTTATTATCATATTAAAAAAATTAGTCTTATATTAAAACTGAATATTAGTTTAACTCCTTATTATTATATTAAAAATATAAATATAGTCTCATATTATGTAAAAAATTAGCTTCTTCCATAAAAAATAAATTAAACAATTTTTACAATATATATTGAAATACTATATTAGCTAGGGATTTTGCAAAATAAATTGATAGAGTTAGCATTTATAATGATATTAAAAATTTTGACAAACTTTAGGCAAAATTGACACAATAAATATTCATGACAAAATTTTAAAGTGGCATGAAACTTTAAGAACAGAAAAAGTACTTAAAAAAGGTAAAATAAAACATGAGAAAAATTATTATGCAAATGGGATACACTGCCTGTTTGGTATACAGAAATATTAATAATGGAAATGGAAAAAGAATGATAAGTGAAAAGGAAATGAATATATTGTGTTTAATACAGTATAAAAAGGAAATAAAATTCCTTTTCAATTGCATGTTTGATTAAAAAAAATAATGTAAGAATAGAAAAATAAGAAGATAGAATGACAAAATTACCCTTTATTTTTTTAATTTTTTGTTGAGTAAAGAAAGTAGATACACTATTTTAAATTTTAAATTAAATAATTTAATTATTTTTAAATATTTAATTTAAAGAAACATATAAATATTTATAATTTTAAATAATAATTATAAATATAATTATATAAATATAATTAAAATATATAATAAAAATAAAAATAATATTTTTTAGAATATTTTTATTTTTTATTATATCTTATTAAAATATTATAATGAAATTAAGAATTAACAAATAAACAATTAAATTAAATTGCAACTAGGAAATAAATAATAATAGCTAATATAAAATAAATAAAAAATAATTAATATCAAGTACACGTGCTCTTTTATCTCGGAGGGGCATATAAAGTAAATAAATGAATTATCAAACAATAGAGGGACATATTTGACATTTCCCCAAAAGCTTATCCCCATCCCTTGCTACAGTGCAATACAGTGATTGAAAGTTGTTTTCCGGAAAATCTTTCCCTTCTGCCAGGCTTTCTATCTACCAAACAAATAATGGAAAATAATTCGCTTTCTATTTTCTTTTCCGGCATAATACCAAGCGAGGCGATAGAACTGATACAAGCTATCTTCATTTTCTGTAGAATCTGCGATAAGTGAAATATAAATTTCACGTTTCTTGGCACCATTATTTTTTGTTTTGTCTTATAATTAAAAGCATCATTAAACTTTGCCCAAACTAATTCTCTACCCAGTGCATTTGAAAAGTACACTTATATCAATAGAGTGTATTTAAAATTTTACTCTTATAACACATTTCCAAAAAATCAAATTCAATTTGAAAAGAAAAAAAAATAAAGCTCGACCGAGTTAAGCCCATAAATTGGCCTAACAAACCTAGATTTCCACGCTTATATATTTATTTCAAACATAACTGGTGCTAAACAAGACAAAATTGTTTCAAACAGACAGGCACTAAAAGTCATTGCTCTTCTTCGGGAAGAATTTCGAGCTTAATGGTTGTCAAATAAAATTATACATGGTCTAAAAATGTAGCAATTTAGCAGTTAAAAGGCATAACGCAGAATGGCAAATCACTGTAGCTGGTTATAGTAAAGTGGATCTTTTTACACCATTCAAATTTAATAGAAAAAGCCAGATATAAGCTTTATCATTGCTATACACATTCTTTTGTAGCTGATTACAATCAAACTGAGTCATCAGATTCATCAGAGTCACTCCTGTCAGGCTCACCAGCATTTGTAACAGTCTCGGGACCATGATCTTTTGCTACAGGTGGGGCCGCAGCTTTTTTATTACCACCCCGAGCATTCTCATCCCCTTCTTCCTCTTGCTCAGCTGCTTCCACATGTGAATCTCAATTAAGGAAATAATAAAAAATTAAGCTGAGAGTATAAATTATAACAAACTCTGCTTTCCAATCTGGACATGTAACATAAGAGCAACCCCCTGGCTTTTGTCATTGATACAGAGAGCCACACTAATTCATCCCATCAACTTCTCAAAAGCCCTTCTCCCCACCCCCTTCCTCTTAAAAGGAAAAAGATAAAAGAGCCAAAAACTAAGCAAGCAACTATAATGGTCTCAAACCCATATTTCTTTTAAATAATATGACCAGTAGCATAACGACCTATTCCCGTATTCATAAAAAATGTAAACTAAGTTAAAATGTGGAATCATGAATTTGCATTAAGAGTTGGAATCTTCCCCAGACTGAGACTTTTTTCAGCTAAACAATTTACTTTAATATGCAACAAGGATATCAACATTGTCTGCTGTTCCTCCAGCCATGATCTTCAGAAGATCTTTCTCAACGCGTGAGACAAGCTCAGGCTGCAACATGTAAAATGACGAAATCATAAGTTCAGAAAATAAAGATAAGCAAACAGCATAAATTCCTCATTAATATGTTTCGTTGATAGTTGTTTCTACAAAGAGAAGTAGCTGCATTGTCTTCCAACTACTTCCTTATCAATACAGATGCCCGGTAGCAAACTGAATGAGGAACTCCTCTCCTCCTTTTATGTTTAGCTCATTTCCAAGCAGACATTCAATTTTCCCGTTAATTTTTACTTCCAAAATTATGACTGTTACATCAGGAAATATATTTCTGCTATAAGAGAGGTGAGAATATTAGTACATTTAGATCTGGCTCTCTACGAAATCTTCGCTTGCGGGCATCTCTCATGGGAGGGGTGAGACCATGTCTGTACTCAATCACATCTGGAGCGGCATCACCAGGTTCTCTAACCATAATCATCTGTTTCAACCCAAGAAATTCATCTAGTAGGATCACACTTGAATAGTTGAATCAATTACTAATGATTGTTGCAAAGGGAAAATTACCTGACCAATATCAGCAGTCTTAATCAGGCAATTATCATCATAAGTTTTGTAGGATTCTACCACACAAGGAAGGTCCAAGAGAGATGCAGGGAAATGATCATCGCCAATGACAAATGCACCACTTCTCCCATCCTCTGTTGGATGAAAAAGAAGAAATATATGAGAGCAAAGGAGATTATAATTTACAATTCTAACAAAATAGACAAAGGATGTAAATCAAAAGAGAGCTATACATTTGGCATGAGGGACAAAATAGAAATCAATGTGCGGAACAGCCACAACTGTAAAGAGGTTTAGATTCCTACTGATTGTGTAAAGGGAAGACCAATATAGTGATACCTCAGCAGTAAAACAACCATTGGTTTTAAATTTGTTTCTGTCCAGGGAGTGGATGTGTGACAATCAGGTATCTCTTAGATGAACTTATATAATATCCCAAGTCCCAACTAATTTAACATGAACATAAGGTATGTTAAACTTGCACAAGATTGACGTCATGAATGTTATCACACATCAGCAAGCAATTGCGTTCATGCAAGTTAAAACATTGAAGCCCGTAGACTTCATTTGATGAGGAAACACAAGTTGACAGCACATTCTAATTCAAGTGCGAATCAGCAACACTGGCATGTCCTGAAATTTAACCAGTAGTTCAACCAATATCAAATCCAACAAAGCAAGGGATACCAACACCAATTTAGATTCTATTTCTAAAGAAAATCAAGGTAGATAGAAGCAAGGTTGTTAAAATTGAGATCTTACATAAATCGGCCAAGAGATTGAAAAGATTGAATTATAGGATCAGATTAAAGATCATTAGATCCTACCACTTATGACAAATAAAAATAAAAAATATATAGTTACATAAAATTTATAAATAAAGATAATGCTATCATCGTACATTAACAACACAAGTCCTAAGTTGCAAAAGTCACAAAACTCATACATTTAAACAAGTCATAAGTCATGAAGTCACAATTCACAATAAAGGGAAAAAAAATTAATAACAATTTACTAAACTTAAGACGCATTCTCTAATCAAGTTCATCAATATCATCCTCATCTTCCATGATCTAATTGTCATTGAGATCACCACCATCACTATCAATAGCATCATCCAAGTCACCCAATTCTTCATTATCTTCATAAATCTCCAAATCATCAACAGTGTTTCGAGCTCCCAAATCCTCCACTTCTTGAACTTCAAGTAATTCATCTTCTCCATCCTCATCTTCACCCCTTTCTACATCATCCTCTGTGATCCACTCATCATCAGAAATAATGTCATCTAAGTTGTAAGCAACATCTCTTGTAACTTTTCTTTCTTTCAATTTTTAATTGTACGTCACAAAGACCAAGTCATTCATCTTCGTTTGGTGCAATCAGATCCTTCTCTGCGTGGACATAAGCTAGTTATTATTTAAGAAAAAATAAACTAAGATTGATGTGAGAAAGATAATGGTAACAAAATTATTTATGATTATTCATTAATCACTAAAAATTTCTTACCATCTCAAAGGCACTCCAATTACATTCACATCCTAAAGAGCAACAAGGGAAGCTCAATATTTGTATAACAAATCTCTGTAACTCTGGGCATTGATCACCATAAGAATCCCACCAATGAGGTGGTAACTTCTTATCCCTCATAGCCTTTGCAGCTGGATAACCAAACAAACCTTTTGCTTCCTTGAATACTTCAAGTTGCATGTCAACTTTGTTCCTTTCCTCAACTGTCAATATTCTCTCCATGCATTTGTGCAGTCTGCATTTCACTTCAAAATCTACTTTGCAATTAGGACTATAATGAAATTGAGGATTCATGTAAGAAGCTGCAGCATGCAAAGTCCTATGAAGTTGAGCCTTCCATCTTCCATCAATGATTTTCCAAATAGGCTCATAGCTGAAAATAACATGAAAGATGTACGTAATAAATTCATTCAATAGGTTTAAAATGGGGTAAAAAAGATTATAAGTTAATAAACAACTTTTGATAGAAATAGTATCTTTTTGACATTTTTAAAGTTAGACTGTATCTTCTCTTTAGCTCAGTTCATTTCCCCACAAAAGAATCCCGTGGTTGGTTTCTCTTCAAAATCCACCATACAGAGTACTTTAATGAGAGGATAAGCAGCCTTAAGCACATGTTGAAGTTTTTCCAAAACCACTTATTCAACATGTTTATTTCCATTGCCCAGATGTAAAAATGGTCATAAGTGGTCCTTTGTTGTCAAAAAAGACAACCCACAGTAAGGTATGTTGTGGCAAATCAAGTCATTGCCAGTCTAATCAAATCCTTCTCTTTTGTAAAGTGTTTTAACATAGTATTAAGCAACGTCCTTGAATAAATGTAAGTTGTAATTTTCTGTCTCTTCATTGTCGCTTGATGGAATTTAACATCAAATCAATACAATGTGCTGCAAAAGGGATCCAATAAAGCCTCTTTCTTTTCTCCATTAACATTTCTCCAGCTGCTTTATAGTTTGCAGCATTGTCAGTAACAATCCGGACAACATTTTCTTCACCAACTTGCTCAACTATCTCATCCAACATCTCAAGAACTTTATCAGCATTTTTGGAGATATCAGATACATCTTTTGATGATAAATAGATTGTTCCCTTAGGGCTTCTAACAAGAAAATTGCACATTGGCCTTCTCATTTTGTCAGTCCATTCATCAGACATATGGAGCAAACTTTTTTCTTCCATTTCATCTTATGCTCATCTAACAAATTCATAGTTTCGGCTACTTTTTGCTTTAAGAATTTCTCTCTAATTTCATGATAAGAAGATGCCTTGAATCCACACCCATGCCTTCCAATCAATTGGCACATCTTCTCAAACTTGTGATTCTTCACACAATTATGGCACTTATGAAGAAAAAGTGAGCAATTTGTCCGCATACTTCCTCCCTTAAGTCAGTTTCCTAGAGTTAATGAATGGTTGATGGGGAAATTCCAACTCCAGTCAATCTTCTCTCAAAGGATGATTTCATTTGACGTTTGCTCATCTCCTTTCTTTCCCTTTGTTCCTCATCTTAGATTCTTCCCTATCTTCTTGTACATCATATTCAACAATATGTTCCAAGTTTCTCTTAGACACTGACTGTTCAGCAGAATTCACTACAACAGTTAACATTTGTTTTCTCACATCATCAGGGACACAATACAGGGCTCAACATTATCTCTGGTGCAAGCTAAGTGAGTTTGAAACAGTAAATGCCACCCATATATGTCTTACTACAATATTTGAATCTAACTTTTAAGTTGTCTCCCTCAACTGGATAACCATGCTGCCATCCCACATCACTTCTATTGCCCAGGGCATTTTTCCTTTTTCTTGATTTCAATCACTTCCACTCCCTGACCAAGTATATGTAGATTCCATTTCACAAACACAAAGAAGCAACAAATTTTAAACAACAATAATTTCAAGTCACCAAGATGCAACAAATTTCAAGTTACAACAAAGATTATAATACTTTTCAATTCTAGCAGTTCTCTATACACAAGAATTCAACAAGCTAAATTAGAGATTATAGTAATGCAAGAGTCAAGACATAGTCAGGGCAAGCCCAAGGAATTTCAAACACCACTGCAAAGGATTCTCCTTTCAAATGGCTGCTGCAAGCTTCTCCTTTTCTCTCATTGTTTATAAATAATTATAAACTGGAAAAGAAGATTGTGTTACATGGAAGAGGCCAAAAAATCCTCTAGAAAGAGGGGGAAAATATAGAGAACAAATTAAAACAAAGCTCTTCAATGTCTTTGAATATCAATAATAGAAACACTCACAGACAACGCAGGCTGAACACCAAAGGGATGCCAATTGCATAATTCTGCTTCAAAAATAAGGAGGCTCTAATTCTCGTTTTGAACCAATTACTCATGGTTTTCAAATTTCTTTTTCAGATACTTCTCAAATTTCTTCAGACTGTTCAATGCAGTAAGCATTATATTAGAGCAACTTTGCATTAAAGAGATTTTTAAGCAAGGAAACCTGTGATAAAGAGGATAGAGGGAGAAAAAGAAGGGAGAGAGGTGAAGTAAAGCCCCTAAAACAACCAAATAACGCGTGAAATCCATACTGAGGATTTCAAAGAGCAGTGACTAGTCTATCCGGCCAAAATTCTCAGGGTAAGGGCTTGTTTCCATTGCAGTTGACACTCTCTGCTCCACTATAATTTTTTCTTGAGTGTGAATGAGGGAGGATTTCAATAAAGCTTAGGTTTCAAATCCTTACTCTTCTCTTTCTTCTATTCCTTTTACATCTCTTTTCATCTTTCAGCATCACCACCAAACAAATTTTGAGTTTACTAAATACCCATGTTAAAAATTCTAGAAATGAGAAAACAGATGAAGAAAACCTTCAGTGAGTTTATTTCTAAATTTAAGACTTAAAAAAGTCATAATTATAGCAGTTAGCAAGATTCCACTATGAAAGCCATCTATGAGGCATGCCAAAATCATACTTCACAGTGTTTGTTGAACCTAAAATTGTAAAACTGAATTAACACCAGATTCAATCTTTCTATGAGAAACCCCCAAAAAAAAACATAGCTTTAAAAATAACACCACATTCCATTGCAACTAATATTTCACTAAGTGGACCCTATTAAAGAATAGTTATAACTTTCTTCCCCTACCATAAGTTTGTGGACGACAAGTATGATAAAGACTATAAGAGAAAAGGTAAGAAGTTGCAAAGGTCAACCAGTTGACAACCAAAAGGCCATGAACCCAAGAGTCAGATTCCTTAGACGGACTATTACTGTTCAAATAGAACTAGATTTCAGTATTTTAAATATAACTAGATGCCAAGGTTGTCAAGATTGAAATCCCACATAGGATCGGTCAAGGGGTGTAAAAAGATCGGATCGAGATCATAAGAATGTAAATCCTATGACAAAAAATATATATAGTTACATAAAATTCTTAGATAAGCATAAAACTAATCAAAACCTCGTCATAATTCAATAAGACAATCATAAGCTGCAAAAATCACAAATTCTCATACATAAACACAACTCATAATTCACCAAAGCGATAGTATCCATAAATTAAACAAGTCATATGTCATAAAAGTCACAAATCACAAGATAAAAACTTAAGAGTAGTCCACTAACTTAGACACATTCATTAATCAAGTCCATCCAACAAATTTTCAGAAAATCAATAGTCAGGACACAACAAGAAGAAAGAAATCAACAAGTCAAATCATAAGATACAGGCAGCATACAATAAAGTCAACTAGAAAGGTACGTTCTAGCATTTAAAAAGGTGCATTTTTAGTCAACTAAGGAACAAAACACACACACACACACAGACGCAATCTTCCAAGATCCATGGGACCACATGATACTACGATCTTACAATCTTGATTGCAATCCTACCATGATCCTAGTCACTTTTTATCCTATATTGGATCAGGATAATTTTTGGGAGGTAGGATCATAAGATCTTACAATCTAAATAGCAGTCTTGACAACCAAGTTAGATGCTCACACAAAGTTTAAAATAGAAACGCCAAAAGATTTAATGGAGGGAAGATGTTGGAGGTGGGAATGGGATGATCAACTATAAGGAGTCTACGTAAATGATGACGGGAAGTAACTTAAGTGCTCTGATATGACATATATTATGAGATTCATTTTTCAATAGTCTAGGGACCATAGGAGGCAGATCAAAATGAGGCCTTGAGTTTTTTTTTTTTTTCTCTCGGTGAAGAAATTCCTCAAACAATAGGTAATATATAGAACGCACACAATGTAGAACCAACATTCAGTACAAACAACTTAGGTTGTCATTCTAGTCATACTCTCTAGATTATCAAGATGTCCAATAAATTAGGAGGTGATCTTCAGGAACAATGGTTAGATAATATTAATTGGTTTTTGATAACTAGGTAGCAACCAAAAGGCATAGATACTGAGCTTCAGCCTCAGAACGTGTTTTAAATGAAGGACTTTGCTCTTTTTGGTGTAGCACAGAAAGTGCACACTACAGCCATAAGAAAATAGCATAGCTATGACCAAGCTACAGAAAAATGGCAAACCCACACCTAAGGATAGTACAAGGGCCTATTGCAGAGGGCTACAAGCTGTAGCAGGCTATTAATAACTATGGCACTATCTATTACTAAATATGAAATTTCCTGGAAAGTTGTTAATTGTAAAACAAACCAAGGGTCCAAGCCTAAACAGATATAGCCAATAACCTTTAGTTGTATAAGATAAATGTATACTTTGTCATGTGAAACTCAAACTCTTTAAGTTCACATAGAACCTGATTTCAAAATCTATATATATATATATATATGCATAAACTTGCATAAGGGAGAAAAAAAGACTATGTAGACATAAATGCGAAAATATTCAATCATAAAAGCAAATGCTCACCAGGAAAGGACAAATCTAATGACTTGTCTTCAGATGAAGAAGGATTTTCATTGAGAAGACGTTCTATACGCTCAGCAACAGAAGGTGGAACTCTAAGAATGAATTGCTCCTCCATGACTAAAAAAATTAAAAACCACATTATAACTTTTGGGATCGTTTCTAATCAAGCAGAATTGAGCTTTTTTTCCCATCACTCAAGCTCTAAAACACTATGCCTAGCAATGTCAATGAGAATATAACATCCCTTAATTGATAGTAATTATAAAACGCATCCTGGTAACACTGAAATAATAAAATGTAATATAGCTCCTTGAACATATCTCGGCATCCAAGTCCTGCAACTGCAATACTTTTTGAATAAAGACTAGTTTTCTATTATTTTCATAAAGTTGCTATCAAGGATGCTTTCTTATCTACAAACTATATTCATATAAATTACTTAACACCATATATAGATTCCAACAGAAACCATAGAGATATGCTGCTGCAGCTGAACCAAGCTTTTTGTTTCACTAAACCAAAATATTCCCTTTGTTTCACAAAACCAAATATCCCCATCTGTAAACAGCTAGGTTACTGTGTGGGAGGGTTCTCTACTATATGAGACTGAAAGGATACCCATCGTAGCTCTAACAAAGCTGTGGTTTCAATACAAAAGGTGCTCTCCTTGATGTGGAGTGACCAAACCAAAAGAAAGAAAGATTTGTGTGCCTGAAGCTAGCTAAAGGTGAAGACAACCCCCTAGGTGTTTTAGGAAATGCAGTGTTTTCATCAAATTCACTCTCGGTTTATTGTTACTTCCATTCTTGGAAAATAAAATCTATATAGAAATACATTAGCAAACTACCCAGAAATATGTACTGGGGGCCTAATAATTATATATGGTAACTAATTTGCCATATCTTGATACACAATGATCATTAATAACAAGTTTCTAATGTGCAATCTTGAATTGTTTAAGCAATCTCTACATTTTATGATAGGTTTAATGTTTCATCTTTAATATAGCATTTATCATATTATATATATATATATATATATATCTCTTTTACTTTTCCCTAAATCTCATTGAGATTCCTATTCTACTATAAAGTGCAATATTTTTTAATAATAGCACTACCATGGACCACCACCATTGCTGTTACCCACCAATTCTGCCCATTGCATACCACCCTTGTCACCTCTGCCCACCATTGTTACCATACCTACCATCATCATCATCACCACCCTCATTGTCACCTCCCTCTTCCATTGCCACCATCGATCATCCAAACCAGTATGGAAATCCAAAATTAAAGACTAAGGGGACCCATATCAAACCAAATTAAAAAGACATCATGGTAGAAGGAAAAGAGCAGCGTTAAAGGAAATTAGTGGGGGAAAAACTGGGAGAGATAGAGCAGAAACTTATTGTTCTTACCATCTGGAGCGTGAAGATGAAAAGGCAAAGCTTGTAGAGCAAAAATGGGTGAGCAGCTCAATTGTCTAGAACAATGGGACTTCCGAGAAATGGTGAATGGGATCAGAGTCAGATGAGGATGCTAGAAGGAATTGCCAGACACATGAAGCTTGATTGGAATTTAGGGCTCAGAAATGACTGATTGAAATTGGCTCACCACTCATGGACCGACAGTCATAGATAAAAAATAATAATAAAACATAAAGGAGAGGGCATTCGGTCACTTGTTTATGTCTAAAATAATTTTTTTAAAAAAAGTCAAAATTCTATTTTAATAACTAAATATATTTAAACTTTTAGAAATTTCCTTTGAACTTATTTTATTGAATGAAAATAGTCGAACATATATGGGAAAGGAGACAACAAACTTTACCACTCAAATCCCCACAACAGAAAATGATAGGGCTTAAACTAAAGTTAATGATAAAACATTTTATCCGAAAACTCCTATTATCTAGGTCTTTATCTTAAACAAAATACTTATAATAATCTTATCCAAATCAATACATATTAAAATTTAAAATTTAATTATCCTAAAAGTAAGATAATAAAAAACCTAACGAGATAATGTCTTCTAAGATAAATAATCAACTAATATTAAAAAGCTACTAAATACTAATAAAATTAGAATTAAAATATGCTAAATTACACTTGTTGTGAAGCAAATCTTCTTCATGTTGTTTTCCAACAAAACTTTGAAGTTTCATATTCATTATGAATTTTTTTTAATTAAATGTTTGATTTTAATTTCTAACTCCATTAATTAACTTCACCTAATTCTTATGTGGCATCTTTTATATTTATCTGAGATTTATATTGTCAAGCACCCTAGTACGTCACATATCATGCCAAGAGAAAATAAAATGAAGAAGAATGCATTATAATTAAGATGTACAGCTGACAAATAAATGTTGCATGAGTATTAAAAACGTGTCACATATCATGCCATGTAGGGATGGTGGTGGGGTGAGGCAAGACGGGCCCGCCCTGTTTTCCCTTGCCCCCTCTCATTCCTGCCCCATAACTCCCTTTTTTGTTTGTTGGGTCTCTACCCCATACCTGAATCCACAGGTATTAAGCTGATCCGTATTCACCTTGCCCCAAAAACATTTAAAAAAAAATTCCTATGAATTGGACAACAAACTATTAAAGATGTGGCTTTTGGAGTATTATTGTTAAGTATGCAGAATAGCTTGTACTTACGGATCTCCACATTTTAGATTCAGAACATGTCGGCACAACAACAAAGATTAGTCAATGTTAGAGCTATCTTTGCACTTATTTTTGGCACCACTATCTATATTTTTTTCTTTTTACTTTCGATTTCTGCATGTGTTCATGGAATAATTTTATTTGAAACAGTGCTAAGAGGTTCATACTGATAGAACTCTCATCCCAGTCCAACGAAAAGCTAGACTTTCAACTCTCAGAACCTTCTATCCTCATTGCCAGTGAAGACATGTTATTGAAGTATACTTTAACTTATATGTGTGTGTGAGTGTGTTTTTCTTTTCATTTCAACTATATTATTCAATTGCATTTAATTGAATTTTTTAACAAGATTTCTGGAAGTTCATTTGGCCAAAGTTAAACATAATTCATTAATTAAACACCTGCATGTGTTCCGCAGTCCATTAATAAAACAAACAATCTCATTTAACTACATCTATTATCAAGAAAAATACTTATGTTTGTTAATTTCTTCTCTTTTGCATCTTTTCTAACCAAGCATTGTATTCAGAAGAGATTAGTGCATTATAAACCAGAAGAGATGACGAAAAGTACTCGTTCCATCCCAAAGCTACAAGCAAATTAAAGAAGAAGAAGGAGCTCACCTGTAATGAAAATGGAAGAATCGAAGGATAAAGAGGCTTAGGGTTTGCTAGAAGGGGAGGAGATGCGGCAAAATCGAGCAGATGGGTACACTCGAAACAAGGCGAAGCTACTCGAAATCGCGCAGCACACAAGATTGGGTCTGGGCGTGTGGAACAGGAGTGAAGAACAGAAGCCCCGTTTACCTGCCAGGGAAGAACAGGGCGCAAACCAAAGGGTCCGCGGGTGCGGCAATCGAGGACGACGAAGCTTTTGGTGCGATAAAACGCAGGGGTTCGTGCGTCTTAATATTTTTTTTTTGGCTTTTATCTTTCATTTATTATCATTTATTTTATTTTAACCTTCAATTGGTACATATTGTCTTAATCTTGACATTTTGATGTAAACTTTTTAAAATTTTTAATATTAAAAAAATTTAAATTTTTTACTTTTATTACTTATCATTTATGTTAATTTAACTTTCAACTAATAAATATTTTTTTAATAACTTGATATAAAATTGTTTAATTTTTAACTTTCATCTTTATTATTTATTTCAATTTAATTTCAACTAGTAGGTATTATTTTAAAATTTTCATATAAATTTTTTGAATTTTTAATATTTAAAAACAATTTTTTTTGAATTTTTAATTTTCATCTTTTCAAATTCATTACAATAAAATTCAATAAAAAATGACCTATGACTTAATGATCTATATAAAACATATTTTAAAATTTAATTATTATTAAAATTTAATTATCTTATTTTAATATAATTAATATAATATTTTAATATTTTGTAATTAAATGTCATGCGCATATTTATTTAAGTTATGTGAATTTTTTAGTTAGCAACAAAAAATAAGATTATGATTAATTTCAGTCTAATTAATTAAAAATAAGATTAATATATAAGAAAGATGACATGATTAAAGTATTATCTTATTTGATTATTTTTCATCCACCATTTTACTTATCCCAAACCATGTGGTGTGTAAAAATGTATAATATGTAATATAAATAAATAAATGACATAAATAAATAGATGTAAAGTAAATTATATAAACCACCTCAGTATTTTATTGAAATTATATGAATCATTTTATTATTTTTAAAATATATATAAATATTTTTTGAAATAAAAAGCTGTGTTATACAATCTAATTTCAAATTTTTTGACTAAAATACTTTTTAGTATTATAGTTAAAAATTCTAAAATTAAACTAAAATATATATTTTAAAAATATAAAGGATAATTGTGCAATTTTATAAAAATTTATAAAAAATCTATATAATTTACTCATAGATATACACAATAATAGTCATACATCTATTTATTTAGATTATATAAATTTTTATATGAAAATAAAATAAACAAAAATTATTATTAATTTTACTCAAATTATTAGAAAGAAAAATGAATGGATAAGAAGGCCGACATTATTAAGATATTATCTTATTTAATTATTTTTCATCCACAGTTTCACTTATCTGGTGAAGACCATTTTGTATAATGGTCAAATTAATGGCAGTAATTGAAAATACACAAGAATGTATTATTTTAGGTGTACATATTATTTTATTAACTTGATAAAAATTTTTGGATTTTAATATTGAAAAAAAAGTTTTTAGGTTTAAAAATTTTATCATTTATCATATATTTTAATCTAACCTTCAACTAGTACATATTATTTTCATAGCTTGATATAAATTCTTGAGAATTTTAATACTAAAATAACGTTTCAACTTTCACCTTTTGTCATATATTTCAATTTAAATTTCAACTAGTACATATTATTGCCATAACTTGATACAATTTTTTTTTATTTTTAATATTGAAAAGAAATTTGGATTTTTAACTTTTCATCCTCGTTGGGGCTTATAGGGTAAGTTCTTGAAAATACATAAATTGGATGTACTTTTAGTTTATTCTTTTTTGACAAATAAAATGACAAAATAGATTATTATCATTTAAGTACATTGGCTGCTTCAATGCTTTTTGATAACTTAGGCAATAATAATATTAATTTTGTAAAATATAGAAATTATTTGATATTCCATATCTGTTTTTTAGTAATTGTAGGAGTTTAGAGACATTGAGTATACAATCAAGACATCTAAAGAGTTAAAATACATGTATTTTATGCACATTACTTTCTACTTTACAAATATGGAGATTTTATCCTTTTGGATTGTCAAGTTTGTTAAGTTTTAAAAATAGTTGATTGTATATATTTTTTATGACTTTCAATTATTATGTTAAATACGATAATTTCAAATATATAATATGTAGAATATAAAATATCTATATATCATGAACTAATTTAAGATTCTCAATTAGATACAATTTAATTGCAAAAATTTTTAATGATTTAAATTGCCTTATGAATGAAATAATGGAGCCAAGACTAGCCTTAGCAAAAATTATTGTCAAATCAATTTTTTAAAAGAAAGAGACATATTTGATTTTAAGTAAAATTGTTTTGATTTGATTTAGTTCATGCTTATAATAAATTTTTTTAACTAAATTTATATTTTTAAAATTTTTAAGTTTAAATGTATTTTTTCTATATTTATAAAGTCCACACTTATACAAAGTAGTCTTAAAATGTACAGAACTAAAATTTTATACTAAATAATCAATCCCAAATTTCTAATTAAGAATTTAACAATATTGACATTATATTTGACACTAATGAAAATCTTTTAAAAAATTCATATAAGATTTTGGTTTAGTTTAAACCAAACTAAACCATTGAAAATTGATAAACGAACCTCTATAGTTGGTATTAACAATTTGAAAACTAAATCAAGCCAATTTGTTTTGGTCTTGTTTTGTTTTTTATCTATTTGATTTGATTTGAGTTAGTTTAATTAGTTTAGTTTGATTTTTAACACTCATAATTTTACATATAATATTTTTATTTGGCTCCCTTGAAATAATAAAATTTACAGATGACCCTTAAAAATATAAAGTTCCATGTTAAATTAGAAACAGATAAATATAATATATACATATATATATATATATATATATTCAGGCCGGCGCATGGATTGTGGCATATTTACCCCAAATCCACAATGACATTTTTTTCTGTTATTATTATTTTTTCTTCTATAACTGACTCGTTACTCAATCAAACGTTGATTTATCTAATTTGAACAAGACAGGTAGATGATTGATGGGTCAAAATTGCCATCCGTAGCCATGCAAGAGTCCTCCCCCATTCCCAGACGTATTGGGATGGATTTGGTCTATTCTATAGTAGGTAACAAAGATTTAAACTAGATTGAATGAAAATATGATCAATATCTTCTGTGGCTTGAACACTAATAGGACATTCCTCCTCTGCATTAGTCTCCTTCTCAAATTCTTCTTGGTGGCAATAATATTATGCAATATTTTCCATATGAAAAGTTTAACTCGTGGCACACATGGAAAGCACCAAAGAATTTTCCTACAACTATCCGCCAGATCCCTTTGTTGTTTCTCTTGGCAGATTATATTATAGCCTTCTCGAACAGAACACAACCCAGTAACGACCTCCCCATCCTAACACGTCCGAAGCCCCCTTCAGTTCTATAATTTTCCATCTTCCCAAATTTGGGTAATAAAATCAAAAGGTTTTCTTTATAGATTCTCACCGTTATGCGTATTATTTATAATCTAATTGAGCTTAATCCTTCTCCCCAGTTGTCTGAATATCTTTCCAAATATTGACCAATCCCTAGGGGTTGTGTAATGACATTACGTTGATTGCTGTTCTCAATGCCACAAGTATTCCCATAACAGTTGGTCATAAATCCTACAAAGAATAGAGTTTTCCCGCATAATGTGCCAGTACTATTCCGCAAGAAGAGCATTACTGAAAACCTCAATATCCTAAAAGCCCAGCCCCCTTCTATCTTTAGGACAACAGAGTGCGTACCTTGCTTTAATTTAATATGTATGCTTTTCCTGTCTTCACTTACACCCACCAGAAGTCACTAACAATCTTATTGCATTTGCTGACACATTGCTTAGATAGTAGATAATTCATACAACATTGAAGAAGTCACAGCAGAATTGGTAAGAAATTCTTTAGCTGCCGAAGAGTGTAACTTGCATACCTTTCCACGACTGAGGCTTATTTTCAAGTTTGTGAATAACCTCATTTTATCTATGTAAGCTGCTGTTCCTTGTATTAGAAAACGTATGTTGTGCCCGGGTATTTGCTCATCTTAGAAACCGCTCTCACTCCTAGTAATTGGGAAATATGATTTTGCAAATTATTATAACTAGAGAGAACTTCTGATTTGTTCATATTAACTTTCAAACGTGAAAAGATCAATAACATTTGCAGGGTATTCAAATTGGCTTAGAAAAAAAGAGAAGTAAATCATCAGTATATAGTAGATGCGCCAGAGCAGCACCACTTCTTCCAACACTAAAGCCTTAAATCTCGTTTTCCACTTCTATCTGCATTAATTTGTCAGAAAAACAATTCATACAAAAAAAAAAACACCAAGTACTTCAAGGACCAATATGAACATGTAAAAATACTTTAGAGATCAAAATAGAGTTTTGACCCAAGAAAAGTATAATATTATATCATAAATATTGAATATAACCCTTTTGAACTAGATCTGGTGACGGGCAGACTTGTTAAAAAAAATAAAAACTGGGTTTAGGTTTGGATTTTTCTTCTATTTTCCAAGCTCGGCCCTTATGAGGAGTTGGACATGGATAAAGATAATCATAATTCTAGATGTCACGTCATATCGAGATGACTCTGCAACAAGCTGCAACATAAATTTGAAATCTTGAGTTTGGGGTTAATGTCCAGAAAGTCATTTAGTTAAGGCACAAAACACGCGGTAGGGAACAAATTTTATGAGTTTGTTTACAATTAATTGCCTTGATTCCCCTTTTTATATTTATCAAACTCATTTATTAATTAATGATATAATATATCCTAATTACATTATTTAAGAGTATAATTTTGATATAATAATTATCTCATATCTATAAATACAATTAATGTTTATCTGATTTCCTTTACTTTAATTACATAATTTTATTATTTTCATATTTAGTATGCATTATGCAGTATATAAGTTTTAATTATAATAATATTAACAATAAAAATTATGTTCTTTCTTTAAATTATATTAATAATTAATTTTTAAATTTCATTCTAGAAAAAATGGTAAAATGGATAGAAGAAAAACTAAGAAAAATATAGATAGAATTTAAAAAATTATAATAAAATAATTAAAAAAATGGTTACTCAAATCAAACTTAAAGAAAGTTTGAATTTGACTTGTTTTATTTTTTAAATTTTTTTTAAACAAGTCCTTTTTTTGGATTTTATTTTTGGAACTCATACTTTTTTTTATTGAACCTATAGGATTAGATGTGCTTTTCAACTTATGATTTAGTCTATTTTGAACTATATTATTATTTTAGTATGTAAATATTAAAATGTAACACTTTACAAATTATCATAATAAGTAAAAAAATTATAAAACTTGACATCACCTAAAAAATCTTTTTTACATCTATGATTAGTGTTCCTAAAAATATAAAATAGAATAATGACACTTATTTATAAAGAGGTAGTTACTTACATCAACGGAGAGTGAGAAATTATTTAACTTCTAATCATTTTTTAACAAATATTAAGAAATTAATTATTAATTTATTTTTTTATTCAAATAGTTTATTTAAAAATAAATTAAAATATTAAACAGTCATTATTGTTTATCAATGGCTTTATATATAGCTCACTCAACAAGATGGACCTAAAGTCACTTATTAAAAAGAAATTAATGCACAAATGAAGACAAAAATATTTTAAAAACACCCATCACACGTTACAACATAAGTTATTCACATGACACTTACTAATAATTTTCTTAGAAGTCTATAATAACTCGTTTATTGTGCTATATCATTCAACATTTCGCATGTCTCCAATTTGCACAACCCACAGTCAATCCACCCAGCGTATCCAACTCGTATCCGTAGAATCATTTATCCGTTTTTTATCTTAAAAACCCGTTCTATTCTCCAATTTATCAATATATATATATATATATATATATATGATATTGTAACCCTAGTCGTAGTTGCTCACCTTCAAACTTCGAAATATCAATTTTCAACATTCGCATCCGCCGTCTACTCTCCGATCTCGTCCACCGCTGCTAGTCGCTAAGGTATCTCTCTTCCATTTCCATCCATACGTCCCATATTCGATTTCTGAGATTTTTTCGACAGTAATCTTTCGTTTATAGCGGTTAGGAGGGAACTATCCGTACTTATCTCATATGAACTAGTTAACGCATTCTGCTTTCTAGCCAGCTGGTATATGATTTTCCTGATAGGTTGTGTTTGTTTTTGAGTTTTGTTGCGCATGTGCCAAAGACCAAAAGAGATGCTCGTTTTCATTTTTGAAGTTATAGCTTCGATTTTGAACTTGCAAGTTTAAAATTCAAGCTGTAGGAAACTTGTTTCTATTGCTTTGGATAGACGTAGGGTGAGGAAACTTGAGGATAGAAATTGTTTGGAAATGAGAGAGTGAAAGAGGTAAGCAACTGCTCAATTGGATACTTAAATTTTGTTCCTAGGTTATAGATTCGGGGACTGAATTTTATAGAATTGCAGTACATGTACAAATATTAACAGATGCGGTAAACGTATTACCTTATTTAAGGTATGCTGGGGACATGAATTTTGTCTGTTTACCGTTTTATTCTTTTTATTTTTTTGGGTAAATTCTTGTGTATGTCTCAGAAGAGTGAAAACCTTACTTCACGTACATTATATATTAAGTATAACTGGCCACATGTTTACTGGGTTCATGTATGTACTTTGACTTGACTTTCTTACATATATCTCATGATAATCCTTTTTATGTTATGCTTGTGGCTTGTGTTTATAGAAATTCATATTTTAGTTTCTTGTGCTGTAACCAATTTATGTATGTTTATCTGTGTCCATTTAACCATAGAATTTTCATGGATAGGGCATAGATGAGAGGAAGGAGTTATAGTCCATCACCGCCCAGGGGTTATGGTAGAAGAGGAAGAAGTCCTAGTCCCAGAGGCCGTTATGGTGGCCGTGGCAGAGATCTCCCTACCAGCCTTCTAGTTCGCAACCTTCGCCATGACTGTAGGTTTGTTCAGTTCACTCTAGTATATGTACTTATCCCTTCACTTTGTTGTTCTTGGTTTGGCTTATGAAACCAGGAATGAATATTTTGTATGTACTTTTTCCCTTGTAAATGATTGCTACTAATTTTATGCTCTATCTATAAATCACAATCACAATATGAGGTGAAATGGAATTTAATCATTTCATTTAAAGGCAAAAATCAATAACTTATTAGCTTCATTGCTGCTTTATATGGCAAATTGGCAATCTGTAGAGAGAGAAAGCAGTGAAGCATGTACATTTAACATTTTCTGGAAGTTTAATGCTTCCACATTTCGTTCTGAGTGGAGCAATTCAGATATAGAACATGCTGAGAAAAGAATTGAACCAGAATATATTTTATTACATATTTAGTGCTCATGATTCGTTGAAGTTGTTCCCTAAAACCTTATCTTTGATACTTGTTTTGATTTTATGTCGGAGCACATTGTTCTATGATGTTGTTCAAAATGAACTAGATGTTTCCTAATATTTGGTTTTGATATTTTGCCTTAGCACATCCATATTATTGTTAATATGTTGCTTCAACTGAATAACAAAATTGTGTTTTTGTCATCCTCCCCCCTCCTAATCTTTTATTCCATTTCATGTAAATGTGAAATTTTGCAGGCCTGAGGATCTTCGTAGATTGTTTGGACAATTTGGTGCTCTCAAGGACATTTACCTTCCGAAGGATTATTATACTGGGTGAGCAATTACAAGCTAGGTGTAGGATATGGATGTTACAAGGTGCAAGAGAAACAATTTGTCATACTTCCTTATTGATTCTTATTTCCAAATTATAAGTTATGTTTTACCCTTTTCAGTCTTATTTTGCAAAAATATACCTGCTTGACAGTGTTCTGCAAATTGGTTTCTGGCCTTGAAATGGATGTTAAATTATTTAAATGTATAGTCCATTTGAATTGATATTATATCTGTTTCTAGGGTAATAAAATGTTTTATATGTAAACTTCTCAATTTTCAATATCATTCTTTATTAAGTTTCCATTATTATTTCTAATGAAGTTTTCAAATATGTTAACAGACCTTGCCTTGTGAACAGTCCAGGCAGTGTTTGTGAGCTTTTTGCTCGACATTTCTGTTTATATATTGGGGCTTTTGCTTTGAGACTTCTACTTTTATAATCCAAGTTGTATAAGTTTATTGAGGTTCTTGAGGTTTAGCAGTGATTTAGAGTTTTGAAGACATCAATCGAGTATTTAGAGTTCTTGTGAAGATGTTTATGGTAGTGAAGATTTCAAGGAAGTTGAGTTTGAATACATTGTCAAGATGTTCCGAGTCTTGGAAGAATTTCAAGTGATCTTAAAACTGACGCAAAGGTCAGCAGCCTAGTGCTTGCTTTATTATCATGTCCTTCAATATTATTGGGGGCTATTTTGATGAGTTGCATTAGTAAAGGTTTGCTGTATGCGAAGTTCTTGCTGCAATTTGGTATTTGATTAGCCTGCTTCTTTTTATTTTGATGTTGTTTGGATTTCCCTTGTTTGTCCCTGATCCCTTTGTGCAGAGAACCCCGTGGCTTTGGTTTTGTCCAATATGTAGATCCTGCTGATGCTGCAGACGCCAAGCATCATGTGGATGGTCAAATTCTTCTTGGTCGAGAGTTGACTGTTGTTTTTGCTGAGGAGAATAGGAAGAAGCCGACTGAGATGAGAGCAAGAGAACGAAGGTAGGTCTAGCTTCCTTGCCTAGTTTAACCTTGTCAATTATGGACTTGACTTGTAGTGAACTTTTTGGAATGCACAATATGCATGTCATTCAAACACCTGTATTTGCACAACAGGGATAATCTAATCTGTTTTGGTAAACCATTTAACTTCTTTTAACACTGCTGGATTGCTCTTGAACTGATCTCAGTAATTTGTGGTCCACAGTAGTTTTTTGTTTACAATTCTTGCATACTGGATTTGGCCCCAAGTATATGTGAAGATGTGGGTCTGGGTTACAACCCAAAAAGAAAAGAAAAGAAAATAAAATAAAATAAAATAAAGGTGAAGACATGAGTTTTATCTTGTAATTTAAATTGTAGCTCAGGCATAATTTATGGCATCCTATTTCTACAAGTAGAACCATCAATTGCAATAAACATGTGTCAGTTAATTTTATAGGTCTTAATGTTAAGAGGGTGCATTCATTTTTTAATTATAATAGTAATTGACCTTGCGATTGGGTTTATTACTTTCCATAAATATTAAATCCTTTACCTACATATTTTAGAATATGGTAATTGTGATGTCATAAAGCTCTTTTGATTCTGGTCCAAAAAAATTTTGGAGGTCCACATATATGAAATACTCAGCTGGAAGCATGGAACTTTGTGATTTCAAAAGTACTTCACATGTACCTTCTTTTGAACAAGTGGAGGCGTCAATGGCTTTAAATAAACTTTGCTGGGAGACTTTTCAAGTGTTCTTATTGATCTTATCGTCTTATGTGATCTATAAAATGGACTTCTTTCTGATATCTATTAATTGCACTTTTAGTATTCTTACTGTTTTTATTCCTCACTTTAAGTTTCATGACATGGAGATCTTTGATACTAAATTTAAGTTAGGATCTATGGAGCCCAGTTATAAGTTTCTACTCATTGCAGCAAAATGGTCGGATGAAATTCTAATTGTCTGTTTAATGTTTATGCTTCATAGGGGCCGATTTTCTGATCGAAGAAGGTCTCCTCCTCGCTATTCTCGCTCGCCTCGATACTCTCGATCGCCACCACGTCATAGATCTCAGTCTCGAAGTCGTGATTATTATTCCCCACCTCCCAAACAAAAGGATTATTCAAGGTTTGTTGCTGATAAGTAAGCATGTGTCATTGTTACTATGTAGTTTTTTTCAATTGTCCCTTAGCACAAAGAAACAATCATATCTGTTCAGCCAAGGTCTAAGTTATGTATTACATTATTGCAACCTGGAAGTTTGAGAAGATATGATAGAATATTGGGTAACATGCAATGTCAAGCAGTAGGTCATGGTGAAGTTCATCCATAAGTCAGACAGCGCAAGATCCTGTATTGTTTTGTTGTGGTTAACTTGAATGGGTTCGAGTGCTTTGGTATGTGTTGGAAGTTTCCCTCCAAAGGATGCCCTTGCAACATAATGAACTATTCTGCGTTACAAGATTTTGGTCGGTTTGCTTCTATCTGCCTTTGTATTATAGATACAATGTATTACTCGCAAGTTTAGGCATCTGTTTTTTTGGTTATACATACTCGGTGAATATGTTTCGGTACCTTTTTTTTTAATCAAATTCTCTCGTGTGATACATTGTCTGTCCATTCTTTTGTAGATCCATGTCACCTGAGGATAGAAGATACAGTCGAGAAAGAGAAAAATCTTATACGCGGCAGAGTAGGGAGAGATCATACTCACGCTCTCCACCCTTTAACGGTGGCTCAAGGAGTCGTAGTCAGAGTCCAGCTAAGGGCCCAAGCCGGAGCCGCAGTCTGAGTCCTAATCGTGATGATTATCCAAGGGAACCAGCTCGTGGTAGGTCCCCCAGTCAATGAGATACTTTAAACCGTTACAAGTTGGACCATGTAGATGTTGGATTTTGTTTAAAAATTCAACAATTGTGTTCTGTTGTAACTTTGAGTGGAAATCAGACTACTTGGTAGTTTGAATTAAAACTTAGTATCAAAAGTTAGGTTTTAATTAGGTATTGATCTGGAATTTAGAAGTGTTCTGCATCTATCTTTTGGTTATTTTTGTCTTAGAATGCAGTCTTTAATCGGAAGTAATATACTGTGGGTTCCTTCATCTCAAGTTATTATAATTATCTTGTTACTTTGTTGATATGAAGTCAAGTTATATGGGTAAGTTGTCATTGCAGTTGCTAAAAATAGACTTAACTATTATTTTGGTGTTTTTAACTTATTGGGTCGTTTCAATTTCGCCTTTTAATATTTGTTTTTGGTTTCAATATGGTTCTCAACTTTTATTTTGTGTCATTTTTTTTCTATAGATTTATTTTGTTTCAAAATAGTTGTTAATCTGGTTAAGTATTCTGAAGTGATCTCTAAACCTTTTTAAGTATTTTAAAATAGTATTTAATGGATATAACAAAAAAGGTTGATTATGGGATAAGTTAAAAATTAAGGATCTATGTTAAAATTGAAAAGTAAAAAATTAAATTGAAACAAATAAGTTATGAATCTACTTTGATAGTTAAGCTAAAGGGAAAAAAGTTGAAAAATGATCACTATTTTACAAATGATTAGGGATGGATCTGCTATCGAATTATTGAGGGTTAAAATTAAGAAAATGTTTATATAATATTAATCATAAAAACTAATTATGCAATGTATTATTTAAACAAGAGTCATAAGATTTGTTTTTTAGAGTCTTAATTTTTACAATTTGTGTTAGTAGTATATATAAGTCGCTCAATGTGCTTAGACATGTGAAGCCAAGGAATTATGAAAGAAGGCATTATTATTATTATTATTATTATTATGGAGCTCTGATTTTGTGCTTCCTATGGGTTTTGTTGGGCTATCATCGTGGTTAACACTCGATGTAATTTTTCTTCCGGGTATTCTACATGGCTACGTCCGTCAATGCAAATGGTCCGGTAGATTTTAATAAGACGTCGGAAGTTGTGAATGGATTCTTTATTACACAGTAATAAATAGTAAATAATATGATTTTGATTTTTTCAGAGTAACAAAGAAGAAAGCAATAAAGAATCCTGGTCCTCGAAAGTTAAAGAAGCCACACTGGCATGTGAGAGCTCCTGCTAATGAGTAATACGCTAACATGTTTTTCGATTATCTGTGCTTTGTTAATATGTCTTTACGTTCTCCCAAGTCATAACTCGAAATATATAATTTACCCGTAAAAAATCCAACGATGTAAATCCACCAAAAATTTGAAAATGGAGAAGCTATTATCAATTCGAAAATAGATGTTATCTGCTATTAATAGACATGACAGCAACTTGGAGTGCATTATGAAGTTAATGTTATAGTGTGCATAGTCTTACATGAATGCTATTTCAGTTACAGCTATTATTTTTCTGACTTTTTAATGAAACAAACACAGATCCCTTGCAGTTGGTTGGGCTAGATATGTACTAGGTTATTCATTACGCTGTCATCCATAGCCTTTCCTGAAGCACATGCTCCTTAGATTCTACTTAAAATGGCCTATTCCTTTGTCCTCGCCCCTCTCTCTCACACACACAACAAATCCCCACCCCCCCCGGGGCCCCCGTCCAAAAAAAAAAAAAAAAGAGGCGTATTACTGGCTATCCCGTTACAGATAAATGATAGCTTAGCTTTGCTATTTTGATTCACACAATTTCTCAAACACTTGGTCAGCATATCCTCACGATTACATAATTTGTGCTATTTATTTAAATAACATTACTACATAATTTTATAGCAACAATACTAAATAATTTTGTATTATCTCAAATGTACTAATTTTATTATTAATTGTTGATGAATTTAAATATTTTATATGTTACATAATTTTGTAATATCTATTATTTTTTATAATTATTATTTTATCTATTAAATCATTATTTTAGCTATCAAATCATCAAAATATAAAAGTTTTTTTTTTTATCTCATTTATTTATTTTTTATCTTTATATATCATTTCATCAAACAAGGATAGTTATAAATTATGGTTACTCTAATTGTAAATTATGGTAGTGGTGTAAATGGGATTTGAATTTTGAGGGAGAAAAGGCGGGGAAAAGAAAGGGAGAAAAATTAAAAAAAGGCTTTTTGTCGTTTGATAATGGCCACTGTGAGCAATGCACTTTACAACTAAGAAAGGTGTGTTTTTTTCTGCCTAGGTTTTGCAATTTATGCTTCTCGATTCTCACCATGGCCCCAAAATTTCCACGTCCCTGTCAGGTCTTGAGGGAAAGGAATCCATCTACTCAGACTTTCCACCCAAAAAATAGCTAGTAAAAGAAAGAATTTGACAATAGATTGCTCCATATTTTCCTTCTCTGCCTCCAACAAGCTTTTAGCGATGATCTTGCCATTGGCATTAAAATATAGCATTTTTGTCAAGTTATTGACTTTTTAATGAAGCCCGTTACTTTTCATATGACCAGGATCAACACGGCATTAGGGATCATTTTACAACATTCTAAGTTAATTAAAAAGGTCACGGCACTGTAGTCTTTTAGTTTGTTCCTTTCTTTGGGTCTTCTGGCCCCGACGCAGTATCCAAAAAAAGCAAAAGTCAGGCATCTCCATATAAAATTTTGCACTTTATAACCAGGTGTTCAATTTTTTAAAAAAAGGAAACTCAGGATTTTTTTTTTGACTTTTGAATACTGTAATTAATGTTACTCTGACAATTATTTTTCATTATTTTTTTGGGTTGCCAATTTATACTGATTTAAAATTTTAAATATTTTCATAATTCATCCCCACCTCCTTTACTAGAATCTAGATGTTAGATATGTTTGCTGGCCCTATTTAATAATAACTTATTATTCACTATTAGCCCCACTAAACTGTTCTTACGCGTCATGACCTTTCGGCTCCTTTCCAGTTTATGGAGTTTTTATTTTTCCCCTTTTTTTTCTGATTCCATGTACAGAAAGATAGCCTTTTAGAGGGAAATCATAAAAGTAAACTAATAATACCTTTTAAATTTTTTAAAATAATAATATAAAACTAAGACACTAAACGCACGTCGACCATCTCGGTGTCTCCTAAATACAAAACAAAATCTCACCAAAAAAAACACAAAGCACAAGTAGACAACAGTAAGCTCCCAAGAGCCCACGCTTTGCTCTGGTGGCTGTTCAGTAACTCAGATTCAAGCGAAGCTGCCATTACAGGTTCATCGATATGCAATCTTCTTCTATATTATACTTTATTACTAATGATTTAAACCATGAATCTGTAGGGCATAGGAGGATTGTTGTTCAATAATTATTAGAGGGTTCACATAGCTCTGTCTACCTGTTTTAGAAACGCCCGCTCTGCTAAAAGTGTGTTTTTTGCGTTGTTCCGCCTTCGGCATTTACAAGGAAGCAGCTTTTGCTGTAAGGGTTTGAAATCTTACTGGGTTTTCGCTTTTTTACATTCTTCTGCTTTGAGATTTCTTCGCGGGTCTTCTTAGTAGAGGTGCTGCAGCAACTAAGAAGCTCAAATGGGTTTCTTTTGTTTGGGTTAATCAGATCAGGTCTGAGTATATCTTCACCACTTGTTTAGCGTGGCGTTTGAGATTATCCTTCCCGAGGAGAAGTTATGCCGGGAATTTAGGTTTCTGAGTTTCTCACAAACGAGTGAATTTGAATGAGGAAAGTTATAGCTTGTTGACGTGCCGATTAAAGCGATAATTAGTCCAAAACTTTCAGCAGGCCTCCGTGCTTCTTTTCTTTTCTTTGTAGACATTAGCCTTCTGAATAAATTTTGGAATCTTTTTGTTTTGACTATTCTTCTTACAGAAAAAGCAAATTTTGCTCACTATCTCTTCCGGTGATCTTACATTTCTTAACTAAGCCTTGATTCTTGTAATTTATGGTTGGTATTTGTGATATTTAAGTAACTTAATTTGTTTTGAGAACAGAGTGAAGTTGCTGTTGTCACTCTCATATGTTTGCCTAAATGGTTTGGTTGGAGTTAACTTATTAAACGAATGTCTGGTAATGGGCAATTACACTCATTTCTATTTTTATAATTATTAATGGGCAATCACACTCATTTCTATTTTTATAATTACTAACACATACCAAAATTTTGCTATTGTCTGTCTTTATTCGGGGCTCTAGCTTAGTTTCTGTCTGTCTCTGATACTTCAAATTTACTGTTTGATCCTACTGGTGGACTTTTAATTAAATGATGTTTTGTTTCTGTATGTATTGGTAATTAAATTTGTAGAAAATCTGATTGCAATTTGATTTCTTAGGTTTTGATAGCTAAAGGCTGCGCCTTCCAGTGACATTGGGCTGAAGTTGCTGATTGAGGTTGTATTGGATGGGATGAAGCTTAAAAGATGGCTTGCGAGTGTTTTGTTGCTCACTTTTACAACTTTAAGTAGCGCATCAGGTTATTTACCCCTCTTTTTTTGCCAATTTTCTGTCAATCTGATTCAAATGGGAGAGGGGTTGGTGGATGCTTTTGAATATTTGAAACTTGATGTTATTCAATGCCTATCAGATACTGTACAGACATGTAATATTGCAAGCTAAGTTTCTGTCTTTTCCAAGGCCATGTCCTGCGTTCTTGAATTTTAGCTTGATAGCTCAAGCAAAGATTTAAAGGTTAAAATTGCTCTTTTCCCTACATGAAATAATTACAATGTGCCTGATTCTTGTTCTGCTTGACTATTTCAAAAAATGGTTTATGAAAGCCACATGGGAAAGCAATAAGGGGATAATTGAATATTTATCATCTTTTCCCTGTGTTGATATTGGATCATGTTCTTGAACTTGTAGGTGCATTTGTGGGAGTAAATATTGGAACTGATGTTTCTAACCTCCCATCGGCTCCAGATGTGGTTGCTATTCTTAAAGCCCATCAAATTACTCATGTGCGCCTTTATGATGCCAATACTCATATGCTACAGGCCCTTGCAAACACTGGCATTGAAGTAATTGTTGGTGTCACAAATGAGGAGTTACTAAGGATCGGAGAATCTCCATCAGTAGCTGCAGCCTGGGTCAATAAAAATGTAGCAGCTTATGTGCCTTCCACCAATATCACAGCCATAGCAGTTGGTAGTGAGGTTCTTACCACAATCCCAAATGTTGCCCCTGTTTTAGTTCCTGCTATGAATTATCTTCACAGAGCTCTGGTTGCTGCAAACCTTAACTTCCGAGTCAAAGTTTCAACTCCCCAGTCCATGGACGTAATACCTAGGCCTTTTCCTCCTTCCACAGCTACCTTTAATTCTTCAATGAACTCTACAATCTACCAACTGCTTCAGTTTTTGAAGAACACAAACTCCTCTTACATGTTAAATGCTTATCCTTATTATGGATACACTAAAGGAGATGGTATTTTCCCAATTGAATATGCTCTTTTTCAACCCCTTGCTTCAGTCAAGCAAATTGTTGATCCAAACACTCTGTTCCATTATAACAGTATGTTTGATGCTATGGTAGATGCTACCTATTATTCTATAGATGCTTTTCATTTCTCCGGTGTCCCAATTATTGTCACAGAGACTGGTTGGCCATCATTTGGTGGATCAAAAGAACCTGATGCTACTGTGGAAAATGCTGAGACCTACAATAATAATTTGATTCGACGAGTCCTTAATGGTTCTGGTCCACCTAGTCAGCCAAAAATAGCCATTAATACATACATATATGAATTGTTTAACGAAGACAAGAGGAATGGGCCTATATTAGAAAAGAACTGGGGCGTTTTTAATACTAATGGAAGTGTTGTCTATCCTTTGAGTTTGAATGGCTCCAGTCGGATTACTGGAAATTCTTCAGCAGTTTTTTGTGTTGCTAAAGATGGTGCAGATTCTGATAAGTTGCAAGCGGGCCTGAACTGGGCTTGTGGACAAGGCCAAGCTAACTGTGCAGCTATTCAACCAGGGAGGCCATGTTACTTACCTAATAATGTGAAAGGCCATGCCTCTTATGCTTATAACGATTATTATCAGAAAATGCGTGCAACAGGTGGCACATGTGACTTTGATGGTACGGCTACAACAACTACTGTGGATCCTAGTAAGTCAGTATGACCTATCTATGTTTATTAAATCAGATTTTGCGATATGTTACTCTTGTTACTCCTCAACCTTTTATCTGGACTGTGACACAAATGTAGCTACCGAATTTTCAAACTATAAACGTACCTGCTAACAGTTGTAGAAATTGAATGACACCTCTTCGTTGAAAACAAGGGTGGTATATAAAATTATGGTTTCTAAAATCATTGATGATTTCATGTTTGAGGCCCCACCCTTTGAGGGCGGTGCTTCAAGTTCGACATTGGAGAAATATGTGTGTGTGTATTTAAGTAGGATGTACATTGTTTGGACAATACCTATGTCGTGTGTTTTATCTTTAAATGTTGGGTCCCAAGAAAAAAAGGTCATTGATGATTTTATCTCTGTTTGACTTATCAATAAGAAAGAAATCTGTTACAGTTTGAAAGAATTAAGATCTGAAGATGGACTCCTGTTAAAATATTAATGCAGTAGTTGCTTATTTTGCATCTTTTTTGTTTGGTCAAGTTAAGCTGATGCACAGCCTTAAATTTTTGTCCATTGGTTTTATTGAGTAACTGGAAGTAAAATTGGGGCTTTATGGTTATTTCATAATTCAAATTGATATTTTATTTGATTACCACTGCTTTTAGTCAAGAATTGAATCATTCTAAAACTGGGAATGTATTTTTGCAAGTTCTTACTGTGTAATTTGCATATAATGATCATCATTATCATTGGCATGTTGAATTTGGTGCCATCACTGTATTTCAGGGGTCGTTGTTGTCTCCTATAATGTTTTATAAAAGTTCTTCCAACTGTAGAAAGTGTTGTTTCTTAGGATATTCAAATGAATGACGGTTAGTTTTCTTATCACTTAGATCATAATTCGATGCTTGGACCACTTACCTAGCCTCTCTTTCTTATCTGCAAGTAGACACTACTCTCTATAAAGGTTCTTTTTTTTTTTAAATAATTTTTTTTGAACACCATATTTCAAGTTTTTATTTCTCTGGAGGCTTTTTGTCTCTAAATGCTTACTTCTGATGGATGGTATTATAGTGAACTTGTGTTACGGATTTCTAAGAAGTTGAGCAATTAATGCTGGGTATTCTCTTGCAGGTTATGGATCCTGTAGATACGCAGGAAGGTGAGAATCTTCAGCTGTCTCTTAATTAATTAATGGTAGTTTCTTTCTTAAAATCTGATCTGAGCATACATATTCTGATTTCAGTTCCAACTCAAGTGCAATTGGAGGGAGTTTTCCTCCTACGGCACTTGGTCCTGAAAGTGCCTTTGGAGGAAGTTCGAACCTGCAAGTATTCATCCTTCAGTATCTAATATCTGCTGTAATTTTTTGCATTGCTGTTGCCATGACCTGAAGGTTCACAGTTAAATTTAATTTAATGATTCATGGAATGAAGTTTTACTCAATTTTGTTTCTTTTTCTCTTTATCTTTTCCCATTGATCCATTTCTCATCCTGCTTAGTAGGTTCATTGTAATTTACAGACAAGGTAGTTGCTGAGCCTGAAATTGAGTCCTTTAGCCGGATAAAACAAACGGGAAGTAGGGGAGCATTTAGATCTCATTCTATTTCATTATTTGAACTCCAAGAAATGTTCGACATTGTTTAAAAGCGCTATACTCATTTTAGCATTCTCTCTCTGTTCTTTCCCCCACAAGGTTTATTGTAGGATCGTCCTATTACTGTTTCTTTAGGTATCAATACTAGATAGTTTTTACATTTTATTGTCTGGGAACGGCGAACTGATGACTGTAAGCGTTGGGGCACTGTTATACTTAGTTCACGAGCACTACATCATTTCAAAAGTTTAAACCGTGAAAACTTGTAGACTAAATGTCTGAATCGTCTGATCTAACTTGTGTTTGTCGTGTTTACGAGATAAGGTTGGTGAGTAATGCTCAGGAATTTAACCCAAAAAATGGATCATTTGTTTTCAGGCAAATACACCGCAATTACAGCCAATCCTGATAGTAACAAATACTGAAAATTTTAGGACCAGTGCATGCTAACTAGGAGTGTTCATAAGTTTGGTTTAGTTCGGTTTTGGATTAAAACTAAACTGAATTAACTTTGTTGGTTCAGTAATTTTTTAGACCTTTTCAGTTTTAAATTTTAATCGGTTTAGTTCATATTTTTTTAACTGAAAATGATTTTCTTAGGATTTTATTCTTTGCAATATATAGAATTTAATTTTTAATATTATACATCTTATTAAATTTTAACCAATAATAATATATTTATAATTTATTATTTTTATCTTTTTTTTTGTGACCTAAAAAACACCTATAAATTGACAAAATTTTGAAGAGTAAAAAAGAAAAAATAAGAGTAGTATTTTATAATAAAATAGTATAAGCAATTTGTCGGTTTGATTTGGTTTAATTGAATTAAACATGATATTAATCGACAACTAAATCGAATTAATTCATTTTAGATTTTTTAAAAATATCAAACCAAATCATTTGTTAATTGATTTTAATCGGTTTGATTCGGTTTGAATGATTTGGTTTAATTTTGTTTGCTTTTAATGTTAACATAACTTGTTGAGCATAATGAAAGAACCTTCAAATGACCACAAAGTGTCTCTGAATACAAAGTTGAACATTTCATCAAAAATGAGCTTTCACTTGATTTTGGTAGTTTATTAAAGTAAAAGTGAAAAATATATAAAAAATTGCAAAGGTCCCTTTAATTTTGCATTATTTATACACACTTTTCTTAACTAGTGAAATTGAAAAATATTCACTTAAACTATCACCTTTAAGGATTTATACTCTTTCAAAAGCAATTGAGTAAGATGTTATTTCAAATTTTGTTATTTGCCGGATGGTACACTCTTACTGGTTTGCAATTAAATATTAGTGGTTAAAATATGGGAAGAAGGGGTGTAAACTAATGAGATGCTTAACTCTAAATCTTTAAATTTCCAAACAAGAATCTTAAATGCAATTTGGTAATCTTAGACGAAATCTTACCAAACTCTGGATCCCAAATTACCTTATTCTCATCCAAAGACCTTTCAATCAAACATTTTCTAGTGGAAAGCTAGAAGGAACTTTTGAGGAGTAGAGAAAAACATTCAAAGTGTGAAATTCGAGCTGCCAATCAGTGGGGAACGTGTTTTGTGATAATTAAAAGAGTTTAAAGGATCTAACTAAATCTTGAAATGAGCATTATGGATGTTTTCCAATTTCGAAAATTGAAGGGTCTGTATGCTAATGATCCAAAATTAGAGGGAATATTTGCAATTTTTTTTCCAGAAGTATATATATGGAGCTTGTTTCTTTTCTTTTCTTTTCTTTTTTTTAAACAAATGAATTAAACTATAATGTAATTTTGCTTTATGTGATAAGTATTATTTGAGTATGTTTCTATTTTGTGAATAAAAAGAAAAGAAATTGTTGGGAAAAGTTCACTTGTGGTAGTTATTAAAAAGGGATGACAATGGATTTAGATACTCTTGGTACTCGATGTTGATAGTATTTGCTTAGAAAAGAAAATTTAGTATTCATGTAATATTAGATAGGCTTGAATAGCAAAAAAATAATATCTAATAAGGTATTGGAAGAATTAAGATTTATTTTGGCCCCAAGTTTCTTAATTTATCTTTTCAATTTTGATGATAACAAAATATATTAAAATTTTAATATAAAAAGTATTCAGTGAATTTATTTATTTAAAGATAAATTAAAAAATAAGGAGAAATTGAAATGAAACCAAATGATTCTAAACTAGCTGCTCATTCAAAGCTACAAATAGTCAAATCTTCCTATTATGTACAAAATAGTACACAATCGTATATCTTATTATCTTTTGTCATTTCATTTTTTTTTAAAAAGGTATTGGCAGTATAGTTTTCTTGTTTTTTTCTCTCTCTTACAATGGAATCAAGATACTCTCATATTCAGAAGAGAAAATTATGTAAGAGAGAAAAAGAAATAGTCTTTTCAATAAATCTTTTCTTGAGCTGAAGAAGACCATGAAGCATCAAATAACATTAAATGAAGGAAAGAGAGACGCTCTCTTTATGCCTCCAATTGCCATCTTCGTGAAGTGAAGGAAAAGAAGCAAAATAGCGAAGTAGCTTCTCTTTCCTTTATCCAAGCCGAAAGCACTGCATAATTGCCTCCATTTTCGTCAAAGCAACGGATAGAATTTCCCAGCGGCAAGAAACGGTCAAGTTCCAAAAGGCTATTTTGTTGAAATTATATATTTGCAAAGCTTTGAATATGAATGAGGTGAGAAACTTTTCGGAAGGAAGGATAGCTATAATTTTTTAGAGTTTCTACTCTTTTAGCATAGTCTCTTGGTTAATTTTGTTGTAAGTGCATTTTCTGTAATGTGCTTCTGTTCCTTTCATTTATAAATTTCCCTCAGGTGAATAGAGAATTAGATTAAGGTGAATGATTAAAAAACCTTTGAGATAAGTTAAAAACATTATATTATTAATAAGCAGGTGAAAATGATCTCTATTATAAATATATATTTGATTAAGTTCAATAAAATCTCTTATGATTCACGGTCTTGGATACAAGACAAAAAGATCTAAATTAAGATAATTGATTGGTGTTTCTTTGCTTCCTTCGTAAATTGATTTTTTGCTTTTTTGTTTTAGTTCAACTACATAAATTTACATACACTGACTTTAGATTAAATTTTCTAAAACTTGCACACTTCCTATTACATTATGTTTTGAATTACAGTCAATTGATAAGTTTTGTTTTTTTATTGCTTTACTTTTTCAATTTCAATTAACTAATTTTGTTTCAATAAACTATATCCTTAAATCTTATTTGATTTGCAAATTTTTTTTTTGGTCACAACTATGCATCACGATTGCTTCTCTGACATTTTGCAACCTCATCTTAAGATTTCTCAAAAAATTTTAAGATATAATTTCCTACATAAAATACCTATTCACCTCCCCGACATATATTCTTCTCGAACATGTTCAATATCAACCGAGGTAGAATACTAGATATCGAATATTCAAGTCATTTTTTTTGGGAAACGGTTAGTGAATATGTTGGCCATGGTGCGAAATTGTGGTATATCCGTCCATTGCCATCCCCTTTGAAAGGCTTTTGTTTATTAAATGTCATAAAAAGAAGTAAAAAGTAAACTACTCTCTCCTGTATGCTCAAATTATACGATTTTTGTTTATTTATTTTGATAATTTATATATATTTTATTTTAAATGAAAAAGAACTAAATTTAAATATAATTTCTTATATTATTATCATCAAAATTTTTAATTAAAATATAACAAATATATAATTTTTTAATAAAAATATGATAAGTATATAATTTAATTGAAAATCATATAATATATGTAAAAATTATTTATTTATCATGTTTTAATTATAAAAATATACATTTATTATATTTTAATTAGAGAACATAATAATAAGGATCTAAAGAATTATATATAATTTTTTCTAATAAAATATATGTTACCTTAGTTTTTTATAATAAAAAATAAACTATAATTACATGATTTTGATCTAAATATCTTTATATTTATTATTTATATAATATAATGCATATTAAATACATATTTGATCAATATAAATTTTTTTATAATTATAATAAATTAAATTTATAATTTTAAATATAAGATAAATAACATTGAAATAAATATTTAAAAATATTTTATAATAAGTTAATATTTTTAATACAAAATTAAGAGTATTCTTAAAGATTCTTTTGTCATATTTTAACTTCATAAAATGTATTTATATATTTATAATAAAAAACTGTTTAATTTAGATTGATTTACCTTAACAATTATATGGTGAGTACGGAGTATCTGTACCCGATCTGAACAAACTAACTTATGAAAATTTTAAATGTTAAATTTAAAATATTTATAATGAAAGATTTTAATTTTTAAAATTATTTTGAATGAGTTTAAAATAAAAAATTTTAATTCAACATTTTAAATCAAAGTTTTTAAATTTAAATTTTTAAAAAATAATTTGAAATTTTAATTTAAATTTTTTTAATATAAATAACTTCTACTTGTCAAAGTGTAATTTTTCCAAAATTTAACCCGACTATTCATTCATTTATGATAAAGGGGCCGGGTTCCAGAATTAGCACAGAACGTTTAGCTTCAACATCCTATATGCCTCGTTCTCTTTCACCTCCGTCGATGGCGATAAACTACTGAGTCCGGAGCTGTGAGCTGCACTGATCCAATTTTATTCTTGAAGATTTAAGTAGCCTCCATCTTCCATAGCTCCGCTTCCTGTGCCCGATTCTAGGTAAGGCTGGCTCTTCCTTTCTTACCATGTTTTGGAGCACGAGAACCTAAAATTTCTTTCTTTGAACTTGTGTTGCATTGTTCACAGCTAACAACTTTTGGTTTTAGGATTAAATTTCTAAAATTGAAGGGATTTGCATTACATTTTTTTATTATTTTTAAAAAAAGAGCATTCTTTTGGAAGATAGAAGAAAGAAAGAAAATGCTTCATTTTAGGAACAGCAGAGATTGATGCTGTTGCCTTCCTCATCCTGCGCAGATGAGAGTTGGGATAGAACTGTGCAATTTTCTGTTTCATGTTCATGCTTCACCCTCAAGTAATTTGGAACACGCATTTTGTGTCTTTATTTCTCTGTGTGCAGTGAACACGGTCTCTCACTTTGTGGGTGATGCTGCATATTTGCGGATTGGTGGTGGAAATAGAACAGCAAAGAGATGATGGGCCTGTTTGATTTAGTTCTGTAAAACAATTTTTTTGTTTTCAAGAAAAAAAAAAATTGTTTGATAATGTGTTTTTAATGAAGTGTTTTGTAAAACAAAAAAATAAAATTTTGTTTTCAAAAACAAAAAACTCAGAACACTTCAGAACACTTTTTAAGTGTTCTGTAATTTTTGTTCCATAGAATCAGGTAAAAAATAAAAAATAAGTACTTTTTAAAATAATGATTCAAACATATTTTTTAATTTTTTTGTTCTCAAAAACTTGTTCTTAAATACACTTGTTTTGAAAACATTAAAACAAAAATAATTTCAAACAGGTCCGATGATATCAGGTGGGGGAGGAGGAAGATCATCTTCAACATCTTCGACATCCTCATGGGCACCCACAACTTCGGTGTCAGCGTCGGGAAAGAGGATTCAGAGGGAAATGGTGGAGCTTAACAATGACCCCCCTCCTGACTGCTCTGCCGGACCCAAGGGTGATAATCTTTACCATTGGGTGGCAACAATAATTGGTCCCTCAGGTCTTAACATTTGCCCCTTGTCTTTTAGATTGAATATTCGTTTGAAGCTCTATTTTAGTAGTCTTCTTCTTCGCCTTTTTAATTGCTATTTTGAGCTTACTTGCTCATTTTGGACATCTATAAAGCGGTGTGTTCTGAAATCTGAAGATGGGGTTGTAGATGTTGGTTCCAATAGAATATGGTGATTATGTGCCAGATTATATGGCTACTTCCACTAAAACGCTGGTAAATAATATAAGGATTCAATTCAATCAAATTTATTGTAAAGGGAAAAGTAACATTTGAATAAATTGAGAATTTAGAAGGTCCGGCTTCAAATAAATTGTAGAAATATCCTAACAGAAAATTATTTCTTGGTTTGTGATGTAACTATATGTCAAATATGTGATTGGGGATTACTCCTGTCTGCCAGACAGAAATTTTAAGTATGCCGAGAGAAGTCTGGTCCATCAACAAGGCCCACATTCTGTTTGGTTAAATTCGAAGCATTGTAGTGATCTGTGAGCGCAGGTTAACTACAATTTGCATTAGCATGAGCTGGCAATCTTGATGAACTTTTCTTTTGTTCTATGTAGGAACACCTTATGAAGGTGGCATATTTTTCCTTGACATAATATTTCCAAGTGATTATCCCTTTAAGCCTCCGCAGGTATCTTCAGCAATGTTCTTCTTCAAGTAGTTATGTATAGTTATAATTGTTTTTTGCAAAATTGGAGTAAACTTATCATTTGGCTATGCGAAGTTATAGATAAAAGAAGAGTACTTCAGGATCAGAGAAACGGAAGATATTGTATTTTTATAATTTTTTACAAACGTGGAGTGAACTTATCATAGTTCTATGAGGTCATATTGTTTTGTGTTTCTATTTTTTGTTATATTTTATAAAATGAATACTTTATTAAGAGAGAAGAAGAAGAAATTGTTTCATTTTCTAACTCATCTTTCTAAAGTGTAAATTGTTTCAACATAAGTCTCTAACCCATTAAGATTCTATTCTATTCCTCTCGTGTATATTATGTTATTTTTGTCCTCTTTAGAAGTTTTCTTTCTTTCTTTTATTTATTTTTCTGCAGAGGCAATAATTGCAAAACTTAGATCACTAAATTATTTTATTTATTGTAGTCTCTGTAAACTTTTAACTTACTAGAGGTGACAACTTATGGTATGTTAGGAGTAATGCCTTTTTGAACTAGTGTTTCTTTCCCTCTAACTTACAATGGCATTCGATATAGTTAGTGGTTTGCTAGGTCTAATAATTTTGGAAATTTGTGATGTAGTAAGGTAACTGTGGCAAGTTTATTTTGGAAATTATGTTTTGTTCTTCCTTTTTGACTTGGAAAGATTTATAGAAACATATATCCATGCATGCACTGGTGGAGCTACGTTGAAGTGAGGCGGCCCCCTCTCAATGTTGCAAAATTTGTATATATATATTAAATTTTGAACCCACTGAACTCATATATGTATTTTTTTTTAATTATTTGACATTTTAAATTGAATCTACTAAATCCATACATGTATTTTGGTTTCCCTTCATTTCTTTTCTTTTCTTTCTCCCTTTCCTAGTTTCTCCCTTCCTTTCTTCTGCCTTTCCCATTTCCCCCTCACTCCTCTCTCTTTCTTTCAAATTGTCCTTAGCTTTAGTTAGACTTTACACCATGTTTCTTCTTTCTCCCTCTATTAACCCCTCCCCTTCTTCTATTTTTCAATCAATATTTAATGAATGTATGCCTTTTGATACATTGTTGTAATTACAGTTCTACAATAATTGAGCAGAACATAATCGGGTTCAAATGTCAGTGTATTATTTTTAGTTAGATTTAGAACAATTATCTTTGAAAATAATGTAAAACTTTTAAAAATAGATGTATCCTTTGTAGAGATAATTTTTGTAAATTGACAGACATGAATTTTTATGCTTTATTAGATAAGCTTTTTTTTTTCTTCAAGATATTATTATGAGCTGTTCATTGAGTTATTACAATATTTTTAAGTGATAATGTATTTTTTAATGTATTATATAAGTACTGAATAGACTTAAAACTATGTCTTCATGTATAGGCAATAAAATTAATAATTTTTGATACATTATTTATTTAAATTCCAATTTGTTTCTAGGTTTTGGAGGGAAGAAGTAAGGGTGTACATAGACCAAGAATAGCCTCAACTTGAATCTTGGCCTAATTTTGAACTCTTGACAAAATTTTTGTCTCAAAGTCCAGCTTGACTTAAACTTGGCCCAATAGACGGGCCAACAAGGCTAAATCAGGCCAAATGTCTTTTTTTTTTAAAGAAAAAATTTTGAAACTTTGAAAATCCATATCTTTATGTTTGCTTAATTATTTTGCGCATATAACTACTCTTTTTGATATTTTTTTTCTGAAATTTACGCAATACATGTGAAAAAACATGGGTTAAAAGAAGAAAATAGGAAGAAAAAATATAGTTGCTAAAACTTCAAAAAATACGCATTTTTAATTATGTTTTCTCTTATCTAAATGTGATAATCATACTTAGAAAAGCCTTAGTATGGGTTTTGATTCCTCTAGTTATTTATAATTTATAAAATATGTTTAAAAATTTTTGGCTAAAATTATAAAAAAGAAACCCTGAAAAAAGATTCTTTTTTAATTTAGTTCTTATCTTTATATATATACACACACTTTGGGTCGGGTTGGGCTTGACAAGGCTAGAAGATTGGGCTAAAGCCCGTCTCAAGTCGACCTTTTATCCTAACCTGACCTTCTTCAATTTTTTTTTTAAAATTTCCCAATCCATCTCGACTTGATATTTGTTGGGAAAAATCTGGCCAACTGAACCAATCAAGTCTTACACACCCCTAGGGAAAAGTCAAGATATTGTTAGTGAGTTAATTTTATTTAACTTAATCCAAAAGTTTAGAGAGAAGTATTTTGTTTAAATAATATACTATAAAAGTCTAAATTCTTTTAAATAGGATATAGAAAAATTTCTACGGACAAAATTTTTTAGGTCCTCCCTATGGTCCTAGCTTCGCTAGTGCATGCGAGTATATCTCCCATTCTTTGACCCGTTGGAGTTTCCTTGCTCTGAAGAACAAGGACATAGTTTGAGATTAAAGGATTGAAGCCCATTGGGTGTGTGTGTGTGTGGATCTTATGGAGATAGTGTGTGTATATTTAATTTTTCTGCATTGAATCTCCTTTCCCTTTTATCCAGTGGATGAGTTGCATCCCATACCAAGTAGAAGACGAAGGTTTGATGCAATGATATAAGTGAGTTTGGAGTCAAGGTGGCTGGAGGTTGGAGTCTGTCAAAGTGTCTTCAATGGTTAAGTCAGTAAGGGGCTGAGATAAGGGTTTTAGGAAGAAAAAGGTGATATCTAAACTAAAGTACGTGTTACCTGTGCATGAGGTCGTACTTCTATATCATGATTGGATTGTTGCTCACAACTGTTCGGGATGAAGTTGTACCTGCACAGGTCACTTCCAGATCCACTTATTTCAAGAGTGCTCATGCTAAGATGGATCAGATGTAGACTGAGATTGGTGCACTAGACCTTTTGGGATGAGCTCCGGGCTTTGGTCTAATTCACCTAGGATCTGGACCATGTCTACCTAGACTCAGGTCATCCTAGAGTTCAGCCGGTGGTAAACATGGCTTGTCCCCTTGTCCATTAGCTCGGTTTGCAAGGCAAAGGTCTTGTCAGTGTCTTAGAGTCAGGACTGGTATAGAGTCCCACTAGAATGTTGGTGATGGTCCCTATTATTCAACTATACACCAACCCCTTATAAGAACAGGGATGTAGCTAGTGAGTGTTAGGTCATGTGGAACCACCCTTCCCTTTCGGGAATAGGGATGGAGACAGATTACAAAATTATAGCGGTGTATATGCTCGATGCGTGTCGAATTTTTGATGATTTTGAATTAACAGAATTTTAATGTGAGTCCCTTCCTCTTCTGAAACTTAGGGTAAGTTGGTATTGAGAATGGAAGTCAAGGGAAGAGGAGAGAAAATTTAATTTAGCCATTCTCTTTGATTTAGTTATAAATCTAACCTTTCTTTCCTTCAGAGTATGCTTGGATTGAGGAGAAAAAATGAGAAGGGGAGGGAAAACTTGGTTAGTTTAATCTAAACAAAATTTTTTTTCCTTCCCTTCCTTTCTCCTCCATTCTCCTCAATCCAAACATGCATGTAATATATGCAAGTGTAGAACAAATATGAGAATGAAAAAGGGAATCCACACGAATGAGAGTGCATAAGTTTTACCTTTTGACTCAATATAGGGAACTTGTACTGCCTGGCTTATTTTTTATTTTTTTAATTTAATGCTGGCTGAGTCTGAATTGTTGAATGTTGAAAGGTAATTTCTTAACTGTCTCTCTAGTCTGGCTTATTTTTTTGGCTTTGTTCAATTAAACAACCTTGGTTTGCAGGTCATATGCAAGACTCGCATTTACCACTGCAATGTAGACACTGCTGGTCAAGTTAGTTTGGGTATATTGAAGGACGGTTGGAGTCCAGCACTAACGATTACTAAGGTGCTACTTGCAGTTAGATCAATTTTGACAAATCCTGACCCTTGTAAGTTCTTCCAGTCTCTTCTGGATCAATTTTGACGAATTTATTTTGTGTCTTTAATTTTCATTTACTCTCCTATTTTTCACCTAAACATTTATTTTTACAGTTTCTAAGAATGGAAGTTGATATGATGGTGCACATTGTGAATTGTGACTCTGCTTGTGGGTTATGCTTTTTTGTCTCAAGTCTTTGAGTCAGTCAACTTAATTTCTTGTGTCAAATATGCCAGTATTGGTAATGCCAAGGCCTATAATAAATACTATACTAAGTATCCATTTATGTCTTTGGAGTATGAAGATGTTATTGTTATTGCAGATAATGCGGTTGTCCCTGGCATTGCCCACTTGTACTTGGGAGAGAAAGGAAAGCATGATGATATAGCTGCGGAGTGGACACTCCGATTTGCAAAGTGAATATGATACAGGAGTCCTTTGATTGGGATATTTCTTTATTATATTCCTAAGTTCTTTGTATGATAGTCGTATAACGACAAGAGCAGTGATAAGATTATCAGCTGTCACAAGCTTTTAATAAACAAGGTGATACCTCAGTAGTCCCAAATGTCATAATGCAATTCAGCATAGTCTTCTACATGACAACTTGAGCCGTGTTTTAAGTGCACAATATTGCACTTAGCATAAACAACAGTGACACTAAACGGGGTATATTATCGTGTGAAAGGTTTCAACGTTTTATTAGTGTGGCTATAACGTCATTATTATTTCAGTTATTATATCTATCAGTTTCATTATTTTATTAATTTTAATACATAACTCAAGTAAAAGTGTGATATGTTGCCATGAATACAAACTTTACATGCGTATAAAAAACAGATTAAAACGGAAAGTGAAGTGCATGTTTAGATGGACAGTGATGTTTTTCAAATCACGTTTTAGACAAAGCAATAAATTATTATTTTTATGTATCATAGTTGAGCAAATGGGATTTTTACATTTTCCACCAGAAAACCAAATACACTAGAAGTGAACGGTCACAGCTTGAACGTATGACGAAGTATGCGTTCAATGAAGGACAAGTTTCAATGGTCCTAAATTAGGCCAATTGCAAAATGATAACGTTGGATCATACGATCTTAGTAATATAATATGATACAAACTACAATATCTCGTGCCAGGCATTTTAACGGCAAAAAAACAGTCAACATTGAAGGAAGGTAGAAAATATGTCAAAATGTAGTCATTTATGTAAAGAGATGCAGAACAATAATGATTGAAGCCATTTAAACTCTAGTTCAAGACTAGTGCATGAAGATACGAGCGAAAAAAAAATACAACTTCCAAATCAGGATGGAAAAAATAAAGCCAAAAACGGGGCAAGGTAACAAAAAACCACAAAATTGGAAAATCCAATAATGTATCGGATGTTGTCGAGAGCACCATATTGTGCCTGCTCCAGCGACCGAGTACAAAATTTCCTCCAAGAACGAGGCACAACAAAATTCAATTTGCCATGTAGTTCCCAGGCGGATTTTCACATGTCACTTTCATTTCCTAGCCAATACTTCTCCTTTACACTCAGTGCCAGCGGTGACCACATAACCTGCTCCAATCTGGGAAAACAGGCAACATTACGTCCAATTCAAATTGCAACCATGAACAAGAGAGAGAGAGAGAGAGAGAGAGAGAGAGAGATGACTTACTTGACAATCTTTTAGCACAACACGCTCTTGGAGCTGTACATTGCTGCAGATGACAGACCCTTGGATCGAACAACCATCTCCAATGGTAACATGATTCATAACTATGGAATTAACAATCTGCACATGTATAAGCAAATTTAAATAAAATGAAACATAAACCTTGCTGAATACAACAAAACATTAATAAGATGCCAACATGCCAATCAACCACTAAGGTATAGAGATCTGTATCATAGATCAATCACAAGACAAAAAGCTAACTTCATGTCAACTTGACTTACTAATATATCAACCCACCTTAACATTGGCACCTATCCGGCAGTGACGACCAATAACAGACCGTTTCACACTGCATTTGTCACTCATCTGTGAACCTTCACCCAGCATACAATGTGGTCCTACCTAAAACAAATCACCAATATATAAAAAGAAAAGCCCACTGTGTACCAGAATCAGACAGCATGTTTCACACATATACACTGCACATATTAGTTGTAAAGCTTTTGCAGAGTGTTCAACTCACAGTTGTCTTTGTTCCAAGTTCTGCAGAAGGATGGATAATATTGTTGTGAGCAGAGAAGGAATACCCTGATAAATGACTAGCTTCTCCTATCACCTGTCATATCAAAAAATTTTGCAACTCAAGTATGCAAAGTGCACCCTGAAGAACAGCTTAAGATCACATCCCAACTAAACACTTTTTAACAGCATGATGAACTCACATCTCGATTTATGTCACTGTATGCTTGAATAGAATTTAAGCGTGCACAATACTTGCTGCTTCCAGCAATATAAACACAGCATTTATGAGTTCTTCGAACAGAAGTAGAACCATTAGGACCCAGAGCACATTGTAGATGAAAGGTTGGATGAGACGCATTGGAAAGGATTTGAGATAACATTTGTTCATTGCTCTGAGATATAACCTTCTCAGATCCATTTTCTTCAGTTTGGGGTGTACCATTGAACAATACTTCTGATTTCTGATGTTCATTTAAGGAAATTTGAACCAGGTTAGAATCCTTAGAATGTAAATCCCCCACAATTATCTCTGCAGAGACCTTAAGCAACTAACCAGTTGGCTCCGGACTAGATATGGCAATACATCCTGCTTTAAGCTATGAAATGTGGCCTTTTGATCTAAAACTTCTAGTAGAACTGATCTGCAAAGAAATCAGGGAGGTATGTCTCCAGATATTAACACAGTTTTGGAATATATGGAAGTTAAAGAGTAAATGACAATACCTCTTGAATGCATACAAATGGGCATCCATGAGACCAGCTCTTATTTCCATCTACATGAAGGATAAATAACAAAAGGAAAGTAGAAAATGAAAAAAAAAAAAATCAAGGGGAGAAAAAAAGAACATGAAAAACTTTATTATTTAATACAGTATTAGTTAATGGTAGGAAACTGTCATTTTGGATCATGAAAGAAAGAACATGAAAAACTTTATTATTTAATACAGTATTAGTTAATGGTAGGAAACTGTCATTTTGGACCGTGAAAGAACTTGTTTTCTCAATAAAGTCCCTAGCCTTCTATTTTTATTGACTCCTTGAATGTTTTCATTTCCCTCCATTTGCTCCTTCTATAAACTTTTCAAGCATGACCAAAATGAAGCAAATTAAGAGCATTTGAGGACTCAATTTAGAAATTTTTGTGTTTTTTTTTTGGGGGGGGGGTGATGAATTTGAGAAAACATGAATCTTTTGAGGACCAAAATGATAGTTTTCTTTAATTGAACACAGGCAATATAATTTTCATCTCTAGGCAGACAGAAAAGATCATCAATGATAATGTTGGCCAACATGCAGAAAAATAAATGCAATGACTGAAACAAACAGAAGAAAAAATGTGCCTGGAAGTAACATTGACTAAGCACAAACCCATACTTCTCACAATTGAAAAAGGATGGTTATTTACAACAGCATAATTCAAAGCAAAAGGTAAGATATAGAAAGAATGAATAACTATACCTGGCCAACTGCACGAAGTATGCTCTTCTGAATTCGAAGATCTTTTTCCACTTCAGCTCCTGAAAGAGTTGCAAGATTCTACATGAGGAACATATGCAGTAAAATGCAAATAGAAGGAAAAACTAGGGATCTAACCGGTTGCTATATAAAGTAAAAACTGGTTTGTGGGATCCAGCCCTATTAAGTCATGGCGACCAACTTTCTTGGTTTTGTCTTTCCCACCAGAGGACCCTGACTCTGAAGGTCCACTAACAGGAGCAGGGCAAAGCATTGCAGTGACCACTGCATCATATCTTCTATGAGCAGCAGCAATGGCACCGGGAGGTACATCAGAAACAAGATCACCACTGACAACCTGCATAAAAATAACATATGGCATAACCCATAAGGATCGACCTCATTCAGATCTCACAGCTAGAAGCATAAGGAAGAGGGGTACTTACCAAAATGTCTTTAGCAGTTAAGTGGTGTGCGATAGCCCGAATTGCACCAGCTGTTCCCACATCCTCAGGAACTGCAGCAACCTGAGACATTCTTAAACACAATTAACATTTAATTCACATATACAAGGAGTATAAATTTATGAAAAGAAAATGAGATTTATAAGCATATAGTCACTGCCGACAGATGCAGAGTCAATGATCTCCGTCAGTATCCCAAAAGTGACAGTAGTACTAATACAAAGCACATACAGTGAATTAGTGCTAGTAAATTATTATTATTATTATTATTATTATTTTTTAACTTTGGAACTTTAGTCATTATTCAGAAAGACTTGTTCTTGCAAGCCACCAAAAAGGTGACAATACGAGACTAATTTGTCAATGTCAAACTTCCCATGATGCAAAGATGCATGTCCAAAATGCATCCACGATGACATCATGAACTACTCAGAAACCAAAAACTATGCAAAACCATATATATACAGAATGAAATTGGCAGCTTAAAATATCTACCTCCCTTGTTCACCTAGAAAGCTAATAACTTTACCATCAATAAATGTTTCAACAGGCTGTTAAAGAATCCTTCAAGTGTAGAATAGTTGCAGGGGGTCCAGGAGGAAATCTCATTCTTATTTTTGACTGGTAAGTCACACATATTCTCAGGGTTAATAGTTAAACTCTCCACAACTTAGAGACAAAAATATTTGGTTTGAGCCATGGACTAATGTGTGTATATCTGTTCTCATAAAATCCAGAATATCATCAAAGTGATCTAGATGCACCTAGTAGTTTGGCACCGACAAGTAATAATCATATGTATCTATTAATTTTATTCAATTAAAGAGGAACCAAGTCGACAACACCCTTCACAAGTTGCAAATAGAAAAATCATACAAGGAGTGTAAAAAGTAAAAATTAATCAAAACAAATAAGAAGAAAGATTAGCCAAGGTTCCCCCCCCCCAACAAATTCTCTTCATTTAACCAATTAAAAACAATCCCAAGCTCCAAAAGCTAAGAGAACAAAAATGAAGAATAGAGTCCTTGTTATCTCTTTTGAAGGTTTTCACCTATAAGAACCAATCCAAAGGCATTGAAGGTATAATTAAATGACCACAAAATAAATCAATCACACTAATAAGATCTACTATACAGTACAAACGATGTTTGACACACTCATTAAACACAATGCAACACTTTAAATAGCACCTTGATACTATTTACTTTGCTCTGTCATCATGGCCATATCCCTGTCTTATTGTGTTCATATCAATGTTTATGCTTCTTAGGATACAAATGACAATTACACTGCAATTTGAACTGGTGCTCAAGTCATCCCACATATGTATCCTTAATGATCTCTTACCAATAGTTCTATGTAGTTCAATCCAGATTACTTTACAAGCATTCCATTTCCAAATTGTCAAGTCCCTGTAATTACACATTAAAGCTAATAAAAAATTTCCTCAGCTACAGTTAGGGACTATGAGATGGTTTATAATCGCATTAGTTTTATCCCAAAAGGAAAAAATATTAGTAAGGGTAGATAAGTGGACCTGCTTAAAACTTATTAGCTACTAGCCTTAACGAATTATTCTCATCTTGCTGAGGACATCAAAGTTTCATTCTAATTTACGGCAATCAGCAGTAAATCAAGATTACTAATTTTCTTTCAAATATTGAATGCCTAACTTAAGAGCACCCTTGGATCAGTCACTTTACTGATATGGTTCTCAATTTTATTCTGCAAGATCCTTCACCTTGATAAAAGCATGCACTGGAGGGAGGTACAGTTGCTTAACGAAGAATGGCTCAAAATATACGGCGGCAAGGATCAAAAAGCTTACCTCAACATTCAAACGATCAACATAAGCCCCTGATATCCAACCACCAATATGAAGAGCTGCATCTTCGCCTTCAACTACCTAGACAAATGAGAATCAGGAATTCTGAATTTTAAGCAAAATTCCAATCAAATTTGAGGATGCATAGCGTTATCATAATTATATATTCCTTTGTCAAGTTGCCAAGGAACTGCATAGTTGTATACTCATCACAACTCAGCGACTCTGCAGTTTGTTGGTCAATACATTATACATAATGATGACAAAAACTCTCATCAGGCGCTCCTCTGATCCTTTTTCCTTTCTCCCTCCCTCTAGAATATTCAAAACCACCAGGACTGTAAATGGAAAACAAAAATAATGGATACAAATTGGAGTAACTAGAAAGCCTCGTACCACTATGAGCTTTTTAAGATTACTCAGTTCCAACAACTCAAGAACGTAAGATAGAACTGGCCTATTCGCCACAGGAAGTAAAGCTTTCGGAACCTCCTGCACTCGAAAAGCCACCATGGAATAAGAACTACAAAAATATATCCATTGAAGCCATTTAAAGCTAGGAAAATTAGGATCATGAAGAAGAAAACAATTCAGGAATTGGGTTTAATTTCAGTCAAAGGATTATATGATTTCCAGAATAATAGTAACAAACGATTTCTTAAGAACAAAACGAAAGAAAATAGAAGGATTAGGAGTGTACCTTGGACACGAGAGGGAGGAGTTTCTTAGAGGTACCACCGGCGAGAACAACCACTTGGAAGTCCATCACGTAAAAGAGGGTTTTCGGAGGGCTTTCTCAACTCTTGAGATTTTCTCAACACTGAACAGAGGACCAAACGAAAAGAACGAAACCTCTGTCCAGTCCAACGTGAACAAATTTTTACCCCACCGATTTCACACACACACACACACACACACATAGTAGAAACAGCGTTCCGCCACAGCTTTTCTAGTTTTACCACATACGTCAAACGCGACGGGGGGCCATAACGCGGTCAATCGATTTGGGTTGATAGAAGTTTTAATTTTTTAGGATTTATTTATAAAATATTTATGTATTTATATAATAGATTTAATTTGAATATGCTTTAATAAACACCAGAATTGTAATATTTCTTCTTGATTGATATTAAAATAATATTAATATCTACAATATACTTTATTTTAATAAATTGATAGCTACATATAAAAGCATGTAAATAACATTGAATTTATATAAGTAATAGTATAAAATTTATTTTTTTAAGTGTTCTATTTGATTTAATTGCTGGGTTACTGGTTCCGTAATTCGATTCAATTATAAAAAAAGTTTATGTGTTAGATATGGACTTTTCTTTGTCTGACCTAACCACATCAGTTTGGATCCTGTAAACCTAGTAATAAAATTTTAGAATAAAGTGAGCTGATAGCTTTTTAAAGTATGGAGTTATTAGAAAGGCATAGATAAAAATTGAATTTTTAATGTTTTCATTTCAAAGTTAAAGACGGAGACTAGTGCTATTTTTGTTTCAATTCAAAACGGCGTCCTATAATTGAGTCCCAAGCCCAAAATAGTTGGGTCGGATTGGAACGAAAAAGAAATGGGTATCAGGTCGTATCGGGACCCGATTTATTGGCAAATTATCGTCAATGCCACAGGGCAACAGGATACTTCCCCGTTCGATGCGTTGGGGTTTTTAACCCCTCCTCACTCCCACCAGCCTGCCAGCACAGTTGGTTTCCTAAAGCTTCATCTCGGGCCCATCCCATTTTTCTCTAATTAAAACTGAGCAACACAAGCTGACATCGCTGCCGGACTCTCATCTCTCCGGCCATCTGTAGATTCAAATCTCATAAACTCCGCTTTGGTACCCGTTAGTAGTGGGGCGTGGGAGCTGATGCTCGCTAACTCAAGCTAGCGCTGACACCGGCGGAACAATTCGAACGGTACTGACTTTTGTTGATACCCATCAAAGCTTTAGGGCCTTTTCTGGTTGGTCTTATCTTATTTGCTCACGGAGGTGATGAATTTTGGTTTATGCTATCTGCCGTATTTATTTATTTATTTATTTTGAGTGATGCGTTTGCCTCTCATTGTTGACAGCTGAGGTTTGATGATGCTTCGGATTTAATGTAGTTTGGCGCTTTGCCCTTATTTGATTTTTTGTTTCTCGAATTGATGATGACGATAAACTGCCTTTTTATTTTGCCGGCTGTTCAAATTTTGTCTCTTTGCTTCAAAACTCTTAAAATTTGCTGGATTGCACTTGCTCGATCTGAAGCTTACTACTTCTGCATGTGCTCTAGTCCAGTTCACATGCTCTTGCATTAAGCTGGTCTTATTTCCTAAGTTATTACCATTGGATAGACTCCTTGGCTAGGAGAGCAGTTGCCTTGTAAAATAATCACCCTATTTTAAAAGGTAAATTACAGTTTATCCTCTTTGGACTGACATGAAATTAATTTGTTCCTTGTGTTTTAAAGTTCGTCATTCAATTTCAACCCACTGTTGTTTGTTTAGTTCTTTTATTTTTAGAAAGGATGCTCTGTTTAATTTTCACCTAACAATGTTATGGTATTTTTGGTCAACAGAATTATTTATGTGAATGTAAAAATAGTTATATTGAAAGTATGTTTGCTCATACCTTAATTGTTTTATGGTCTTTTGGTGTCATTTTTGTGATTTATCTGATATTTGAAATTGAAATTGTCCGCTTAAACCTAATAATAACCTTAGACCATTGAGAAATTATTAAGATATAAGTGAAACTAACTTTCAACAGTGAAACTGTTTATAGTTTTAACATTTATGTGATTATTTTTGTTAAAATTCGAATGAAAAACATCATAAAGTGGTTAAGGGATAGCATATAAAAGGGGTTGAATAACACACTCTAATCATAAGAGTCAAATCGATTTTGAGCCAAACCACATGCGACCAATTGTAATTTATCATTTTTTTAATGCATATATTAGAGATTGTATAGGAAGTGTGGATTCTAATATGTATACATATATATCTATATATATATATATATATCAATCAGCCAAAAAAAAATTTCTTCATTATTTGATATCATAACGCACTGTAGTTCACAATCCGTTTATAGATTATAGGCTGTTGCAATATATAAACTATTTTGTTCTGTGGCTGTTTATCATTGTAGAGGTATATAGGAACTGTTTTTGTTCCGAGTATACTTGAAACATTTAATCATATCGCTTGTATGGCAATCTGCATCAAATAGGAATCATAGGATAGATTTAGTGTTTAACAACATTTGCCAAGGAATTCTTTAGACCTTTGGCCCTGTTTTGTTACCCCCAAAAAAAAAGAATTGCCAAGGAATTTGCTGCAGCAAAAATGTTCATGGTCACAAAACAATGTTAAGACTCTAAACTTGGGAGATGTCCAGCCTAGACCATGTTTGATGCATCTTTTGAAAGGGCACTACTGCTAGCATCCTTTCAAATAGAGCATTACATGTGATAACTGAAGCTTCACCTATCTATTTTCAAAACAATTTGAGCCTGCTATTCTCTTGGTTCTGTGACTTTATGATGATGACAATCTGATTGGCATTTGGGAGCAAGCAATAATGTTTTGAAAACTTCTAAGTCTTAGCTTTTGTTTTATATATTTGCTGCTGTCTTTATATAAATTCAACTGAAATAATCTGCTTTCATTTAGCCCCCCAAATATTCTGAATACGAAATAAAGTTGGATCGAAGAAGGATTTGTGGACTGCTCGCAGATGTCCCTGTTCGATTGGTCTTGCCTAAATCTGGCTCAGTAGCATTTCTAGTAGTCTGTCAATCCTAAGAAGAGCTTTTTCGCAATCTTCTTAATTCTCCTAATATTTAGGTAAAATTTTTTGCCTTTTGCTATGCATGGTCTGTATTTTTTAGTTACAAAACCAATCTTTGTTTTTGATTTTACGTTTGTTTTATCAAGCTCTAGGATTGCTGAGGAACCCCCTGATACACTTACCTGGCTTCTTTCTTTCATTTCTTTTTTCACAAAAGCTGAATCTTAAACGTGCTTTTTTACTATTCCTTAAAGTGATGTATGCTCCTGTAATCTGTACAAAGAGTATGCTATTGTGCATTTGTATTAGACTGATTCTTATTTATTTTGTTTGAATGTATGACTAATGGCTTTTGTTATGTGTAGTAACTAATAGGCAATTGCTGATGTTGGTTGTAAGAGGGATGTGTTATTTGACTGTTGACAATGAGGTTATTCAGGCAGAATTAACTGATTGTGTTTAAATTATAGGAACTGATGGGTAAGAGAGTTAGAAACAAGAGAAAAGGTTCTGCTAAGGAGAAGCATGACGCTACCCATACCCCAAAAAAGGTTATGCAATCATGCAACCCAACTGTTGAGTCTGTCAATGATGTGGTTTCATTGGTAAAAGAGATAAAATCTTGCCCTCATCTTGAAAAGAGTGTTAATTTAACTAAATTATCTGGCAAGATTGGGCCTTCTGGATCCTTAGGCATAACATGTGAAGATTGTAGGGAAGGTGCAGCTGATCGGAGGGGGAATAAAAGAAAAGGTAAACGGGGGAATAAGAAAGGCACTGTTTTGGTGGATTCAAAATCTGAGTCAAAGGCTATATGGATTTGTCTGGAGTGTGGTCAATATACCTGTGGAGGTGTTGGGCTTCCAACAACCCCTCAATGCCATGCAATCAAGCATGCTAGGCAAAGTCGGCACCCCTTGGTGATCAATTCTGAAAAACCTCAGCTGTGTTGGTGTTTTGTTTGCAATATGCTTATCCCTGCTGAGAAAACTGAACAGAATGATGAAACAAATCATGTTCTTTCTGATGCTGTGACATTGCTGAAAGCACGACCATCAGAACAATCATCAGCAGATGTTGAAGATTTGTGGTTTGGGGATGGCAGCATTACTTCTGAAATTAAATCAGGAACTCTGGCGGCGAGTGATTCATATGGAAAAGGAGGTTACATAGTTAGAGGTATGGCTAATCTTGGGAATACTTGCTTCTTCAATTCAATCATGCAAAATCTTCTAGCTATGAATAGGTTGCGAGATAACTTTCTAAAGCTAGATGCTCCTGTTGGACCTTTGACTACTTCCTTGAAGAAGCTGTTTATTGAAACAAACCCAGAATCAGGATTAAAAAACATAAATCCTAGATCATTTTTTGGTTGTGTATGTTCAAAGTCTCCCCAATTTCGAGGATATCAGCAGCATGACAGTCATGAATTGCTGTGTTGCTTACTAGATGGGCTGGGTAGCGAAGAACTAGCTGCAAGAAAACAGAAGGATTTTTCCGAGAGAGATGGAATCCCTTCCAATGTAACCACTTTAGTTGATGCTCTATTTGGTGGTCAGTTATCAAGTACTGTATGCTGCATTGAATGTGGGCATTCCTCAATGGTGTATGAGCCTTTTCTAGATCTCTCACTGCCAGTTCCTTCTAAAAAACCTCCACCCAAGAAGGCCCAACTAGCATCTCGATCCAAAAAAGCAAAACTTCCACCAAAGAAAGGTGGAAAGACTCGGGTGAAAGTTAACAGAGATGCCGGTCTCTCACCTGTTCAAAATCTGGCAACCCAATTATCAAACGATGAATTATCCTTCCCTGTGCAGTCTAACATATCAGTTGCCGAAGAAGTGGTGGCTTCTTCTGGGGATTCTACAGTATTTGGTCCTGAGAATAAAAGCAAGCTGACTGATCAAGAGGCCTCAACTTCACCTAATTTCTTAACTGTTCAGGACTCTGAACATTCACAAGTCCTTGACAATGGTACAGAGGAAACATCAACTTCATCTGGTGATTTTACATGGTTGGATTACGTGGAAGCAGGAACTATGACAGATGAAAGTGGTTTCTTTTCCCAGAAGAAGGATGTTGCATTGATACAGGATGCTAATAGCAAGGAGGAATCTTTAAATGAATCCCCTGTACAGGCTAGCTGTGAATGTAGTGGTCAGATTTGTTCCCTTGATGAGACACAAAACCTTCGACCAGAGTCTTCTTCAGGGAATGGATGGGAAGATGAGGTTCCATTACAAGTTCAAGATTCAGAAGTGCTGTTGCTTCCATATAAAGAAGAAAGTTCCTCTACTGGGGAGGTCATGGGAAGAGATGGTGAGGCCACCTCATCAGTTTTGGGCTGTGAGCAAGAAGACTTGGGGTTTGATGGCTTTGGTGACTTATTTGATGAGCCTGAAATTGTTGCGGGTCCTGCTCCTAGACCTTCAAGTAGTGAGGTCGAAGCAGGTTTTAATGCTGGACACAGCAGTGAGTCTGATCCAGATGAAGTAGATGATACAGATTCACCGGTCTCTGTAGATAGTTGCTTGGCTCATTTTATAAAACCTGAGCTTCTCTCGAATGAAAATGCTTGGCATTGTGAGAACTGTTCGAAAATTCTCCAACATCAGAAATCAAAAGTAAAAACGCAGGAAAAAGGGGTATCCAATGGAGAAGAGACTGGAAGTAATGATGACCCTTGGCATATAACTAACTCTTGTTCTGCAATGGTCAGAAGCCTAGGTAATGGGAATATTAAAAATGACAAAATTAGAGAAAGTTCGGTTTCACATTTTAAATATTGCAGAGAGCTTGAAAATGGTCAAACAGATGAGCTGAGTACAGTTGTTAATAAGAGGAAAGATGAGACATTTAAGAAGAAAGATACACATAATGGGGAATCCTCAGGTTTTTGTGAAACTTGCAATGAAGAAAATCGTCTAGCTGCTGATTCTTGTAGTATACAGCATACAACTGGAGATGTCCAGGGAAGAGATTCTCAGTTATTGAATCATGAAAACAATGACTCAGAAGTCAATAAAGATGAAGAGGTGGACAACAAAAGTGTGAAAGTGAAGAGGAATGCAACAAAGAGGGTCAGTATTTATAAGGCACCACCTGTTCTCACTATTCATTTGAAGAGGTTCGGCCAAGATATCCGAGGTCGCTTGAGTAAACTAAGTGGCCATGTTAGTTTCAAAGAAACAATTGATCTCAGACCATATATGGATCCCAGGTACTTATCTGAACTTTGCTAGATTCCCTTTGAACTCTGAACTTTAAACTTTTACTACAGACATAATGCTACTACCTGTTTGCTTTTGTTTTCATGTTCTTGATATAATCATATGATTCTTATCCAATTTAGTGTAATCATTACAAGTATTAAGAATTATTAGTTTGATTAAATCGAAGATAATTTTGGAAATAATCTCTTTTCCTTATACGATTATTATTATTTTGGACAATAGAAGAAACTTTATTATGGAGAAGAAACGAAAAGTACAATGAGGAAAAGGATGAGATACCCTCCTAAAGAGAAGCAAAAACAAAATAGAGAACCTCCAAGGCCTTAAAGTGCAATAAAGTTGTCCATTCTCTCTTCATATGAGATAAGAAATTGACCTGCTCAGTTGTTTTTTTGGATTTCACATTGTTATGTTGCCTTTTGGAACTTTGACTGCATGTAGTATTGCAATTTGACAGTGCTGTTATTGCTGACTTTTTATTTTTTTATTTTTTTTACATATTCTGACTGTAATTTTCACTATTTATGGTTTATGGTTGATTTACTTTATGGTTTGAGCTATAAATAGGTTGTCCAAATATTTAAATTAAAGTTTATGGTTAAAATGGACCATAGACAGATTGATTTGGGTCCTAAATTTGACTTGCTTATTAAATGAGTTAAGTTCAGTCCTTTGATAAATGAGTAGTGTGAGGGTTGAGCATATATGATACGGTTATTAAATCGGCAGATTCATGTTTAGGTTATATGCCATAATAGCAACCTTAGCATGACTCAAAATTGACCTGCTGATTTGAATTGCCATCCCCAGTAGAAACTGGTGGGTGAGTGTGTATCCTGTATTATAAGTTGTTTTAGTTGGGGTTCGGTAAACGTTATGAAATGTTGGTATTTGAACCTGATAACAACCCTAGCTTGACTCAAAATTGACTTGCTGATTTGACTTGCCATTCCCCGTAGAAACTGGTGGGGGTGTGTGTACATTGTAAATTGTTTTCTTTTTCTGTTCCAGTTGGGGGTTTGATGAACGTTATGAAATGTTGGTATTTAAACCTAATATTTCCATAGGCCAATCATGCATTAATTATCTAAAAGAATAGTTACTGCTATGTTCAATTTAATATTGATTTCTTTTTATATATATATATAGGGTATCATCAATTATTAAATTTGGGGTATGGTTCAGAGTATACTAGAATGCACCATAACGTATAATGCTGTTTTTGTCAAATAGTTATGAACTTATGATAAATAGCGCAACTTAAAATTATTCTCTTATATTTGTTGTTTACTGAACTTGAATGTCAGATGCTGATGTTTACTCCTTTATGATACCACACCTTCACTTTTCTGATTCAGTAGGTCTAGGTCATGTCAATTGGTGGTAAACACTTACTTGTACATTGATCTAACCACCACCTTATCTTTCTAATAAAAGGAACATTCGTATCTTTTGATTTTTAGGGCAAGTCACCATTCCAATGCCAACTTTGGGTATCTTAATTATGGGTAAGTGGTTGACATTTTAGAACTTGACTGTATTATACTAAATCAAGTTTCACAGCAAAGAAAATGGTAGGCATTATGCTTTTTCATATGCTCTATAATGTTTAGTATTCTTAAAATGTTCTTTGTGGATGTCATTAGAACTGAGCCTGTCCACTTTACTGCACTATGTTCCAGTCACACTGGTGGTATAATAACTATGATAAATGGGTAAAGGAGAAAGAGATGAAAGAAGGAAGCAAAAACAAACATTTTCCCTCATTGTCATATTTGTTGATAAGCCAATATATGGATAAAAATGGCAATTGAAGATGGAGATTATGATACATGCGAGAAAAAGATAATAGTATAGGAGAGCCAAGGTGTCTTATGGTTGAGAGGATTCATTGATGCATATGTCTGGCTGGTGATCTGCTTTATTTTCTCGAGACTCAGGAAGATATCCTATCCTTCTCTTTTCTATCTTTCTTCATTCTTACTATATTTTCTTCTATGCAAAAATGATTTCTTGTCTGCCGAATTTAAGTTGTGGAACATGAATTTGTTGAACATAAGTGATTAGATCCTCTAGAGTTTAACAGTGCGGCTTGCATTTGGTTGTGCATTATTGTCATGGAACCAAGTTAGTTAATATCTTGCCATTAAAATGTGATTATAGTTCATCTAGAATTTACATGTCAAAGTGCATTATTGAGTACTCATTAGATTCGCTCTATACCCTTAAAAGTGTATTAAATTTAATGAAACTTTTGGTAATAAAATTACATTTTTTGTTGCCCCAAAAAAAAAAAACAAAACAAAACAAAAGCAGGTGCATCAATGAAGAGAAGAATGAATACCGCTTGGTTGGCGTGGTGGAGCACTTGGGGACAATGAGAGGGGGTCATTATGTTGCCTATATAAGAGGGGGTCAGAAAAACAGAGAGAAGGCTGATAAAGAGAATGAGAGTTCCACATGGTATCATGCAAGTGATGCCTATGTGCGTGAAGTTTCCCTTAAAGAAGTTCTTGGCTGTGAGGCATACATTTTATTCTATGAAAGAAACTGAGAGTGCATCATCTATTTGTCAGTTGAAAAGCAATTTACATATAATTGTGATACCCATTTTTTGAACATATAATGAGGTCCCGAATGTACAACGCGACATTGTATTATCAAATATCAAAATTTTCCCTTTCCTTCCGGTGCCAAGCTTCAAACAATTTCAGCTATGCTTTTGTGCTATGTTTAAGAACTGTGGGATGATACGTTCTGTTCCGAGTTTGTTATAAATATGGTTATCAGGGTATTCCCATTTAGTCATAGTATTATAATTTGATTATTTGATCAACTTATAATTGACATTTAAAAGAAAATTGTAATTTTTTAATGGTAAAATTATGAGTTAAGGAAAATTGGACTAATTTTGTTTTTAATTCTTTTATACTTGTCATTATAGGTTTTATAAATTGGAACTTATAAAAATAATCATTTGGAAAAGGAAACATCCGTGGAAGATTTTGCACCACTTAAATATCTATAGGAATCCAATGAATCTAAAGGCAAAATTTAATGTAATTATCCTCGAAAAGTCCAAATCCTATCATAAGGTACGATAAACTTGGTAATTGATACAAAATATAATAGTGATATTTACGTAAATGACATATCGGATCTGCGTAACTTTCCTGACCGGAGGATATTCATGAGAGTAGAAAATTGAGTTTGTGTTAAACTACGGTTATAAATTTGAGGGAAAGGAATTAACTATGTGATCACATAATTATTAAATAGGAAAATCACATTCGCTTCATAAATACGTTAAAATAACACTTGTTTTGAATTTTCTTGACCAATTTGAGCGAGAGCCGTGTAAGACTAAGTTACAACATTGAGCAAGCTGCTCTGATCCTTGTACGTTATGGTAACAGGCGACTAAAACCTCCCGCCAACTCAGCCACATCAAAACTCTGATCTTCATCTGCATATAATTTTCCTCTCAGTTGATCACACATGTTTGATTGCTTATCTCAATGTCAACCAACAAGCTTCAATAAGTATGGATGCAGATGTAGAAAGGTTAGCATTTAATAAAGATGATTAGGCAGTAATAGTGTTGAAAACAGAGAAGTATCTTATACATGTGAGAATGGGGTGTTTAGTGGTCTTTTAACATATGGAGTCAATGGCATGGGGACAAGACACTAGACAGCCTTAACTTCAATATATTTAACCTAGGCCCCTGATCAGATTCAGAAACGTTTTCTTTCATAAATTTCTCTCAATTTATTTATTTCTTGTACAGCTCAAACAATCGCACATCTATGTCTATATTAATATATAAGCTTTTGTAAGAGTTTGGTGCATTGCTATGCGCAATTTAAAAGGATTTTGTTTCCTTTAGTTTCGTTAAAAAAAAAATTATGAACTGCATCTTTTTGGAACATTCGTTTTTAATTTTGAAAGAGCACGCACAGTTACAATTCGAGTCAGGAGAGAAAAGAGCAAATCTTAAAGACCAGAGCAGCCTATCAAGTGGGAAACAAAAATCTCAGAACTGAAATTCTACCATAAATCTGTAAAAGTAATAACTTAAGGCATTGCACACTCGCCAGATCTATATTAGCAGCGGATACAAATTCACAGACTTTGAGTATTCATCTTTATAGACTCAGTATAATACTCATTGTTTTTTTGTCCAGTACAACCTGATCAACCCAATAGACTTGCTCATCCTTTTTTTTGAGGAAAAATTATAATTAATTACCATAAAATCACGATTATTTATTTTAAAGGATTTAAGAATCTAAAATTTTAAGTGTGATAACATAAATGCCCTCCTTATATATTCTAATTTATAAGAAGGTGTGTAATGATATAAGTTGAAAAAGATATATAGGATAACATGCTATATATAGTGCATAGGGGAAGATCTATTCATATAAAATTAGAACAGCTTATCAACATTGAAAATTTTGGATTCTCTATTATACATGAGGGATCCTGTAAGAGAGAGTGTGGTTGAGTGAGTGTGGACTATACTCTTAAACAGTTGCTCTCTTTTTCACAAGATTATTTAAGTCTTAAAAATAATTTTAAAATATAAAATTCTTTAGAACAAATAACTTTATTTTATAGTCCTCAACTATAAATTCCCTTTTTTTCAATCCTTGTCAAAATTTCACTTGGCTTGCCACTTTTCACTTAAGAAGATCATTCACATTTTTGTTTTCAAGTGTTCCAAATTTAATAACTAAACAATTTGAAATTTATGAGGATAATTTGAAACCATCTCGATAGGATCTTACAAATTCTTTTTTAACATACATCTTTTTGGCCGAGGTTCTTCGTAGGAGGAGAGAATAATGTACTTTAATATACATTAATAATCTACGTTTTTGTCATGCCATGTACTTTAACATTATAATAAGCACATAAATTACTTAGTTTTAAGTTTTATTTTTATTTAATTCAATCTATTAAAGTTTGTTTACTTATTAGTTTTTTGATAAATATGTAACACCTGAAAATCAAGTAATTGAAATATGTATCTATGGAGAACATATGCCCGCATGAATTAAAGATCAACCAAAGTTAGCACTGGTCCAAAATTGACCTACTCAGTCGAGGATCAATGCGCTTACACATTCAATGGCGAATCTCAACCTTTAAAGACTAAACCATTGAAAGAGAATGTAATCAAAATTATATTCCTCGGTTATAAGTCAATAATTCCAAAGATTTTCAACATCTTTCCACTTTAAAATTCTCGATGTCCTCTCTCCAACTCTCACGCTTCATCTCATATATATATATATATATATATATATATATTCCCCAAGTTATTGTGTTTGTCATCAATGCAGAAACAAAGTATTTGTACATATATGGCTATACATCTCTCTTGCTTACTCTTTTTTTTTAAAAAAAAAGCCATATCACTCATTGCGTCACTAGATTTCAACGCAGCATCCTGACTGGACGAGACCAGAAAAATCATCAGGCACACTGATATTCTTCAATTTACAATTTTGCCCTTGCTGCAAGTAGAACCCGTGCGACCCCCCTTGGTACTCTGATCCGATCACCATCGTCATTGACCCCAACGCCACCCCACAAACCCCGACTCGGAGCCCCGATTCCAGCCCGCCCCAACTCACCAATCTCCCATCCTTCCCAACCCCAATGCACGACCTCGGGCACCGACCCGCTTCCCAAACACCTTCTACCCTCCTCCATTCGCCCGACCCGAACCCATACGCGTCTACCGTCCCTTCGAACATCCCTTGCTGCTCCGTCGGGTACCCGCTAACGACCCAGAACTCATCCCCCACCACCCTTCCTTCGCACTCGTCCCGTTCTTGACTCATCGGGCTCAGCTCGGCCCACTCGTCCTTTACCACGTCATAAACCGACGCCGTTTTAAGCGCGTTCTTGTTCTCGTCGTGCCCGCCCGCCACATAGATCCGACCCTGATAGGCTCCGATCGCGAAGAACGACCGCTTCGACGGCATCTCCTTCCCTCTCGTCCACTCACTTGTTCTGAAATCGTAGACGAACAAATCCATCACGGGCTCGTAACTCAGCGGGTCCCACCCGCCCATTACCACCAGCTTCCCTTGGCAGCTCGCGGATTGACAGAAGAGAGGCAACCCGAGTGGGTAATCGGGAACCGGGGCGAGTCGTTCCCATGACAGACTCAGAGGGTCGAACAGGGTGATGCCGTAAGTGGGTGAGCCGGTGAGTTTAAGCCCCTCAGCTACATCTTGGCGAGGGAGAGCCTGAATCAAACAAGCGAGCTTACGGGTGTGGCCGGATTTCTTCCTGTGGTAATAAAAGTAATCGCTTTGGAGAAGGTGACGCCATTGACGGGAGACCCGGGAAGCGAGCGGGTAAACCGAGAAAGGCAAACGGCTAAGGCACTCGAGTCCGAGATCGTCAGGCAAGTAGGGAATCAAGCCGGTGTAGTCAGGAAGTTGCATTTGCAGAGAATACGTGTTTTGCGATTTGAATCCGCGGATAGAAGAGTATAGGTATAAGAGCAGGGTTTGCAGTACTATATATATATATATACACACACACATGGAAGACTGGGCGCTGCATAACAAAAGGGACCATCTGTAGCTCCGATGTTCGCTTCCCAAAATATCTCTCCCTCATTCATAAAATCTTTTTTTTTTTTTCCAACTTGAACAGATGTTAATCTTCTCATTGTACTTATTTTGCTTTAGCAAATTCTTTTAATGGTGAATTACGCTTTTTGTCTCCCAAAAATGCATGCCTCAATTATATAATCGTTATAACAAGTTTAATTTTAAAAAAATGTGTCTCAAAAATTAGTTTTTTTTTTTTTTGCTTTTGCCAATAAAAAACTAACAAATAATCAATACAAAATTTTTGAGAATTAAATCAATGATTTTTGTAAGATTCAATGATCAAATAATCAAAACATGTATTTTATAAAAATTAAAAAAACATGTATGTTTTTTTAATCAAATGTAACCTTTTTTTTTTTATTAGGATTAGTTTGTGTCTAATTTACATACGATTTGACTGATTTTACTTTTGAACTAGCCTATCTGTTTTTCAATCCGTTTATTTAATATAACTAAAATTCTAACATTTCAAAATATTATTTATATATTACATATTCATATGTAACACTAATTCAATAACTTTGGGCTGTCAAACGTAACTTTATGTAAAGGATCAAAATATTTTAGATTCTTTTAAATAAGTAAATAATAAAATAAGTGGACAAATAAATAAAAAATAGTAATAAAAAGAAAAAATAAACCTTATATATATATATTTTATTTGTTCATATTTTTTTCACTTTTTATTTAAAAACATTTTATGAATTATTATATTTAATTAAGAGAATTCAAATTCAATGATAGGAGTTATCATTTTTTTCTAGTAGTAAGTTTGGAGGGATGCTAGGGATGGATGTACCTATGACTATGTATGCATCTAAATAAAATTTATTGTGTTTAGATGTAGAGATTGGTTGCGACTTGCGAGAGAAAAGGATAAGAATAGCATACGTGGGAGTGAAGAGAGGGACATAAATTGATGAAGGCGGATGTGGCAGTGAGGCGTGGCAGAAAATGGATAAACTCACACAGATAAGCTTTGACAAAATTAAAATAAATTATATACATTCATAGAATTTTATAAAAATTATCAAGATTTTTTTTTTAAAAAAATATATTAATTTTAAATTTTATAACTAAATGTATAAAAATAAAAATTAATTTATTTTCGTTAAATTTGACAAAAAATATATTTAAATTAATGAAAAATATTTTAATAAAATTTTTTTAATTAAATTTAAATGTAATATAACTATTTATTTAAAAAAATTATATATTTTAAAAATAAAATAAATATCACCTTGAACTTTTACACTCTTCCTTTTGTGATTAAAAAAAAAAGAGATATTTAAATAATTTTGAACAAAACTTAGATAAAGTTCTTATAATTTACTCAAAAAGTTATTTTATTTTTTTCATACACAGGCGCGCGCGGGCGGGAATGGATAAGAGTTTTTTGTTTGTTTTTTGGGGGGCGGGGGGTGGTGGGGGGCCATTCAATACGACTTGGAACCGGATAATTGGTATTGTCATAGTCATCGTGGTCCAACGTTACGTAGACAGAAGCCACCCATGATAAATGAAACCAAATTGTCTTGCATTATTGCCATCTCCGTGTGTGTGTATATATATATATATGTATGTATCCGAGGGTGTGTGTGTGTTACTATACGTACATGATACTTCAACGTATGGAGGACTTTGACTTAGTAGACTTCATTTTATTTTGTTAATGTCGTTTCCAGGTATTACTTGAAATTATTTAAGATACGAAATAAAATAAAAATCTCATAAGTTACTATTCTCTGCCTTCGTAAATTCTATATATATATATATATATATAAGAATATTTAAATATTAAAAAAATGTTGTTCAATATTTGAATTAAAGAATTTACATGAGAATTTAAGTATTTGTGGTGGAGACAAATGGGGAAGTGAACTGAAGAGTGAGGAGGGGTGATTGAAAGCGAATATTAAAAGGCCTCTGAAGATCCTAAGCCTAACTATGCACTTTCCCTTCTTGTCCTGCCTTTCACCCTTCTTTTATATTCACGCGATTTCTCTGCTTTTGGAAAATCGGCGTACTATGGCTTTTGTCTTTCGGAATATTTATGATTGTTTAAATTCATTTTTTATTTTTATTTAAAAAATATAATATAAAATAAAAATAATATTTAACTTATAAATTTTCAAAAATAAAATTTAATACTAAAAATATAAAATTTAAACTATTCAAATTAAATTTCATGGATCTAGATAAAAACACGCCAGATAAAACCCGTCGACTTCTATATCTTTCTCAGAGGATGCCTTGAAAAAAACTACACGACGAGGCTGCCAAGATTTAGATATCATCCCACTAATACGTAATTGCAATTTCAAAAGTTATTTTCCTTTGATGTCATCTCAATCATCTCCGTTTCATGCCATGTTTTAATGGAAAAATGTCGTGTAAAGTTACACGCATGATGGCCTTGTTCGGAGACTTTTTTTCAGATTTCTTTTCCCTTCAAACTTGCTAATCCCCTGTTAAGAAGAACGGCCCCAGATGAGTCCCATATTAATTTTTGAAATTAGCCTAAATTGATCTAAAAAAATGGGTAAATCAGAAAAATGAATAACACTTGAAGTCATGCACGTTTGAAAATCAAGTTGGATCTTAATTAAAAATAAAATTTAGTTAAAACTTGTGCTTTAAATTTTAATAAAGCTTAATAGAACCAGAATAAAAACATAAAAAGAAACATAAACGTCAGTTTAAAAGTCATTAAAATTTATCGCTTTATGATTGTCAAGTTAATCTCTAATTCTATATTTTTCTTAGAGTGCATATTTAAAATATATATATTATTTTTATATGATCATGCTAATATAACTTGATCGATAGTTTAATGGGCTAAACCATTAGTAAGTCCGATTTCAATATTAAATTATTATTTTTAAATTTATTAAAAATAATTTAGTGAGAGAGAGAGACACACACACACAACACACACAGCAAGCTTAGTTCACACACACACAACACACACATCAAGCTTAGTTCTGGGATTATTAGTTTCTTTTATTAATTCCATTGTTTCAAGAACAATTCATTGAAAATGAATTGCCTTTCTAGAAACTATGAATAAAAAAATGGATAAAGTCGTAGAATTCTCTTGCAAATTTAAAAATTAGACTTGTAAAATTCTTTGGGAGTGATAGTAATATTAAAATGAGTATCATCACAACCTTTGGGCCAATACAGTAATAGCATCACATGCAACGCAAGATTCCATGTCTTTGGCAGAAAGAAACATCCAAGATGAAAGGGTTAGACCTCACAAGCCTAATCACGTTCTATACAACTCAGCATTCCCAAAATATATTATATCCCAATTACATTTCATTAGAAATCCTTACATACTAATTAATTTCTCTGATTAGGATCCATTAATAATACTTTTGGAATTTATAAAGTGAAAGGAAGATATCCCTCAAGAGTAAATTATATTAATTTTGTTATTTAGTTCAATTATATTCCATGTTTCACTTGTTTTAAAATGATTGTTTATCTTCTTTCACATTGGAAAAATTTGTTAATTTATTTTTTTCATCAATAAAATTAAATTTTTGCACATAATAATAATTGCAAAGACAATTATTTTATTTTTTGAAAAAATGTATATTATACAACAAGTTAATTTTACTAACAAAAAATCATTTGAATTAGAGATTTTTGTAATATTTGTGAAACATTTGAAGAATCAGATGTATTTTTTTTTTTGAAACTATAAGAGTATTAGATGTAATTTAATTGAACTTCAAAGGATATTAATATAATTTACTCTATTTAAAATGAAGATGAAATCCCAACCCAAAAAACTTATTTTTAATGTATAATTTAATTATGGTACAAAAAATTTGTAATTTTGAAATAAATAACAAAATGAAATTGGATTTTTTTTTTTGGTTTATCCTAAAGGATGAACAGAGGGTGCTCATCCCTCTTGTTTTGTTTTTTTTTTAAACTTCAGTCATTATTTTTTAAACTGGGTAGTTAAAAAATTATTTTTATTTTATATTTTACTCCCTTAAAAAAAAGAAATACCACAATTAAAAGCAAAAAAATGTAAAATTTGAACCATCCAAAGTATTAAATATGTTAGTGAACTAAAATCTTACATGACATTAATAAAATTGATGTGTGTATCATATTAAGAGTAGAATCCCTACTCTTTTTTTTTTTTTTCAAAAAGCATAATCTAATATTAAAAATATTGAATAATTAACCCAAAAAAAAGTTGGATCTTGGTGTCCTGATGTAGGAAAAAAAATTGTAGCATGTGAGTTGCAATTTCTATAACAGGCGCACGATAATTGAAGTTTGAAAGGTGCCTTGAGAAAACAGCAAGTCTCCCAAGTAGAAGGTGTGGAAAATGTGAATTAGAAAATTGAAGCAAACACGGCACTGAGAAATTTTCCTTATGCTCAATCTGAAAAGAAAAAAGAGGGCATGGCTTGAATCCAAGTGTGGGGCAGTCTTCTAGAAACTAGAAATGCTAAATTATGAAATAATATCTATTTCCCTCTTTTGCCTCATTTTTTTTTTAATCTACCGAATTCCACTTTTTGGACAAAAGGACAATTGATATGCCATGTTTGCCCCATTTCCTCTTCCGTTCTTATCATCGCATTTCCTCATCTCCCTTCTTTATCTGTTATCCATACATCAATGATTAGGATTCAAGATGGCGTATGGCACAACCAGTCTCCACCAGTAATAAGAAATCATTCACTACTAACACGTCTTTTCTAATACATGACGAATTCACAATATATTATTTTAGTTTTTTTTTTTTAAATTGTTTGATTCTTTAATTTTAAAAATATACTATTAACTACTCATTAATTTTTAAAACATGTATATTTACCTTGTACTTGGCTGACAAGAGTCTAACGAATAAGGAGTCAAAATTTATTAAGTACTAAATTGTATATTTTTAAAATTTAAAAGACACGAAATATTTTTTAAGAGCTCATTTAACGCATATACTAGATTTATTTTGGTGAGGATATGTACGGTTTAAAGGCATGTTTGAAGAATTTTTTGTTCAAATGATATTATTTATAAATTCATAAAGATGAAAAGCAACCCTTTTAAACTCAAATGATTGCACCGCCACCGACAACACATATTTGTTTAAATGCGCAGTGATTCTCCTACACTACTTGTGGATAGCTCAGGATTTGATCAACAGCAACGGCTGGTCCTGGTGAGTAGGTTGCACACCAAGTTGGTTCTACTTTTTTTTTTTCGTTTTTTCTTTGGGTCAATTTTTGATTGCTTAAATTGTAAAAATTCCAACAAGGCCTCCTTTCCTTGGGAGACATTGTGTATGCATCGTTGTCCCATTTGTCGGTGTCTCCACGTATATTTTGGATCACAATTTCTTTTATTGCTCCTATATGGACAATAGGATGCAAAAATATGTTTCTTTTCTATGCTTACAATTTGACGATGAAAATCATTTTTTTCCTCTGATAATATTTCGCTAGATTAAAATTATTAAATATTATTGCGAATAAGGATTTTTTTTTTTCAATTTCCTCTCAATTTAGAGAGAGAGAGAGAGAGCTCCTTGCACATTTTCTCTTCCTTTCTGTCTCTCTTTCCAATTTAAGAGGATCCTTGCACATTTTTGGATATTTGAATTATTTATATTTAGTAAATAAATATATGACATGCAGTTAGAGAGATAAATATATATATAAAAAAAAAAGTCATATGCATATTCTTATACTTCTATATGCATATTCTTTCTCCTAATACATTACAGTAGTAGAGGACTGAAGGACATTTTTTTGGGTCGAAGGAAATTGAACGTGAAAATAGAATTCTCACTCTCTATCGGCCCATGATGTAGCAATTTATGTGTTGGCCCAAATGGATTGAGGGTGATAGCATGCTGCCTTTGGCCCTATCCAACCATAGCTCGGCCCACTCCCCACCCCAGGGAGTAACGTCTTTCCTCTCCGACAAGAGACATTAACGTGCAATCAAAGTTTGTAAATAAAGGGGCTAGTCCAAGAAAGCAACAAATATGCCTGACAAACTGTATGTTTCAATTCTGGTACTCCTAACTTCTGAATAAAAAAAGCGTCCGATTCTCTACACTTTTCAATTCTCTTTATGTTAAAATTTGAGTTGTTTAAATTTAATCTGAATAAATTAAAATTTAAAGTTTTTATTTTTTTTAATTTAAATTATTATTTTTTAAAAAGTTTAGAATTAAAAAAAATTCCTTATTTCTAATTTTTAAAAATAAAAGAAATATTAAATTTTTAAAAAATAAATAATTCTAAACTAGCTAAATCTGAAGTTTGAAAATTGCAGAGAATCCCCGTGCAAAAAATATTAAAAAACATTGATCCGTGTGTGCAGATACGATAAATAAGTGCTTTAATTCCTTTTCTATTGCTGGAGTAGTTGGCATATGAATGCTTCCATTAACGAAGATAAAGGTAACATCAACTTAAGAGAATCTTACATCAGTTGCATTATAAATTGAACCTCAAAAATAAAGAAATCGGAGTAACCAGATTCTTCAGCAGAAACTTTCTCACAACAATTATTATCTTCACAATAACAATATAATGAACCGTAAATAAATCTACACTGGGACGAATAATCCCCAACTTCTATAAATTATGGTCTTCTTGATCTTCCATTCTGTCTCCTGAAATTTTGAATTCAATCCAATTCTTGGCCTTGCAGAGATTCATGAAATAATATAACACAATCCCAAAAGAAGTCATCAACGCACTAACCACATACACAGCCTTGGTTGCAACAGCCATCACAACTACTAGAAGCACAGATGGCACCAAGCACATCATTACCAGACCTGGCAACCCCATTGGAACCTCAAATGGCCTTTTCAATACCGGGAACTTCCTTCTCAGCCTAAGATAAGATGCAAACTCCAAAAGCATCCCCAAACTGTACAAGAAATTTACTGTAGATATGATATTTGTGAAACTCAGGTAAGACATTGCAAGTGATATTACCGTTGCTATCAAAATGCCCATCCAAGGAGTATTGAACCACCTAGCTCTTTCTCCACAAATTCGAGGCAGAAATCCTAAATCTGCCATACCCAGAACCTGGTATGCTGCACTGCTCAATTGAGCTTCAAATAGTCCAACAATGGACAGAACAGCACCAATTTCCATCCAGATTTTCAACCACTTTCCCGCAATCATCTCAGCCACATCTGCAAAATACCCATCAACCCAATTTTCTTGATCAAGTGCTATGGCTCCGGTAGCAGCCAGCAAAGGAATTATATAAGCTAAACAGGTAAGCAACCCAGCAGATAACAAGGCTTTCGGGAATGTTTTTTGGGGTTGCTCAACTTCACCAGCCAAAGTACTAACACTATCCCAAAAGTTCAAATTCCAAAACAGGGTGTTGAAGTACAAAGTCCAATTCTTCTTCACACCCTTCTGACCCAAACTTAGCCATCTGCTGGGATTGATTTTGGGAATTGAAATCAAGGAGAGCAATACAAATGGCATAAGTGAAACAACCCCTAGAGCAACAGCAGTATAGCCTACTATAGTCAAACCAGTATAATTCAGAAAAGATAGCACAGAAGTGCAGAGAAATATGAACAGATAGCGAGGTAAGCCAGAAGACAAAGCTGGAATCATCAGCTTGAGATAGTCTATACAGAGAACAGGATATGAAGCCAAGTTTATGAACCCACAAAATAACTTCCAGAAGCCCATGAGAGAACCCCAGAAAGGGCCAAAGGCTTCGCTAGCCCAGATGACAAACCCACCATTGCCGGGGAAGGCGGTGGCTAGCTCCGCGGTAACAAGAGCCTCCGGGATGCTCCAGAGGAAGGGGAAGATAAGGAAGCCAAGGATGGCCAAGAGTGGCCCTGCAGCCCCCACAGCATACTCTTCACCATACGGACCACCAGAGACCTCAAAATAGATGAGAAAGACAAGGGGGACGAGGGCTAGTTTCTTGGGTGAATGGAGGGTGGGGGTGGCTTCAGTTTCTAGGTTCTGCTCAAGAAGGTGTTGCTGCTGGGAATCCTCCTCCATAAGGGGTTATGCTTGGCTGCTTTGTTTGGTATTTGGACTTGGAGGGCCTTTTGTTGATTCCAAGAGCAGTAGGATTTCCAAAAGTTAGGCGCCAAGTCAATTGCTTCCAAACGCAGGCACTAGTGTTCTTTGCGCCCAGTTCACAGACACCTATCATGCATTCATTCGGATTCAGATCCCTACTAATCTTTTTTTTTTACTTATCTCCTATTTATCTTAATCTAAATTATTAAAATTAAATTTAAATGATCAAAATTTAATATTTTTAATTTTTATATTTTTATTAATTTTAAAAAATATAAAATAAAAAATAAAAATAATTTTTTAATTATTATATTTTAAAATAATAATAATTTAAATTAAAAATTTAAAAAAAAATAAAAAAATTAAATTTAAATCGTCCAAATTTAATTTAAATGATCCAAATTTAAAAAAATATCTATGCGGATCGCATGCATTTATACTTATACTCCACACCAAGCAACAAGGCAGATTCCAAGTTATTGTCTACAATAATTGATGGCGGGCGTGTTGCTATAGTCACCCATACCTACTTATGGGAAGAAATTATAACCTGTATCAAACAATTTCAAAGTTGCACCTAAAAGTCACAGCTCACAATATGAATAAAACTCTGTTTGTACCATCATTATAGGTATGGAGACTGGAAGGTGAATTTAGCTATGCCTAATTGTGTAGGGTATAGCTCCCTGTTTAAATCTGACTTATTCATTCCTTCGAATTTCCTGGGATCTGGAAGCTCATGAGTCATGATGCAATTCAATTGGAATTTGAGGTGAGATGAAAGATATTTTATGTGCGGCGGAACAGGCGGATTGAACTTAAAAAATGGGTCTATTTTGAAACTTTTGAAATCTCACAACGCGACAGTGACGTCGGCAATCACTTTTTCAAAGATGAGAATTTTGAATTGAAATGGAAACATTATTCCCTTTCATCCCTACATAACTTTATTCTTTTGAGCTTTATTCCAAGAATAAATTATGTTAATTTTTTAAAGTGAAATTAAATTATATTTAATTTTTTCTCAAAATTTATATTCAAAGTTTTTGACATTTTGATATATATTGAAAATATTTTTCAAAATTATTTTGTCAAAAAAACAAATTTCTCACATAACAGAAAACTATAATTTTATTTTGAATATGATAATAAAGACAATTAAGATTGATACTTAGTTATAACATTAAATTGTAATTCTATTTTTAAAATATTTTTTAGGTGTGACTTAATGAATGAACTCTTAAAAAAACTTAGTGCAAGTCATATGAATGTGATTTTAGAGAAGTTAATTGCCATTTGCCTTCTTTTTATTTTCGTTTTTTAATTTATGAGAGTTGCATCTCACAGGATCACGGGAATCTTTCCCACTTGCTAATCTTGAGATTGCTTAGAATTATATCCACATGACTCCGCTACGGCGTGCGTTTTCCGTGAAATCCCATTCATCCATAGCCTTGAATTCAAGATACTCTTTCTTTTCGAGCACGCACTTCTTTATTAATTTTTAATAAAATCATGCATTTATATTTTTTATAACAAATAAATAAATAAATAAATAAAATGATGCCTAACATAGTATCCCCCAAAAAAAAAAGGAAATTAAATATTTGACATTAATTGTGGAATGAATGTGAATGAATTGGTCTTCTTGAAAACAGTGATAGTGTTGCCTTTGGTTGTTGTTGGGAAATTTCAGTTTCACGTTGCTTTCTATGTATGTTATTGCCATCCAATTCAACAACGCAAGTACACGACAGCCGTTACGGAAACACCGTAATTACATTTTAGCCCCTTGAGTGTCATTATTCAAGACAATCACGTAATATTCTAGTGCTCAAGTTGGTCGACCAATCGAATAGATAAAAGGGCAAGTCTGGTTGGCCAAGCTTAAGGGACAAGTTCCTTATTTAAAGAAAAAAAAAAGTATTTATTTTTTGATTTTAAGAACTTTGACTTTGACCCATTTACTTTAAAAAGAAAAGTTGATTTCAACTGATTTCCGTTTTACAAATGTTATTAGTATGAGACATATTCAAAGATAAAATTGTTGAGATGACATGATTTTAAGTTGTAAATGAATTTGGATTCGAGTAAAGGGACTTGAAGATTTATAAAATTAAGTTTGTTACCCACCAGAGTACAAGAGTGTTATTAGTTTGTATCATTAAAATTTATGCTTGTTTATGTTTCTATATTTATAACTATTTATGAATAAAAATTGGGGATACCTATCTATTTATTCATTCAATGAATAAAAAGTTAGATCCATTTTTTTTATACGATATAAACTTTTTATATGAAAGGCTATAATTTCAAGAATATCTTTATGATAAATTTTAATATGAAAAGTTATAAGTCTTATAAGAGTTAAATGCTTTTATTTATGTCTTTTATATAAAAAGGCCAAAAACCTTTTGGCTTCATTTTTTAAGAGGTAAATGTAATGAGGCTCCCATATTGAATTTAAAAACAACCACCATTTGATTATATAAAGGATGCATGAGAAAAGTATTTTACAAATTTTATTTTTTAAATTATAAGAGTGTTAAAAAAAATTGTTAATATTGTTAATTAAAAAATTTACAGAGGTTTCATCATATCTTAAAAGAATATCATCATAATCCTTTAATAACTACGTTCAATGACAAATATTTTTTTTAATGAAAATGATCCAATTGTACTTTGAAAAAATCTATTATGTGATCATTTTGGTTATTTTTAACATGATTTTCCAACAAAAAATATAAGTTTTTATTTATTTAAGTTCAAAGATAAAAATTATAATAACTTGCTTAATCTTGCCCATAACCATCCCTTAAGAAAAAGAAAAAAAATTCATGGATAAAATCCTTCACTATTTATTGGTATTAAAAAATAACGACTTTATTGTCTGTCTATTTATATATATGGTATGTTTAAGAAGTTGAAAAATTGTCTAAATCTTGTTACGTTGTATATTTTGTATTTTCTCCAGGATTTCATGGCAAGTGTTAATGATAAATGTCGACAAATATTGTAAGTTTATCCATGTAAGTAACCTCACTACTCATACTGCCAATGGCCCAAGAAAGAAAAAAAGGAAAGAAAATTCCTAACAATGCATTCAACAAGAACCCAACAAGAAGGGAAATAGCCTTGCCCCAACAAAGTGATTCGAATCAAAATCCTTTTTGATCTTGTAGGAACTAGAGAGTCTTGTCTTCTCGTAGAGTCATGCGTTGTGTGAAACTAATATGAAAAAAAGATACAAGGAGAGCATGATTCAACGGGACAAAACCCTTTTGTCCTGCCAGAATAGGAGTGGATTCTAATTTCAAATGATGCTTAAACAATCACACAATGTCCAAAGTTCTGCCCTAACCCAATATTAGCAACAAACACTTGGATTCTGCATTATCCTTATCTTCTCCTATAGAACTAAACAACAATTTAAAATAAAAGGAATTTATTGTCTATTATTTACAACCTTTTTTTTTCTTTCTATTTTGTTATTCATTATTGTTTGCAAGGTTTACATGTTTTTTTTTCTCCAAAATTTTTTCTTTTTTTTATTTCTCAAAATTTTCCCTAGTCCCATACATCTTTTAACTAGAATAATTTTTATAGCCCGTTTGATACGCAGAAAGTTAGGTATAAAAATAAAAATGAAAAGAAAAAAAGGTGATTTTGTTGATAGAAAATACTTATAATATCCTTACTTTTAATGATTGAATAATGATTAGTAGATAATATTAAATAATGATTAGGTAATAATTATAAGAGTAAAATTATAATTTTAGCAAAATTTTCCTCTCTTTTTCCTTTCCTTTAGAGTATATTACTATATTACTCTCATTTTTCTCAAAAAAAAAATATAGTTAATATTTTTAATATTATTTATTTTATATTAAACGTATGATTTTAATTTATTTTAGATATAAAATTAATTATTTTTATATTAATTATATATATATATATTTAATACTTATTATGTTATATAAATAACATATTCAAAAATATTTTAATTAAAATGCATGTAATTATATTTTATTTTTTAAAAAAAATTAATATAACATATTTTTTATTTTAAAAAAATAACTTTTTAAAATGAAAAATAAAGGTAGTGTAATTTAAACATTCCACAATATTGTAATTTACGATATCTAAGGGAGTGTTTGGTTTAAGAGTTTTAGAGGGGAAATGAGGGGAGGAGAGGACTTCCCCTTGTTTGATATGAAAAAATTGGAAGGGAGGAGAGGCAAAATAACTCCTCTCCTCCCCTCCAAAAGTGGAGGTTTTTAGAAGGGAGAGAAAATTTTTAACTTCATTTAATTAAATTGTCCCTACTTTGCTTTCACTTAAAACATAATATAAATCTTATTTTTTTAATGGAATTTAAAATAATTTTTTATGAAAATAAAAAATATTTTTAAATAGAAATAAAAAAATTATTTTTTATAATAAAAAGTAAAAAAAACTTTTTTTAATAAAAATATCTTAAAAACAAAAAAAAATTCTAATATCATAAGAGTATAATTATACATTAATCCCTCCCCTCCCCTTCCCTCCCCAACCAAACAACATATTATTAAAACCTCTCCCCTCCCTTCCAAATCAACCAAACAACGTGTCACTAAAACCCCTTCCCTTCCCTCCACTCCGTTTAACCAAACACTACCTAAAGGTTGTGGGGCTAATTGCCCAGAAACATTTGCTTTCTTGTCTCCCTTTGCCATTTGCTGTTGCTAACTCAGACTGTAGTGTGCCTCTGGTGTCCTATAGCTCGGGGCTATGGAGGGAACAGATTGCCTCATTTTGAGGCGCCAAAATGACGTGTCATTTTGTCTTAATCTTGATCGTCTATTGCTTTGCTATGGAGGCAATTCCTCTTAGGAGTCAACTCAAAGCTTCCAAACACAATGACGAAAACTGCTCAGCTCACCTTTTCATCCACGAAGGATTCACACTCAAGTCACCCCTTTCAGCTTTGCAGTTCGGGCCAAACAATCTGTTTTCCAAGGTGCTGTTCAACAAAAATTTTAAATTCTTTCCTTCTAGTTCAACATGTTAATTGATTTTATGGTTTATTTTCTTTGTTTATTGCGTTTTGCCCATAGAAATGGAAATTATTAGGGGTGGTGTATATTAGTGTGTAGATTATGAATCCGGAAGGAGAAGTGATTGGAAACTTGCCAATGTTACTTTGAATTTGGTTATCGTTAGTTTCCAAGTTTATTAGCAATGGGTTTCCGTGAATACTTACTAGTTTGAATATTGATGATACTCGTCGTTAAGTGTAGATTTGGATTTCTGAAATTCTTTTACGCAAGTTCGATATCAAGCAATAAGGTTGACATGGTTTACATTGATTTGTATCTGGCTAGCCAATCAGCACAAATTAGAATGATTAAAGTTGTATTCTCTTGATTTGTGTGCACCATTCTTCCCCTTCTTAAGGTTTTCTGTGAATCACTCTCTAAAACACGGCCAATTTGTTGCCCCTTTTGTGAGTCTTCAATATCAACATTATGATTGATTCCACGATTTTACACTATCACTGCTTGTTTTCTGAAGACTTGCCAAGCTATTTTTCCACCATTTTCTGGGTTGTATTTCCTGAAAGATCATTTTACATGGCATTCTCCTGAGAAGTTCTATATACCTATTTTTCTAGTATCAGTGGAATTGTTTAATGAATTACTCAAATCTTTAATGTTAAAAAGTAGCCTAGTTTTTAGATTGTACAACATAAATCATGTCTTAATAGTAATTTCAAGGATAAGCAAATGAAATTTTGCAGCGTGGTGTGTGTTGTGCCCCACAGAATCAATGCAATTGATCTGATTAGTTAATTTTGGGTGCCCGTATATGTGGAGATTATTATCTTATTTGCACATCCACATGGTAGTTAAACATTTTAGCCTACGAAACGGAGTAGCTTGAGTTTTACTTTGGCCACTTTAAAGATGATTCATACCTCTGAAAATGCTTGGATTTTACCAGCTTCTGATGGCAAGCTACTTCTTATGGCTGCTGTGCTGATGACACAGCTAATCAATTACATGCATTTTTGCTGCAATATAATATGTGACTATCTTTTGCATGTTTTAGAGTTAGCTTTTTTATCGTGTTAATAGGATTGATCAACGTTAGCTCTGTTAAAAATCTTAAGTCTTGGCTGCCCATTTTTTCCTGTAGATTCTGTAGTAGAATACAAGATATGTGCATTTCTTTTTTCTTTTGCTTTTTCATTTATGTAGAATGAGAATTAGACTGAGACTCTATAGCCATGATAATGTGCTTTTATTCTGCATAAAATCTTTATTTGATCTTCAGCTTATGAATGTTCAAAAGGACAATGTTGTTTATGCAACAGATTTTCAGAGCTATGTGAAGCCCTCTCGTCTTTTGCCAGGCTCAGAAGTGAAATTCTGCACAAATGCCTTAATAGAAAGGATTTCTTTGTCTCTGAAGGAGGATACATTAAATTCTTTATTCAGGGTCAAGTTATGTACCAGTGACATATATGGCTCAAGTTTAAGCAACTTACATGCCGAAGTTCTTCTGTGCTTGATAGATGAAGATGGGAATTCAATATTGGAAAGGATACCTGCAAGTTTAATGATGGATCATCCGACAGAAACAGGGGGATGTAATTGATATTAACATGCTTCATTTAAAAAAGAGGTTCCGGTGATGAATTCATATTTGAGAGACCTAAAATTGCAAGAGTTAAAGCTCTTTGGATCAGTGTTGAATCAGGTAAACTGATATGCTAACAGAACGTATAACAAAATACTCCCTCTTTTTCGAGCAGGAAGGTCACTCCTCACCTTTTCGGTTTTCTCTAATTCTCTTCTTATCATTCTTCCAGTCTCTCCCCCCATAAATACTCTCCAGCTCACACCCACAACACGCCTGACGCATGCCCCTTTTCTCCCGTAACCAACTTTATTCCAAAACCACGTGTCACTCCCTTAACCAAGATCTGTCATCCCATTTCATAATCACGTGCCCATGCTGGTGCTTGCCGTCTTTTTTTTATGGTTGTGACGTTATTGGTAGTTACTTGCCTGCCCTGCTCACTCGTGGCTGCGTCCTTACCATGCTCATGTAATCCCATGCCCTTTCTCTGTTCATGCAAACCCACGTCCTTGTCCTGTTCATCATGCGTGACTACTCTGTTCATATCAATACTTCCCCGTTCGAAAATAACCTTGTCCTCAAGGTTGATAGAAGGAAAAATTTCTTACAATGTGCCGTAGTCCTCCCAGGTAGCATGCTCTCTATCGAAACCTTCCCACTCAACCAACACCTGATAACGGTTGAGACCCTGATCGAGGACTATTCTGTGGTCTATTATGGCAGAAGGTATAGGAATCATATGATCAACTGCTAAAGACAGCATTAATGGTGACTAGCCAACTTGTGAGTGTTCTCCATGGAATTCCTTGAGAAGTGAGACATGAAAAACAGGATGCACCTTACTTTCGACAGGTAGCTTGAGTTTGTAGGCGACTTTTCCCACTCTTTCTTCAATTTGAAATGGTCCATAATATCTTGGAGCTAATTTGAAATTGAGTTTTTGACTCAAGGACTGTTGCTTGTATTTCTGAAGCTTTAGGAACACCCAGCTACCTACATCAAATTCCCTATCCACCCTCTTTTGGTCTACAAATTTCTTCATTTGCGTCTGAGCCTTAAGTAGATTCTGCTGAAGCTGTTGTTGAATTTCTTCTCTGTCTGTTAGCCACTTGTCAACTGCGTCAACTGATGAGCTGCCCGAAGTATATCGTGGAAAAATGGTAGAATTCACCCCATATAATGCTTGGTGGGGTGTCATCCCAATAACAGTGTGGTAGGATGAGTTGTACGATAATTCTGCCCAGCTCATGTAATTATACCATTGCTGGGGCTTCTGTGCTACAAAGGCTTGTAAATATTGTTCCAGACATCGATTAAGGACTTCTGATTACCCATCGGTTTGTGGGTGATAGGATGTGCTGTAATGAAGTGAAGTACCACTGAACCGAAACAGATGTTTCCAAAAATGACTTAAGAAAAGAGGATCCTGATCAGAAATGATGGTACGAGGGAATCCTTGGTGTTTCACTATTATGTCTGCAAATAGTCTAGCTACTGAGATGGCAGTGTAACCCACTTTTAATGCCCCAAAGTGTGCCACCTTAGTTAATCGATCTATGACCACTAAAATACTACTATAGCCATGGGAATTTGGAAGCCCTGTGATAAAATCTATTGTGACATCTGACCAAGGTTTATCTGGTACAGGGAGTGGTTGCAGCAACCCTTTTGCCCTTGTGGTGTCATACTTGGTTTGCTGGCAGATAAGACAATTGGAGACATATTTCTTGACATCTTTCCTCATTTTGGGCCAGTAGAATACTTCAGATATCCTTCGAAAGGTTTTGTGAATTCCCATGTGACCAACGAGGGGAGTGCAGTGAAACTCATGGAGAATTTGCTCCTTCAATATGGAATTGTCAAGAACATACATCCGATCATCAAAGTACAATATCTGTCTTTTAATTGAGTAATTCCTTGGAAGCTGCTTATGGAGATACTGTTAGTGCAGCATCTGCAGTTCCTCTAAATCATTATTAAGCTTGATAAGATCATTTTCAAGTGAGCTAATTACCTTGGTAATTTGGAACTCTTTTCCTTCAAAGTTATGCAGTTCTGATTCTTGCATTCTGGACAAGGCATCCGCGACTTGATTGGATTTACCACTTTTGTATTCAATGTCATAATCAAACCCCATCAACTTGGCCAAATAGAATTGCTATTTCTGTGTTTGTATGACTTGGTGCATTAGTTTCTTTAAGCTCTGATGGTCTATTTTGATCACAAATTTCCTTCCTAACAAGTAATGCCTCCATTTCATCACCGCTTGAGTAATAGCATATAGCTCCCTTACATAAGCTGAACTGAGGGAGAGCCTAGGAGTCAGGACTTTGCTGAAATAAGCCAGTGGATGCCCTGCCTGTGTTAGTGCAGCACCAATGCCCGTCTTTGAAGTATCTATTTCCACCACAAATAACTTGTTGAAGTCTGGTAATGTCAATACAGGGGCTTGGGTCATACGCAGCTTCAATTCTTCAAATGCCTTCTGAGCTTGATCGTTCTATGAAAAAGGCATACTTTTTAAGTAGATTGGTCAGTGACTGAACTATAAGGGCATATCTCCTAATGAATCGGCGGTAGTACTCAGTCAAACCTAAGAACCCACGTAGTTGCTTCACATTGTTAGGTGCTGGCCATTCAAGCATATCTTTAATCTTTTTGGGATCAACTTTCACCTATCTCTGGCTTATGACATGGCCTAAGTATTCCATTTCTACTTAATAGAATGGGCATTTTGATAATTTAACGAAGAGGGTGTTCCTTTGCAATATACTCAGTACCGTAGCTAAATGCTCAACATGCTCATTGAGGGTCCGACTATAAATGAAGATGTCATCGAAAAACACGGCTACAAAGTGTCGGAGATATCTTTGGAATATCTTGTTCATTGTGGCTTGAAAAGTTGCCGGGGAGTTGGAGAGGCCGAAAGGCATGACCACAAATTCATAATGACCCAAGTGAGTCCTGAAAGCTGTCTTGTGCACATCCGGTGCCCACATTCTTATCTGGTGGTAGCCCTAACGGAGATCCAGCTTAGAAATAGGCTGACCCATGGAGCTCATCAAGAATCTCATCAATTGTAGGAATTGGAAACTAATCCTTCACTGTTATGTTGTTTAAAGCTCCATAATCTACACAGAAATGTCAGCTGCCATCCTTTTTCTTAACTAACAAAACAGGTGAGGAATAAGGACTTTGGCTGTCCTATATGATACCCATCCTCGACATCTTCTCTACCAGCCGCTCAATCTCTAACTTCTGAAACTGTGGGTATCTATATGGTCTCATCGTTACAGGTTTAGCACCTAGTACAATGGGAATTTAGTGATCTTCATTCCTAAGAGGTGGTACCTCTCTTGGTTCATCGAAGACACCCTTGTAATGTTGCAGAACTTCCACTATTTCTGAAGGTAAATTAATCCCTTTTGGAATTTCTTGAGTGTCTATCCTTTGTAAATGATAAAGAGATGCCACTGCTTGCTCTTGTAGTAACTTACTCAAAGCTTTACAGTTCATAGGTTGCTTCTGCATCAGTACTTCTCCTTGGAGCTTGACTCTCATCCTTTCATGGTTAAATTCCATGGTAAGTTCCTTATGATTAATAAGCACAGGCCTAAGATTTTCTAACCATTGAACCCCAAGAACGACATCTGATCCTTTCAGGTCTAGCATATATAAGTCAACAATAAAACAATGACCATGAATTTGAAGTTGAACTTGGTTACATATTTTGTTGCTAACCAGATATGCCCCACTCCCTACTAACACCTTAAACTCTTTGGTTGGTTCTTGAGGAATTTGCAAACTTCGGGCCATCTCTCTACTAATAAAATTATGTGTATTTCCATTATCAACAAGGATTCTTAGCTCCCTTCCACAGCACGTTCCCTTCATCCTCAAGGTACTGGGATGAAATTGGCCTTCCAACGTATTGAAGCTAATTTCGAGTACAATCTCATTGACTTCTTCTTCTCCTTTTCTTGCTTCCCCAGCCTCCGAGTCAGGGTCTTGTAGTATTTATTCTATCTCTTCATTTCCCACCAAAAGATAACGTGTACTTTTGCATTTATGGTTTAGACTATATTTCTCATCACAATAATAACACAGTCCTTTTTCCTTTTTTGCTTTGATCTCTGCAGCTGTGAGTTTCCTATACGAGTTGGTTGTCGGGGTATTGGAGGATTGGGATGACCCCGTAATAAGACTAGAAGAGACATTCCCATGTTTGGAATTGGGATTCTGCATGGGTGAGCTAGGGAACGTGTATGATAAGACCTGGTTGCTTTGAGATTTAAACAAGTTGGTTTTGTTATGAGAATGAGGTTTCATGGACATGTGGAGCTTTAGTTGTTTTTGTTCATGTAATTTAGCCAAAGAAACTGCTTGGAAGTAACTCTCAGGTTAAGCCAATTGTAATTCACATTTCAAATAATCTTGCAGTCCTGCAATGAAGAAACTAATTAACCAGGATTCTGGTAGGCCAGTTACCTTGGTAGATAGTTCCTCAAATTGGCTTTGATATTCAACAACAGTTCTAGTTTGTTTTAGCTCTTTTATAATAGCCTTGGGATCATCGTATAATGTAAACCCAAACCGAAGTAGCAGAGCTTTCAGAAAGATGTCCCAATTCTGAATGAAGTCATTCTTTATAACCCATTTGTACCAAGAGTAAGCTGGACCGCTTATATGGAATGACGCAATCCTTACCCGTTGTTCATTCAGTACTTCGTAGGTGTCAAAGAACTCCTGTATTTTAAAGACCCAATTCTCAACATCAGTACCATCAAAATGATAAATATCTATCTTCAGGTTTCTGCTAAGAATCATACTCTGATGAAAACTCTAAGCATCCACATTCTTTACAGAAGATTGCGGTGTGGTCAAAGCCCCCTGACTCTGGCCTTGTAACATTTGTCTCATCATAATTTCCATATTCTGGAACGATTCTCGGTAACTGTTCACTGTTTCCTTGAGGCGACTCATTCGATCGTCCAGCACTCCCGCTGTACGTTGAAGTTCCCCTTGTGTTGCTTCAAGTTTGGAAAATCGAGTTCCTTCTGCCATTTTCGACGCCTCTCAATGAAAGCACCAAATGATATGCTAACAGAACATATAACAAAATACTCCCTCCTTTTCGAACAGGAAGGTCACTCCTCACCTTTTTGGTTTTCTCTAATTCTCTTCTTATCATTCTTCCAGTTTCTCCCCCCGTAAGTACTTTCCAGCTCACACCCATAACACGCCTGACGCATGCCCCCTTTCTCCAGTAACCAACTTTATTCCAGAACCACGTATCACTCCCTTAACCAAGATCCGTCATCCCATTTCATAATCACTTGCCCATGCTGGTGCTTGCCGCCTTCTCTTTATGGTTGTGACGTTATTGGTAGTTACTTGCCTGCCCTGCTCACTCGTGGTTGCGTCCATACCATGCTCATGTAATCCCACGCCCTTTCTCTGTTCATGCAAACCCACGTCCTTGTCCTGTTCATCATACGTGACTATTCTGTTCATATCAATACTTATGAGGGAGATTTGTTTTTAAAGTGTTTAAGATTCAGCAGAGACAACATGTGGAAAATCAAAGTTGATGCTTCTCAACCAAGGACAAGCCTTAACCAACACCCTCATAGCAGTCCCATTCCTACCGCCCACATCCACCATAGAGGCCACCCCCTCAAACGCCTCCCCACACTGCTCCACTATCTCCTTCATCCCCCTTCGAGCATCACACGCCATCGCCTCATTAATCAACTCACTGTGCTTCGCATTCATCGCTGCATAACTCCACACATCCTCCCCATGAACCTTCTCAAACGACGACGTTCCATTTGCCAGAACCCAACTGCTTAAATTCTGCTATGGGGCGAGCATCACCGGGCTACTCTGTAGCATTACAAAAGCAGCCATGCTTTGTTCGCCTTTCTTTATCAGAAGCCAGGAAAGAGGGGTGTGGACGTAGGCTGGGTAGCCATGGACGATGGTGATTTGTTTGAAGATGTTTCTGTGGGTTAGGAATCGCATGATGCGGTATAACATGGAAGGGTCGCAGTTTAGGGTTGATGACAGTTGTGAGAGCGTGATGGGGCTCTTGTGGCTTTCTATGGTGTCTACTATGTTGAGTTCGATGGCGCATTTTACGACTGCCAACTCAACGAACCGGAATATGTATTTGTAGATGTTCTTTTCTGCTTCTGCTTCTTCCTCCTTCTCCCACCTTTCTTCCTGATCTCTAATTTGTGTCTTTTCCATGCTCTCTGTCTTTGATGTCTGTGCAAAGCATTCAAGGTTGGGAGCTTCCTTTATAGGCGAACCTTTAGCTAGTGAGTGAAGGATTTATCATAATTAAGTCATTCATGATATAAACATGGTTTACATTCTCTATAAAAATATAAGGGAAGAAAATCAAACCAAAATCTCTAATCCTAGTTGATTTTCTATATTCTGTACGTACAAACAAATAACATGAGGAAATTATATAATCTTACACATTATAGTGTTCTCATAGCTGCGTAAATTATTTTACTTTTGTAGCCTAATAAAAATATAATTAAAGCATAGATTCCATATATATATATATATATATATATATATCTCTTATGAAAATAAAAATATGAAATATGAAATACTTTAAATAAAAATATAAAATATGAAAATACTTTAGAGTAGGTACTTTGAATGGTGATGGAGTAAATACATACAATTTAGTCCTTGAAACTCCTCATATATGCTATATAATTTTTAAATTTATTCCTCTAAGTACAATATAAGCTTAAGGATTTAATATAGACATTAGTCCCTGTGAGAAAGTTGTCTAGTTTGACTGCAATTAGTTGAAAACTAAGGTGAACTTTTCCCCACTAAGGGAAGGTATTGAAAGCTCGATTTTCTAAGGTGAAATATTTAATAAGGAAAAAGATGGATTTGAATTCTCTCCATTAATTCTTTCTTCTTTTACCTCTCTACCAAAATTTGAGTTTTTAGATTTATTAGCCACTTACAATCAATGATAACAATTTTAAAAGACACAATTTTAATCATCAATTTTTGACAGAAACGTAGAGAAAAGAAAAATTGGTGGAGAGAATCTAAATCTAAAAAAAATATGTAGACTTGAGATCGAACTCTTCATCGTTCGATCATGCTTTAAGATATGTTTATGATTACAAAAAATTATTTATATGTTACAAATTTTAAAACATTAAATAGTAAAAAACTCAATCTCCTTAGAAGTTGAATTTTTTGTAGAGGAACCTTTTCACTAATAGCTACCAAAAGAGTTGAATATTAATAGACAAATAGGCACCCTCATTCCTTTTCTGGAATGATTTTTTAGATTAAAACAATTGAACATTTAAATACATCAATTCTTACACTAAAAACTGAACTAGAATAAATATTTATTTTAAAGTTCTTGTGATATGCATGTATATGTATTTCATCATCAATTATGTACCTCACCCAGAATATAATTATATATAATAGGACTTATTTTTTTTAACTTTCATTTCTTTTCTATAATATAAACAAATGAAATCCAACAAATCGTACCTTATCAATGCATTTTTGGACATAGAAACGGGTATATGATGGTGTCAATAAGCGTGCACACGCGTGAAAGAGAAAAGAGAAACCCACCAAAATGAAAAGAAGGAAAAACAAAAAAACAAAAAAGTAAAGGTTGGTTTGCCTAGGTCAAAATAGGCATTTCCCGAGAGAGTGGAGTGAAAAGAAGCTGGATTCATTTCCTGCACGTTTGTTTCGCAAGATCAAGGGCAATTCTTAAGTGCAAAATGCCACTTCATTTATATATTCAAAGGTTAAAATTTATTTTTTATGTGAATTTTATTTGTTTTCTATATGAATCTTACTTATATAAAATTAATTTTGATCATTAATTTTTTTAGGTATACTAGACACTCAGTGCCGCTAAAAAGATTTTCAGAAACAAATACCAAATATATTATCCTTAATTATAAAGAGGAAGAGAGTGTAACTATTAATTTGAATTTAAGTGGTATTGGGTACTCAATCATTTCTCGTTTGCATCCTAAATACCATTTATAACCAAGCCGAATACCAATGAATCATGATTTTTAAAATGTTTTATTCCAGCTTGTCCAAACTAAGAGTGATATGGGGGAAAAAATATTTGCCAACCGAAATTAACTAATAAATAAATTAAAAACTTTTTACTTATGTATTTTTTTTTTGGGGTAGTAAACCAGAAAAACTCTTTCTTTCTTAATTTTTACTTCATGATAACACCGTTAACACCATTATTAACTTACTACTATATTAATATTTTATAGTTGTTTGACAGTCTTATATTCTAATTGGCTAATTAGTTTAAAACATGAACTAGTGATTCATAATATATACATATATACACCTTTGGTCCCTCTTTCAAACTATAGTTAAAAAAAATTAAATAATATAAATGAAACAATGTTAATTTTAGTACCATACTACCTCTATGATGTTTTGCCTTCCATATCCATCCTTTTATTACGCTAATATTATATATATCAATGGAAAGCATATAGATATAATTAAGCAAATCTCTAGCACTTGAATGTTCCGTCTTAGACATTGTGAATTAAACATAAATAACGAGGGAAATGGTTTACAGTTCACACACTTTCTTGGTGAATGGTGGCATCTACCACTATACACACACACACACACATATATGCTATTTGGCTAATTAATTTAAAACGCATGTTAAAAAAACCATTGAAACTATAATTAAAAGATATTTTAAATACGAGAGTAAAATATATTTTTATATCCTGTGGTATCATTTTGTTAACTCTTTAATGGAAATAACATGTGCTATCCAAACATTTTTTAAATTTTTCCAAAATTTATCCCTAAATTATCCCAATTTGATATATAGAAAATCTAATCTCTAAAGTCTTTGAACTAAATTAGATATTTTATATGGAAATTAGAGACCTTGTTTAGGGGAAAAAATTGGGAAAACTCTTGTGTTATGTGTATCAAATTTGGAATTTTGATCAGCTGAGGGAGAAATTTCAATTTTTGCAAATAAGAAATTAATAATTTAAGATAAAATTAGGAATAGAATTAGAGATTTCATCTTGGGGCCACTTTTGGAGAATGTTACGTGTGTGAAATTTGGAATTTCAATTAGTGAATAAAAGAATTTTGATCTTTGTAGAAAGTTAAAAATTTGGTACAAAAATTAAGAATTTAAAGGAAAATTAGAGATAAAATTACAATTCTATAGAAGGAAAAAATTTAGAAAATGTTACATTTATGTGTCAAATTTAAAATTTTAATTAGTCAAGAAAGGAATTTAAGTCTTTAATGTATAAAAAATTAAGAATTTTATAAAAAAATAAAAATAAAAATTGAGGACAAATTTTAATGAATTTTATAAAAAAATTAATAGAATGATATCATAAGAAACCAATGTATTAATACTTTAAATTGCTTAATTACAAACTTTTTAATCACAAAGCATAAAAATAAAGTCGAATTAAACTATAAGATAAGGAACACTATTTAACTAATATACTTTGCCTCCGTTATCTTGTTTCCATTATCTACGTGTGCCCCTCCTCTTATTATATTATATATCTAGGGAAAGCATATATAAGCGAATCTAGGAGCTTCACCTTCGACATTAATTAATTTGTGAGTTACCAACTTTCCATGAATCACGAGGAAAATGTGAATGATGGGTGCCATCTACCACTGACACGATCATGCCTTCTTTTTTTAAAAGACAGACTTTCCTATGAATATATATTTATTAAACACCTTGGTGCATCTCCATTTCCAACTTTTCAATTGCTCTTATCATTATTTACAAACCCACCTTTTCTTTTTAAGAGTTGATCATCTGTTGCTGGGCCAAGCTTAAGCTGAGGCCCTAAAGCTTAAGCCATTTCTAATGCCAAAATTAATAAGGTTTGAACAACATACTTCTGTGTGGCCGAAAGAAAAGAATATGTGTCTGCCAATGTAGAGTGAGACCGATTAGGTTAAAGCCTTTCCATTCACCGTAGGAAAAACTGGTTTTTGCTATGATTATTTCTAAATATAGCGACCACTGCAACTGTCGCTAAAAACTCTGGCAGCGGTTTCAGTAGCCACTGCTAAAGTGTTCATCAGAACTTGACCACAAAGCAGTTATCAAAATAAATTTATAGCAACCGTGGATGCAAACCCTGCGATTAATAATTGAATTTAACAGTTGTTGTGTCCTAACCGACACAAAAACGCATCTGACTTATCGTGACTATCAATTGTTGCGATTGCAACTGTTATTATTTTATTTATTTATTTTAATAACTTTGATATTTGAATCTGCATATAAATATAGTTAAAAATAACTTACATACAATAATTATAACAAATAAAAATTTTAAATTATAATTGAATAAAATTGAATTATCATTAAAATTAAAAATTAAATTTAGCACATGTCAATAGATAAATTCTATATTTATCATATCATTTAATAAAAGATCTTATAAGTCAATTGGTAAGTTTTAAATTTATTGATTTTTTTATTAGAAAATGATGGAGAATAATATTTTATACTTGTTTGATGCTCACTTTTTTAATTAGATGACTAAATTAAAAATATTAAATATTATTAAAAATATATAAAAATTAAATTATAAGAGATAAATATTATTGATCAACTATGTTATAAATACTACCGTTGAAGACTGAAAAAAAAGCAAGCTCTAGTCATATCAATCCTAGTTATGCTTTATTTTTACCACCGATTGTATCAATTGCTCTTATGCACTGCCAGAAAAAGCTTTTTTTTTTTTGCAGTGATTTTTAACTGTCTCACTTTTGTTTTCATTTGGTATGGCTTGGTTCTTTAATTTAGTATTCCATAATCTGCAATTATTTCATGAAGTTAGAATGTAAAATTACTATCAATACAACATAAGAAGTAAAGTTGGAGTAATAATTAAAAAAAATAAAAGGCCGATTAAGTTAAATAAATGTCTATACGCACATTCACACGCATTAAGGATTTGACGTAAAACAACCAATCAAATAAATGATTTTATAAAGTTTAACTCACCTTTAACCACTGAAACTAACCCAAACAAACAAACAATTTAATGTTTTTTTTCCTTCACTAATTGTGTTGGTTAGCTTTTTAACTCAAACAGTTTAGCAAAACATTTTGAACCAATCTAAAACAGGTTGTATTACTGATGTTTCTTCATTAATAATATTTTTAATACATACATATATATATATATATATATATATATATTCATCTTACTAATATGCAGCATGTGTTAGCCATACTTTTATGTGAGACTCACTTCTCACATACCTAATATTTATTTATGATTGAGAAATACTGATGTTGGTACATTAGAGTGATCGCATGTGAGATATGAATAGAGTATTCTTTCAGACTTGTAGAAATATTTTTTTATTCCCAAACTCATACTTTAATAGATAATAAATTTAAATCTCATTTCCTTCCTTATTGAATCCTTAATTAATCCTGGATCCAAACCTATTTAGCCAGTGCATTGAACTAATCCTTTCCCTATCAGAGTTCGTATTATTGATCGGATCTATTTGCCAGCTCAGGGAAAATGCAAATCCTTTCTTCTGTTCCATACCAACACAGACATGTCTACCCTCCAACGTAATAATATATCTTCAAATAATAACAGGTAGTAACTGAACTTGAAATATTCCAACAAAACACTTGCAGAGACCAAATTTTCCTACTTGGCCTTATTTCTGGCAAATTAGCTGTTTAGGTATGGTGCTTAATTTTGGTTCTTCAAAGTCATGATAACTAGCAATATTTACTTCATAATCTGTTGATATTTCACTAACTTGCAAGTAGGAAAACTTCAGCCATAAAATTCATGAAAAGTCAGTCAAGATGGAGGGAATATCAGTTATGAGATTTAAACGAGTAGGCATCGGTAGGATGCTATATTGTTAGACTCAAATGTAAAAATCCTTTTTTTTCCTCATTTCCTAATAAACTCAAGCTTCATCTCCTTCTTGATTGAATCCCTAAATTCCCAAACTCATATATTTATTTGGAGAATTTTCAAAATGAGCAGTTTTTTTTTTCATTTGTAAAAAAAGTGGGACTTGTTTACAAGAAATATAAAATGAAGTGTCACAAAAAAAGCTATTAATATATATAATTTAAACACTCAATTAACATAACTTGAAATTGTTTAATCTCAATAATATTACCCTTAAACATGTCTCAAATATAATAACAACTAGTACATAAAATTGGAACTAGCAAATCTTTATTCAAATACATTTTTTTAATGTTTTATTACAGCCAGAAGTGATTTCCATTGATCTAATCATTGGAATAGAAGAAATTATTATGTTGGTTTTCTATATAAAATTTTATAAAAATTGAATAAGTATGCAATTTTATAGTTAATAGTTTCTTACATTTCAAATGTATATTATATATAAAATTTTGAACTTAATGATGAATATAAAATAATTTTGGCTTAGTATCATAACATTTGAGGGTGATATTTATGATAAAAAAATTTTAAATCCAATAGTTAATTTTTTAAAAAAATTCATCTTATAAAAAGTTATTCAATAATATAAAAATCATAACTATTAATTAAAATTCAATCGATTAATTATTGACTCGATAAAGATTTTGGGTCATTAAGTCATTTGTTAACTGTTAAGTTATTAATTAATTATATCAGTTGACTCTATTTTTTATTAAAATAAATTTTAAACTTTTTATTTTAAATAAACTCAAGATTTATTAATTAAAAAAAACCTAGAGTACTTAATGTGTGCATTAAACATTAAATAAAGAAATAATTGTATGTATTTGAAACACGATGACTAGATCTTTTTAGTCTCACCTTGTTTGAAATGTGGAAAAAAAGATAAATGAAATTTTAAAGTTTTGTAAGCAATAGATGGTTTAAAGATGGGATCAGACCGACTGATGTATCTCTAGCTTATAAAATAAGAAAATTTCGTTTCTTGACAATAAAAATAAGAAGAGTGTTAGCTAAAAGGAATAAGTATTCTCATAAATTAAGGGTTAAAATTAATTTAAAATTATTAATATATAAATTAAAAAATATTCTTTACAAATTTATGATAATTTTTTATTAGTTTATTATTAGATTATGATTACATTTTCTCATCTCTTGTCTATCTCACTTTTTGTGCGTGTGTACACATATGCATATATGTGTGTGCGTGCTTCCTTCACTTCTTGGGCGTATGTGCATGTGGCACTTTCTTGGATGCAAATACAAAAATTGGTTACACTTTTACAATCGCTTGAGCTATTTCTTTTGATTGGGACACGTGGCACTAACTCATAAAAGTAAGTTAACTAAGAGTGTGTGTGGTGCTTTCTTAGGCGCAACCATAAAAATTGGTTACACTCTTGCAATCACTCATATGCCCCTTCTTGATTGGAACACATGGTCTTGACATAAAAAGGTATGTTGATTGAGTTATAAAGTAAAAATTATACAAAAGACTCAAAGGAGAGAAAAGGTATTTTATTGTATTTTATATTTTATGTTTATTAACTCATTGTCTTTAGTTTGGTAGAATTTTTTATTGACCCCTCAACTATAATTATTTTTTCAAAAATCCCTAGATCTCTTCACAAATCTTATCCTTATACTTTTTTATTTTTTAAATAATCCTAAATTAAGTACAAATCCAAAAATTATGATTGCAATCTTGAATAGCCACGCCTTATCATTAGAAACTTGTTTTTTAAATTTAAATTTGAATTTCCATCATGTTCTTTGGTGTGTTAAGAGAGTTTTTAAATTAGTCAAACAGTCATTTAACTATTCTTAGTAAAATAACATGATCCAAATGGCCAATAATCACTTAGCTGTCATAATTTTCTAGTTTTAAGAGAATCATATTTTCAATCAGTTAACCATTCCAAGCCATCAATAAATTGTTTACTTCAAAAGTTCTATAATAATAGTTTCTGTAATTCATCAATTAACTAATGGGCCTATAATGATGACTAATGCCTTTTAAAAACTTATTTGCTAGTTATTCCATTCCATCAGTCAATCATTGCTCTTTGTTTATAATCCTTTTTGCTTTATGTTAAATCAATCAATTGAATGCTTATTGGCATGCTTTTTAAACTATCTTCAATAGATTCCTGGACATTCTAGGCAACATAAGGGATTCAATTTCATCTATAAAAGTAGGCATTTGATATCTTCAATCTACACTTAGAAAGAAAAAGCTTGGAGATTCAAGCATTATGGAAACCCATGTCTCTATATATTAAGGAAAGAATTCATGAAGTTTCTTCTTTTATTAATGTAAATTGATAGGTCATTTGGGGCTTCTCCTCCATAGATATAAACATTAATCTTTTTTGTAATCATTAGAGTTCTTAGAGAAGTGAGTTTGATCACTAGCTCTACTATATCTATTGTTCTCTCAACCCATGGGGTTTTTGGGGCTTGTTAGGGGAAAAAAAGCCTTAAGATATTTTTTGTAATTTTTACTTTATAACCCAATCAACTTACATTTTCATATTAGTGCCATGTATCCCAATTAGAATAGAACACATAGTGATTATAAGAGCGTAATTATTTATAATAAAGGGATTGAAGAAAAATCATATATATATATATATATATATATATAATCCATTGTTACTTGCATTGCATCCATTAATTGCTCCAAACCAATAAATGTGTTAGAATGTTCGTCCTAATGTTACTAATACTTGTGACATTTCCAACCCAACTCACAGATTGTAAATACGCTAATACTTGTAAGTTAAACAACACTAATTTTTCAATTCAAAACCCTACTCTGTTCAGTTGTCCTAAACAAAATGGTAAAGTAGTTCTTACTCGTATTGTAAATTGTAATTTGCCTTTCAAATGGTAGATTTAATAGATAATTCTTGTCTAATAAGAGGGGAAAGCTGTATTTCTTTAAGAGTTGAGAGAGAAAAGAAATTTCATTGAATAGTGTTAAATAATTTTTTTCTCTTTTTTAACTAAACTTTACTAATCATTTACTAGAATGATTTTTAGCCATTAGATGGTATTAGAATGAATAATATGTGTACATACTTATTCATTGATTTAGGGACCTTTGGACTCCTTTCTTTTTAATTTAGCTCTTTTTTAAGGGTAAAATTTTGAATTTTCTTCATCAATATTTGAAAAAGCATCCCACTCTTGCTTAAGAAAGTTCCATTTTACCAATGCTTGTTGGTGCCTAAAGTACAATTTTGCATGTGAGTATGATAATGCACTGTGTGTTTGTGTGTAATTACTTGCCATGTGGGTGGCAAAATATTGAAAGTTGTACTATAAGACAAGTTTTAAAGACTAGACAAGTTCTAAAGATCAACAAACATAAGACAAGCCAATATTTAACTAATCATCCAGAAAAGGACATGTTAATTAGACTATGAGGCATCAAAAGTGACCAAGATTCCTTATAAGAAAGATCCAAGATATTTAAATCGTGTAACTTGTAGTATAATAGGTTCTCTAATTTTCACTTCTGCGCTAGAAGTGGTGTGTCTCTTATTAAACTTACACTCCATATACTCCGTTTTACTTCTACTTAAATGAAATCTATGAGTTTCCAAAACTAATCTCCACCTCTCCAACTTCTCATTCATTTTCACTCTCGATTCTCTAACTAAGATAATATGGTTTGCAAAAAGCATACACCGTGGCACCGACTCTTGGATATGTTCAGTAAGTACATCCAATATTAGAGTAAAAAGATAAGGGCTCAGAGTTGACCATTGATGTAGACCAATAGTTATCGAAAAATCTTTTGTAGGTCCACCTTTTGTTACTACCCTAGTTGTAGCCTTATCATACATATCTTGTATTGTTCGAATATAAGCTATACGAACTCCTTTTTTCTTCAGAGCCTTCCATAGAACCTCTTTTGGTATTTTATCATATGCTTTTTCCAAATCGATAAATAATATGTGTAAATCTCTTTGATTCTCTTGATATCGCTCCATTAATCTTTGCAACAAATATATTGCTTCCATAGTTGACCTTCCTGGCATAAAACCAAATTGGTTCTCCGTAACTTGGGTCTCTTTCCTTAATCGTCGCTCAATTACTCTTTCCCATAATTTTATAGTGTGGCTCATGAGCTTAATTCCTCTATAATTTGCACAATTTTGAATGTCCCCCTTACTCTTATAAATAGGAATTAAAGAACTTCTCCTCCACTCATATGGCATTTTCTTACATCTCATGATTTCATTAAATAACTTTGTAAGCCAACTTATACCTTTCACTCCTAAACCCTTCCATACTTCAATAGGTATATTATCCGGTCAAACTGCTCTGCCACTTTCCATTCACTTTAATGCTTTTTTTACCTCTGTCTCACAAATCTTATGATAAAAGGTATAATTTTGATCCTCTTCTCTAGTGTCTAATCTATCCGATTGCAATGAAATCTCATGGCTTTCATTAAAAAGCCTATGAAAATAACTCTTCCACCGTTCTCTGATATCTCGTTCCGTGACCAAGACTTTCCCTTCTTCATCCTTAATGCATTTTACTTGGTCCACGTCTCTTGTCTTTCTTTTCCTACTTTTAGCTAACTTGTAAATATTTCTTTCTCCAACTTTAGTACCTAAAGATTGGTATAACCCATTGAATGCCCTCGTTCTCGCTTCGTTCACTGCCTTCTTAGTATCTTTCTTAGCTATTTTATATTTCTCTTAATTTTTCTTACTCTTACATAATGACCACATTTTATAACACTCCCTCTTCACTTTAACCTTATCTTGCATGCTTGCATACCACCACCAGGATTCTTTATCTCTAGGTCTAAAACCTTTTAATTCACCTAATATTTTTTTTACCACTTTCCTAATATCTTAAGCCATTCCATTCCACATATCGTTAGTACTTCCTTGTATTTCCCAAAGTCCTTCATCCACAATCTGTCTCTGCACATTCTTTTCTTTATCCCTCTTTAGTTGCCACCACTTAGTCCTTAACACCTTATTTTCGCCTTTGCTTTTTACTCTCATCCTAACTCGTACATCCATAACTAAAACTTTATGTTGAGTAGTTAAACTCTCTCCAAGTATAACTTTGCAATCCATGCAAAGTTTTCTATTTGATTTCCTTATAAAAAAAAAATCAATTTGAGAACATACCCTTCCACCTATGTACGTGATAAGATGTTCCTCACGCTTTCTAAAACAAGTGTTAGCTAATATGAGATCGAACGTCAATGAAAAGTCTAAAATAGTTTTACCCTCTGCATTTGGTTCCCCTATGCCATATCCTCCATGAACACTCTTGTAACCTGAAAATACACTTCCCATATGACTATTTAGATCCTCTCTTAGAAAAATCTTTTCTCCTAGTGGTATTTCCTGAACTAAACATTCTAAATCCTCCTAAAACTTTACTTTGTGATATTCTTCTAATCCTACTTGTGGTGCATAGGTGCTAATAACATTAAAAATTTTCTTTTCCACTACTAACTTTAATGCAATGATTCTATCTCCTAACCTTTTTATATCTACTATAACATTATTTCAAAACTTATCTACAATTATATCTACCCCATTCCTAGATTTAGCCTTCCCAGTGTACCAAAGTTTAAAACCCGAAGTGTCTAATTATTTCACTTTTTCTCCTACCTATTTAGTTTCTTGTAAACACATAAAATTAATCTTCTTCCTAATCATAATATCTACTATTTTCATTAACTTACCCATAAGTGTGCCTATATTCCAAGTCCCAAAACGAATCATACTTTCGTGAACTAACTTTTTTACCCACATTCGTTCACGAAAATATGGAAGCCCTTATTTATTTTTCACTACACTCAGGCGACGATACAGCAGCTTTTGCTCATTTGTCACTATACTCGAGCTATATAGCGCGTTACTTCCGGGCAACGTCCTAGCATTACGTTTAATATATCGATTGTCCATGTCATAAAGATTCGACAAAGTTTTACGTTAGCTGTCGATTGCCTAATACAATTCTTCTCTTTTTTCCGAGCTTGGGACCGGCGATGAAAAATAATTTGCATCAAGGCTCGTCATAGGCAGAGTTAGCCCTAACAGGAGATATGCTATTTTTATTTAGCACAGAGTTACACACTTATATATAAAAGAGCATCTATAACACATTAAAGATAACAACAAATTAACAAGAGGATACTGTGGAAGAGAGATAAAAAGTAACAAAGGACAAACAATAAACGAAATGCCTAAATGCTGAGTGCAATAATTACCATATAACAAAGGCAAACTAAGATATCTTAAAAGTAATACATTTTGTAGTACTTACTTTCGTAGGCACTCATCATAAAACCCATAAACTTGAGTAATCTGTAGCAGAAAGACAAATTAGCCATTGCCATTCAAAGCTAATAAGAAATACAATCAAATAAACACTAAGATGGTAGGGAGTAAATAAGAAGTAATAATGCTTTTAGCCTGCGAACTAATTGCAACATACTTTAACTAAACTTATACGTATTATCTTTAACTCACTAATGTTAGACAGGTCCCATGATAATATACAGAACACACTTAACGGCTTTCATGCTTTCCTCTCAGAATAGTAATACGTTGAGGATAGCGCACTTTGAGGACAACCAAAAGCTGCATAGTGAATTAGTCAGTGCAAAATTTGTTTCTAATCAAAGAAACAACATACTGGGAATAAGCATTCTAGAATACTACTTGTATCAATTTGTACCACAAAATTTACTTAAAAAAGTTCTGAAATCCACACACCATATCTCGTGTGTTAATATTAATTGCGACACAGATGTAATTCTATGGAACCCCACATGTTGCATCTAGATTCTCTACACATGCAGCATAACCAAAAATTTATGCTTGATTATGTATATACATTTATAATCATTTATGAATAAAGAATAACAATACATATTTATTTATTTATTCAATGAATAAAGGGTTAGATGTACCACGTTTCATATGAAGGGTTGTAATTTTAAGAATTAAAAGTATATCTTTATGATAGATTTTAATATGACAAAGTTATAAGTCTAATAAAGGTTAAATGCTTTCATTTAGTCTTTTATATAAAAAGGCCAAAAACCTTTTGGCTTCATTTTTTAAGAGTTAAATATAATGAGGCTCCCCTGTTGAGTCTAAAAACAACCACCATGTGATTATATAAAGGATGGATGATAATAGTATTTTACAATGTTAAAATATTATTTTTAAATTATAAGAGTGTTAAGAAATTTGTTAATATTGCTAATTAAGAAATTTACAAAAATTTCATTGCATTTTAAAAGAATATTATTGTCAAATTTTTAACAATTACGTGTGAGAGCAAATATCTCTCTAAAAAAAAATAATTCAATTGTGTTTTGTAACAATCTATCATATGGTGATTTTAATTATCCTTAACATTATTTTCTAATAGCAAGTCTAAACATTTTTTTTTAATTCAAAGATAAAAATTATGATAACTTACTTACATCTTACCCATAACCATCCCTCAAAGAAAAAAATTCATGGATGAAATCTTTCATTATTTCTTGGTATAAAAAAGTAACGACTTCGTTGTCCTTCTATTTATATATATATATATATATATATATATATATATATATATAGTATGTTCAAGAAGTTACAAAAATGTCTAATTCTTGTTACCTTGTGTATTTTGTATTTTCTCCAGGACTTTACAGCAAATGTTACTGATAAAGGTATACAAATATTGTAAGTTCCTCTTGTGGACTTATCCATGTAACTAATCTTACTGCCTAATATTGCCAGTGGGCCAAGAAAAAAATGAAAGAAAGAAAGAGAATTTCTAGCTATGTGCTCAACAAGAAGGGAAACAGCTTTGCCCCAGCAAAATGATTCGAATCAGGATCCTTTCTCATCTTGCAAGAACGAGAGAGAGTTTCGTTCCCTCGTAGAGCCGTGTGTTGTGTGAATTTAATGTAAGAAAAGGTACAAGGAGAGCATGATTCAACGGGACAAGACCCTTTTGTCCCAGGCATAGATTCTAATTTCAAATTATGTTTGAACAAAGTTTTGCCAAACCCGTCACTAGCAGCAAATACCTGGACGGAACTAAACAGTAATTTAAAATAAAAAGGAATCTATTATCTATTATATATGTAAAAATAAATTTTTTAACATTGTAAAATTATTATTTTTAACTTATTTATAGATGCCACAGCTTTTTTTTTTCTTTCCATTCTGTTATTCATCATTGTTTGCTAGGTTTATATATGTTTTTTCCCCCAATTTTTTTTTATTTCTTAGTTTTTTTCCCTGAGCCCCATACATATTCTAGTTAGAGTAACTTTTAGAATATACTTCCTCGTCTCAAATATAAGTCACCAATACCTACTTCACAAATATTAAGAAAATTGGTTAAAAGTAGTTTAACTAATTAAATTTGTCTCAAAACAAATTTTTTTTTCATATTTGCCCCTAATTAAAGAGTCTACCTTTATTCTTAGTAAATTGCATTAATCTTAATGACTCTTTATTTAATTGGGGGTATTTAAAAAAAATCCTTTAATGATCAAGATAATTCCAAGAAGTGACTTATATTTTAGACCAAAATAATTCTCCAAAAGTGACTTATATTTGAGATCAGAGGGAGTATTATTATATTACTCTCATTTTTTCAAAAAAATATATTTAATATTATTTATTTTATGTTAAAGATATAAATTTATTTTATTTAAATATAAAAATTAATTATTTTTATATTAATTAAATACATATTTAATATTTATTATATTATATAAATAATATATATAACATATTTTAATTAAAATACATGTAATTATATTATATTATATTTTTTTAAAAAAAATTAATATAACGTATGTTTTCATTTTTTAAAAGTTTAAATTTTTAAAATAAAAAATGAAGATAGTGTAATTTAAACATTACACGACATTGTAATTTACGAGATCTAACAAGGTCGTGGGGCTAATTGCCCAGAAATATCTGTTTTCTTGTCTTCCTTTACTGTTTGCTGATGCTAATTTGGACTGTGGCGTGCCTCTGGTGCCCGGGGGCTCAGAGCTATGGAGACAATTCCTCTCCGGGGTTTGGCATCTTCAACAACTCAGAGCTTCCAAACCCAACGACGAAAACTGCTCAGCTCACCTTTTCATCCACGAAGGATTCACACTCGAATCACCCCTTTCAGCTTTGCAGTTCGGGCCAAACAATCTGTTTTCCAAGGTACTGTTCAAAAATTTTAAATTCTTTCCTTCAAGTTCAACATGTTAACTGGTTTTATGGTCTATTTTCTTTGTTTATTGGGTTTTGCCCATAGAAATGGAAATTATTAGGGATGGTGTATATCAGTGTGTAAGTTATGAATCCGGAAAGAGAAGTGATTGGAAACTTGCCAAGTTTACTTTAAATTTGGGTATTGTTATTTTCCGAGTTTATTAGCAATGGGTTTCCGTGGATACTTACTAGTTTGAATATTGATGATACTCGTTCTTAAGTGCAGCTTTGGATTTCTGAAACTCTTCCACGCAAGTATCCGGCTGGCCCAATCGGCACAAATTGGATTGATCAAAATTATATTTTCTTGATTTGGGCACACCATTCTTCCCCTTCTCAAGGTTTTCTGTGAATCACTCTGTAAAACACGGCCAATTTGTTGGCCCTTTTGTGAGTCTTCAATATCAACATTACGATTGATTCCACAGTTTTACACTATCACTGCTTGTTTTCTGAAGACTTGCCAAGCTATTTTCCCACCATTTCTGGGTTGTATTTCCTGAAAGATCATTTTACATGGCATTCTCTTGAGAAGTTCTATATACCTGTTTTTCTAGTATCAGTGTAGTTATTTAATGAATTACTCAAATCCTTGATGTTAAAAAGTAGCCTTGTATTTAGATCGTAAAACGTAAATCATCTCTTAATAGTAATTTCAAGGGTAGGCAAATGAAATTTTGCAGCGTGGCGTGTGTTGTGCCCCAAATCAATGCAATTGATCTGGTTGGTTAATTTTGGGTGTCCGTATATGTGGAGATTATTATCTGATTTGTGCATCCTTATGGTAGTTAAACATTTTATCGTACGGAACTGAGTAGCTTGAGTTTTACTTTGGCTACTTTGAAGATGATTCATATCTCTGAAAATGCTTGGATTTTACCAGCTTCTGATGGCAAGCTACTTCTTATGACTGGTGTGACTGATGACACAGCTAATCAATTGCATGCATTTTTGCTGCCATATAATAAGTGACTATCTTCTACATGTTTTAGACTCATTTTTTTTTACCATGTTAATAGGATTGATCAAAGTTAGCTCTGTTAAAAATCTCAAATCTTTGCTGCCCATTTTTTCCTGTAGATTCTGTAGTAGAATACAAGATATGTGCGTTTTTTTTTTCTTTTGCTTTTTCATTTATGTAGAATGAGAATTAGACTGAGACTCTACAGCCATGATAATGTGATTTTATTCTGCATAAAATCTTTATTTGATCTTCAGCTTATGAATGTTCAAAAGGACAATTTTGTTTGTGCAACAGATTTTCAGAGCTATGTGAAGCCCTCTCGTCTTTTGCCAGGCTTAGAAGTGAAGGTCTGCACAAATGCCTTAATAGAAAGGATTTCTTTGTCTCTGAAGGAGGATACGTCAAAGTCTTTATTCAGGGTCCAGTTATGTACCAGTAACATATATGGCTCAAGTTTAAGCAACATAAATGCTGGAGTTCTTCTATGCTTGATAGATGAAGATGGAAATTCAATATTGCAAAGGATTCCTGCAAGTTTGATGATGGATCATTCTACAGAAACAGGGGATATAGTTGATGTTAACATGCTTCACTTCCAAAGAGGTTCCATTGATGAATTCATCTTTGAGGGACCTAAAATTGCAAGAGTTAAAGCTTTTTGGATCAGTGTTGAATCAGGTAAACTTATGGGGGGGATTTGTTTTTAAAGTGGTTAAGATTCAGCAAGCATCATTCCTGGCTTCCAATTTAATACTACCTTTGACTAACACACGTTTAACTTTATATGAGTAAAGAGAAAAATATCATCATTGCAGTGATTGCTCAAAAGCCCTTGCTCAGTAGTTGATAAGATAGCGCACAATTATATTTGTTATCACTTCTTTGGCTCATATGCCATTTCTTAAATGTTTTGTGCAACAAATGTTGGCTCTTATCTTATTTGCAATTCAATATTGATTTATTTTTGCCAGAACCTTCTAACTACTTTCTTCTTCTCTCTCTAAGGTCAGGTCAGTGGCGACTAGGAAGTGTGTCCTTAACAGTTTTTAGTTGTGAATGCCAATCATCATTACAAGAAGAGGAGGTTTGTGAGTACGCTGGTTTCCAGTATGACTTTCAGAATGAGGATGTTTTGCTTGGCGAGGGAAGTGGTCCGTCCATGCTGGAACTAAGACCTAGCCTTGTTACTGAATTGACTGGGATTGACCCCTTTGTCTATTTCAGCAAAAACCCTTCTGATAATACCCTGCTCCAATATCCTAAGATATCAAATGAGGAAAGCATGAGGGAATATGCAGATTTGAAGTTCTCATTGCTATTTTATGATGCTATGCTGGTATTTTTTGGTACATCCTTTGTTTCCCTCTCAGCTGGTAAAAATGCTGGCTATGCTTTCTTGATTGGTGGGATTGGTGGATTCTTGTATCTGCTATTATTGCAGAGATCTGTGGATGGATTGCCAGTTCCACAATCAATCACTGGAGACCGGAGCAGAAGCAATCCATTGTTCGGGGGATTGAAGGGTCCAATATCCAGCGTGGCATTGGCAATGGGCTTTGCTATATTTGCAGTGAGGTATGGCTCTGGAGATTTGCAAGTGAGCTTGACACCGAAGGAACTCGTTGTTGGAATGATGGGGTTTCTTGCATGTAAGGTTTCTGTGGTGTTATCTGCATATAAGCCCATGACACTAGGTTTAAAATTACCGAGTGACAAGTAATTTGCCGCTGGTAAAGTGGTTAAGAGTTTGTCACGGCAAATTCTCAAGTTGGATTCAATAGACAAAAGATAGGTAGGCTAAGTTAATATATGTAAATATCTTAAACTTAAGTCTCATTGAAAAGAAAGTTTGACATCATGATTATATATTTCTTTGTGATTTATTTAATCTATCTTTTAAAATTGTGTCTATGAAATTTTTTTGACTGCATATACATATCAAAGAAATTGGATCCTGATAATGATAATTACCCTGAGGAGCAGCAGGTGACTTTACTTGCGAGATCCCTTTTTATATCTCACGCCTTTTGGTAAATTGGAGATTTCAGTGGAAGAAAGAAAAAGTGATCAATATGGAATTTGCAGTAACACAGCTAGCAAACACACAGTTGAGAAAATAATATTACCAACCTGTGAATCCGCTACTGAGAACAAAATGATAAAATATAGAACAAGATAATAAAGCACAAGATTAACATTTACTTTTTCTCGATTGGTGAGACTATTGTGATTGACAGCTAATTGATTGCCCCGAGCCATATTATATTTAGGATAATTGTACAGAAATTAACATGACCAAAGGAGGATCGACTTCTACAACCTCCATTACTAGACCAAAATCATAGAGCACCATACACGGAGAAAAGACATGTTGAAATTTGTAAGAAGAGGTTAAGGCTAGCAATGTATATCATTGCCGCCTACCGTTTGAGAAACAAGCTACTCATCAAAAACTTATTGGCCTCACTTATGAGTCATTTTTGTAGCATATATAAATTTGAATTCAATTCTATTTGAAAAACAAAACATGTAGCTAACGACTATAATACGTTAACCAAAAATATGAAAAATAAAAGTACTTATAATTGATATAATTACTTATTTATGCACTCTATTTTTTTTCTTTTTTTTCAGTTATACCTAGTTACATTATATATCTATTAATTTTATAACAAATAAATTAAAAAATTTATGAAGAATTATTACATATTTTGATTTACATTTTAAAATAATAGAATATAATTTATTTGAGTCAATCTCTCTCTCTCTCTCTCTCTCTCAAGACTTCATACAAAGTTTGAAAGATTCTTCTCTCTCTTGTAAATTGTTTAGCTATTACAAAAATTAGTACTGCACATGTTATTAGTTGCTACGTGGAATGCTATTTTCTGTTGCAAGGTTTTTAAGTGCCCATGTTCTAGGAAATACTATATTTTTTAATTATATAATATAATTAATTATTAAGTATAAGGCAATGCTTTATTAAATAATTATTTAAAATATTAACTTATTTAATTATTAATAATTTTTAAAAGAAGTAATTTAATTTTATATAATTAATAAATATAATTATAATAATAAACCTATCAAAATAAATAAAATATTATTTTATATTTAAGAATTATTATATCATAACTAGAGAACGTAATATTTTTAAAAAACCTAAAATCATCGCTCATGTTGAAAACCTATAAATTATAGTCATGGGGGTTCTTTCAATGAAAATAACAAATGAAACTAATGCACTACATATATATATATATATATATATATATATATATATATATACATACACATATATACATATATATTAAATTGGCAGACAATGCGTAGCACGATGAGACACTCCACGCTATTTTATTAATCACCACACCAAGCGAAAAAAGTCCCACCAACATTGAAGTCAGTCCAAGAGTTTCGATAACGCAACCAACTCCCATATTTTTATATCACAAACACAGTGGTTTTGAAAGAAGAAAGCAGAACAAAAAGGATAGATGATGAGGATCAATTAACCAATAAAGGATCATGGGAAAGCTAAAATCACGGACTTCACAGAAGGGATGGTTTTGACAGTAAATCTGGTGAATCCAGCCTCTTTGATAACGTATTCCCATTCTCCGAGTGTCCTCTCTTTGCCTATGTTAGTGTGAGCCATCATGACCATGTCTAGCATCAACCCCACATCCTTCAACTTATCTTCCTTCCAGCCTTCTTCTATCACTGCCTCCGCTATTATAACCCTCCCCTTTTCATCAGGAATAGCTTCCTTACATTTCTTTAAGATCTGAATGCATTCTTCATCTCCCCAATCATGCAACACCCACTGCAAGCATACATACATAACCACAAATTATATATATTAGTATATTTTTTGTGGGACCAAATAATGTGTAAGTTTCTGGGTGTGCATGTGCCATGTGGTATTAATGTATTATAGTGGTGGGGTGGGATTGAGATGCAGTGAGCCAGAGAGAGAGAGAGAGAGAGAGAGAGAGAGAGAAAGACAGGCAGACCATGAGAAAAGCAGCATCAGCTTTAGGAACACTAACAAACATGTCGCCTCCGACATCTTCCACGCCATCGCAATTTGGTGCAGAAGAGACAACATGTGGAAGATCAAAGTTGATGCATCTCAACCAAGGACAAGCCCTAACCAAGACCCTCATGGCAGTCCCATTCCCACCGCCCACATCCACCACGGAGGCCACCCCCTCAAACGCCTCCCCACACTGCTCCACTATCTCCCTCATCCCCTTCCGAGCATCACACGCCATCGCCTCATTAATCAATTCACTGTGCTCCGTATTCGCCGCTGCATAACTCCACACATCCTCCCGTGAACCTTCTCAAACGACGATGTTCCATTCGCCAGAACCCGGGCGCTTAAATTTTGCCACGGGGCGAGCATCACTGGGCTACTCTCTAGCATTACAAAAGCAGCCATGCTTTGTTCGCTTTTCTTTATCAGAAGCCGCGAAAGAGGGGTGTGGGCGTAGGCTGGGCAGCTATGTTCGGTGGTGGTTAGTTTGAAGATGTTTCGGTGGGTTAGGAACCGCATGATGCGGTATAGCATGGAAGGGTCGCAGTTTAGGGTTGAGGACAGTTGCGAGAGCGTGATGGAGCCGGTGTGGCTTTCCATGGTGTCTGCTATGTTGAGTTCGATGGCGCATTTTACGACTGCCAACTCAACGAACCCGAATATGTATTTGTAGATGTTCTTTTCTGCTTCTGCTTCCTCCTCCTTCTCCCTCATTTCTTCCTGATCTCTAATTTGTGTCTCTTCCATGCTCTCCGATGTCTGTGCAAAGCATTCAAGGTTGAGAGCTTCATTTATGGACGAACCTTCAGCTAGCGAGTCCGGTTTCTTTGCTCCTGTTTACAGGAGCATTGGACCGTCCAGAATAAAATTTGGACGGTCCAAATTTTATTTTTTATTTTTTAATTTTTTAAATATTTTTTTTATTTTAAAAAATAAAATAAAAATAATTTTATGACTATAAACTTATAGTTATAAGTTTTGCTCCTGTTTTACAGGAGCAGAGGAACGGACGCTCAGCATAAGTGAGTGAGGGATTTATCATAATTAAGTAATTAATGATATAAACGTGGTTTACATTTGGATTTTGAGATGGTGCGTACGTGGTGGTCCACATTTCTCATTATATTATTCAAGTGATCCATGCAATCACCCGGATTTTGGTACCACTAGCACGTATTCAATCATTCTCCATAAAAATATGAGGGAAGAAAATCAAACCGAAATCTCTAATCCTGATCGATTTTCTATATTCTTTACGTACAAACAAATGTACGATGAGGAAATTATTAATCTTACACATAGTGTTCTCATTGCTACGTGAATTATTTTACTTTTCTAGCCTAATAAAAATATAATTAAAGCATAGATTCTATATATATATATATATATATATATCTTATGAAAATAATAATATAAAATATGAAAATACTATAGAGCGCTTACTTTGAATGGTAATGGATTAAATATATACAATTTAGTCCTTCAAACTCCTCATATATGCTATATAATTTTAAAATTTATTCCTCTATGTACAATATAAGCTTAAGGATTTAATATAGACTTAATTAGGACCTGTTTGAAACTATTTTTGTTTTAATATTTTTAAAATGGATATTTTTTAGAACAAATTTTGAGAGCAAAAAAATTAAAAAATTCATTTGAATCATTATTCTGAAAAAGTAGTTATTTTCTGTTTTTTCTCTAATTCTGTAGAACAAAAATTACAAAACATTTAAAAAGTATTCTGATTTTTCGGTTTTTGAAAACAAAATTTTATTTTTTTGTTTTACAAAACACCTCGTTAAAAATACATTATCAAACAATTTTTTTTTATCTTTTTATTCTTAAAAATAAAAAATTATTCTAAAAATAAAAAATCAAACAGACCCTTAGTCTATGTGACAAAGTTGTCTAGTTGGGCTGCAATTAGTTGAATACTAAGGTGAAGTGTTCCACTAAGGGAAGGTACTGAAAGCTCAATTTCCTAAGGTGAAATATTTAATAAGAAAAAAGATATGGAGATTCAAGATCGAGTTCTTCATCGTTCGATTATGCTTTAAGATATATATATGATTATAAAAATTTATTTATATGTTACAAATTTTAAAACATTAGATAGTAAAAAAAACTCGATCTCTTTGGAAGTTGAATTTTTCGTAGAGGAACCATTCAACTAATTAATTCACTAAGAGTACCAAAAGAGTTGGATATTAATGGACAAATAGGCACCCTCATTTCTTTTCTGGAATGATTTCTTAGAATAAAACAATTGAATATTTAAATACAGTAATTATTATACTAAAAACAAAATTAGAATAATTATTTATTTTAAAGTTCTCATGATATGCATGTATATGTATTCCACCATCAATTATGTACCTCATCTAGAATATAATTATATAATAGGATTTATTTTTTTAACTTTCATTTATTTTCTATAATATGGACAAATGAAATCCAACAAATCATACCTTGTCTGTGCATTTTTGGACGTAGGAATACGTATATGATGGTGTCAATGAGTGCCTGTGTGTGTGTCAGCGTGTGAAAGAGAAATGAGAAACCCACCAAAAAAGAAAGAAAAAAAAGTAAAGGGTAGTTTGCCTAGGTCAAAATAGGCATATATTTCCCAGACGCTTGTTTCGCAGGAACAAATGTCGAATATATTATCCTTAATTATAAGGAGGAAGAGAGTGTAATTATTAATTAGAATTTAAGTGGTATTAGGTACTCAATCATTTCTGGTTTGCATCCTAAATACCGTTTATAACCAAACCGAATACCAATGAATCATGATTTTTAAAATGTTTTATTCCAGCTTGTCGAAACTAAAAGTGATATAGAAAAAAAAAAATATTTGCCAATCGAAATTAACTGATAAATAAATTAAAAAACATTTTACTTATATATATATATATATTTTTTTTTTTTTGGTAGTAAACCAGAAAAGCTCTTTCTTTCTTAATTTTTACTTTATGATAACACCGTTAACACCATTATTAACTTACTAATATATTAATATTTTATAGTTTGACATTCTTATATATTCCGATTGGCTAATTAGCTTAAAACATCAACTTGTGATCCATAATGTATACATATATACACCTTGAGCCCTTTTTCAAACTATAGTGATATATATATATATATATATATATATATATATAACAATGTTAATTTTAGTACTATACTACCTCTATTATGTGTTGCCTTCCATATCTATCATTTTATTATATTAATATTATGTGTGTGTGTGTGTGTGTGTGTGTGTATCTATGGAAAGCATATATAATTAAGCAAATCTCCAATACTTGAATGCTCCATCTTAGACATTGTGAATTAAACATGAATAACGAGGGAAATGGTTTACAGTTTACACTCTTTCTTGGTGAATGGTGGCATCTACCAGTCTCTCTCTCTCTCTCTCTGTATATATATAGTGTGTGCCCCCCCCCCCCAAAAAAAAGAAAAAATACCACCAATATCTTTTTAGTTGTTTAACAATTTTAATTATGATTGGCTACTTAATTTAAAACGCATGCTTAAGAAACCTTTGAAACTATAATTAAAAGATATTTTAAATAAGTAAAATATATTTTGATATCTTGTAGCATCATTTTGTTAACTTTTTAATGGAAATAACATGAACATAGCACATGATCTAAACAATTTTTTCAAAATTTATCCAAATTTCATCCCTAAATTATCCCACTTTGATATTTAGAAAATATAATCCCTAAACTCTTTGAACTAAATTAGAAGTTTTATATGGAAATTAGGGACTTTGTTTAGGGAAAAAAATTGGGAAAAATCTTGTGTTTTTTGTCTCAAATTTGGAATTAACTAAGGAAGAAATTTCAATTTTCATAACATAGGAAATTAAGAATTTAAGATAAAATTAGAGATTTTATTTTAGGGACCAAATTTGGAGAATGCTGTATGTGAAATTTGAAATTCCAATTGGTCAATAGAAAAATTTTGGTCTTCATAGAAAGTTAAAAATTTTGTAAAGAAATTAGGAAATTAAGGCAAAATTAAAGATAAAATTACAATTCTATAAAAAAGGAAAATTTTAGGAAATATTACATTTTTGTGTCAAATTTAAAATTTCAATTAGTCAAGAAAGAAATTCAAGCCTTTAATGTAAAAAAAAAAATTAAAAATTTAGGACAAATTTTAACGAATTTTGAAAATATATATAATGGACTGATATCATAAGATATCAATATAATGATACTTTAAACTTTAAATTATTTAATTACAAACTTTTTAATCACAAAGTATAAAAATGAAATCGAATTAAACTATAAGATACGGAACTCTATTTAACTGATATGCTATGCCTCCCTTATGTTGCTTCCATATCTACGTCTCCCCCTCCTCTTATTATGTTATATATCTGGGGAAAGCATATATAAGCGAATTTAGGACTTGAAAGCTTCCCCTTCGACATTAATTAATTTGTGAGTTGCCAACTTGCCATGAATCAGGAGGAAAATGTGAATGATGGGTGCCATCTACCACTAACACAATCATGCCTTCTTTTTTTAAGAGATAAAGGACTTAAGACTTTGCTATGAATTTATATTTATTAAACTCCTTGATACCTAAACCCTAAAACATATATAAGCGAATTTAGGACTTGAAAGCTTCCCCTTCGACATTAATTAATTTGTGAGTTGCCAACTTGCCATGAATCAGGAGGAAAATGTGAATGATGGGTGCCATCTACCACTAACACAATCATGCCTTCTTTTTTAAAGAGATAAAGGGCTTAAGACTTTGCTATGAATTTATATTTATTATACTCCTTGATGCATATCCACATCCAACTTTTCAATTGCTCTTATCTTTATTTACAACCCACCTTTTCCTTTTAAGAATTGATCATTTGTTTCTGGGCCAAGCTTAAGCTGAGGCCCTAAGCCTAACCCATTTATAATGCCAAAATTAGTAAGGTTTAAACAACATACATCTGTGTGGCCAAGAGAAAAGATACATATGGACGAATAGACATGCAGGTCATTATGTATGTGATTGTGTACATGTCTGCCAATGTAGAGCGAGACTCGTTAAGTAAACGCTTTTCCATTCACTGTGGGAGAAATTGGTCCTGGACATAGCCGTCGCTAAAAACTATGGCAGCGGTTTCGGAAGCCGCTGCTAAAGTGTTCACCGTTGACCACTTAACAACCAATGCAATAAGTCCATAGGCACAGTCGTTGCAATCCCTGCGATTAATAATTGAATTTAATAGTGGTTGTGTCCCAACTGCTGCAAAATCACATCTAACTTATAGTGACTCTATCAATTGCCACTATTGCAATCACTGCTATTTATTTATTTGTTAATTTTTACAATTTTGATAATTAAACCTGTATATAAATATAGTTAAAAGTGACTTATACACAATAATTGTAACAAATGCAAATTTTAAATTATTATTAAAATTAAAAATTAAATTTAGTATATAGAATAATAATATTATTACAAAAACAAAAAATTTTACATGTCAATAGATAAATCTTATTATTTAACAAAAGATCTTACAAATTAGTTGGCAAGTTTTAAATTTATTAATATTCTTGTTAATTATAAAATGATAGAAAATGATTTGTCATACTTACTTGATACTCACTCCCTTTATCAAATATCTAAGTTAAAAACATAAAATATCATTAAAAATATATAAAATTTAAATTACAAGAGATAAAATTATTAATGATTACATTATAAATATTGTGCTGAAACTTAAAAGGAAGCTCAACTTATATCAATCACAGTTATGCTCCATTTTTAGCAGCGATTGTATCAACCATTGCTATGCAACAGCTAGAAAAAGCGTTTTTTTTTTTTTTTGGGATAGTAATTTTTAACTATCTCACTTTTATTTTCCTTTAATATGGTTTGGTTCCTTAGTTTAGTATTCCATTTTCTTAAGGTTAGAATGCAAAATTACTGTCAATACAACAAAAAATAAAGTTGGACTAATAATAAGAAGATAAAGGCTGATTAAGTTAAATAAACGTCCATACACACATTGACACGCATTAAGGATCTGACTCAATATCCGATCAAATCAATGATTTTATATAGTTTGATTCACCTTCAGCAGCTGGATGTTCAAGGAGCTAAACCAACTCAGTCAAAGCCATGAAATTTACCCAAACAAACAATTACTATAATTTTTCTTTTCTCACTAATTGTGTTGGTTAGCTTCAGTTTTAACACTATTAAGTTTAGCAAAACATTTTGAACCGATCTAAAACAGAGTCTATTGCTGGGGTTTTCTTCATTAATAATATGTATATATATATATATATATATATATATGTTCATCTTATTTATATGCAGCGTGTGCTAGCCATACTTTTATGTGAGACTCACTTCTCACATACCTAATGTTTATATATGATTGAGAAAAACTGATATTGGTACATTAGAGTGATGATATGTGAGATATGAATAGAGTATTCTTTAAGACTCGTAAAAATCATTTTTTTTATTCCCAAACTCATAGTTTTAATAGTCAACAAATTAAAATCTCATTTCCTTCCTTATTGAATACTTAATCTTGGATCCAAAACTATTTAACCAGTACATTGAACTAATCCTTTCCCTATCAGAGTTCATACTATTGATTGGATCTATTTGCCAGCTCTGGGAAAAAGCAAATCCTTTCTCCTGTTCCATACGAACCCAGAAATGTCTACCCTCCAGCGTAATAATGTATCTTCAAACAATAACAGGTAGCAGCTGAACTTGAAATATTCCAACAAAACACTTGCAGAGACCAAATTTTTCTACGTGGCCTCATTTGTTGCAAATGAGTTGTTTAGGTAAGGTGCTTAATTTTTCTTCAAAGTCATGGTAACTAGCAATATTTATTTCATAATCTGTTGATATTTCACTAACTTGCAAGTAGGAAAACTTCAGTCATAAAATTCATGAAAAGTCAGAAAAGATGGAGAGAATATCAGTTACGAGATCTAAATGAGTAGGCATGGGTATGATACTATATTGTTAGACTCAAATGTTAAAAAAAAATTTCTCATTTCCCAATAAACTCATAGCTTCATCTACTTCTTGATTGAATCCCTAAATTCCCAAACTCATATATATTTATTTGGCGAATTTTCAATGAGCAACTTTTTTTTTGGTAAAAATTTGGGACTTGTTTACATGAAATATAAAATGAAATGTCACTAAAAAATTATTAATATGACATAAACGTTAAATTAACATAACTTAAAATTGTTTGATCTCAATAATATTATCCTTCAACATGTCTCAAATATAATAACAACTAATACATAAAATTGTAACTAGCAAATCTTTATTCAAATAAATTTTGTTGATATTTTGTTATAGCTAGAAGTGACTCGCATTGATCTAACCATTGGATTAGAAGAAATTATTACGTTGGTTTTCTATATAAAATTTTATAAAAATTGAATAAGTATGCAATTATATAGTTAATAGTTTCGTACATTTCAAATGTATATTATATATTAACTTTTGAACTTAATGACGAATCTAAAATAATTTTGGATTAGTATCCTCACATTTGAGGATGATATTTATGATAAGAACTTTTAAATTCAATTGTTAATGTTATAAGAAATTCATCTTATAAAAATTATTCTATAATATGAAAATCATAACTCTTAATTGGAAGTCAATCGATTGGTCATTGACTTGATGAAAATTTTTTGTCATTAAGTCATTTGTTTAATTGTTAAGTTATTAATTAATTATAACAGTTGAATATATTTTTATTAAAATAAATTTTTGTACTTTTATTTTTAAATAAACTCGAGATTTATTAATTACAGAAACCTAGAGTGTACTTAATGTGTGCATTGAACATTGAATAAAGAAATTGTGCGTATTTGCAGCACGACGGCTAAATCTTTTTAGTCCTCCATCATTTGAAACGTTAAAACAGAGAACTTCTGTTGGCAATGGGTAGTTTAAAGATGGAATCAGACCGACCGCTGTTCTATTTGTGGCCTACAAGATCAGAAGATTTCATTTCTTAATAATAAAAATAGGAGAGTGCTAGCTGAAAAAAGTAAGTGTTGTCCTAAGCTAATGGATAAAATTAATTTAAAATTATTAATATATAAATTAAAAAATATTCTTTACAAATTTATGATAATTTTTTATTAATTTATTATTAGATTATGATTACATTCTCCCATCTTTTGCTTCTGTCACTTTTTTCATGTTTGTGCATGCATAGGCGTGTATTCATACGTATTCTTCTTTCATTTTTTGTGCATGCACACGCGTGGTATTTGCTTAAATACAATCACAAAAATTGGTTGTAATCTTGCAATCATTGGTATGACCCCTTTTGATTAGAACACATGGCATTGATATAAAAAGATAGGTTGATAGATTTTGTGGGAGTGTGTGTGTGTGTGTGGGGGGGGGGGGGGGGGGGTGGGTCTTTTCTTAGGTGCAACCACAAAAGTTGGTTATACTTATGCAATCACTCATGTGATCCTGCTTGATTAAAACATACGGTGTTAACATAAAAAAATTAAGTTGACTAAGTTGTAAAGTAAAAATTAATATTATTAGAATCAGATTAAATTGGTCGGTTTAATAAAAAATCAATAAATCGATCACTTGTTTGATTTTCATAAAATTAACTACAATATAACTTGAACCTTTGTCCTTCTTGGATGAAAAGCACCTTCTCCATTGAGCCAATAAGCAATTTTAGTTATATTATACAATATTTAATATAAAGCATTATACTTCTATTTTAGCAAAGCAAAATAACCAACAAGTGATTTGAACTCTTGACTTATAAAATGATAAGCCACAATTTTTTCCGACTATTATTGTTTTAATTTTATATGCAAAGTCTTAATATAATAAATGAGAAATAAACGTGAAATTCATATAATTTTTATTAAAATTATATAAATATTATGTCATGTTTAATTTGTTTTATGTATAATTAGTTATAAAATATTTTAAAATTCATTAATATTTACTTATTATTATTTATTATGTTAAAATTTTAATATATAAAATAATATATATATATATATATATATAGAGAGAGAGAGAGAGAGAGATTTATCACTAATTCTATTACGGTTTAACCATAGTCAAATTAATGAATCGTGAATCGATATTTTCACTAATTCAATGATTAATTTGATTTTTAAAATATATATATATATATATATATATATATAAAGAGAGAGATTTATCACTAATTCCATTACAGTTTAACCATAGTCAAATTAATGAATCATGAATCAATATTTTTACTAATTCAACGATTAGTTTGATTTTAAAAATATTAGTAAAAATTATACAAAAGACCCAAAGGAGAGAAAAAGAATTTTATTGTATTTGATATTTTAGCCCAAAATATTTTATATTTTATGTTTATTAACTCATTACCCTTAGTTTGATAAAATTCTTAACTAACCCCTCAACTTTCTTTATTTTTCCAAAAATCCCAAAATCTCTTCACAAATCCTACCCCTCTACTTTTTTATTTTCCAAATAACCCCAAAATAAATACAACTCCATAAATTACAATTGTGATCTTGAATAGCCATACCTTCTCATTAAAAACTTGTTTTTGAAATCCAAATTTAAATTTTTTTCATGTTCTTTAGTGTGTTCAGAGTTTCTAAATTAATCAAACAATTATTTGATTGTTATTAGTGAAACAACATGATCCAAAAAACCAATAAACACTTAATTATCATAATTTTTCAGTTTATGGAGAATTTATTTTTAATTAGTTAATTGTTTCAAGTTATCAATTGACTGTTTACTCTTAAAGTTGTATAAGAATACTTTCTATAACTTATTAGTTGACTGATGAACTCAAAATAGTGACTAATGCTTTCCAAGAGCTCATTAGTCAATTGTTCTATTCCATCAATCAATCATTGGTTCTTTGTTTCCAATCCTTTTTACTTTGCGTTAAACCAGTCAACTAATTGTTTATAGGCATGTTTTTCAAACTATATCCAATGGATCTTTGTACATTTTGGGCAACATAAGAGATTCAATTTTGTCCATGAAAGTAGGCATCCAAGATCTTTAATCTATGCTTAGAAGAAAAAAGCTTAGAGATTCAAGCATTATGGAAATCTATGTCTCCGTATGTTAATGTTTGAGAAAGAATATAAGGAAGAAATCCACAAAATTTCTTCTTTTATTAATGTAAATTGATGGGTCATTTAGGACTTTTCCTCCATAGATCTAAACACAGATTTTTATATAATTGTTAGAGTTCTTAGAGAAGTGAGTTTGATCACTAGCTCCATTGTATCCGTTCTCTTCGCCCATGGAGTTTTTAGGGGGGAAAAAAAGAAAAAAGTTTGGGATTTTATTTTTTAGGTAATTTTTACTTTATAACTTAGCCAGCATACATTTTTATGTCAGTGCCATGTCTCCTAATAAAAAATAAAAACACATAGTGATTGTAGGAGTGTAATTATTTATAATAAAGGCATTGGAGAAAGAACCATATATATATATATATATATATATATTGTTACTTGCATTGCATCCATTAATTACTCCAAACCAATAAATATGGGTCAGAATGTTTGCCCTAACTTTACTAATACTTGTGATGTTTCCAACTACCCTAACTTAACTAATACATGTGACATTTCCAACTAACTCACAAATCATAAATATCATAACACTTGTGAATGAAACATCACTAGTTTTTTGATTCACAACCCTCCTTTGTGCAATTGTCCCAAATAGAATAGTCAAATAGATCTTAGTCTTATTGTAAATTGTAATTTGCCTATAAAATGGTAGATTTAATAGATAATTATTGTCTGATAAGGGAGAAAAGCATGTTTCTTTAAAAAGTCAAGAGAGAAAAGAAATTTCATTGAATATTGCTAAATAATTTTTTTTCTTTTTAAAGTAAACTCCACTAATCATTTATTGGAATGATTTTTAGCCATTAGATAGTACTAGAATGAATAATATATGTACATACTTGTTCATTGATTTAGGGATCTTTTAGACTCCATTCTTTCTAATCATGCTCCTCTTTGAGGGTAAAATTTTGAATTTTCTTCATCAATGTTTGAAAAAAACATCCCACTCTTGCTCAAGAAATTTGCATTTTACCAATGCTTGTTGGTGCCAGAAGTACTATTTTGTATGTGAGGATGATAATGCAATTGTGTTTATGTGTAATTGCTTGCCACGTGGGCGGCTGAATATTGAAGGCTGTACTATAAGACAAGTTCTACAGATCAGCAAACACAAGACAAGCCAATATTGAACTAATCAACCGGAAAGGACATGTTAATTAGACTAGGAGGCAACAAAAGGGACCAAGATTCCTTATAAGAAATTGGACTACAAGACACGAGTTGGCAAACAGTGTTTAGGTAGCCTTTTCCAAAACAAAAGCAACATCTTTGAAGATCACGTTCTTTCCCCCAACCCAAACTGTGCAACATGTCTGATTTGTGATGATATAAGTTCAAAAATATATCTAGTTGCAAAATGTAACCATACTTTTATAGACAAGCAACTAGAAAATAAACCTAAACCACAAAGGCACTGGCACAAGTAATATATAGAAAAAGAGGTATCAGGAGGTGCAAGTGGCAGTGTGTCATCTACAAGATATTCCTTGGTGACATTCCCAAACTTGGAAAGATCATATGATTGAACTGTCTTAGGCGATGAGAAATTATTACATACATAAAACGTATTACATGAATGAGCAAGTAAAAATTTCTCATTTCATTCGTTGGCTGTCCAAATCGATTGCAACTGTTGCATATAAAAATGCAACCATAATTAAAATTTGTTCTTATTCACAATTATAGAAACAAAACTAACGATGAATGCACAGATAATCGTAAACGGAGTTGATAGTTCCTTTCAGCTTCACTTGGCAGCAGGATCCCAATTGCCCTTTTAAAGCCATTCATTTAATAATTTTCTCGTATCTGCTGACCGTGGTGTTATAAGGGCGGAAGTGACCTTGGCCCCCAAACGAACAAGGGAGAGCATTTATCCCCAGTTGAATCTGCATGTACAAGAAGTTGTAGAGAGGCAGATTCAGCCGGCTAAGCTCATCACTACAAGTCCTTGCAGCAAGCCACAGTTCCACCCTCGTTTTTTAAAAGAAGCATATGAAAGTTGTAGAAAGATCTGCGCAGAATATGCCAAGACCTTCTATCGAGGTACAAATCCATTTTGTTCCTTATAGTGAAATATAGATCAATAATTTATATGCTTTTCTTTCTTGAGTTTCATCTGCTTGATTGAAGAAAATGTTAATTTTCTTACATTTTTTGTTGTAACTCATTCATTCCCACATATATGCAACTGCTCAACTTTGCAACATGGGTGGACTTTTAGTTCTTTGTTATGTTTTTCCCTTCATGTTATCTAATCATTCTATGTTCTTTCCTGCACAACTGAGACCACCTTCATTCTTGAACAGGAACTCTGCTAAAACAGAAGAAAGATAGAAAGCTATATGGACAATTTATGGTAAGAAAGTGCAGAGATTGAGTAGCTGACAAATCTGAGGATTTACCTTTAGTCACTGTCAACCATGTCTAGTTGTCCTCTGAAAACGCATTTAAATAGTGATCCAAAGCAGCATAGTAGACCCTTGTAGAAATATTTTCAATGCACGTAACTAGTTTCTGATTGCAATCCCATTACTTGGATTAGCCACAAGGGGAAGATTCGGCTATTCTTAAAACCTTATCCTCTCAAACCCATCATTAGTTTTGTACAGTAAAATTTTTTTACTGAAATTCTTGTCTGCAGTTTAGTGCAGGAGGACAGATGAATTGGTTGATGATCCTAACGCCGACATTTTCAATGGACATCCCTATAATATCCTTGATGCTGCTCTTACTGATACTGTCTCTCTATTTCCCTTGGACATTAAGGATATTCACTATCAGAATCACATCTGCGAATCAGTATCTTAAGAACTCCACTATAATATGAGTGTTTTCTTCTATTATAGCCTTTGAGGGACATCACAGAAGGTATGAGAATGGATACAAGGAAAGCCCGCTACAAGAATTTTGAAGAGCTATATCTTTACTGCTACTATGTGGCTGGAACTGTTGGCTTAATGAGTGTTCTAGTAATGGGAATTGCAGCAGTCTCTTCTCCCTGTTCAAACTGTATATAATGCAGCACTATATTTGGGTATTGGGAATCACTGACAAACATTCTTAGAGATGTGGGGGGAGGAGTTAAGTTTCCAATTGATTTACTGCTTCACAATTCACATGCTCCTCCCGTCCTACTCTTACATATAGTCTTTACTAATTTTTCCAAGCTATCCTTTTAGTGCATCAAGAGGTAGAGTTTACCTTCCCCAAGATGAACTTGCCCAGTTCGGCTTAAGTGAAAAGGATATTTTCTCAAGAACTGTCACTGAAGAATGGAGAGTGTTTATGAAACATCAGATAACAAGGGCAAGATTCTACTTCAACTTGGCAGAGGAAGGAGCTTCTCAGCTTAAGAAAGCTAGCCGTTGGCCGGTATGTTCACCCTTGAATTTGGAGAACCCCGCACATGACCAACAATTCTTGCTTTTCAAAGAAGCGTCTGAAAAATATATATGACTAATCACCCCTTCAGAGACAGCTCATTTATAGTTAAACCCTTAAATGAAAAGTGGGTAGCGGAAAGCCATTGAATTAAATGACCTACAATCCTAGCTACTACACCCAAAAGAGTGATTTTCTGTCACACATTCCAGTAAATACCTGGCATGCAAACGAACAGTCTGTGAAGTTTTGAATAATGCGTGAAAATAAATTCATTGTCGTGTGGTGCATTAATTGCAGTTGTTGATAGTTTTGGTTTGTGAATGATTTGTAGGTTTGGTCATCGTTAATATTATATGGTAAGATCTAGGATGCAAATGGAAGACAACGAATGCGACAACTTGACAAAAAGAGCATATGTAGGAAAAGCTAATAAACTCATGATGTTGCCTCTAGCTTACACCATATCTCTCTCATTCTCTCTAGAGGATCAACACGTAGTCTTGTCCTTCAATAATTTATGTAGCTACCAAATTAGGTGCTCAAAAGAAAAAAAAAAAAATTCAAGCACAAGTAACACAATAGAAAACATTTTCTTGGCCAAAAAAAAAAGGAAAAAGCAAAGATTTTACAGAGCCAATAAATTTCTTGGCCTCGTTGAATAGAACATGTGCCACTTCCTTCCAACAGTTATTTATTTTTACATGACAAAAAAAAAATTAAAATCTGCTCCAAACTATTTAAATCTGTTACAATTAACTCGTACCTTACGATTTAATACTATGCAGTAATTTGATCACCTGGATTTGTGCCTCCGTCTACATCATGATCATTTTACGATGTTTTCATTAGGAGGGTGTTTAGAGTTTCAGAATACACTTAATAAGCTTTTATTTATTTCTGATGTGATCAGTTCATACAAAATGTATGTAAAAATTTTTAAATGAAATCAAAATTTTGACGAGCCTTCCCTTAGCCAGTTCAAGAGCCATCTCTTTTTGTTGTCAATAGTTCAAGAGCCAGTTAAAGTAACCATTATTAGTCTTCATTTGAAGTTTGTCACTTCCATCTGCTATTTGTCAAATTACTTGTGCCACTTATCAAACTCTACTTACCATTATTCTGAACCCAAATGTATTACTGGAAAAGAAATGGGATTAACCAGGGATCAGATTTCCCAAGACATTTTCAATTTATGATCTCCAAAGTTTGAAATTTGAGTTGAAGAACGGTTTGTATTTGGACTTCACCATTCGCCCAGAATTCTTAATTCCACCTCATCCTGAATTATTTTTTTCTTTTATCAAAGTTGCTTCACCCTTAATACTGAGGCCTTTATTCACTTATTCTGTATGTTACTTAACGTATTGACACAGTAAAAATACACAAAGAAAGATTAAACACGTATACCTATGGCAAAGCACAGATAAGAACAAAAGCTTACTGAATAAGTTGTCTATCGATTAATTCCTTGCAAATCAATACATAGGATATTCATCTAGAAGTTAAAAAACTTTAATCAACTCTAATAAATAAGAAAATGGCTTCTAAACAAACTCTTGAAAAAGAAAAAAAAATAACACCATAAAATAAGAAACAACATAAAATGGAAAAATAACTAAAATGATCTTGAACATGCAAAAATGAGATATTTTGGAGTTTAAAATGTCCCCCAACTAATAAATTCTGAATGCCAAGACAAAGGACTCAGAACAAACTTTCAAAAGTGGTATAATATGATTCAAAACTCAAAACCCCAACTAAATCAAAAGTTATAATTTTTCATAAATGTACCTCCCACTATACTTTTCAAACCTTGCTTTTTAAACTTTGTCACTTATTCTAATCCATCAATTTTTTAACTAAACCTTACGTTTGCTTATGGCAAAACGCGGACAAAAACAAAAGTTTGCTAAATAATTTATCTATCAATTAATTCTTCGCAAACTAATACATAGGATATTTACCTAAAAATTAGAAAACTCTAATCAAATCTAATAAATAAAAAAAAAAAATTTAAACAACTCTTGAAAAAAAAATAATGTCATAAAATAAGGAATAAATGTCTTAAAATAAGAAAATAACTAAAATGATCTCGAAACATGAAAAATGAGAGATTTTGGAGTTTAAAATCACCCTAACCCAATAAATTCTAATTGCTAAGAGGATTGAAATGAATTTTTCAAAATGATATAATATGAGTCAAAATTCCAAATTAAAAGTTATAAAAAATCTACCAATTACTATGTCTTTTAAACCTTACGTTTAAACTTCTTTATTCAGCCTAACATATAAGCTTTTCAACTAAACAATCTGCACCACGTATTATCTATAATAATATCTTAAGGCCACCTGGTAAGGAACTAAGGTGCATGTGAAGAAGATAAATGATCCCTAGCAGCCGTTAGAATTACCATAAAAAACAACTATTTTGGTACTTACTAGTCGACTCTAAATAGATTTTATAGACTGAAGCTGGAAGAGCGAGGCGGTGCCACATTAGTTCGAAGTCACTTGAGTGAAAAAGCTTTTTTATTTAGTTATTTGTTCTTTGCTTAATTACAGTATTTTATTTGTCTAGTTTTGTTAAAATTTTAATTTAACCCCTTAATTAAACAACGATAATTCGTCTAGATTTTACTTTTGTCAAAACATTCAACCTTACTTTTTTTTAATCTTATAATTATCTAAATTTTAATATCAAGTCTAACAATATATAAATCTAAACGTCAATTCTAAATAAAAATTAATTATATCACAAAGATAAATAATTTCAAAATCAACAAGTTAAATTTGATAATAAATTTTGTATGAATCATAACAGAGATAAAATTAGATTACTTTTTAAAAACTTTAATTTCGAAGACCAAATTAGAAGTTTTATAAAGGGACCGAAGTACATATAAGAGAGAGAGGCTTTCTACTAGAAGGGAAGGCAAAAATGTAATTGCAAGCAATTTTGTGCTTCTCTCCCGCGATTTGCACATTCTAAGGTTTATAATGGTATAACTACAAATGTTACAATTAAGGCCATCATACTTCCTCAAACAGGAGAAAAAACAATCAATAGACACATGTACATCAACGCATTTCCAGACATTGACGGATAAAGAGAATAGTATTGAGAATACATAAAAGAACGCATTATCAGATTAGAATAAAAGGAGGGGAAAAAAAAAAAGAAAGAGAGAAGACACCTACTAGAACATATTCTCATAAATCGAGGGGAAAAATTATAAAGCACCCATTAGAGGAAATGTTAGAGCATCATCCACTACAGAAACCGATGCCCTGAACAATAATCCTTGTAAATTGAGAAAAGAAAGGTGAAAACGACTGAAGAAAATCGAGAGAAAAAAAAAAAGGAGGGGGGGGGGGGGGAAGATGATAAATTGCTTGCTGGAATGGCACGCGTGCTCACAATAGTATCACCTGCTGCTCCTCTGCTTCCTCTTGGAAAGATCCAAGTACAATTCAAGTAAATAACCAATCCTGCAATGCCGCTAAACCACTAACATATCAAAACTGTAAGGATCAAATTTGATGCATGGCTCTGATTTCAAGAAGTGAATGCGCTTGCAGGGTAGTGAGGGGCCACTAGTCGCTGGTAACAGCAACTCAACCAAAGTTGTATCATAGGAAGTAATCAGGTGTTCTCCTGGTTACATCTGGCTCTCCCCTCCGTGGAGCTGGCTCAAACTGCATAAAAAATGAATTAAACGCATGACAGCCTGCTTTATGCAGCAGAATGCTAAGCACCAGATAAAATGCATCACCAGACTATATCAATACATTAGTCAGCAACAGAATGACCACAGCAGCTTCTAATTGGAAAGTTTAGGGGGGAAGGGGGGTTTTTGAAAGGGAAGCTCAACCTGAATGAATGTGTGTCCTTTGCAGTCATCAACTTCAAGGATGGATGCCATGTTCCCACAGCGATAACAGTAATTAGGTGCACTAAATATGGTAACCACCTTTTGATCCTGTCACAATGCACCATAAATCAGAAGATACCACTCCAAATGAAGATAACAACAAACTCAGAGCGAATGAGATCAAGTATTTACATGACCCCAATTATATCCTTCCATAACCAGCTGATGAGCTCTAGCAATGAGCTTTAAGTTATTGGTATGGTTAAACTGCTCGGATATGTCCTATGAAAACAACACGAATAACAGTTAATAAAAATTGATGATGTTAGGTAAAATGCTATACTAGCCTGATGATGCACAATAGATAAGATTACCTGGCCAAAGGTATATCCCGCACCTCTGGGAGAGATACCCCAGCCACAGCGATCATCAGGATCAGACCACAGAAGATCACACATGGGTCCTTCATGAGGAACTTCTTGTACGCGATCAAAATTACGAATGTTATCAAGGGTTTCAATTGATGGGGACAACCCACCATGAAGACAAAATATTTCAGATTCAACCTATAGAAGAGAACATCACACTTTAACAACATGAAATGATTTGCTAAAAAGCTGGAAACCTCCGAACATGTATGTCAACTACAATTAGCAACCTGAATAACAATGCGTTAGGATAGAAATCAATGAAGTGGTAGTACAGAATTTACTCGGCGCATCAGTGAACATCTCAATATTATATGACTCGCTAGAAGTTAAGATGAAATCAGAAGAACCTAATTATTTAATGAAGGCTTAAAGAGCAAATCAACAGGACTTCAACATTGGAAGCATACTATTTACAGAGGGGGGATAAGGGAGAGATACAGATAAATAGATGCAACTCAAAATGAAGCCTGCCAAATTGAGTAGAACAAAATTAAAATGCACAAACTCTGATCACAGTAAAAATCTAAAAAACATGAAGTACACTACAAACTCTGATCACAGGCAAGAACATATCCTACGGTCATTCCAAACACCATGTAAAAGTATTAAAATTACTAACCAATGCTGTCAATGGGAAGTAGTCAAACAAATCTGTAAAGATCTTCCAAACATTGGCATTACCATACCTGCAGATCAAAGAAAAATATTATTATCCAATATGAGTTTGCATTTGAAAGGAAAATTAATAGAAATATAAAGATAAGCAAATAGATAACAAATATATCAAAACTTCCCCTAGAACAATGTTAAGATCAATAAAGAGCCCAAGTAGCAAAATATTAAGAATTCCCAATCAACTTTCAACAAACACAAGTTTTGACTGGTTTTGTGATTGTTTACAACTTTATGATAGTGCGAGTAAGATGCATATTTGCATGCATTTTTATTAAAACACATCTAGTTTATGTATGAACTTTTTGGCTGAATATGCACATACAAAGCAAGAAAAATGAAATAGCTTCTTCAACACTAATATGATCAACGATAACGAACATGATTTCTGAGACATTACAAATATAATTTTAAAAAGCATGTCTCCGTAACTTAACATTACTTGGTTCAAATAATACAAGTGAGTGGTCCACAAATCAGGATCTTGGGCCTTTTCTTTCTTCTAAATCTTTCTTTCAATTTCTCACACTCTTCTAACAGGAAGAAATTTCTTCTACACAATATGCTTAGTATTTAGACATATCATCTACAAATCTATGTAAACCCCGGCAAAAAAAAGTTTGGGTGGAATTAACAAGGGGGGAATAAGGAATAGAATAATGTAAACACTTGCAGGACAAAATTAATGCAAGAGCAACCTGTAACTAAATAATTAGTAACCCCGTTTGATTTTAACTTTCTTCCGTTCTATATGTGTTAGTTCAATAATGAAAAGGAAATGCTATTTTATCATATATGCCTGTACTACTCTACACAAGAGCACTAACAAGAGATATGTTCTCTTTATTTAGCACAAAGTTACACACTCAAAAATAAAAAAGCATCTATAACGTATTAAAGATAACAACAAATTAACAAGAGGATACTGTGGAGGAGAGATAAAAAGGTATGAAGGACAAACAATAAAAGAGATGCCAAAATGCTGAGCGCAATAATTACCATATAACAAAGGCAAACTAAGATATCCTCAAAGTAATACATTTTGTAGTACTTACTTCCGTAGGCACTCATCATAAAACCCATAAACTTGAGTAATCTGTAGCAGAAAGACTAAGATTAGTCATTGCCATTCAAAGCTAGCAAGAAATATAATCAAATAAACACTACCAGGACAGGGAGTAAATAAAGAAGCAGTAAAGCTTCCGGCCAGCGAATTAATTGCAACATACTCTAACAAAACTCATATAAATTATCTTTAACTCACTAATGTTAGACAGATCACATGATAATATACAGAACACACCTGACGGCTTTCATGATTTCCTCTTAGAATAGTAATACGTTGAGGATAGCGCACTTTGAGGGCAACCAAAAGCTGCATAGTGAATTAGTAAGTGCAAAATTTGTTTCTAATCAAAGAAACAACATATTGAGCATAAGCATTCTAGAATACTTCTAGTATCAACTTGTACCACAAAATTTACTTAAAAAGTTTTGAAATCCACACACCATATCTCTGTGTGTTAATATTAATTGCCACACAGATATAATTCTATGGTAACACCATATGTTGCATACAGATTCTCTACACATACAGCATAACCATTTATTTTCTTCCTTCTTTTTTTTTTTTTTTTGGTTAGCATAACCACAAATAATTAAATTATGTAGTCACAACCAATAATTACAATAACCCAACAAACACACAAGACTATATAGTATCTTCCATAAAGAAATGCAACCCACCATTATCAGCACTGGGACATGCCACAAGTAAAGAAACATCAAGTTAAAGGTCTACATATTTATAGGGCAACAAATAAAATCTGGTGAACTAACCAGTGTTCAACTCATCTAAGCTTGTAACAATTAATTAATTCAGAAAATGCATTTGAAGCTTAGCCTCTTATAGTCCTAGACCTTTAAGGTTTGTCCATAATATCCTTCTCCAGTCATCCCATAAAGACTCAGAAATATAAAAATGAATCAGACAAATTCAGCTTGAACTACAAGAAAAAATGGTATAGCATAACAGCCCATACTTACTGTTACGGTTTCAACTGAATAATAGCCACGATCAACATAATCTCCCATAAATAAGTAATTTGTATCTGGACACTACCAACAAAAACGTGTAACCAGAAATGAGTATTCAGCCACCAAATTTTATATATCAAGTAATGCTACTATATTCAAAGTTCAACCAAGTAACAGATCTACAAAGAACACATAACCCATAAGTACTCAGATTAAACATAAGATTAAATATACAAGACATTTAGTTTACAGAATGCTTAACATGAGAGGCTAAGCAAACATATACTATGAGATTTGGGTGCAATCTAAGTCTATCTATGACCTAGAGGAGTTTCAAATAGAATCAGATTTGATTGTACCTAGAGATATGAAGAAGCTACAGGAAATAAAGAGCACAACATATAAAGGATGGTTTTCTGGTATAAACAGCTAAGGGAAGAAATTGAAACTTCTTTAAGCAACTAATTTTAAATTATCTTGTTACAATCCACTAACCCAAAAAGGAGAGCCTGAGTAAAAGTGAAAATCTTGAACTTTGAGCCTATTCTTGAAATTTTCAATGTGTCTCATAAGTTTTACACCATAAGGTTAACTTGTCATGTAAACATTCCATTCATTGACATATAAACATTCTAAAAATAACAATAATAATTATGATGATTATAATTTAATGGCTAGTAAATAGATGGGATAAAATGTCATTTTAGCATTTAAAGTAAAGAAAGCCCTTTTGTGTAACCAAGAGAGAAATCAAATGCAATTTTAAGATACCTCAAGGAAGGTGCATGTTATGTCTTATTTTTTCTATAATTATAGCCCACTTGTCTCAAAACACATGTAGTCTCAATAATTTCAGCAAATTCATGTTGGAAAAATACCCACAGTTCAGAATATATACCTTGCCTCCAATGCGAAAAAGCTCAGCAAGATCATGGAATTGCCCATGAATATCACCGCAAATTGTAACGGGACTCTTTACAGGCTGCAAGTATGGCCCAAAAAAAAAAAAAAAATATTTAGCCCTTCCTGCCATTCAAAATCATTGTAAGCTAAAGCCTAAAACGATATGAGGATGCAGTTATAAAACATAAGTCAAGATCATCATAATTAAAATGCCCAGAACAGCCAAGAAATGGTCACAAATAGAGGGATATAAAAGGTGCATAATGCAAACAATTTTCATGGGAGATGAAACCAATGCATTAAACACTTATCATGATGAGCACAAGCACATAAAGCTTGCTGTATAAATTAAAAAATTTATTTTTGAAAAAAAATACCTGAACATTGCTCTCTACCATCAAAATCTCCTTTGCCTTGTCACACAAGACCCTTACCTGCAGAACAATGAGTAGACAACTGAAATAAGAGTTTAATCGTTGAAGAAATAAAATAACCACAGTTTTCTATGAAATTCCAATCACAATTTTCAATGAATCTCCATCATATGATGATGACAATGTGAATGTTCCAAGGATTCTTTGTATATTACTAAGTGCTCCCAAGGAACCAGCAGGTTTGGAGACCCCTCTTTGGCTTTGCTAACACCTTCCACATTTAATAGGGAAAAATATACAATTGTCAATAACCATCAGATATTTAGCAGTACACCAAAGAAGATGAGCAGCAAATATCATGCAACCGGTCCCCTTTAGTGGCTGTTGCCTGAGTTAGAGAGCATCATTTTAAAGAGGTCCAAAGGTCTTCAAACTTCATTGCCAGCACCCACAATAAATGGTCAATAAAGGAAACCAGCTTTTTCCGTAAAAATAAATAAGGCAACAATCCATGCATCAACAACATGCCTTAAACAAATTTGGTTATGACTTAATTAAATGACACCCAGCCGGAAGCACATTTTGAGGAAGTTTTATACTCAATTGAAATTGGGTACTTAAATACCAAAAATGCAGCATAAGAAGAGTCATCATCAAGATTAACTGACTTGGGCCTGATAGTGACATGCCTCCACCAACCAAAATAATAGGCAAACATGAACATATAAATGGGTATATATACACTGTCACTCTTTGCGTGGCAAAATCAATTCCGCTCATAATCGTTATAAATTTCGCAAATTTGATGGACTATTTGAATAAAGTGGTAGATGTTCAACCCGCATGAATAAAACTATAGTACCGTTTCTGATACACGCAGAAGAAATGCATAGGAGCGGTTAAGATTAGGAGGCACCCATATTTTATACGAGACCAAGATCTAATTTAGTTACTATAGGTAACCCAGAAACAATCCAATGGGTACTAAATCCTGCCAAAAGATCGATGACCAAGAACCAACTTCAGCCAAACTTAGAGATCATTACCATACAACTCAAACGCGAAAAACCATTGGCAGTCTTAAAATGTCCCAAAAATGGTCCTGATCCATCACATTTCGCAAATTATATAGGATAATTTAAAAGGAAAACCTCCAATCAAAGAAAGTACCTCTTGCTCAGACAAAGGTTTGCACTGCATAAGATGAGAAATCTGCTCATCGAGGTTTCCATGGGAATTCGAAGGGACCGAATCCATGCTCACCTTCTTCTCCTCCTCCGACAAACACAACGGATCAATGTCCCTTCAAATTTAATCAAAACCCTAGATCTCGCTAAGAAACCCTTTCTTTTAGTTTCTTGTTCGTGCTTTTGAGAAAGAGAGAGAGAGAGAGAGGGCCAAGAGTGGTGGGGAAACCAAAGCTTTGGGGTCCTCACTGGGGGCTAGTATTTGTTCTTCGTTCACCACTCCTTTTTGGGGGCAAAACTGAAAATCGGATCAAAAGGGGGGTTTCGGATTTCAGATTTCAGAATGATATATCGTCAAGGGTGAATCGCGGTACGGGAGCGTGGGATTCAGTCGCGTTCAGTTCCAACCGGTGTCCTAGATTAGACAGCATAGCTTCGTCATTGTTACAAAAGATGTTTGAGGTATTTCCTTCGTCCTCTTCTTTAGGACTTGACGTCTCATATCACTGTGTTAATTGATTTTGTTCTCTTTTTTTTTTATGGAATTAATTGATTTTACTTTTAAAATAAATAAAATATGCTTTAAAATCTTCATTACGTTAACTATAATTTTTTTGTTAAATCTTTTTAATTTTTAACTTATAAAAGTCAAACTCCTTTAATTTTTATATCAATATTAATATAAATACTTAGAGGCGCTGATTAAACAAGATGCTAAGTGTGGTATTTTTAGGTGACTTCAATTATTTTGGAGCTAAAAATTTTGTTGATACCCGGAGATCAATAAACATAATAAAAGAACTAACCATATAAACGCAATTAATAGTCCCTCCACTCTACTATTTAATCATATGATCCAGTAAGTCATTATATTATCAGTATTCTCATTTCTTCTACACAAATATGTGGTGATAATATATTTAGTAGTCTATTATTTAATTTAAAGGCATCTATTCACAAAAGTATCTACAAAATTACAGGTTTGTATTCACAAAAGTACCTACAAAATTACTCCACAATTGCTGAATGAATACGGGAAGGTTGAAGGAGAGTGGAGTCAGAATTTCCTTATTCAAATATTAAGAGACGAAGATGAGATCACACTTCCAACTCCTCAGAACCCAACATGGGAGAGGAAACTAAGAGAGCGGCTCCAGAGCTGCTAAACTCATTACTTGATGTTTGCTTTGAATATGATGGCAGTGCCAATAGTTGCTTGTGGTGACTATATGGTAGAGGTTCTCATAACATTAATAAATTATCGGATCAAAGTTAAAGCCTTTCTTTTGGCCAAGCATATGGCACAGCCAAAATATTTCTTCCCTCATGCATGCAGCCTGTAAGAGAGCACTTTCAAAAAGACACAAATGTTGTAGATCCATTATTTAAAAAAGGTCAAGTAAGCCCGACTCATTTGGTCACAATATACGAAAATACAACAAAATCAAACATTCATTTTTATGTTTTTACATAGCCATTTGCATCATCTATCAATGTAGAATATGTTATTTAACTGAATAGGTCACTGGTTGTTAATACCGCATGATTCAAATCTAAAGCTTTTATCAAAATCCCCACTAACTCTATCCCTTCAATTAAATAACAGTTTTTGTTAGCCCAAACAGCTTGACCAACCACCCAACATCGAAGACAACAAAAGACAATACAAGAATGGGAAAATGAATGATATGCATGATGAAAGACCAACGTTGCTATCTCTGAATCAACATCCAACAATTTGCTTCATATCCTTCCTAGCAAGGAAGAGCCTGATTTCATAAAACCCCAAATATCCTCGTTTATGTAAAACCTTGCTTTTAGTAACCATGAAATGCATGCTTACTTTCCTTAACTCTCTCCCTAAGCAAGCTACCATGTTTTATCCATGTGCATGCTATTCAATCCTGCTTTAACCCATGATACTCCTGCATACCAAGATTGCCGTAAGATTTATCAAATCTTGGCTCATAAAATGGTCAACTAATTATCCAATACCCAATAAGAAAGTGAAAACAACATTATAGTAATTCACGTTAACACGACACCATATGCCAATCTGATAAATATTGCAGTCAAAGTTGCAATTTCTGCAAGCCCTAAAAATAACAATGAAATACATAAAATATTTTCAGTGGCCTTACACAATAACATAATAGCCAGGAATGTGATTGTTGGTTAGTTACAAGGAGAAACAGAATGATGACCCCATTCTGAGTTCTTCCTAGCTAAATAGGAGGGGTAAAAATTTGCACAGTATTTAAATGATAATCAGTAAAAGGCTGAACCGTTAGGCCCTAATGTATAAATGCAAATCCATTCATGATATGCATCCTTGATACCAAAGAATCCATTTGATCATTAAGTGCTCAACTGCCAATTAAACAATATTTTTTAATATTGTTTTCTTTATGGAGTTTTTTTTTTCTTTTAAATTACATGTTACATATGGTATGCAATGGCAATATAGAGCATGCAATAATTACAGTCGTTTGCCTTGCCTCAGCCCTGTTTTCTATTAGACCAAATATACCATACCTAACCATGGAACTTGAAGTGAGGAACAATTTACTTGCACAGACAGCAACCACCTGGTTTCATTACATTTACCTATCAAATAAGAAAGAGAAGGGAGATACTAAGCCAATGAAGTTGGACAGTACTGAGTTCATGCTATTCACCAATAATCCCAGCAAGAGCGCAACCCATCTCTTAAATGGTGGAACCTTTTAGCATCTCGAATGATGAGTTCTCTGCCAACAATCTTAGAAATAATCTTTAGTGCAGTATGACAACCCCCACAAACACGGAGGTTCTTGATAACCCTAATAGGAGAACGGACGGAGCTGCTTAGGAGACCATATGCAATAGCAAGTCTCCCTGTGGGCAAGAAGAGCTTCCTCCTTGCCTTCTTGGTCTATGTCATGCAACACAAATCTTGTTTCCAGAGTACAGCCAGCTTCTTTCATTTGTAACTTCAAGCCTTTAAGCAAAGCATAAATCTTATCATTCTTAGGATGAGAAGTATCTCGTGCTCTATATTCATGAACTCAGCTCCTTACTTCCAGAAGATTTTGGTTTGTTAATTTCTTCTTTTCTTTCTCTTTTGCCAGGTCTGAAGTTTTCACATGTACAAGGCCAGCCTTTGATTGCTCATTTAAGCAAGAAGGATCCAGCTCCTCAACTAATTCGGCACAATGATCCCACAGCCCCATGTTCCCATGAATTCTACAAAGATTCATCAAGGTCTCCCATACATCAGCAGCTGGCTACGCTGGCATATTTTCAACGAATAGGAATGCTTCATCAAGATGCCCAATACTTCCAAACATGTCTACTACACCAACATAATGAACCATAGATCGTACAATGCCATAATTCTTGCTCATGGATTCAAAATATAGGATTCCCACATCAACATCTCCCAGTGTACAACATGCAGCAAAAATTGTCCATCGGGTTTTAGTCCCATCTTCTTGAATTGAGTAAATAGATCAACTGAATCTTCAGCAAGCCCATTCTTTGCAAGCCAAGTTATCATAGCATCCCAAGTTGTCAAATTGTGCTTTGGCATATTATTGAACACCTTGAATGCATCATCCATAGAACCACATTTTGAATACATCTCTAATATTCTGTTATATGTGCTAACTTTGAGAGGTAACAGATATCTTAAGACATGTTCATGTATAGTTTTGCCTCTTCTAGAGCTTTAGCCTCCCCACACTGGTGCATTAGTTGCAAATATTGAGGCAAATCCGCTCAAATATGCTGCTTTTCCAACAATCCCAAAAGTTTTCAACAGTTTCTTTCACTTTGCCCTCCATGCAAAAATTATCTAGTTCCTCAGGGGTACCCCTATATGGACTCCCACCAGATGCCTCAGCTAATTCCTCCTCAGGTTTTGCATTATTTGATAGTAGAGAACCAATTATTGAACTCTGTACTGTTTGCAAGTTTGGAGGATATTGACTGTCTTTTAGATTCTGCAAAAATTGTCCAGAACCTGGGTTATACTGATTATTCAAATTGTTTCCCCACAGGAATTGATTTTTTGGTGCATGCTGAAAACTGTTGAGGTTTTGGGTTAGGTTCCCTTTTAGATTTCCCAGAGACTCAAAGAGGATCTATGAACTGTATGTACAAGAATGATGTCCCCTTTCCGTTGGTTCCTCTGTCCAAGAGGCACATGAACCCTGCAGATTTGCACTGATGCCATTCAGTTCATGCTGTGAACTCCCTGGGTGCTGAGCATAGAACCCATCCTGGTTTTCAACAAATGCATTTGGATGCTTCCCAAACCCCTTCAAATTATTAACACTAACCCTATTTAGGTTCTGTTGCATTTCTGTGTTGTTTTGACCACAGTTCCCATCAACATTTCCTCTTTATCCAACCAAATTATGCTGGAAAATATTTATAAACCTATTTAGGTTACGTCCATTAGAAATTTGATCAATTCCACTAGAAATTCTCTCTGGACTACCATTTTTTTGGTCCATAGAACCCACTGAAATTTCTACCACTAGTTAGTTTGTTCCCAAATTCATGTTGAAGACCTTTTGTATAGCCCCAGTCCTGGTCTAAGCTCTTCCAATTGTCCACTGAACTTCCTCCACAAAACTCACCTGCAAGTGCTTAAGTAACATCATCTAGACTTTGCCTATATGGTAACTGATGAGAATCTGAGTCATTTTGGCTTTCAGGATAAAATTTAGCATGATTTTGCTGATAATTTAAAGAATCATCTTGGTGACAAGCACAAGCAAATTGAAAATCCAAGCTTTCAGCATAAGTACTGATAGTCTTCTATGTATTACAGATTTTGACAGTACCCACAATCTTGAGTGAGGAACTTTTGCTGGGTAACCTTGTAAGAGAACTGATTGTGAGGAGCAAGGCTCTCCGAGATGACACTGGTTGTTCATACCTAAACTAGTTCAAATATTTGTCAGAGGTTAGATAAGAAAAAAGCCATGCATGAGAAGCATGTGTCAGATGAAGAGAAAGGGAAGATATCCCTTCAAGAATGAAAAGCTACCAGGCTTCCTTTTAAACCTCAAACCCTATTGGCTTAGGCCTGTATGTTCGTTCAACTACTTGGAACTCAGCATAAACTGAGAAAAGAACAAAAAATATTTTTAAATAAGTAGATATAAATTTGTCTGTATATATAACTTTGAACACGCAATGAACAACACACACACACTGGTAACATCCAAATGCATCCATAGTTAATGACTGACAAGCTATAAACCTTGGCTATCTAATGAAGTTTCCATGTAAATTATTGATGCAAAGGATTCTCACTTCACAATCTAAAACCCAGGCTGAGAAGGTGGGAGAGCCTCCACTCTAAATGGAATTCTCTGTCTCTCACACAGCCAATGTGGGACTCATCCTCCTACAGCAACCCCATTGGATTGAGAACAGCAGTCCATTCTCTCTACAAGGCAGGAGGGGTGAGAACAAACCAGGCTCTGTTATCACTTGATGTGAAGGGAGAAGCCACCCCAAAAAGCCAGGCTGATATAACGGGAGAGCCTCCACTTTAAATTCAAGTTCCATCCATGCCTCACCTAGTCAATATGGAATTTAAAATCCTGTGTCAACTGATGGAGGCAATGCTCATCTGTGTCAACTAGTGTGTGACTGTATGCATATATTTCCTTAACAAACATTAATTGTTGTGCATGGCTTTATACTATATGGCATGACTCTATGGAGGTGTTTGGTAATCCATCATAGATGTATAAAATTGAATGATGGATTATCATAGAGTTATATATATCAAATAACATGAAGGTAACAATATAAAATACCTCAATGACTTCAAAATTTTAACATCAGAAATAGTGCTGCTGCAGTAGGTTCCAGATATTCTTCAAGGTCAACAAGCTTCTATACTCAGAAGTGACTATGGAGAAACAAAACTAGTGTAGCTTCCTGAAGCCCTCATACAAATTGTATGCTACACAGAAGATCAAATATTATTCTCAGTTCAGCAGAATTCTCTGCAATGATAGAGTCAGGGATTTATTCTTGACCTGCTGGATCCTATTCCTCCAACATGAGCTGAACCCCAAGTGATGACTCCACCTGTACAGAGACATTCTTCTCTTTCAAATTCTACAACTATAGAATAAAACACTGGGAAGATATCTTAAATTTTCCATAAAACACAGGATAGATATCTTTTTTTTTTTTTGGTCATCTAAATTCCCAAACATTGTCCTTTCTTCAGAGCACAAAATTGCAGCCTATTTGAAGCACAAATAACAAAGTAAACCAAAAACCTGAAAACTGTAGAAGCAAAAGCAGCAAATCTCCAAGCGATTATCCACTAGTACGGAAGAGGAGATACAGATTAAAGAAAGAAAAAAAAAACTGACAATTGACCTATCATACCCATATGGCCAGCCTGTTTATTAAAGGGGGCTGCATTCAATAAAACTCCAGGCACAAGATCATAAAATATCGCTTTCAAAATAGAACTTTAATGCTCCATTTGGTTTAGGGGAATGATTTTCAAGGGAATAGGAATAGAATAGAATCTTGTAATCCCTTTTATATTTGATATGGCATGCAAAGGAATGAGTGTATCATTTCATTTGTACACTTGGTTGGATGAAAATAATATAGGAATTAGTATAAAAAAATATTAAAATATTCATTTTTAACCGTTTTTTGTGATTAAAAAAATTAGAATTTTTTTTTTTTGCAAAACTTTTAAGTAATGGTGCTGACTTTAAATTATTTTGGAAACAGTTCTTTTCAGCAAAACAGCATTTTCTACAGTGGAGGAATGAGCTTATTTAATTATTTTACTAAATACATTTAGAATTAACCTGTCAAAAGAATCATAAAAGATAAAATGTAGGGTAGATCAAGCTTTATTTAAGAAGGAGGGTAATGTTATATAAAACAGTTAATGTACGCCTCCCATCTAATTATGAGAATAATTATCTTATTCCAACCACTAGAAATCACTTGAATAAATGACATGCCATTCATTGGCTATTTACTAGAAACTAATTTAACATTGCTTAAATAATGACTGAACTTGACATCTTCTGATTGTGCTAACCCAGAAAAAAACACGAAAAGAAAAAAATTGAAACATTAATAAATAATACAAAATTCACACATAACACAAACATCACCTAATTCGCAAAAGAGGATGATCAACATAATGCATCAGTCTACTATTAGAAAATAAATAATCGTCTCTACATACATATCCCCTCAACCCATGAATCTCAAGATGATGTGTATATTGTTAGAGTTTATTCACAAAAGTTGACAACCCACTTGACTTCTATCAACTTACATTTCACAATACTTTTCACAATGTTTCATGTATTCAAAAGCTACACCTGATGCTATATCCAAAATTATATCCATCCAAATTATTCATTACAGAGTAATTTGACAAATTACATTGAAAGGGTTAGCCATTATCAAGCTGAAATTATGCATTCAAACAATAGTTTGGAACAGAAGATTTATCATCAGCTGCCACACATTGGTAGCCCACTGTCTACAACTTGTACTTCAATAATCACTCAAAATTGATATCAAAGGAACAATTCCTTTATTCATTGCAGGCCAAAGACCACAAATCAATAAAAAACTGAAAACTCTCTATGTCTAAATCTCTGGGTATAGTAATAAGACATAACCATTGCCATAGACGTATCAATACCAAACCACACTACAGCATTGACTTTTCCAATTTGACAGGTGCATTCCAAATCACAACACAGAGAGAAAATTTAAAAATGGAATTAGAAAGCCTACAGCTTAAATTTAAGTCCAATATCCAGTCACCATCAAAATAAAAATGGTTCAATATCTTCATATTAACGATAAAAGATACTTTGCTGATATTCATAAGTGTCAAGCATTCAATGAAACCATACAATGCTTCAATTAAAGTTCCAAATTTTGAGTTCAAACACAAAAGTACTGCAGCTCACATATTCAAATCCAAAAAGACTTTAATGACGACCATAAAATGTCTACCAGAGGATACGGTGGATCCAAGAAGCCTTACAATGATCTGTTACTGTAGGAAACATAAGCATCAATGATGGATCACCACACAGCTTAATTGATGCAGCGTCAATCTCATCTTTGGTTACCCCTTCCACTTCTGTCACTTCAGAATATAGTTGGCTTATTTAATTGAGAAGCATTGCTCTATATGTGTTATATACATATCAAAAAATTATTTATTTAAGCAAACAAACAAACAAATAGTGACAAGCTTTTGTGTTCCCTTTAGAATCTCACTTCGCTATTTCTTTTTCTTTTTCTATTTTTCTTTTCTAAATCACTGTCACACAAGCACTAGCAAATTTGTACAAGTCAAATTATATATCTCCTTCACTTCTTCCTTCTAACATATGTAGATTAATGATGTATAAAATTTGAAGTCAGTTTGAATTTCTGTTTTTGATGTAGATTAATGATGAATAAAATTTTAACATATCTTCTTATGTGAGGAATCAGTGGACATTAGGTAATGCAGTGCAACTTCTTCCCCATCCCATGCACTTCAGTGCTAGAATTGCACAATATATATGTCGAAATAAAAAATGATAATTTCTAATCAAGGACATGTGCCCTTTAGTGGAGTTCCAGCTCTGGCATCAAGTATGGGGCATAATTAAGAATGGGATTCAGTGATTGCATTGTTTGAGTATATATACATATATTTATTTATTTCATGTTGGTGCTTTGGAATCATAAGATGATACCATTATGAAAATCATGATATGGAAGAAGGCGTTTTGGAGGGGCATGTCATTAATGATTGAAGAGCCAAATCTGGGTGGGACTTTATAAACCAAGTAGCATCAGGTAAAATGGAATTTATTGATGCCAAGAGAATATTACAAGAAAGTTCAAAAACAGAGAAGAGATTCTCCCCAGAAGTCCAAAGCTCCCACTTTTCAAGGTATATATGAAACCTTGAAAATGCACTTTCTTTTATGCAATTTAAATATTCTCAAGTGATTCAAATATTTCATTAACATCAATTTGGCAGCTCAAGAAGAGCCTTCTAAACCAGCATCTACTGCTGTATTAAACCACACCGTCTCAATTGTAAAACACATATGAACTACAAGCTACAACCTAGATAAGGGAAGCTAGAACCATTAAGCAAATCATTTTGCAGGTCTCATCAGAAGTAAAGAAGCTTTTTAAAATAATTTGAAGGAGAAATAAAAAAGTAAAAACATGGGTAACAAGATTTGACAAGAAAAGTAAACAAAATTTCACTGGGAGAATTATAAACAAGGACCATGTAGCCAACTTATATTTTTCTTTCTTTTTTATTTATAATATTGATAATCAAAGATTGAACAGGAAGAGGCAACATCAAAACAAGTGCTTAATAGTGGGGCTTATACGTATACATCAAAACAAGTGTTTACCTATCCCCGTACAAGAAATAACAGCATATCAAAGTATGAACGTGCCAGATTCTTTTGGAAGTTTATTGTTTAATGTTTTAGTTTTGCTTGAACACGACATTAGTTTTAATTTAGAGTCTAATAATGTTCACAATAAAATCTCGAGCTTCAGTATTTATGTTCATTGTTACATTAGTTTCTAAGTCACGTCTTCAAATCCAGTTTTGGTAGCAAATGAATTAGAATGGAAGCTCGCCAACGGCGTGCCCAAACTTAATATGCAAACATATATAACTACAGATAGCATCACTTTGAGCTAAAGTGAGATGAGTTCAGTTGTCAACTCTATCGATAAACATTAATTAGCGACTATTCTGTTTATCTTTACCCAACCACAAACCAGATATAATTTTGGAGAAGATTTCAGAGGAGAAGGAGACCAACCTGCCGAAATCGAGTGTGGTCGCCGGAAAGAGTGTGGTCGAAACGAGCTTCAGTACCCCCGGTAATGGTGACCGAAAACAAGCTTGAAAATCAGTCCCCTCTGCGTCGATGGCTCCAGGCAAAGGAAGACAACGTGGTAGACCTATCTAAACAAATAAGCAAAGCGAGAAAGGGAGAGGGCAAAAAGAGCGAAAGACCAACTTGTTCTTGTTGCCAATGTGCTGGAGTAGTAGGTGCGCTACGCCCGTGATCCGGCCGCCTGTGGGCTCGTGCTCGCTGCAAGTGACTGGTGGCGGTGAAGTTTGAGGGAGAGCGACGCGAGAAAAGGCGAGGATGGAGGCGTTCGGATTTGACGCAGACGCTCCGTATTTTAAATTTGTCGTTTTTTATATTTTAATGTATATATATATATATATATATATATATTTTAAGTTAGTAATTAAAAAATTTTTTTATTTTTATTTTATTTTTTAAATAAAAAATTAAAATTAAAATATAAAATAAAATAAAATCTAAACTACTTAAATTTAATCTAAACAACATCCAAATTTGAGAGAACCAAAGAATAAATATCCCTGAGTGCGCGCCTTTTAAATCCCTTTTGGTTTGTTACACAATAAACATATTTTTTACATAATTTATATAATATTTGTTATATCTTTATGATTTTTATTTTACTTATCAAATTATTATTTTAATTATTAAATTATTTTTTAAAAATAAAAAAATTATTATCTATTTTATTGATCTTTACTTAATCACTTTTTATAATTTTTGTTATGTTTATATCTTCTAACTTGACGGGCACAATATCGAGGCTTGAGAACCGAGGGGCAGAGCCGTACACGGCCTAGGGGGAAATATGTATCTGTGTGTGCGTGTGGTTTTTTTTTTTCATGGAAAACATTCTTTTATTACTGAACTGAAGTTAATTGGCGTTGTAAAATATGACGAGCCACTCCCTACAGCAAGGCCTGATTACAAATTTTAATATATTAATGGTAAAAAGTAAATTATGTGTTTTTTTAATACCAAATATAAGAGGGAGAAAAGTGCAAGTCTAACGTTATAATATAATTAAAAAAGAAATGCATTTCTATATGTAGCTAACTTCTTCAATGATCTCTCGCACATAAGTGGAGAATTTCAAGTTGCAAATCCTTGAAATCAATCCAATATTTGAATGCTGTGCCCCACCGTTGAAAACTTGTAGTCCTGCAGATAAGAGTAATGCACTATGTCAAAATGGTGGTTCTATATTTAAAAAAAAAAAAAAGAAGAAGCAGTAGTTGTAACATGTGATCCTGATCCTAGGCAATGTAATCATGCTGCTTAGTTTATTAAATAACCCTCCTAATGACCAGAAGAAAATATGAAAGGTGCATTTAAATTTTCTTGTCTGATGCTTCTGCTTTCCAATCCAAGTAATAATAGACCAGCCATTCCTTCTGATGTTAGTCATTCACGTCTCTACATTCAGCTTAGAAAAAAGCGGTCTTTGTACTGAATTAGATTATTTTTTTAATTCTTTTCCATATCCAAAAAGAATTAAAGCAGGATATGAGTCTCCCCAATTGAATCTCGCGTATATTATTTTGATTTTAAGATATTTGACGTAAAAGAAAACTATTTTATGTCTAAAAGTTTCCAAGCATGCTTTGAAAAATAGGCTTTCTTCATTAAAAAGATTTGTCACATTGGAATCAATCTAAGCACAACATTTTTTTGGAACTTCAAAATGCAAAAGTTGACAAATGAGGTTAAAATTAATTGCTAACTTGATTAAAGTCATCCTCAAAACTTAGACAAAATAATAGTTAAACTACATTTGATATCTCTCTGATTTTTAAATTTATATTCAATATTCTCTGATATTTTGATATATACATATATATTACATAATTTTTTTTATAATTTACTTTTTTGTTAAAATTTTAACTTTTTGCTTAATATAAAACTGTAATTTTATTTTTAATACAATAATAAAACCAGCTAAGATGATGCTAATTTTTAAGATGAGATAATAATTTTATTTTTAATATGATAATAAAAATAATTTAATAGTTTTATTTTTGAAAAAATAAATAAATATTAAGTAGAAAATTACCTTCCTTTACAGAAAATAAATTACAAGGGAGTCAAACATCATTTTTCAAATAAGAGGAATATAAGCAATTAGTATAATTTACTCAATAATAAAATATAAACAATTCATACTCTTTGGAATAAACCCAAAGTGTTTAAAAAAAAGTCACATGATTCCTAATTTTATAATTTTCCATTCATTTTATTGAGTTGAAGCAGTAACAAGGTAAAAGAGGAGAAAACATGTAAGTTTTTTAGTAAATTAATGATATAATATTTGAAATATCACTTTTTTCTCTATTTGTCCATATTATAAATCTTTATTAAATGTGACATTGGATTTATTAATTTTTGAACATCAGCAAATTTTTCAATCTAGTAAACCTGTGAATGAATCATATATTCTGGCACCAGACGAGCCAATGTTTACCTAAAATTTTCTAATTAATCCACGTCTAGATCAATTCATAAGAGAGGGCCCGGATAGTTGTATTTTTTATGTTTTCGCAAATATGATCATACATTATGTGTCATACATGCAAATTTGAATTGATAAATATTAGAATTTCAATATTTGAAATTCGGGTTTTTTTTCTAAAGTTAAGGTCTTTTAATTCTGTTTATCAAATATTTTTCTTAATTAAAATGCTTATTCATTAAGTGAATTTCTCCCAATCAATAATTAAGAGTTCACGTTGGTGTTAATTCGTGACTTTGATTTACTAAGGTGGCATTTTAACTTACATCATTTGAGCAATTTCCCCCTAAAATGGTATTGTTTTAACAATTATTTAAATTTGTGAAAATGACCTAAATGATGTTATTGCAAAGAAAAATGATCAGTTGGACAAGTTCAAATCAAGAGTTAATGGTTGCATGGTTCAATTTATTAATTAGGGAAAATTTTCTTAGTAGGGGAATAATTTTGATTGGGAGAAAATTTTTGAAAGATTGAATTAAGAAATTTTATGTTTTAAGGGACTAAATAAAAAAATATTTCATAAACTAAATCATTACTTGACTCATAAATATTTTGAATGAGTAAAACTATGAATAAATTATTCTCAGTAACATGAAGGGATATATTGACGTAAAGTAAAAAAAATAATAATAAGAATATACATTTTTATATTATAAAGTCAATGTATTAAATAAAAAAATTAATGTAATAAAGTTATAATTATATTTGAAGTTAAGTGAGTATAATGTATTTTTCTTTTTATTTCTTGAATAAATTAAATATATTTTTTATTTTTAAAATATACATTGTAATTTAATTTTAATTTTTTATTTAAATATCTACTATTAATCAATTCTAAATTTAGATTAATATAAAATATTTTAATAAAAAATTAAAAATACTTTTTTATTTATTAATTTTATGATTCTTTTGCATAATTTACTCACCTATTATCCGTGGAACAGAACCGAACCGTTTGGGTCCGTAAGCACTAGGGGCCTTCTCCATTGCAGATTCAGCGCAGAGGGAGCAGCAGCTAGAAATGCGGTTCACTCATCCATAACCACAACCTTTTACAATTGTAATAGATCCTTCAAGTTATGTGCGCACTCCCATTCTCTGATACCTCATTCCTTCTGGGTTCGTGCCCATCTTCCATATTCTCTTCATTTTCCAAACCCACCAACAGTAGCAGTAATTTTGCTATATTCATCAAGAAAAGAAGGAGAAAAAGACCCACAACACTGAGGCTCGCACTTGTACCCGTAGCAGCAGCTTCTTCGATAGCCAAAGATGTCTGGAGGAGATCATCGCCTTCTTCTTCTTCCTCATCATCTAGCAGACAACGTCGTACTAGAAACCAAGAACCTGCGTATTTGGACCATAGTGTGGACATGGACGAGCTGTTAGCATCGATTGGGCAGACCCAAAATGAGCAAGAACTCTATGCTTTAATGTCACCCTACAGTGGGAGGCAACTCTCTATTCGGTTTATGGTTTCCCTCCTCTCACGGGAGCCTGATTGGCAACGCTCACTTGCTATTCTGGATTGGATTAACGACAAGGCTCTTTACACTCCTTCTGTGTTTGCTTACAATGTTGTGCTGCGTAATGTGCTTCGAGCGAAGCAGTGGGGGCTCGCACATGGCCTGTTCGATGAAATGCGTCAAAAAGGGCTTGCCCCTGATAGGTACACTTATTCCACACTTATAACTTGTTTCGGGAAAGAGGGTATGTTTGATTCTGCTTTGTTTTGGCTCCAGCAGATGGAGCAAGACAACGTTTCTGGTGACCTTGTCTTGTATAGTAATTTGATTGAGCTTTCACGCAAATTATGTGATTATTCAAAGGCAATATCTATCTTCATGAGATTGAAAAGGTCCAGTATTACTCCAGACCTTGTTGCCTATAACTCAATGATCAATGTGTTTGGGAAAGCTAAGCTCTTCCGAGAGGCTCGTCTTCTTCTGAAAGAGATGAGGGAAGCCGGTGTTCGCCCTGATACAGTGAGCTACTCAACGCTTCTCACTATCTATGTTGAGAATCAGAGGTTTGTGGAAGCACTTTCTGTTTTCTCGGAGATGAATGAGGTAAAGTGCCCACTTGATCTTACAACGTGCAATGTCATGATTGATGTTTATGGTCAGCTTGACATGGCGAAGGAAGCCGATCGGCTGTTTTGGAGCATGAGGAAAATGGGGATCGAGCCCAATGTGGTTAGCTATAATACCCTTTTAAGGGTCTATGGAGAGGCTGAGCTATTTGGAGAAGCCATCCATCTGTTTCGTTTGATGCAAAGGAAGGGTGTTGAGCAGAATGTTGTCACCTACAATACTATGATTAAGATTTATGGGAAGTCTCTTGAGCATGAGAAGGCAACAAATCTCATTCAAGAAATGCAGAGTAGAGGTTTTGAGCCAAATGCCATCACTTATTCGACAATAATATCTATCTGGGGTAAGGCAGGAAAATTGGACAGGGCAGCAATGTTGTTTCAAAAATTAAGGAGTTCAGGAGTTGAAATTGACCAGGTTCTTTACCAGACAATGATTATAGCTTATGAGAGGGCAGGTTTAGTTGCTCATGCTAAACGTCTACTTCACGAGCTCAGACAACCAGACAATATTCCCAGAGAGACAGCAATCACGATTCTTGCTAGAGCTGGTAGAATTGAAGAGGCTACATGGGTTTTTCGCCAGGCTTTCGATGCTGGAGACGTAAAAGATATATCTGTATTTGGTTGCATGATTAATCTTTTCTCAAGGAACAAGAAGTATACAAATGTCATTGAAGTGTTTGAGAAGATGAGAGAGGTGGGATATTTTCCTGATTCTAATGTTATTGCTCTCGTGCTGAATGCTTTTGGAAAGCTGCGTGAATTTGAGAAAGCAGATGCTTTATATGGACAGATGCAGGAAGAAGGGTGTGTTTTTCCAGATGAAGTGCACTTCCAGATGCTTAGTCTATATGGAGCAAGAAGGGATTTCATGATGGTTGAGTCACTGTTTGAGAAGCTGGATTCCAATCCCAATATCAACAAGAAGGAGTTGCATCTTGTCGTTGCCAGCATTTATGAAAGAGCAAATAGACTTAATGATGCTTCCCGAGTCATGAACAGGATGAATGAAAAACGAAGTCTGAATTCATGACCATGTTTAGAAATTTGCATTTGCCTTTCTCTCAGTGAAATGTCTGTTGTTGACGGAACATTCTTTTGCCCGTGTCTATAATACTGTATCCGGAAAACCTCTCATTTTCCCACCTAATGAGTCCTGGGTACATATGAACTTAGGCAATGGCACATGTTCAGTTTCAGCCAAGCAGCATCCTGGTAGTTAATCGTTACAGCTTGATATCAAGGGCTTATGAACACTCTTCATGGCTTATACTACATCTTTCCTTGTAAGCTTTGTCCCTTGCGTGAGTAATGGACAACGGAAAAAGAATAAGAAAGCTATCCGTAATTATTTGTAAATTATAGATTAAAAATAAATATAAAAAATAATATTTTGTTGGGATTAGAATTAAGAATTAATACTTAAATTACTTTGTTTTATTATTTATTTTGTTATTTTTAGTTTTTTTAATTAAATTTTAATAATTATCCTTTGTTAGAATTATAATTTAATATTATCTTTATTTTAAATTATTAAGAGTTATCTTTTAAGTTTTATAAAAATTTTAGTAATTAGGATTAAACAAAATTGTTCATTAATAAAGTTATTTGATATTATTATCTCTCTCTCTTTCTCTCTCCCCCCCCCCCCTTCATTCTCATTCTCCTTCTATTCATTTTCTCTTTACATCTCCTGTTTTATTTTATACCTTCCTCCTTTTCTTCTTGTCTTATATCAATTTTATACAACTCTAACCATGCCTCCTTTTATACAGGAAGAATCATAATAAAAGACCTAAAAATGAATAAAATTATTTTTAAGAATCTGTTACCACTTGTTTTATGATAATTATAATTGAGTTTAGTAATAAATTATTAAATTTAGCGGTAAAGATTTTTAAGAATAATTTTTTTTATTTTTTGGTCCTTAAATATAATTTTTTCTTTTATATATTCAAAACTCACCTAAAAATCTAAACTCGCCATTGTCTTATATCAAGTCTCACACCCCCGACCACCAAAACAAGCAATCAACTATGCCATCAAAACTAGAAAAAGAAATTTGGTTAGATCACTGAAACTCATTGCTAGTAACCACCACACATGTCGCCATATGCCGATGAAGTTCTTTGTGAGTGAGTTTCAAGTGCCCTATTCACTGCACACACCATACGAAAGTTTTGTTTTTCAAGCCATGTATGATGGAACAAAATGTTCAAATTACCCAAATTATTTTGAACAACTTCAAAAAAAAAAATGTAAACCATCATTTTGATAAATTTAAGAGTATCATTGGTCAATTTTGTATATAAATTACTAACAAAAAATTATAAAAACTAAAGGTGGAAGAATAATGTCTTCAATAGCCAAAAGCATTAAAGAAAGTTATCTCAATTGAGTTTGATATCATCATTGTGGAACTCTTTAATTGCCCATCAGACATTAATAATGATGATTATATCATAGGGTTTAAAGACAGTTAGAAGTAAATTTTATAAGTGAAGAAATCAATTCTAACTAATAATCTAAAATCTAACTATAAGTTATAGAATATTGTATTCAGATTCAACTAGTTCAATTGTTTCACTAAATTGAATTTATTATTTTAAATGAATTGTTGAATTTGAAGCTATTTTAACTATCGTATCTTATAGGATCAATTGTCATACCTATGGCTCTAAAATGAATAATTTTAATGCTTTTCCAATTTTCTCCAACTAAAAAAGAATAATAGAAAATGAGAAAAGAATAAAAAAGCTATTAGTAAAATCATTTGATATTATTAGTTATCTCCATTCTTCTTTCTTCTCCTTCTCTTCATTTTCTCTCTATATCACCTTTTTTATTCTAAATTTTCCTCCTTCTCCTCTTATCGTACACTAGTGTGTATGCTTTATAAAGAGAAATATGTTAACATAATATACACTTGGATGAACACTCTTAACTTGTATGTTCATCATGATGTCATGTTCGTTGTGACTCCACAGAGGATTTTGCAACTGCAGATGCAGTTGGAAATCTTGAATTTTCTGTGATACCGATTTATTTGTGTCTTATGGTTCCAAATTTTTATTTGGGATATATGCAGGGTTTCATAGTTTTATTTTTGGATATATTGTGTTTGTATGACAGGTAGGTCTTATCCACGTATGATATTGGACAAAGTGGAGCTGAAGCTCTTGGTTTCCGCACTGGTTGTTATTGATGGAGATGCTAATTCTTCCATCATACACACCTGCCAGTTTGACTTGAAAAGTATGGGAATTTCGTGAGTCGAGAAATGAGCCAATTGTCAACTTTTGCTCAATATAATAGTAATTCATACCAACAACTAAATTTTACTTTATATTGTTTCAAAAATATTATTTAGTTGTCTAAATATTTAATATATACTATAAAATTTTTATTATAATTTATTTTTTATTAATAAATTTCATTTTTTATATAATATTTATTTTCAAAATAAAATTATTTTGATTATTTTTACTATTATATTAAAAAATAAAATTATAATTTTATATTGGAGTTTAAAGTTATTTTAACTAACTTTATTATTATATGAAGAACAAAATCAACCTTATGTTATAAAAAAATAACTTCTATTTATAAGAAATAAATTGAATGATAGGATTTTATAATATAAATTAATTTCTATTATGTGAAGGGAGTCAATGATATTTTTGGAAGTACGAGGAGTATTAAGTATAATTTAATTATACTTAAAAAATAATGTAATATTTTTTAATATAACTATCTTCAGTCTTCCCCCCCCCCCTCTCTCTCTCTTATACAATGAGAATTTACCTTACACAGATTTTACTTGTCACCTTTGCTAGTCTCAAATGGTATGGCCTTGGTAGTTTTTGAGGCAATGATTAAACATTAATTTGTAATTGTAGAAAATGAGAGATATACTTGCGTAAATTAAGTGGATGTATAATAAACGAAACATTCATCAAAGAAACTATTATACAACTATCTTATTTTTGGTCAATATTGACACATTTATTTTAATAAATTTCTATTATTTATTCACGTGATATTATATACATTTAAATATTTTTCATTAAAAAATTAGGTGAAAAAACGAGAGAAGACCTGAAAGATGCTATCTAGATTTTAGAGAATAGAGTTCATGTGACATTCCTTGACTAAAGTTGAAATCTCTAGTGTGACAAAGCCTCCATCGTACCAAATATCTAAGCGTAAAAATTCTTTTGCATGACCCATTTTCTGCCAAGCTATCGCCTAAATTGTAGGCAACAGGTATTCATCTAAAGGGAAGAAAACTTTCCATGGGTCTATCCAAAATAATATATTTTTTCTTTTAGCAAATATAGTGAACATGTTTTGCCTAGGAACAAACCTCCTAAGCCCACTAAATCTCCTAAGCTCACTCCAACTTTGTTCAGTGATTTTAGTGAACCAAAATTTCTGTGAAAATCTTTCGGTCAACTTGTAGCAACGAGTTTTCAGTATTTTTTTTTAAAGATACAGACGAAATTGAGAATTGGGATTTCCTTGTTGCTCAATTTAATCTCAATCATTTATTTTTTTATTTTGATGTATTTATTTTATTTTAAAGAAAACAAAACATAAAATAAAAATAATTTTTAATTTTCATCAGATTATTTTGATAAAAGATGAAATACTATCTTCACATTGCATTTTATTTTATTTAAAATAAAAAATAGTTAGGATTAAAAAATGAAGGGTCTAAAGCAGCATAGAATCCCTGCTTATGAAATTAATTGTCATGATCAATAATAAATATAATTATTTGGAAAAATAATTTAATTTTGGTATTATTTAATTAAATTAATACTCAAATGATATTATCAATATTAAAGTGATGAAGTTTTGTTGGCCAATAAATAATTAAGTTATCTCTAATAAATAAATTTAAAAATAATTAATACTTTAATTAATAATGACACAATAACAATTATAATAATATGATCACAATATACGACTAATTATGGGTTTCCTATCGATATCTGTTTAGTATATAATATTATAAATATAAATTACATAAAACCTTTTGTTGTATAAATTTATAATTCATCAATTAAAATCAATATATTATACTGCATTATACATTATATCAACTATTTAGGCTAAATTACGTATAACCTTCATAAATTTTGGTTCATATACAAATGACTATCTAATTTTTAAAATTTGATTATAAACTTTTATAAATTTTTAAATTTGTGTATATAACTTTTTTATTATTAATTAGTCTATTATTTTATTAATAAAATATAATATATCAGAAAATTATTTATATATGACTTAATATTTAGGAATTATCTCACATAATTTAAAGTTTAAAAAATTATTAACATAAAAAATAAAATTTAAAAAATTTATTTTAATTTATATATTATGTTTCGTCTTTGAAAAAACAAAGAAATTAATGATAAAAAGTTATTGATATAAATTTAAAAATTTTAAAAATTCATTGTCAAATTTTAAAAATAAAAAAATTACTTGTACATAATTCAAACCTTAAAAAAATGTATACAATTTAGCTAACTATTTATAACATTATAAAAATAAATTTTGAATTATAAAAAATGAAACTTTAATTCGAAATTAGAATGTAGATACAATTTAAGATAATAGATTATACTATTAGAAGAAGAAAAGAAAAGAAAAGAAAATAAGATTTTTTTTGTTTTCACGAATGTTTGGGACCGCAGAGGTAGGCACGAGCCAGGTGGGACGAGTTTAGATATAGACCGTTCATTTGCCCATCATGCTATTGACGCCAGCCGCAATATGCAAGGAGTTGGCTTAATTTGGATTCAGGCATCCCTGACGAAGACGAATTTTCTCTGATGCACTTTTTGGTTTTTGACACTAACTTGGAAAAAATATACGTATTTTTGTTGTTTAAACTTGTTAATCAAAGAGAAAGAGAGAGAGAGAGGGAGAAAGAGAAAGGGGGGGAGAGATATTTTTGTATCCAACTTGGGCGCTCTCTGTCAGCAGCCAAATTAGGGTTTCTTGATCTTGTAACATCCTGACTTTGTTTCTTCAGCAATTTTAGGGTTTTAATCTCTACAATATATTTCAGGTGAATCTATCTCATCCCTTACTTCCCTTTCTGATGTGTTTCTTCATTCGCGTATTGGCATCACGCTCGGTGTTGGGTTTTCCCATTTGGCTTTGTCTTCTGACTTCCGAAGCCATTTACTTTCGTAAGTCATCATAGATCAGGATGCTTCCCCTATTATTTATATGAGGGGGGCTTATATTATGTGGGTGAGAGAATTTAAGGGGAATGAAGCACGCGGCTTATTTGTTTTTCCAGGATAGGTTGATAAATGGGGTTTGGTTTTATGTGTTGATTACGTTCTCCTGTGTTATAATTTGAACAGTGCAACTATCTTGCATTTGCTCTTTTTTGTTTGATGTTAATTTTATTTTATTTTTTCAAATTTTACGAGATCGAGTTGTCAAGAGGGTTGGAACAGTTATCTCTGAGTGCTGATAGGACTTCATTGAATTGCAGGGCTGATTCTGAAGAATTTTGTGCGATTTCAAGAAGATTTTTGTGCCCCAACTGAGGCTTGTTTTAGCTGCTTAAAGTTAAAGTTCTTATCCCTTATTTGAAAAGGGAGGGATTTCCTTTGGAAAATTTGTGGAGAATTCTAGACCCCAAAAAAAAAAAAAAAAGTGATTGACTATGCGAACTTCATGGGCAGATTTGGCTGCGAACTCCGCAGCTGAAAGTGCGGGTCCTGGCGCTTCTGCCAGCAATGTGGGGACTGGTAACACGTCAGCTCCTTCGCGCCCAGTCTATGTTCCTCCACATCTTAGGAATCGTCCGCCTTCCGCAGAACCCCCTGTTCCAGCATATAGTGGCCGTACTTCTGGTTCTAGCACTGGTACTGCTACTGGTAATGCTGGATCACGTTGGGCTACACCCAGAAATGAGAATCGTTTAGGGTATGGTGGCAGTAGCCGTGCAAGTGGATGGGGAAACAGGGGCAGTGGTTGGGATCGTGGCAGGGAGAGGGAAGCCAATCCCTTTGGTGACGAGGATGATGCAGAAGAGGCATTTAGTGAGCAAGAGAATTCGGGAATTAACTTTGATGCATATGAAGACATTCCTGTGGAGACCAGTGGTATTGATGTGCCACCACCAGTGAATACATTTGCAGAGATTGACCTGGGTGAAGCACTCAATCAGAATATAAGAAGGTGCAAATATGTGAAGCCAACACCTGTTCAACGATACGCCATACCAATATCCCTTGCTGGACGGGATTTGATGGCTTGTGCACAGACTGGTTCTGGAAAGACAGCTGCTTTCTGTTTTCCTATTATCAGTGGAATTATGAGGGGCCAACCTGTACAGAGGCCACCTCGTGGGGTGCGTACAGTATATCCACTTGCTCTTGTTCTCTCACCAACTAGGGAGCTATCGATGCAAGTGAGTCTGTCACATCGACCATTTATTATGGCATACTCTTAATTGCACGCAGTTTTGCTGTGAAATATAATATATCAGAAATGTTGTGATTTGGTTTCAGATACATGAAGAAGCCAGGAAGTTCTCATACAAAACAGGGGTTAGGGTGGTTGTTGCTTATGGTGGTGCACCAATAAACCAGCAGGTTTGTGTAGGGGGGTGTGCGCGCCCGCGTGTGTGTGGAGTTCCAACTTTTCCTTGATTTTATGAATAGGTTGAAAAGATTGTTTGTCATTTATATGCACTGAAGGTGACTAATCTTTCTTGGAAAAGAAAAATTACACATGATTATGAAGATTGGGTCTATTTTGATGACCCTGCAAAATTTAGTAATCGAAATGATGATTTATTTGCTTCACTTGCCGAATCATGAGAACTTATGAGAAGCATTTTAGTTTGTAGAAACTTTGTTCCATTCCATCTAGTGTCTATTGGATTTCATGGGTTTGTTTGGGCACTCATAGGATAACAGAAAAAAGGAAGGCTCCCTCTAAGGTATAGGCTTTTGTTTAAAATAGCAGAATAGCAGAAACTTCTGTACTTTTGACAAAAAATAAAGAAACCTTTGTAACTGGGTACAACCTGAATGGCAGCTTGATACCTGGTCGTTATAGCTTTTTGTTAAGCTAGTCCTTACTATTGACTCATAATGCATATGAGAATTTCACCATAAACGTGAAGTGTCTTAGTTTTAGACAGTACCTCCTATGACATTTTGTTATATCCTTGTTTTGAGCTATGATTTTGAGGGAACTTGGAAGACCAAAACTGTTGGTACATTCATCTTTTCATTTGTGTAATTTTCTTACCATTCTTTGCTTGGAAAATAAATGTGTAGGCATTAATTGGTTACAAACTTTGTGGTTCGATATCATAGTAGACTTGTCATGTTGGGTTTTACTTTGAAGGAGGTACTGCACCTTGCTTAATGAGTCTGAAGCCTTTGTTACATTTGATTTTTTAAGTTATGGCTTTTGGGTATCCTTAGTTCATAGTTAAGGATTGATATTCAAGATTTAAAAGGGTATCTGATGTGTTATAAGGTTTAATACTTTGATAGCCTATTTATTAATAGTGGTTAGCAACTTAGCGCATAGCTTTGCACATGCTACAACAGCAACAACAATAGCAACAACAAGACCTTTTCCCATTAGTTGGGGTTGGCCACATGAATCAAATGACGTCATAAAGTTCTTTTATAAATCATATCTTTAGATAGACCATTTAAATCTAAATCTTTTTTAATAGTTTCGCCTATAATTTTTCGTGGTCTTCCTCAACCTCTAATTATTGGACTACTCTCTATTTGATCTACTCTTCTTACTGGAGCTTCTATAGGTCTTCTCCACACATGTCTAAACCATCTAAGAAGCGATTCCACCATCTTTTTTACAATAGGTGCAACCTCAATTTTCTCTCTAATGTATGTATTTCTAATTCTATCTAATTTGGTATGTCCACTCATCCAACGTAAGATTTTCATCTTTGCAATATTGAGCTTATTCTCCTGTTGATCTTTTATTGCCTAACATTCAGTTTTATACAACATTGTCGATCTTATAACTGTACAGTAGAATTTACCCTTAAGCTTGAGTGCCACTCTCCTATTACTAATAACACCTTAAGCACTTTTCTATTTCATCCATCCAACTTGAATCTTATGATTTACGTCTTTCTCTATTTTTCTATCATGCTGTATAATAGACCCAAGATACTTAAACTGATTAACTTGTGGTATGATGTGTTCTCCGATTTTCACTTTTACACTAGAATTAGTATGTCTCTTACTAAACTTACATTTCATATACTCCGTTTTACTTTTACTCAAACGAAATCCATGATCTTCCAAAACAAGTCCCACATCTCTAACTTATCATTTATTTTTTCTCTCGACTCTTCAACTAAGACTATATCATTTGCAAAGAGCATACACTGTGGCACCGACTCTTGGATATGTTCAGTAAGTACATCTAAAATTAAAATAAAAGAGATAGGGGCTCAAAGTTGATCCTTGATGTAAGCTAATAGTTATCGGAAAATTCTCAATGGGCCCACTTTGAGTTCTCACATTAGTTATAACATCATCATACATATCATGAATTACTCAAATATATGCAATATGGACTTCTTTTTTCTCTAAAGCCTTCCACAAAACATCTCTTGGTACCCTATCATATGACTTCTTTAAATCAATAAACACCATATGTAAATCTTTTTGGTTTTTTCGATATTTCTCTATTAATTTACGTAACAAGTATATCGCTTTCATAGTTGACCTATTAGGTATAAAACCAAATTGATTCTCTATAATTTGAGTCTCTTGCCTTAATATTCGTTCAATAATCCTCTTCCATAACTTCATAGTGTGGCTCATGAGTGTAATTCCTCTATAGTTTGCACAGTTTTGTATATCTCCTTTGTTCTTATAAATAGGAATTAAAGTATTTTTTTTCCACTCGTTTGGTATTCTCTTGGATCTCATAATCTTATTAAATAACTTTGTAAGCCAGCTTATACCTTTTACTCCTAAACATTTTCATACTTCAATAGGTATATTATCTGGTCTTACTGCCCTACCAGTCTCTATCTTTTTCAAAGCTTCTTCTACTTCCGCCTCTCGAAACCTACGATAAAAGATATAATTTTGATCTTTTTCTATAGTGTTTAAGCTATTTGAGTGCAATGAAAACTCATGTCCCTCATTAAAAAGTCTATAAAAGTAGCACTTCCACCTTTCTTTAATATCCTGTTCTGTGACCAAAACTTTTCCTTCTTCGTCTTTAATACATCTCACTTGGTCAATGTCTCTTATCTTTCTTTCTCTACTTTTAGCAAGCTTATAAATTCTTCTTTTCCCAACTTTAGTGCCTAAGAATTGATATAACCTATTAAAAGCCTTAGCTTTCGCTTCGCTCACCGCCTTTTTAATATCTTTCTTGGCTACTTTATATTTTTTTCAATTTTTCTCACTTTTACATAAAGACCATGCTTTATAACATTCTCTTTTAACTTTAATTTTATCTTGTACGTTTGTATCCCAATCACCAAGATTATTTATCTCTAGGTCCAAAACTTCTTGATTCCCCAAGTATCTCTTTTGCAACCTTCCATGAATCTTTATGACATGGATCAGCTTTGCACATGCTACATTCAAATATATTTAATATAATTCAGATTGACCACAGTAAGCTAATATATATGAAAAATTAAGCTGACATTTGAAACATATCTCATAACAACTTAATAATCATCTAAAGTCAACTGTATCAACTACAAAACACAACATCAAGCACTTAAATCTTCAGTTTGTCAATGTCAACAAAGTTTAAGACTAAGCATTGTCCTAAGAGATGTAGCAGAATGTAAAGAAAATCATAGTAAGAGTAAAACAATTCTGTGTTGGTTGGTTCTAACATAGTTTCAGTGGGGATCACAAATAAAAATTGAATTAGGTGCAATCTAGAAAATGTATCAGCTGCATAAATTTCAAAGCATTCACAGTATAACAGAATGTTGCAAGGAACTAGCAGAGAATAAAGAACTCATAGGAGAGTAAAAGAAAAAGCTTATTGCAATAAAACATGAGTAATAGTAAAGAGAGTAAGAAGAACAAGGAAACAGGGAGGAGTCCCTAAACAACAGATGAGGTGTGGGTGCTGGTGACCTTAGGTCTGTTGAATATTTGTCTATGTAGCTGTTTGGTTGTGTACGCTATGTTCTGTGTTAAGTTCTTGAATGGTCTGGTTGTCAGTACAAACTTTTAGATTTTGGTGTGGTTGCCAACAAAATTTTAATTTTCTGCAGCTGCGAGATCTGGAGAGAGGAGTTGACATTCTTGTAGCAACTCCTGGAAGACTGGTGGATTTGCTGGAGAGGGCTAGAGTTTCACTGCAGATGATAAGATATTTGGCCTTAGATGAAGCAGATCGGATGCTGGATATGGGTTTCGAGCCTCAAATAAGGAAGATTGTAGAACAGATGGACATGCCTCCACCAGGTGCCAGACAGACTATGCTGTTCAGTGCCACCTTTCCAAAAGAGATACAGGTTTGATTGCATCTTTAAATGTCCTTCAAAAGTTGAATTATACATTAATCCAAATGTGATATGTTATTGATTAAACTTGTGTTTCCTAATTTTGCTTGCTTGTCTACTTTATTGGGGCTGCTAGACTTTTTCCTTGCCTTTATACTTGCTTCCCTGTCTCTAGGGATGGGTGCAGACTCTTGTTACTTAGCACTGGTTGGAATCTCAAGAAAATGCGCTTGTATATATTAGGGAGAATGGGAGATATGTTTTTACAGTTTGACTTTACATTGTAGATTGCAATTGCCCTAAGATGCATTTTACTTATTAAATTATGAGTCACAGACTTGTACTCTGGGAGATTTGGACCTTAAATCACAGCCTCCACCTTCTCTTAATAGGAGTAACTGCATTTGGACCTAAATATTATTGGTAATTTCCCTACTATGAGTCAAGAAAGAGATGATCAGTGCCCTAAGATGTATAAATAGTGCAGATGAATATTAATGGTTTAAATATATGACTACCATATTAAATCTAGTGCAGATGAATATTAACGGTTTAAATATATGACTACCATATTAAATCTATGTGATTTCTCGTCATTTCTTGGTTGATATGCAGAGATTGGCCTCAGATTTCCTTTCAAATTATGTTTTTCTGGCTGTCGGAAGAGTGGGATCAAGTACAGATTTGATTGTCCAAAGAGTTGAATATGTTCAGGAGTCTGACAAGAGAAGTCACCTCATGGACCTTCTTCATGCTCAGAGGGCAAATGGTGTACAAGGAAAGGTATTGTCAAATTAAAGTGCATTTCACTTGCATAAAATTTCATACACATGTTTACTGAAGGTCTTGGGGTAATAAGCATCACCCAGAACAACCCATCTAAAGTGGGTCTGGACTAATAAGCTTGGACACTTACCAGTATTGGTGTCTTATATCAATGCATAGATTATGTTGTCTTAAATATGTGGGCATTTCTTCTCCTGCTCTATTTCTCTATCTCTCTCTCTCAGCTCTTCTGGGTGTTGCTTATCTCTGCACATGTACACTTGTATGTCTGTTTGTAATAGCATTTTATATCAATGTGTGGATGACTTAGGTTTCTTCAATTTTGCATATTTCCTCTCTCTCTGAGAGTAAACTCTTTAGCTAAATCATCATGTATAAGATTATCTAATGCATGGTTTTGATTTTTGCAGCAAGCTTTGACATTAGTTTTTGTGGAGACAAAGAAGGGAGCTGATTCACTGGAACACTGGCTGTGTATTAATGGTTTTCCGGCTACCACTATTCATGGGGATAGGACACAACAGGTTAGTCTGTTATGTTGTACAGTTATGCTTGCCTTAGTACTGGTGTGTAGATTGCTTATTTGGCTTTATACAATGACCAAGACCATACCTAAGCATTCACTTGTTTCTTCTATAAAAATACATGATGATTCAGGAAAGAAGTTTGTAACGTCAAGGGATTGTGTCTGGTTTATTCTGAAACTGAAGAGTGTGTTTGGATTTATTTTTTTTTTGGGGGGGGGGGGGTGTTTGTTTGTATGAGAATGTTTCTCCTGATTGGGAGCTTTAGTAAGTGGGGGAGGAGAAGGGTATGAAGGGGGAAAGTATCCCAGATCTAGTCTTACCCCCCTGCCCCTCCCCCAAAAAAAAACAACAACAAAAAGAAAAGAACCTCCTTCTGCCCACCTCTCAATCAAATTGGTGGATAATGAGGATCAGCGGAAATTATTTTTATATTTTACCCCCAAACTAAAAAGAAATAGTTATTGTAGAATACATTAGTCAGTTATATTGGTAAAACATTTACAGCCCTCTTCATTCCCTCATTAATATTCCAAACAAGGAGAAAGTTGATCCATTCCATAACCTCCTTTCCCTTCCATTCGATCTGCTCATCTCCTAAGTTGTTGAATCATCTTTTTATGCCAGCCGTTGTATTGGGAGATCGAATTTAGATATTATGTCACCCATTATATCCTAAATTGTTGAATCATCTGCTCATCTTCATGATTGGCATAATTGCTTAGATTGATATATTCATGCATGGGCATTTTCGTTTCCCATGTGTTGCTGTGTATATATGAAAAACCATTGATGTACCTTCTCATGAAAGCTCAAGCTTTCAGAATGAAATGGTCCCTTGACATGTAAATTTAGACACAAGGTGTAGTGGGCCTTTGCTTTGTAGCCCAAGGCCTTTCTGTGAGGGGCTGTGTTTGAGATACATGAAAAATTATTGATGGCCCTTCTATCTACTTAAGGTTTTAGGATATAATGATTCTTGACACATTTTGTTTGGTCCAGTTAACTTCAACTCGAAGATGATTGGATTTTGTTTCATAGGATTAGTATTTTTTTTAAAAACCTAATTTTGGAGGATTTGGTTCATGAATGTGCAAGTAAAGTTTTATTTATAGCCTGATCTTTCTTTGGGGGGTCATTCTCTGATTTTGTTGGTGGTTTGTTTGAAGCTGAAGCTTGTACTTATCATGCTGTAACAGGATTAAATGTAACTATAGCTTGTAATGCAGTTGCTGGTAGGTTTATGGGTTTATGGTTTCTTTATTTGGACAGCGATTTCTATTTATTGGGACTATAGGGAACTGCTTATCAACTTATTATCCTATCTTTATTTGAAGGCCCAATTTCTTTATGTCATTTACTGGTTTTTCTGTTATTAATGTTAGCTATCTTTTGAATTTGTTGTGTGTGTATGTGCCTGTTTGTATGTATGTATGTATGTATTTTTATTGATTGACATACCTGCAGGAAAGAGAAATGGCATTAAGGTCATTTAAAAGTGGCAACACCCCTATATTGGTCGCCACTGATGTGGCTGCACGTGGTCTTGATATTCCCCATGTTGCCCACGTGGTCAACTTTGATCTACCAAATGATATTGATGATTATGTACACCGCATTGGAAGGACAGGACGTGCAGGAAAGAAAGGTCTTGCCACCGCATTCTTTAATGAAAACAATGCATCACTAGCAAAGGCTTTAGCAGATCTGATGCAAGAAGCAAATCAAGAAGTGCCTGCTTGGCTCTCACGGTATGCTGCTCGATCTTCTTTTGGAGGAAGGAACCGTCGATCAGGTGGAGGCCGGTTTGGTGGCCGTGACTTTCGAAGAGAGGGCTTTAACAGCAGAGGTGGTTTTGATTATTACAGTGCAGGAAATAGCAGTGGCGGCTATGGGGCTACTGGTGGGTATGCTGGAGGATATGGTCCTGGTGTCACCAGTGCGTGGGATTGATTTCAGCTTTAAATAGCAGTTTCTTACTCTCTTAGGTAGTAGGTGCTGAATACACCCATAGGATGACCCCCCCTTTTTTCATGTTTATGATGATTAATTTTCTTGTCATTTTCCCTCCTAGTGTTTCGAGCCACATCTTGTACTGTTAACAATGCTAATCATTGAGGGGACGGGGGTATATATGTGGTATTTTACCACTCTAATAGAGGTGTGTAATGTTGGGAGGCAATGGGCGATCACTAACATATTAGGGGTCTTTTTTCTTTACAGCTTTGTTTCATCCACTTCATTTGAGGTGGGAGTGGTGGGCTAGTGGGAGAGGGTGAGGTTTTCTTTCCAACGGTTTCTGTTCATCTCTTAAGCGTATTCCTTTGACCCAATATGTGTTGCCATTTTAATATTCGCCATTCATGAGCTATAAAGGGTTTGTAATATTTAATGGTGAAGAATAAATCCAAAATTTTACTGTCAAACAATTGTATCATCTCATTCACGTGTAGCTCAACTCATTGGTTTCGCAGACTCAAGGTCATTTTACTATCATAGTAATGTGAAACCAAACTGATGTTTTCAGGTATAGCAAATCCCTTTTTCTGTCAGCTTATTGGCCTGGTGTTATGAGTATTTGGATGAATGGTGCCTGAATCCTCTCTAGATTCCAACAAAGATAAGACCGAAAGAACACTTGATTCATTATTTAAGGTTGACTTTCTGATTTTATGCTTTCCAAAGAAGAGACACAGCTGTTAAATGAAAGGCATGTGTGAGGAAGATGATAAAATTCAAAACCTTGACTTGTCTCCATCTCCTTTGCCGTCGTAGACGGGTTAGTTTGATCTGTGATGTATGAACCGTAACATTAATTAGAAAGGACCATGACATATTTATATTCTAATCACGATTAAAAAGCTTGGCAATAGTTAAGGGTAACTCAATAGCTAGTGGACCCGCTTCTATTTCTTTTTTATATATTTTTATTTTGCCATCGAAAGAGCAAAATTATAAATAATTGTCAAAATATAGGTGGGAAGCTCATTTCAATTGAGTGGCAAGTCACTGTTTCAAGACCTCACCCTGCTTAGTACACAGAAAAATATTATAGTAGAGTTGGAAAAAAGGATGTTAAATGGAATGAAAAAAGAATCAAAACTATTTGATATGATATAGAAAGAAAATAGAATATTTTTTTATTTGTATATTTAGTAAAATAAAAATAATATAAGAATAAAAAATAAAATGTAATAAAAGATATAAATGCTCTTAGTGAAAAAATGAAATACCCTTTATCTGGGTTTTATTAGAGTGAGATTGTGAAATAAACAAAAAAAAAACTATAAGAAAATTTGGCAGCTACACGTGGCAAAACTGTATCCCATCCTGTGAAGCTGTAGTACAATCAAAGGGGGGAAAAGAGACATTTCACTATAGTGGCTCCAAATATTTTCCCCTTCTTGCGCTAAAGAACTGGACGATGCATAGAGCTAGACTTTTTCTTTCCATTTCAAGATTTGGCCACCAAGCATATAAAGGCACTGAAATCCATTTCAATTTCTCTTTTTGCCACCCTACCCTCTTAAGTAATGATTTTTCAACTAACTATCTCGGAAGAAAAAAGAAAAAAATAGTTTTAAAGAAATGGTTTTAAACCCAATATTTTATTTTAAGACATAAGTATTGTTGCTTTCCTTTGATTTTTTTTTAAAATTATATTTTTAATCATTATAGTTTGACTTAACTTTTAATTTAGTCTTTATAATTTAAATATTTATAATTGAATCTTTATAATTTAAATAATTGTTAATTTAGTCTCTATGATTGTATTTTTGTTAAATTTTATTGACACAATTAATTATATATCATTTTGTCATTTTCAATATGCATAATTCAAATCAATTCCTTCAAATCACGTAGTATCAAATGCATCATATGTTATATATGTAAATTAATTTTACATTTTTTTATCTATTTTTACCTCTTTTGTTAACATAATAATGTTAGAATAGTATATTATTCATTACATAAATAAAATTGTAGAAACTAAACTACAAATTAATGGAACTATAAGGATTAAAAGAATGATTTAACCTTTTTTTTTCAAATCCTTAATCTTATACTCGTATCTTTTTGTTTTTTCTGTTTGCTTTATAATTTACTAAAATTAATTTCCTATTTTTCTTTACGTTTATTAACGGAGATATCCATCAGGATGAACTCAATACAAGGTGCATGCATTTCCTTCCTTTTAACTTTTATAAGTCGGCAGACCATGAACTGAATCAATACAAGGTTCTTCTTCTGTCTTTCTCTATCTAATATTTTCTTCTACATTTTCGTTTTTTTAAATGCAGATTCAAATCTCAATTTTTGACGTTCATATATGTTTTTCTAAAAAATCTCATTCCTTATATCACTCCCTCCACTTGATTATATTATCTACTCAATTAAAAAAGTATTTAAATTCTTGGTGTTTAATTTGACTACTCTCAGTTTACTCCTTTATCAATTTCTCATCAATATAGATACGTTCTCTTTCTTCCTTTATCTCTCTAAAATGATGAGAAATTGACGGAGAAGTAAATTGTGGGGATCCAAAATTCCCTTGCTCGACATCTCTCCTCCTTCTTGTGCAGACTTCGTTTCGGCCACCATCGTGCTACTGCAGACCCTCCTTTCGTTTCGGCCATTGCAGGCTTAGGCTCATCTCCTCACAAATTCCTCAATCCACTGAGAGTAGGGAAAGACAACAAAACAATGACGACAAAGGGACCCCTCACGCATTGTCGACAACGTAGCCATGACGAAGTCCTTAAAACCGAAACTTTTAGTCCAAATAGAGAGTATCTTTCAAAGAATGCAGGAGGATATATAGTACACTAGTCCCTTACCATATCAAATATATTAGAGTTTTATTCGCATGTAGCCATCTTGGATTGATCGAAGAGGCTCAAAAACATTTTGATTCAATGATAAATTAAGGTTTATGGTACAGTGCCAGAAAGAGAGCATTATGGTTGTATGGTTGATCTTCTGAGTCGAGCAGGTCATTTTAGGGAGGTAGAGAGGTTAATTGAGACACCAAATATTGCCATATGGGGTTCGCTTTTAAATGGCTCCATATTCATGAAAACGTCTCTGTTGCTAATCGAGTGAAAATACACCTAACAGAGCTGGAACCGGGTCAACGTCGACTTCATATTCTTCCATCTAATATATATTCTAGAGCTGGAAGGTGGGAAGAGGTAAATTGGACTAGAAAAGTGATAAGGCATAAAATGATTGCAAAGACAATTGGGCATAGTTCAATTGCGTTTTTCCGTAAAAGTATAGATAGTCAAGAATTTGGTTCCCTCTTTGTTTAAATCTTAGTAAGCCAATAAGGTGAACCAAGATTTTTGTCATTGTGGATTCTACTTGTATGGTTGACTCCCCCCTTGGGATTGGCAGAAACAGTCTAAATGATGCAATATAAAAAGTCTGTAATTTCACCAAAAAAGAAAGGAATGTCTGTAAATCAAGAAGCTTTTCCTCAGCCTTCTTCCACCACACAACCCTGTTTTGTCTTTTATTTTATTTTTTTATGTTTCTTGGTGGTGCCATTTCGGTTGCAGATTCATATGACATACTGTTCATTGTTTGGGGCTGCTTATTTTTGATTCCATGAAGGTAAATCAATTTCCATTTTATTTACAGGGCAATTTAATTTTGAAATTTTACTTCATTTTTAAGTTCTTGGTTTCTTTTTATATGTAAAAGGACCTATATTACCACTCAGAAACAAATAAGGCAGATGGAAGAGATGGTAGTGGAAATTGGATTGTCAAACTTTGATATTCTTTGGTGGATTTTTCTGTCGTCTCCCAACCATATGTGTTTTTACTTATTAAAATTATGCATTTAATCCACTATATTAAGGAATTTGTTTTTTCTTTTGCCCTTTTACAGTTGAGTAGTTTATAGATAAAAGTTTTAAAATAGATGCTGTGCAGTATTACCATGTATTAGATTTTAAAAATAAATAAATAAAAAAACCTGACCTCCAATATGAAAAGTTAGGATACACAGTAAAAAATCAAAGGTGTAAAAATATTACCATTTTTTTTTTGACACCTACTAACTCATAAACTTTTTTTATCTTTTAGAGGAATGTCCAGTTACTTCAAAGGAAGTGTTCTTGTGGTTTAGATAGATTTCATATGAGCTTTGATTTCGGGTTTATTGAATTTAACAAATTCTAACTGGCCCAAATATGGTCAAATTAATTGCATATGTAATAATTTTATTTTATATTCTTCGTTCCCATTGGACCATCGTTTTTTCCTGCTATTTCTCTACAAGTTTTTTCTTCTTTCTTTCACTTCCTAAACATTTAAAATTGTTGTTTGTTTGCTGAGAAGTATAGAAGAGAAGCCAAAAAATATTTATAGATTTTACAAAGAATTGAAGATATTTGAGAAATGACTATCCCAGAAATTTATGGGTTGGATGGGTTAAGCACACTAGGATTGGGCTAATAACTTCTCCTTGCTTACAAAGGTGCAGCTTAACTAAATTACCTACCTGTCCTTGTGTTGTTAATGTTACTTTGTCATTTGCTCGGGTAATTTGTTGTCAGAATAATATGGTATTAAAATGTTCCAAATGTTAATGCTGCAAACTAGCGGTAATTCTTATTTTATGATCACCATCATGTATCTCTTTTGTATAATAGGATTTGCATAGGGATGGCTTCTCTCTAATCCTCTCTCTCTGTCCAGTTTATTTAGTATGTGCATGTGAAGTTTTTATTTTTTATTTTATTTTTTAAATAAAAAAAACACAAGAAGGCTCTATTGTTTGAGACGGGAGGAATAGGAGAGACTTGGATGGAAAAGAAGCTGAACCTGAACCCGATTTGTATACATTAAATCTAAAAGACCCCCGGCTAAGAAAGTTATCAATGACCTTTTTGGGTGTTTTTGCAAATTTAAAATAGGTTACTATTTCTGATTTTAAAAACATTTTATAAATTTATCTAACTTTTGATCGATTTCAAATATTAAACTATAATATCAAATTATTTTGTCAATCACGGTGAGTAGTTACTTTTGCTCTAAAACCTTGCAATCTTAAAGCATGATTTAAACTATATCAAAATTATTTTGCCAATCACAGCGAGTGGTTTTGCTAACTTGCTAAAAGCTATTTTTGCGCCCAATTATTTTGTATGTTGTAAATCGCAAATTAAAGTTATGGTTGATGAGAAAATTAAAAGATTTTTCTAAATGAATTCTTAACATAAGAGGAATAACAAATGAAAGCAACGAAAGGGAATGGATGATTGGTATTCCGAATGATATTATCTCATAATCTATTGACAAAAGGAAGTAACACTTATCAACAACAGTTAATGGTTAATTATTCCCAAACGTTGTATTACATTTATTAAGTTAAATCTTTTTTGTGGCTAATTATATGTGGTAATTTCAAGAGTATGAAATGAGAATAGATTAAGGATTCTTATTCTTGACAAATAATGTAATGTCAAAAAGCACTATTAATATTATGTGCAAAGAAATTTTCAACAATATATGTTAAGTATTTATTTAAATAACCTATTATTATTCAAATTAATGATATTATGTTTGTAATTTATTCCTCCCTATACGACTATTTTATTCAATATGATATTGTTTTATCAATTTGTTTTTACTGTTTATATATAAAATTATCATATTATTTGACACATAAAATTCATAGAAATAAATATTTTGCTCAAGCATTTTCCACATAACATGACTAAAATTATTGGTTAAAAGAGAGAGAAAGAGTCAAAAGATCTGTCTTTTAAGAGTATTCTTGTCACTTAATTTAAAGTCGTAATTAATAGCGCAAAGAATTGAAAATTTTCTGTAAGCTTTAAAGAACATTAAATGAACAGTAATTTTTAGAGATATTAATTTTGTTTTATGAAAACTCAAAGAAAATCAAAAGCTGGTGAAGCTTTCGGGTCCAGCTGGAGAGAGGAACGGTTCAAGTAGAGGCTGGGAGGAGAGGTTCCCTCACGACTTTGTACCAGTTCTACACTCGTCACTTGCAAAAGTCCCATTTGTCTATTAGCTTCTTTTGCAGTTTCGGATGTAAAAACAAAAGCTTTTCATTTCTGTTCGTTGGATCAGATTCACAAGAATTGAGGGTTAGGCTCTTGATCTGTACCGAGCATGCTTAATTTGTCTTGATATTCATTCAAGGCGAGTCTATCATTTCCCCTGCCAAGGTCTGCTTCAGAGATGAACCAAGTAGTTGAACACTCAGCGAATGCTCAAAGGGTTTCCCGAGTTCAAGCTCCACTGGTCAGTATATTTGGCTCTAATATATTTATTGATTTAAATTATTCTATTTTCAATTGCATTTGAGTCTAGTTTTCTTTCCCCCAATTGATGATATTTGACACATACCCAGATAACTTGTTGTTCAATTTTCTTGGTTTTAGCATTTTATCTGTGTTTGATATTGTCAATTAGCAAGGGATGTGTTTGACGTCTTGGCGAACCCGAATTTCTTCTTGCGTTTGTAATGGAAGCAAAGAATTTAGTTGTTTGTACCTTCTGATGAAAGCCTGAATCTTTGGTTGGCTGGCAATTCCTAATTTTGAAGCTCCTTTGAAAAAAAAAAAGTTTGCATTTTATCTACTATTTACTTGTTTCTTTGATGTGCAAGTAGAGTTCTTTTTTCTCTCAGTATACTTCATAGTCAGTTTGTGGCTTTAGTCCTTGGGCTGCTCAATGGGAGGTAGCTCTCTTTTTCCTTTGAAGGCTCTGGTTTCTGACGATGTCTCTCTTGCAGCCTCATCATGCATTATTAGTTGGCTTCTTCAGATTCTTGAGTAAATCTGATATACTAGAGTACAAAGATGTACTCAACTAGCATTTTACATCTGGGGAACGCCAACCATCGCATTTTTTAAATTGTGATAATTTGGTAACAAGCTCAAAAGGGAGAAAGAGCATGCTGGTGATATTTCATACTTCGTCCTTATATGGGCCATAAGCTCATTGTATCCGAATAATAGAAAATTTCTGTTTAACTGGAATGGCACAGGAGTTAGAACGGGAAAATCGTGGCAAAGGCTGTGGTGCCAAGATTCCTGTTATTTTTTCCATCCTATAACTAATACTGGAAGAGTGTTATAGGTACAAAGAAGGGAAGTCATTATATCAAGGAGTTTGCTGGTTTGAAGCTTAAGGCTTTGGTATAAGCACTAAGAAGGGATATCACATTCATTCCCTCAGATCTCTTGTGGGATAGAAATTTCAGTACATGGTTTCTTTTTTTTTTTTTTTAATGAGAGCTCTTATGATTTGTTGTTTAGGATGTTGTCGGTGACTTTCTCATTCTCCTTTAATGCACTTCCCTCCCTAACCTTAACATAGTCTTCTTCCAAAAAAAAAATCGTATAGTTTGTAAGGTTCCCTAGTAATAGTGTTTAGCCTTTAGAAGTTCTTATCTTAGTACATCTCTTTGAAGCTTGTGCTTCTTTTTCTTTTTGTTTTGATCTTTCATTTCATTTTTTGATCAAATACTTGGCCTACTATTTCCTTCTTTCCCCACCATGTAAAGAAGGGATTTCATTTGCTTTACTTCTTGTTTTTCTTTTTTACTTTATATCCATGATTATCCATTAAAAGCTACCAAGGAGGCCTAGATGCATAAAACACACAAGATTACATATACACACCTGTTTCCTTGGTGATCTGTTGCAGCAAATTCTTCTACTCAACCATATCATAATCAGTGGGTCCTGGTTAGTAGTTATGCTATACCTCAAAATATATGTCTTTATGTTGTGGGTTTTTCTCTTTTTCCTAATAAAAGAGATATCTGGTCAGGTAGCATCATTCTTACATAAATTTCTGTTTAACTGAGCTCTACCTTTTCATAAAATCTCTAAATTTTATTATTGTTCTTGTTTTATCTCCTCATTCTACCCTGTATACTCTAACCAGAAATACTCTTTTCATATATCTTGATTAACCATGGTCATCCTGGCATTTCTGTATAGTTTTCCAGCATACCTAATACTTTCTTCTCTTTCCCTTTTTGTTTTAAGATTGATACTTCCTTTTCTGATGTCTTTCGTCTAATAATTTGAGGAGAAGGTGGTGTCTTCATTATGCCTTTTTGACTATCCCTATATATATGCTGGACCAAGTGTGTAAGCCTTGGATAAAGGCTATAACCCCACCTATTGGGATCCTTAAAAAGCTCCCCTGTTACGGTGTTGCTATCCTTTCTCATTCTGGAAGTGACGTCTTTTCTATGTATGAAAAAGTCAGTATACAATTAATTAAAAATGCTATCTTTATGGGGCCAAAGGAGATAGGGCAATGATATTAAGGAAAAGAGATGGATCTCACTAAATGCAACACATCTGTCAGATTGTAAACCAGGGTATGTATGCATCTGCTTAAATAGTTTGGCCTAGAAACATTTGATTGAATTTATTGACAAGCTTGTTAGCCACATTCTTGGTGGTAGTTTCAAAGAAAATGATGATCACTATAAACAAGCTATCATGAATTCAACTTGATAACACCTGATGATGCATAACAGAAAAAACGAAAGTTTCAAGGGGTTTAAAATTTGCAAGTTGCAACCAAAATCAAGGGTTATGGTGGTGCTTGAAAGGAAGGGCTTAACATTGGGAATGCCACAGGCAAGAAAGCTATAGCTTAATTGAAAACTAAATCAAAAGCATTTTTCATTTTTCGGAAACAATATTCTCCATCTTAGAAGTGTGTTTGCAATCCTTAAAAATTGGATTACAGACAGTTTTTTTAAAGCCTCCTTCTTATGCTCTTTTTTAAAAAGCATAATTTATAATTATGGTAGATGCTGTAAATAGTTCTTAAGTGCCAAGCATCATTTACAATATACATAACACATTTTCTATTTAAGAAATTTTGATTTTGAAGTGTAGATAGAACTTTTATCTCCACATACCATCTATCCTGTCTTGTCCCAATCATTATAGCCGACTATGAAGAGAGAGCCATTTTAAATGAGCATGTGATCATGAATGGATGTTCTTATTAGCAAACAGGAAAAAAAAAGGGGATAAATGAAGAAATGCTCTATTTGTTTCGGAAATTTTCTTGCATTTTGTTTAGCCATAAACTCCCCAAGCCTTCAAATACAACACACTGCCAAATGATCTTACACTCCTTATTGCTACCAAAGCCTCTACACTGGATATAATGTGCTAAGGATTATGTACAAGACTTTCGATTTTTCCATCATGAGGATAATTGGGGAACTAAGCAGAAAATGTGGATTGGGAGGATTAGGGTGAAGGTAACATCGAGAGAACTGTCTATATTGCCAGTAAATACTCTATGCTTAAGCACTTTACCAGGAGGGCCCAGCAGTATCACTTTTGAAGCAAGCTCATGGTCACCCTAGTGAGCTATAATATCTCTCACTCTCGATAGTTTCCCTGTTATATTTCTGTCTGCTGTTTGTTTAGAAAGACATTGTGGATTTGTTAGAATGATGCACATGTTTTTACTTAGGTGTACAACTCAAAGGGTGTACATCTGTGCAACTAGAAGGTTCTAATATTTTAGGAAACGGCAGTATTGACTGCAACACCTTCCAATCTTTCTGAATCTCATTAGGGGCTTCCTTTCTGGAGCTGTTCCTAACTAATTCATAGGTCTTGGTAAGCTGTGTCATTTTGCTTCCTTGCACTTCCTTCTTTTAATATATTTCTGGCTTTGTGGAGAGAACTTGCCCTCATCTATTGATCCACTGCAGCATTCACAGGGATTTGTTTCACTTTTCACCCTCAGGTGTCATTGTTTTTTATCCGGTCACTGTTAATGCTCTTTTTCTTTTTCTTTTTGTTTTTCTTTTTTTCTGTTTTTTATTTTCAAGTGTTACTACTTACTTTGTGTCCCCAGCTTATCAATAAAATTTGTCTGAAGCCATATAATGAACTCAGGCTGTTGGGCTTACTCACAAATTTCAGTTGTTGCTGAAATTTCTGGTACATGTATCAATAGCACCTTTATTTTATTACTTATAACTTCTTGAAAATGACACTAATATTACCTTTGTGGAATGCTTTGGACTTGGTGGAATATCATGCTAACATGATGCACATGATGGAACATCTTGGTTGTTTTTCGTCAATCTCAAAGTCCTAATGTCAGACTTGAAATTTTCATGGTTGCAATCATATAATGCTAATATTTAAATATGGACTTTCTAGAAGAATAAAAATCAAATTTGGGCTTGAAATAATTGGTTTTTGCTTTTCAATAGGTTGTGATTATTTGTATGGGACATCGTAAAGACTATTTTTTTGGGGGGTCTGAAGTTAGAAAGGAGACGCGAGCTATATTTACTCTATGCTTGTGTACTTGAGTAATAGATATTTGCTCATAGTCATAGACACTGATGGAATCTCAAAGAGTATATACACTTGTTATAGATTCTTATTTGCTTTTGGTTTTCTCTTTCGTGGATAATTTTGATACTTTTAGCATCCTAACACGGAAAGCTTTGCAGGTTGACTCTGTTTCTTGCTACTGCAAAGTTGATTCAGGCCTGAAAACAGTTGCAGGGGCGCGCAAATTTGTTCCAGGGTCAAAGATTTGTATCCAACCTGACATAAATCCCAATGCACACAAGAGCAAAAATTCACGTAGAGAAAGGACACGAGTTCAGCCTCCTCTTTTACCTGGCCTTCCAGATGATCTTGCTATTGCCTGTTTGATTCGAGTGCCTCGGATTGAGCATAGGAAACTGCGTTTGGTTTGCAAGAGATGGTGCCGCCTTCTTTCTGGAAACTACTTTTATTCACAAAGGAAAAGTCTTGGAATGGCAGAGGAGTGGGTTTATGTCATCAAAAGAGACCGTGACGGAAGAATCTCATTGCATGCTTTCGATCCTATCTACCAACTATGGCAGCCTCTTCCGCCTGTTCCTGGGGAATATTCTGAAGCATTGGGATTTGGCTGTGCAGTTATAAGTGGTTGCCACCTGTACTTATTTGGTGGAAAAGATCCGCTAAAGGGATCAATGAGACGTGTCATTTTCTACAGTGCCCGTACAAATAAATGGCATAGGGCACCAGATATGCTCCGAAAACGTCATCTGTTTGGTTCTTGTGTAATAAATAACTGTCTTTATGTGGCTGGTGGGGAATGTGAAGGAATTCAAAGAACTCTTCGGTCTGCTGAAGTTTATGATCCCAACCGGAACAGGTGGAACTTTATCTCAGACATGAGTACGGCCATGGTGCCCTTCATTGGTGTTGTTCATAATGGAACTTGGTTTCTGAAGGGACTTGGGTCACGTCGCAATGTAATGTGTGAAGCCTATTCAACTGAAACTGACACCTGGACCCCAGTTAGCAACGGAATGGTTAATGGTTGGCGAAATCCTAGTATCTCACTGAATGGACAACTCTACGCACTTGATTGCCAGGATGGGTGCAAGCTTACTGTTTATGATGGAGCGACAGATTCATGGAAAAGGTTTATTGATAGCAAGCTTCATTTGGGTAGCTCCCGGACATTTGATGCCGCAGCTCTTGTTCCCCTTAATGGAAAGCTGTGCATTATCCGCAACAACATGAGTATCAGTCTAGTCGATGTTTCCAGTCCAAACCGGCATGTGGAAAGTAATCCTCACCTTTGGGAAAATATTGCTGGAAAAGGTCATCTCAGGACTCTGGTTAGAAATTTATGGTCAACTATCGCGGGACGTGGTAATTTGAAGAGTCACATTGTTCACTGTCAGGTGCTTCAAGTCTGATAACTAAAGTGAAGCTCTGGTGACAGTTAGGGAAATTGTTGGTTTCCTTGGAAGAAATCAAGTACAACTGGTTTATTATCCCGTTTCTTGTGGAGGGACATGTAGGATAAATGATGCTTTTTCTTGTAAAGATGAGTTTAATTGTTGATTTTGGGAATAGAATGAGATCATTCCTTTACATTCATGAATAGGAAGAAGCGGATGTTGTAAATGTTATTCACTCTTATCAAGGCTGTGCCTTTCGCTTTCATTACAGTATTAGGTTTACTTTACTATTATTGGATATGCTTTGTGGCTGTTGTACATGCTTTATTAGAAAACAAACATATACCTAACAGTTCTATCTCTGGCTTGGCTTAGTTGATCTGTTCAGGCAACTGGGAGAACAAGAACACGTCATTTTATCTTTGTCCAAAAGTTGTCATATCACAAAGCCGCTAGCTCACGGTGAAATTCTGTTGACGATTATTGAAGTCCCGTTAAGAAGCTGCATAACTTGTCTTTCTTTTTTTTCTTTAATTTCTAAAGGTTGAAATATTATATATATTTTTCGAATTTAAATTTAGATAAATAAAAAAAATTGAGTATCACTCCCTGATATTCCTGGTGGCAAGAAGCTATAAACTTTGAACTACTGACGTTCTCCATAAATTCCAAAATTGTTAACCATTGATATTGTTCTCAAACTGGAGAAATAGTTTCGTAACACCAACCATTTGGACTGGATGAAACCTCAAGAAAAAAGAAAAAAAATTCAAGTAATTTTCATTGCGATGTCGATGAATTAATCAAGCACTACGGTTGATGATCATATCCTGAAAACGTTTGAATGATGCTTCTTTTTCAAGTTTGAGCTGCTTGCGGAAGTTTCTGATGAATGCATCAGCCATTGTGTTGATGTCTTCACTCTCATCCTCCAACACTATTCTTCTGCTCAAAAATTGTCTCCTCTCATTACCGCTTTCCTTGTTCTTGCTCATCTTGTGGCAGCCACTTCCAGAAGATTCACTTCGGAGATCCATTCTGGGATTTCAGAAAAATAGTGAATTGTTGAGAAAGAGAGAGACTCTGCTGAAGAATGGCTTGCTGATTCCAGAAAGATATACAACTATTTATACCTTAAATATTGAGCATAGAAGCATGTGTTGGGCGTGGGCAAAAGCTCAAGGAAGATCTAAACTAAATGTTTGTTTTCAGATGAAAAGCAAACTTGAGGTCCTAAAGTGACAAAAGGAAAGCTAACGAAATTATCTATTTCTTATGGCCAACTTGCTAGGGGAATTTGTTTTCCGAGGCTTTGTTTGACCAGTGGCATCAGATAAGAACTATGCTGCTGGTAAAATATTACAACAGCCACGTGTGAATGATGTTAATTTAGGTGATGATTTGTCCATTTCTAAATTAATTAAAGGCAATTTGCAATTAAATAAACAAAAAGAATCTTGATCTTTTTAAAATAGTTGTCAGAATTGATCGATCCTGGTTTCACACATGAACAAACTGCAGTAGGTCACATGACATGACATAGGATAGAACAAGCTTATGGAATTTTTTATAAAGTTCTAATAATAAAAGAAGATGGATTCCACGCTGGTGTACACATAAAAGGGTCCACTAATTGAAGCCCATCTTTGTTTCTCCTTTTTTTTTTTTTTTTTTAATACGATTCCTATATGTTACATTATCATCTTCCTTTTGTTTGAGATTCCGATCAAACACCAAACTCCAAAGCAAACGTGAGGCATTTATCTGACAGATCAATAACTAGGGGATATATTACAATTTTTTTTTTCTGTGATCTAGGCTAAAATTAATTTGTTTAAAAGTATATAACCAACAAAGTTATGATTTGTTTCATTACTAATGTTTTTATAGTATTTTGAAGTTATTGTTAGGATATGACAATTAATTTTAATTTTTTAAATGTCAACTTAATTTTAATAATAGTCATTATAAAATTATTAATCTATTTTTACTATCATTTTGTAAATTAAAGAAGTACAAAGATATATTTGGATTAAAAAGAATAAAATGAATGGAAAAAAAGTGATATTTTAATTTTGATATATTCTTTTATTTAGACTTAAATCTGTCTTTTTTTCTTATATATTTAGATTCAAGAATGAATGAAAAAAAAAGAAAAATGATAATTCTTTAATTCTAATTAACATATATGTATGTGTGTATATATATATATATATATATATATATATTAAAACTTTTATTTTCTTTCTCTTCCCTTCTCTTTCATTTTCTTCAATTTAAATATATCTTAGTGAAACATACTTTCATATTAAAATAATTGATCATTTTAATATTTATACCGAAGTTAAGGTGGAAAATATCACAAGAGTAGTTAAACAATAACGTAACAAACCATATGTTTTGGGCGGGATTGCGACAGACAAAATGAGATCATCGTGTGAGGTGAGAGAGCCAAATGTGTATTAAGAAGAATTCTATGACTTTCTCCTAATGTGAGGGCAAGATGAGCATTAATATCTCTCCCTTTAAGGAATCCATATATATTCAATCTTAGAAGATAAGTTAATAATAACACTTAGATTAAGTGATCTAATGAAATTATAAAAATTGTCTAACCATAATGTTTTGTCATATTTAAGTTATTTTGAATTATATTATTTAAAATAAATATCTATATGAGTTCATTATATGTGACTTGATAGATTGTAATTGTTAAATATTCTAAATCTTAATAAAGCGAATTAAGTTGTTCTGAACTTATAAAATTTTTATCCCTTATAATGTCATATGATACATTTCAAATCATAATGACTAAACTAATTCAAATCAAATTACTAATTTACTCATAACTAAATTAAATGGCATGCAATACTTTAAAATCTAATATCTTATTGGATGAGGCTAAGTCTAAAATCATTGATTAGAGTAATGAAGGTCCTTAAATTCTGCAAGATTAATTTTCTATGCTTTTAGATTGTTTTTTCTCATTTTACTTGAGTTTCGTAAAAACATGAAGATATTTCTAAGAATGTTAAGATAGAATATTGAAATCTAGAACATGACCTACAAAATTAATTGAATTACAAACATCTATCTATATATGAAGCAACTGCTGAAAGGGAAAGCTGTGCAAGAAATGTGTAGAATGTAATCAAGTAGTTAAGTGGCCTTTGGGAAGAAAATAGTACTTTATGAAGGCATCAATTATCATATTCATATGGTTTGCAAGCAAAGAAACTGGAACTCCAACCATATAGGGTGATGGCCCATGCATAATGTACCGTATTGCTTAACATACCATCTACCTTCTACCTTTGTATTCCTTTCAGTGGTTAGTCATGTCCTTCTCCCCCAACAAAACAACGAAGTACATCACAAACTTCCTTTTTTTCTTTTTTTCCCCTGCAGTGGTTTCACTTTCCAAGTTTTGAGTAGTTGATATAATTGGTACGCATGCTTTGTTCTAAAAGAAAATTTATTAAACAAAGTTTAAAATTTTTTCTAGAAATACTAATAATGTTAATTTTAAAGAGAAAAACATACAATGAGTAGAGAACTCATTTAAAAAAAAAGTAGATACCATTAATCAAAGTGTTTGACTTTTACGTTATTTTATTTCTAAAATTTATATTTTTTATTTTTTAAAATAAATCATTCTCTTTTCATTTAAAAGATAACTTTTTCATTTATTATAAAAATATACGTAAACCTTTCTAAAGTTAAAATATGCCCAAAGTATTTTTAAGATTAGTATTATTTCTTTTATTAAAACATAATCTATTAACCCAATATTTGTTAGCGGTAGTGGTAAGCGGCTGTCTGAAATCTACGAAACCATAACGATTCGAATCCTAGAGATTTCAATTGGATGAGGGACTGAGGGAAAGTGAGAGTACTTTTAAATAATAATAATAATAATAATAATAATAATAATTTATTACAAACATTTTAAAACGTTTATTTTAGTGTTATTTTTTAATGACAAAATTATATATACTTTGATTCGTGAAAATAATTTTTTGAATTTTGAATAATGTACAAACAAATTTATTAAATTTTGGACATGTACAAATAACCCCTTTAAATTTTAGAAAGGTGCAAATAACCTACTTAAAAGCCTGACATATGAAAAAGGTTATTTATAAATAATTCAAAATTTAAGAAATTATTTACAAATAACTCAAAAAATTTAAGAAATTACGTGCACATATATAAAGTTTGAGTGGATTATCTGCATATTATTCAAAATTTAGGATAATTTATTGCAAATTTTGAAAGTTCAGAAAACTATGGACATGACTCAAAGTTAAAAAAAAATGTGTAATTTAATTTTCTTTATAAAAAGTTATAAATTTAATTTATTTCAAATTTAAAAGATTAATTATTTTTATATTAATCAAATACATATTTAATACTTATTGTATTATATAAATAATATATATATTTTTTAATATATATATATATATATATATAAGAACAATAGGTAGATTTTCAAAGTAAAAAGAAAAACAGTATAATTTGAACATTTCTTAAAAGAAGAGAATATAATATACTCAAAAAGAAAGAAACGAACTGTTTAATTCCTAAATGATATATGCCTCAATTATTTAATTTCTTAATGTTAGAAATATATAATTTAATTCTTGAAAATTTTTAACTTAACACGTTAATTCCTAACATGTATATTTATCTCGTGTTTATCATATTTTTATCGAAGGTTAGCAAATAACAAGTTAAAAAGAAAAAAGGGTATTGATCAAATGTGGTTAATTTTTCATATATTTAGAAGTTATTATTCAGTATTATACAAGTCTAATACGAATTCCGGAGAGAGAATGCGGGAGGGATATAAATAGAACCAAGATATAAAAAGAAAAATAAGGAATTGAGATTCAGACATCAATAAAGCTGCCACACAACATTAATAGTGGGATCCTTAGTGTGCAGTTGTAATTCCATTTCCATGTTCTAAGGATATACAATTTGTATATTTTTTTTTTCTGAATACAAACCATACAGCAAGTGTACTCTCAATGTGCCTGTAAGCTTTCCAAACGCAGACGTCCCACTTTATTCATATCCTGGCATCCCAACACATGGGACTCCTTCTCCCTCCCTACAAATTCCACCTGTTCTTCAGATTTAAGGGCAATTAGTCATAATATAATTATTCCTCAAGATAAAAACCATTTATTTATTTTAGCATAACAAAATTCTAAAAACAATCCTAGATATTTTGTATCTGATCCTTTGTATTCCTTTACTTGTGACTAAAGTAACAAGGTAGTTGTGTGGATAAGACTTTAAGAGATTAGATCAAAATTTTAGATTTTATTTTGAATGATAAAAAAAAAAATCTAATTTAGATCAAAATTAAAGGTTCTATTCACAATGATTGATAAAGAAACGTCTGATTCAGAAAACAAAATTAGGTATTATGGAATTAACTCAGTGAAGTGGCAGTTCCATCCATATCAGTTATAGCTACACAACAATTATCTAACGGATGCAGGACAAAGAAAATAATTGACCTCAATTCTTATCTCCTTTGAGGTATTTTCACAAATACCAGATCAGTTATTTAGAAAACAGAAGTGACAACCTCACATGGCTTCTGGATGAATTCCTTTTCCTTTACATGCCTGACGCTTACACGCAGGTACAACATCGAACTGATTTACAGGAAGCTCCTCCGACAACGGCCCAACATAGAACTCAATAGTTTGTGATTTCTCATTGGCCTTGATTCCAGTCACAGGCAGCCATATGAACAGCTTCTTCGCCTGAATTCCAGACACATCGGACACCGATCCGTAACTCAGCTTTCCTGTGATTTCGTTTTCGTAATAAACCAACCGATCGAACTGCACATAACAAGGCTTTTCGAGTTCGACGCGAAAGGAGCCATCGTCGGAGAGAGTGTAAGATTTGACGTTGTTGGGAAGAAGACCCTTGGGAAGGCCGTATTTGGTGAGCAGATCGTGGACGCTCGGGTGAGATTGCAGAGGAAGGTTCCGGAGAGGTAGGGGTAGATAGGCTTCGGAAAGCGCTGTCAGGAGTATTAAGCAGAAGCAGAAGATGGGAGAGATGCGAATTGGTGGAGCCATGGATGAGACTGTTGACTATTGAGAGCTCTAGAAGCTGAAGGGGTCAGATGACTCCTCTCTTGCAAAAGCCCTTCTTTATAAATAACAATGTAAAAGGCTAAATGAGACAATTTGCAATGTTGGAGGGCCCATGAATAATTAACGGAGTAAATTATCGTGTAACTCCTTCTTTCAAAATATTCGTATTTCTAAATAAATATGTAACTTTCACAATGATTATCATTATTTCAATTTAATTTTTTTCTTAAAAAAATTAGCTAGTATGATTTTGCTTGAATTTTACTAACCATCAATTTTGTTTAATGTAAATCATATTAATAGAGTTTAAAGAATTTAGAATAAAAATAATATAATTTTGTTTAATGATTAAAATATGCATAAAAATTGGGGACAAATAATAATGTTAAGGTCAAATAACACAATAATAGGGATAACAAAGGAGGGTATATTAGTAACATCCGAATACTGACAAAATAAAATATCAATATATTTAGGGATGAAAGAATTATTCCATAAATAAATATTATTATAAAGATTTGAAAGATGAATTTATGTAATATTATAATATTATGTCTTTGTCTGAATTATTTTTATTTCAGTTTTTTAACTGGACCGATAGCTCCCAATCTGTAGATATCGTCACTCTTTGCCGAGCTTGGATTCTCTCCACCAAATTCTCTCTCCACTGCCTCTTCACCAAAATCTGAACCATTGAATTCATTTCATGAAATCTTACCTGTTATTTTGAAAAACACAATCTTAACCATTCATTATTGGTGGAGAGGCAGCAGAGAGAGAATTTGGTGGAGAGAATCCAAGCTTCTCTTTGCCTAAGTCAGACATGGAAGGTTGGGTTGACTTGGTTGAATAGAAACAATTAATTACCTAGTATACCTCAATTTCTTGGCGTTTATCCAGTCACAGGCTTTTTACATTTATTAGGTATTTATGGATATAATCTCTATATTTTCCATATTTAATAAATCTAACAAGAAAATGAAAAAAAAAAATTCTCGCTTCAGAACTTAAGAAAATAGATAAATTTAGAAGACCCTACTCCTATGAAAATTTCTCTTGACTCTTTTGTTTATAAAGATTAGTTTTACGATAAAAATTTTCAAAACTTTTTTCATTGATAGCTTCCCTAAAATTTACATGACAATTTAATGAGAATTGACCTTTCAAAAAATTTCTTGTTCAACTCTATGCAAAGCATTAAAAAGGTTTCCTCTCATCAAACCTTTCCTACAAACTAACATGTGAACACTTTTATACCTCTTTACCATAAGAAATAAATTATGGAGTCAAAAAATAACTTGGCAAGCAAAACGTACACGCATATGCATTCTATCAAATCTAATCAAAAGATATTAAATTAAAAAAAAAGGATTGCTTGTTAGTGTTAAGTAGGTCAACTACAGCTTGAGCAAAGGACCAAGCTTCAACATATATTTTGAGGAAACAAGGTTAAAGAAGTCTCAAAATTGTAGGCCCCCTCGTGCGAAGATGATAATAATTCAGGGCCAATTCTTGGAATCCGATAGCAGCAGGTTTCCACTAGTCATGCAAAGCAGGAACATAACAAAAACAACTCAATTTACCCTGTTTGTCCGCTCCACCATCAACTTGGCACACCTGAGGATAACAAAGCAAAATCAGCTTCTACAAGTGCACGAAAAATAACATGGGAAAAAAGACATCCACACAGCCATCAAAATACTAGCAGGCAGATGAGCACAACAAATACCAATGTCGTATGACCTCCATTTGGATGCGACGCGAGCTTTACCAACTTAGTCTTCAAACTTTATTTTCTTAGGACCAGGCTGGACACTGCCCACCTGCGGGAAAAAATACACCATACAATCAATAAAGAAAGAAAATTTTAAAACAAGGCTAAAAGAACAGCCTCTTCAGAAAATTTCCACTTGAAGCTGTTATTTCAAAAGCACAAGTGGCAGCAGATTGACAGGCATGCAAAAGCAAGCTTACAATCTCGGGGCATTCGTAATCAATTCCAGCAGCCTCTATCCTCTTTCGTCGTTTTTCATTGCGCTTCAGGATCTTTTCAACCAACTTCTTGTGCTCTTCCAATGTTCTTTCCTGAACAAAACCGCAGAAACGCCAAGTAATTCCTTTGAAACTGCGAATCAGACTAACAAAATCCCAAAAGGAAAACTTTTCCTTAATCCACTCCAACTATACCTTGTCAAGGCGCTTTCTTTCAATTTGAACAGTGTCCAATGGCTTGTGTCGGTAATTGAAGCCTCTCCATCTGGAAAAAGAGAGTCTATGACTTAAGAAGACAATCATATAAACTTTTTCATATTCAGGACAAGAAACTTATTCTACATTAATAATAAAATAGTAAAGTGCCATTAGCTCAGTAAAAGGGACCAGACACCTCCTTCGAGGGGTAGGGAGAAGAAGAGGGAGAAGGGTCTGGGGAGGTATGCTCTTAACAAAGTCCATATTAAGACTGACCACCTTAGAGTGCATACCATTCATGATTCAACATTAATGATTAATTAGTATTGAAGATAAAATTTTGCAAAGACACTCAGTATAATTAACCAAAAATAAGAAATTTAGATTTCTCTAAAATAACTAATCACTCACAATTTTGGATGAACATCCTCTGGAGGTATCAGATGAACCTGCAGAAGGTGTTCATGTAGCAGATAATTGTGCATAGTATCGGCTACAATTTTTGCCACCTAAAAAAGCAAAGTGTTGAGTTGTTAGTTGAGATGGATTAGCCATAATAAAGCCAGGGTAAGATGAAACAAAACTACCTCAGGAGATTCAAATTCTATGAAACCAAAATGTTTTGATTTTCCTGTCTGCAAAACATCAAGAAAAGAAACTGTAAATATCAATCAGCTAAAATCAATATCAGTTATCACTGAAAATTAGTTAAGAGCAAACATATATAAAAACAAAGAAATATGCCTTCCAATGTGTCTTGGGTTCTCATTGTTAATGAATATTAACACAGAAGCGACCTTTTGAGTCATTTATTCACAGGTTCGCAGACCAATTTTTTAACTAACATGCCCTTCTACAAGAAAATATCTAATAGAAAGTACCATGGGTCACAGAGTACTACTATGAAATACTTGATTATATAGAAACGAAAATCTTAGACTTTTGGTTAATTCACTTCAGTTTCCTCCACTCTGTCCTCAACTCACAACATTAATGTATCTGCAGCACTAGAAAGCCCAATAACTAACAAAAATCAATGGGCGAGGTAAGCCAGCTGCTAATCTTATCATTCAAATGAACTTGTGGACTTCTTCCTTATGATTACAAGTTTACAACAGGACACAAAATTAAGTTAACCTAGTAGATAAGTCCATCTAATATTGAGTGGAAGGGAAGTATGATACTGTGTAAAAAGTTTACTAATGCCTCAGGCAGCTAAGAGAATTTTGTTTCTCTGTCCACAACTTTTTCTGGGATTATGGTGAGGGTCCAAAAGATTAGCTCCTTTCTCTCAGAAGAAAACACATCTAATGCATCACATTCAAGAGATGAATTTTATTGTATATCCTACTGCATATAAACACAATAACAAGAGCTTACAAGACATTGTCCATGGCAGGCACATATATACAGTTAAAAGCAATCATTCTTGTTTGTCTCTTCTAATCAATGGTATGGAGCAGACACGGTACCAGAGTGTTGCCATTGACTATTTGATTATATATATGCCGTGCATAATGACAGTCAGAACAAGAGAAATAGGCACTTTTGATCGCATCTTGATATTACTCTTAGTCCTCCTTAAAACAATAAACAAAGGACAACACTATACAAAAGGTCTTAATATCCCTTTCCTAGAGTCGTTTCAGGCCAAGAAGAAGTGCCTTCTTTGTTTTGGGGACAAAGAGTCCCAATCTAGACATAGGTATCAATATATGTATTTACACTGAATTTATCTTCAGCAAGGGTGCCAGGGATATTAAGAACATGTCAGAACATTTTCTATTCTGAATTATTCTCTAAATTTAGCAACTATAACAGAATCAAACATCCTCCATTAATTTATGAATCTATTATTACCACACCAGAAAACCAAAAAAATAAAAAATAAAAGATCAACATAAACAAAGTATGTAATAAAAGCATTTCACATATCATCATCTAGTTAACATAAATGCACACAAACAGAGTTATATGGAACAAGTTCAGGAGCCTAACCCTTTTATTTCTTGCAATTCTCAACTTTTTGATGGTACCAAATTGTCCAAAAAAACCTGCAGTCGGCTATCAGAAATGCAAGTCCCTGCTAACAATTCTTTAATCTGAAAATTGATAAAATCAAGCTCTACCTTCCATCTCCTTCTCATAGAACCCATGTGGTATCCGACCAATATATAAAACTGTGGCAGTGTTCTGTGGCAGTTTTTGTTCAGGAAGTTTGCGTGCAGGGCCACCTTCCAAAGGCTTCAGTAATTGAGGGGAAAAGAAAACAAATAAACACACTATTGGTCACAATTCACAGACAAGAAATCGAAGGATATAAGTCATTAGCATTCGCATACCAAAAAGTCACCCTCTGTTTTGTTGCTCGGAACAGATAGCTTAGCTGTGGCCTTTTTCAGATTCTTCTTCATAGCTTTCTTAGCCTTGATCCCCATCTCACTAACAGAATCCAAAAGGGAGAAGTTCACACTGTCATACACGCTGACATATCACTCAAGCTTAACAATTGTATAAGTACAAAACCAACTAGAAATTTAACCATCAATTCAAAGCAAAGGGGAATCGAAATTATAAAATTCCACTAATTTTCCCAAATCAACAGAATATATTATGAGAACGGATTCGATCTGCAAAACATAGTTTTCCACCTCTTCATAAACAGAATCATATTAAGCAAAAGAAGCGGCTACAACAAAAACCCAATAATGATAATAATCAAGTGCACTTTATTTTGATGATGGCTGATACCTCCAGCAAGTTCAACACTTGAATGCAAAACAGAAGTCTGCCGCTTCAAAATTCTTGACAACTCAGAATTGAGAGCAAAGATTGTTTGCTAGAAGAGTGATTGCGATTAAAGAGAGGCAATTGATTAGGGCAGGAATTGGAAAAGCCACAAGCTGAGCTCTGAACTCAAGATGGCGGCTTACGAAGGGCTTGGGGTTTCTAGGGTTACGTGGTCTCCAATACAGCCAACGACACTTCAGGTTAAAATTCGTTTTTTCGTTTGTTTTTTTTTTTCCTGGCATAGAAAATCAACTTTCCATCTCTCTCTCTCTCTCTCTCTATACATATAATTTTATTTTATTTCAATCTTAAAAATTATATTCTTTGAATTTATTTCATTAGAATAATTTAATCATCTTAAAAAAAATTAAAACAATATTAAATCATTAGATTAAAGTAATAAAAATATTAGCTATGAGAGACAATAGTTTAAATTACTATTACTGCTACTATTTTTTTAATAGATGGAACAAAAATTTCAAATTAAAATTAAAAAATTAAATTGCTCATAAAAGTTGATAGACAAAAATTACTTTAATCGACATTATAGAAATTATTGGCTCTGTTGTAAATAGTTGCTTCACATTCTATACTTTTAAAAAATGTCAAGTATAAAAATAAAAATTGTTATTAACTCTCTTTCACATGATTCACTCAAAGCATCCATTTTAAAAAAAAAATTAATTAATTTTCTCCTTTCCATAGTAAAAATTGCTCTCTTTCCTTTACACCAAAAAGATTTGCCATCTATTCCTGCTTATTACTTATCAAATTATATAATTATAAAAATTATTTATTATAGCAGAAGCAGCTTTTTTTTCTTTGTTACAACAAGGAAGCAGAAAATTAGAATTTTTTCTTTAAAACAAAAGTAGAATTAATAAGTTATTTTTTAAGATGATCGTGCTTTTACTCAAAATCATCAATTACCATAATTATCTTTTTTATCCTAACTTCTTAAATATATGTCATTTTTAGTAATTTAATAACAAAAAACACTTTTTTTAAAAAAAATTACTAAACATACTAATATTAATAAAAGCACTTATCTACTGATTTAGTCAAACACAAATTATTCCTGTCTTATCGTACTTTTTATTAAACTTGATTAAAAAAAAATGTTTGAAAATAACCAAAAATTTGCGACACTCCCAAGCGGTCACGCATTTGGAAACCGATGGACTGGATCCCTTACTTTTCTTTTCCTTGCCCATCCTTATTTATCTTAATTCAAATTATTAAATTTAAATTTAAACGATTTAAATTTAATATTTTTAATTTTTATATTTTGATATTTTTTAATCTAAAAAATACAAGATGTAACATAAAAATAATTTTTTAACTATCTATTTTAAAAATAATAATAATTTAAATAAAAAAAAACTAAAAAAATAAAATATAAATCTAGATCATTCAAATATAGATAATTTATATTTAGAAAAGTAGCTATTAGGAGATCCAGATTTGCAAACAGACCCTCTCATTTTTTAAAGGGAATATGATGGCCATGTTCAGAAAATATGCATTGTTGAAGCGATTCAGCTATTCCTGCATCGTCATATCACACTATCAGTATGCATTTTGCCTCTATCTCCTTTTAACCATATTTAAACGTTGTCCTAAACATTAGCTTTGCTGATGAGGGAAAATTTAAAGGAAAAAAATTTTAATAGTGAGAAAAATAATATTAAAAAAATTTTAATTGTAAAGATAAAAATTTTTATTATGAAAAATACTTATTATAAAAATTTTAAATTTTAAAATTATTTTAAAAGCCTAACAAATAAAAAATTTGTTTTTATAATTAAAATTTTTAAAATATAATTTTTTCAAAATTAAAATTTTGGTTCTTACAGTTAAAATTTTTGCCTATAGTTAAAATATTTATCCTTACAATTAAAATTTTTTATCCTTCTAAATATGAAAATAAAAGAAAGGCAAAATGTGACAACACAAGAATGACTGGATCGTTTCATCTATACAAATTCTCTGAAAATAACCATCATGCGCCCTCCAAAAAATGAGAGGATTTGTTTCCCAAATGTTTATATCCCAAGCTTACGAACAATCTTAAACTAGAAAAATTTACAATTTGTGGGCTTTCCACACAGGGCTTTTTTTGGGGCCCAATACGCTGTTTGTTGCTTTGAAAAAAAAAATTATCTTCCCCATATGTCTTTAGTTCAAAGCTCGGCATAGAGAGACCACAGCAAAAAAGAATTTATAATTAAATCTTTCTTTATTTTATTACGTATAGTCAAGATTAAACGCATAACAAATTAGCACGTAGAAGGGGTTTTATGTTGTTCGAATTAAAATAAAAAATAAACTTTCGTTGCTTTTTCAGCATAGTATGGTGTGCTTTTCTTATTGTATTAACTATAATGTTAGAATTCGGATTGATTCAACTAGTTCAATGGGTGAATAGATCATCAAATCGATTTGAGTCTAATAATTAAAATTGTTTATCAAACTCGGTCGTTTACTTAGACCTTGTTTGGTTCAATGGAGGAGAGGGAAGGGGAGGAGAAGGAAGGGATTTTAATGGAAGGGAGGGGAAGGAATGGGAGGATTTTAATGATATATTGTTTGGTTCAGAAGGAAAAGAAAAAAAAATATATATATATATCATTTTACTCTTATATATTTTAAAAGCAATGATAATACAATTAATTATTTTTTTATTTTTAAAAATTTAATATTTTTACTACTAAATTAAACAAATGTCAGAAATTATCTATAATTATAATTATTTAAAAAAATTTGTAAACAAATGAAACTAATTAAACAATTATTTTATTTTAATCTAAATAAAGATAAGAACATTTTAATCCAAAAATTTTATTTGTGTAACTTTCCCTCCCAATCCTCCCAAATTGGAGGGAAGGAAGAGAGGGGGAGAGGAGAAAAAGTTGAATGAAATTTTTCCTCCCCTCCCCTCTAAAAATGCATACCAAATAAGGGAAAGGGAGGAAAATCCTCTCCCTTCAAATCAAACAAGGGATTAAAATAATTGAACCATAAGGGATTTTTTTAATCAATTTTAATATTTTTATCTTCATTAATAATTGTACCGAAAAATGGTTTTTCATGGTGAGGAGGAGGTAAGTCTTTTTGCATAGACAAGCTTCATCAGCAACAAGCACATAGGAAGAGACATTGGATTTTCTTTTGATAGAGACATTAGATTCTTTTTTTTTTTAAAAAAAGATATTAGATTTATTTACTTGATATGTTTTCAACTTTTGTGAAGAATAAAGAGCTATGTTTTAAAGTTTCTATATTAAAATTGTAATTATATACAATTTAGTAGAGTTATGGATATTATTCTCTTCTCTTTTCAATAACTATGGCTCATTTGGAATATAGAATTTTTTTCGATGAAAATAAAACAAAATACTAAATGAAATGAAATCAATTACATTTAGTATGGTATGAAAAGAAAAATGAATATCTTTTCATTTGTATATTTGATATGATGAAAATGGTATAAAAATGGAAAGTAGGTTATAATAAATCAACAAAATATTCTTACTAAGAATAATAATTGCCCTTGCTTGATTCTCCTTCTTCCTGTTATCCTCTTCCTCTTCATTTTCATCTTACTCAGTCTCAAAGCGAAGCACAGAGTAGTAGCAGAGCCAAAAGGGCCAAAGACCTTTCTAATAAGCACCATCATATCATGGCATCCGCATGCTCTTCTTCTTCTTCTTTAGCAACACCCTCACCTTCTTCCTTATCTGAATTATCAAACCCTAATTCTAATTCCAAAATCTAGACAACTCAGCCTCAGAGCAAAGAACAGAACACTAGCATAGCCAAGAGACCCAAAGACCCTTATAACAAGCACCCATTATCTTCTTTCTCACAAATTTAGCCCTGACACTTTTACTACTCCAGAAAATGGCAGCTTAAGCCCATGATGTCGCGACTTTAAGCATAAAGGGTGAATCGGTCATTCTCAACTTCCCTCAAACAGCAAGTTTGCTTCCCAACCTCAATCTACCATTGTCGAACTCCAAATAGGTAGTTTGCTTCCATTGACGACATTGAAAGAGGTCAGGGCAAAATGGACAAAACAACATTGTGGCTCTAGAAAGCTTCTCCATTGGTGTGTGTATCCCATAGAAAGTAGAAGTCGAATCTTTTATGACTTAAGAAATCCATTATGGCTACCAAACACATTTAGCCGATGGAATTTGTTTCTCTCTTCATACTATACTTAGTTTAATGCACAATTAATTAATTTACTAAAGCATACTGTATTTAATTTAATGCATAAATATATCAAGAGTAAATATATAAACTTAATAAATTATAAATAAAGATTGAAGTAAAGTATACAAACTTCTCATATTTTTTTTTAAAATTTTACAATTTTTTATTTTATTTTTAACATATACATATATCTATTATGAAATAAAAAGTTATTTTACACTTTAATTTAATTTTAAAATTTTAAATTGAAATATTTTTCATTAATCTAGATATATATTTTAAACTTAAAAAAATGAATGAAGATTATTTTGATTAAAAAAATTAAAATTGAATTAAAGTGTAAGGTAAATTTTTTTTAAGAGATTGAATACATAGAGCATTTAATATGAGGTTAATTGTATTTGTGTTAGAGGTACAGTTTGTTCCTTTCTTTTTTTTTCAAATTGAATACGCGGAATATTTAATAGGGGGTCAGTTGTATTTATGTTATATGTAGAGTTCTTTAATGGGGTTGGTGGCATAGTGGAGTCAAAGATAAGAAAGGTGTTGGAAACTTGAAACAATGGGCATGAGCTAACAACTATTTGACTATTAGGTTAGATGCTTTGGCTTCAAATTTTATTTCTTTCCTTATCAAAATATATTAATATGATGATATCAACAATGTCATAAAGTTTGAGTTTGCCAGAAAACGCTAATGAGAAGGGGTAACCTCAATAAACGAGCATGAGCTAATGAAGTTTGAGTAGAGGGATATATGCTTTGGCTATTGAGTTTCGTTTCTTTCTTTCGCAAAATTTATTTATCTGATGATTTCTATAATGTTTAATGTTTGAGCCCACAAAGTACATTTGTACAACTTCAATACACGTGAAGAGTATTGAAAAACTTAAAATAGTAGGTGTGAACTAATAGCAATTTAGCTATAAAATTTTGTTTTTTTTAATTAGCAAAATTATTTATTGGATGATTTGTACAATGTCAAGAGTTTGACTTTGTGGAAAAACATTTGTACCAAGAGACAACCTCATTATATCCAACAAAGTACGACAGTTAAAAAAATGTGGAGATACTCATCATGGAAATCAAAGTATCTACTATAATTTTTTCTTTATTTAGTCTACGGATCTTTTTTTTTTCATCACATTACAATTTTACTATAAATATTGAATCATTTCTTTATTTGCTGATTTCTAATTTTGAAATATTTACTTTTAAGTTTTAGAATTTTAATATTTTATTAACAAAGTTGATTTATTCTCTAATTTAATTTCCAGTAGTTTATTGAAAAATAGTCCTTTATTTTGTTTTGTGAAATATTAATTTTCTAGAATTTTTAGCCTCTAATTCTAAGAACTTCAGAAATCTAATACCTTTCTTTATTATAATTGATTTTTTCATCTTCACTATTTCTCTATAAATTTTGAGTTATTTTATTTCTTTATTTATTGATCACCCAATTTTTATTTTTATTTTACTTATTAATTTTATAATATTAACATTTTCTTAGTAAGATTAGTTTGTTTTCTCCTTATAACTTCACGAAAAAAAAAAGATTAATACTTCATTTTTTGGGCTTTATTTAATATATCTGAGCATACTACTGGTTAAAGTGAATAAAATCCAATGTAATAAAAAAAATTAAAAAGCAGGACAAACTGTAAATGATAGAGCTGTTAATGTGTTGGTTGATTTGTTTCTACTTTTTTGGACTGAAGAAAAGGTGGATTGAGCTAATTCACCATTAATTGGATTAGTTTGATCCAACCCATACAATGATATCAAAACAGGTTCATTCATTTCACCTCATTGAAACTGACCTATTAAGTGATGACCCAAACACAGGTTAAACCGGGCCTAGTTACAAAGTAGGCCATTAATTATAATATCATTATCGCTTATTCTCAATCAGTGGAAATCAAAATCCTTAGCTTTAGGACATAGACATCATGTTTTCGGTAGCATAATCTTGACACTTTAATGACAATACAAGTATTTTGAATGAAGTGGAATTGAAATTTTATAAAGTTAACGAGTGGCTAAGACGGTGATAATTGAGATATTTTTTAATTTAATTTATTTTGCTTTTGATTAGGACTCCAATCCTTAACATCTTCTAATAGCACTTAGTCAAACGCTATTATTATGCAATTGAGATTATAAAATGAGGGGTTTAAAAAAAGAAGTACAAAAGCACTCCTTAAATATTAAATCACTAACAAACAGTCATTTCAAAATAAGAAAATTACGTCTTTACCCTGTACATTCCAAAAAATAAGTATTTTTGTCTTTTTTTTGTCAAACAATATCAGCTTAAATGCCACATTAGAGTTGTCCATAGTTAACACGTCAAGTTTATAATGTACTTCTTGAGTTGTTAAAGTTGAGCAACTTAATTTTTATTTAAAAGTTAAAAAGAATTATCTGTAAGTGGCCAATTGAGATTTTTCTCTTTTTCTCTCAAGAAGATAAGGGTTCTCAAAAGTTGAAAGCTGAAAGCTGAATGGGTTGCGTGAAGGATGAGCATTGCCACAAATTCCGACAAAAATTCAGAACGTTAGGTAGCGTTTGGTTAGAGAGTTTTAAAGGTTTGGTTAGAGAGTTTTAAAGGGGAGGGGAGGAGGAGAGGAGGGGAGGGGAGAGAGTTTTTGGAGAGGAGAAAAAAATTTTAACTTCATTTGACTAAATTTTTTTTATTTTGTTTTTATTTAAAATATAATATAAATTTTATTTTTTTAATAAAATTTAAGATAACTTTTTATAAAAATAAAAAATATTTTTAAATAGAAATAAAAAATTATTTTTCATAATAAAAAATAAAAAAATTAATAAAAATATTTTTAAAATAAAAAAAATTAATTTTAATATCATAAAAATATAATTATCTATTAATCAATCCCTTCCCCCTTCCCTCTATTGAAACCAAATACTGCTTTAGTGCCATTATGACAACCCAAATAACGCCCTAAATTGCGGGGGAGCCGACCATGCAGGTGTAACCAAGATCCTTATATTATTGGTCACCCAATTCAAATCACTATTAGCTAATCACAACATTTTTCACCATTTTACCATCTATTTTATATTCAAATAACTGAAGGTGATACAACTTTTACACCGCTCCTCGTGTTTTTTTTGTTTGCCTTTTTTTTCATGAATTTAAGAATAATTTCTTTCTATTGCCGCATTCATTTGATTGCAACACACACATATATATATATATATATATGTAACCTGTAAGAAATTGGTATTATTTATCAACTTTACAATAATATCAGCTCATTTTTATTTTGGAATCCGTGCTAATTTTTTTTCAGAAAAATCATACTATTCTATCGCTGGCTTTATTGTTCGTGCATCAGCACGTGCAAGGTTAACTAGTTATTTTAAGTTTTCACAATTAATTGACTGTTAATACTTATTACAAAGATAGTTTGGTTTCTCTAAAAACATATTTGTATTGTGAATTTATAATCTAATTTATTTCACATTTAAAATTGGAAAAGAATCAATATGTCACGGCTCTAGAGTTCCAATTCAAAGTCGGAATAAACTATCAAACAAATGTAATTACCAATTAAAGCTTTGGGCGTTGAGATCTGATAGGGGTCCCTTAAATGAATTCGTTCGTTGGAAAATTTATTACGCTAAGGATTCTCGAAAAGAGGAAAGAAAAAGACATGAGCTAGCTAGATCAATTCAATCGGGACGGTAGACGTAGATGGCTTCTTTTTCTGTTGAATAAAAATATAAATGGAAAATATGCGAAATTAATAGAAAGGCAAGCATCCCAATCTCAAGTTCAAACATGGAAGGTGAAAACAAACGGTACAATCGCACAAACCACTTCAGCCACCAAGCCCCTCATTTCCCAGAGAGAGACACCATCACTCTTCACATCAGCAGTTGTGCTTGGGCTTGACCCCTTCCCAGAACTATTGGCTGCAGATTTCAGATTTAAACCCAAAAACCATAAGATGAAGCCAAATGAGCAAAATCACACAAAACACAGCACAGAAAATAAGTAAATGAATTAATTACCACTAACTGGAGTGGAACTGCGACTAGAACTGTTACTCTGAGTGGCTTTATCAAATCCCTCGAACACCTTAGCCTCCGAAGAATTAGGTGCCAAGTGCAAAAGATCTGAAACAAGAACAACTCAAGCAAATCTGAGAATAAAATCTTAAAGACATCAATTCGATGTTTAAGAATCGATAATTACCGACGCATTCAGAGATGTTAGCAGGGGCGTGACAGGCAGAGGGAAGGTGGACGGCGAGAGAAGCATTGATGTTGATGCCGAGATTGGGGTCGTTGCGGTCTTTGATGAGGATGCAGATGCATTTCTTGCTCTTGTCGAGCACCTGTTTGAGACCAGTACAGCAATCGATGGTCGGAGTTTTGGCTTGACCACCAACGTAAGGCAGACACGGAGCTAGTCCGACGAGTTGGTCGGCACACTCTTCTCTGTCTTTAGCTAAATCGGAGGATGCGAAATTAGCCAACAGAAGAAGCAGGAAGCAACGAGTGAATGATAGATCGGTTAACCCCATATCGGACACACCACAAGAACAGAATCCAATAAAGACGACAAAAGCGGCGAGTTCCGAGAACGTGAGAGAGACTGTTTCTATATGAGAGTGAGCTGGGAGTGGCCTTTCGTTTCTTTGCCCCGCTCTTTTATGCTTTGCTCTCTGACATTACCTTGTGGCGGCGTTACTCTTCTGGACCCCAAACCAATGTGATATTGCTAAATTTTTCTTTTTCTTTTTTAACAAGCTTTCCTCAACTTAATATATATAATATTGAAAAAATATAACTGAAAACCTAGTAGAATAATTCAAAAACTTTATTGATAAAAAATCTGCAGCAAAAAATGGAAAAAAAAAATTATACAAAATTTTAATTATTTTTTAAAATAAAAATTAAAATCGATAAAAAATGCGTTAAATAAAAAAAATATTAAATAACTTCAAAACGCATAAAAATTATGTAGCTTGGGCTTAAAGTGACTCCCCGCTCAGCTTTCAAGCTTTGAAAGATGTTTTTGTGAGCTAGATTTCTTCTATTAAAAATTATGGTCCTTAAAGTTAGGTGCCCATCTGGGCTTCTTTTTAGACTTTTGACCATTAATCCATTCCGTGAATTTCTTTGCAAAACGTTTTACATCATTAAAAATATTAATTATATTGTACCCAAAAAAAGTTATTAATTATATTACATAGTATATTATAATTCTTAAAAGATTATTTTTTTTAAAAAAATTGATTATTCAAATTTGAATCCTCTCCTGATTCGTTGTTTTATATTCTCTTAAAATAAATTGTTCTTAATTGATACTGTGCCCACCTAGACACATACGCAGGGTCTATTTAGTTATTGAAAATGGGTTTTATAGGAAGGAATAGAAATAAATTTTGTAACCCTAAGTATATTTGGTATGTTATATAAAGGAATATGATTGTCATACTATTTTATTGTTTGATTGGATAGATATAATGTATGAATAAAAGGGTTCGATGGAAAAAGGACCAAAATTCCTTTATATAAAATCAATATTATCCCCTAAACTGATCAATATGGTGCTCTATTTTTGTGTTTTGTTTCTATTCGTTTTATTCTATGTGTACTATTTTCTATTTGTTTCAACGAAGTACGCATTTGTAGCCAAAAAAAAAAAAAACCAACGACAACCATGGCGAGCAACAACAATGGCGCATTTGTTAACAAACTAATTCATAAATCAGAAAATCATAAGCAGAAGGATTTTCTCTCTCGAATCTTGGCGTCGTCTTGTTCTCTTCTCTCTCAGATCTTCGTCTTTGAGCTTCACCAACAGCAATAGCTCTATCAACTTCAAGGATCTTCGCCAATCTGCAGAGGACAATTTTGTCCTCTCCTGGCTCCGTCCCATGACGGAGACACGTTTCCTCTCGTTTGGATGTGGCCATCCGTTAAATAAGGGAATCGACTTCAATTTTCCATTCCATGAACTCAACACCAAACGCTGAACTAATCCCAATTCTTTTCTCATTCTTGTGACCCAACTCTGGTAACCAAACAGGGCCCTAATTGTTCTTATTGAGTCTCATTGGGTCGCGTCACATATAGATGAATTTTTGTCCTTAAATGGACATACCCTATGTTATGTCTAAAATTCTAATAGTTTTATATTTTGTTTTTTTGGGAGTTTGTTTTTTCCGTTAAAGGTGTAACTATTCAAAAATTCTCATGCAAGTAAGAAAAAAAAAACCTTGATTTTACTTTTTTTTAGTTAAATGAAAAAAATGTATTATTTAAAATTCTTTTCTTTACAAACTAAAAGGAAAGAAAGGTCACTAAAATATCAAAATATTTTTTAGCAAGGTAACAAATTATAAAAATGATTAATGCAGTCAGAGTCTTTATCTGAATTACACCTCATTTTCCTTTTATGTTTAGGGATTCATATTAGTTGTTGTCAACCTTCATAGAATTATGCAGGGTTGTCATAATAATGTACATTTTAACAATATAAACTAAACTTTTGTGAACCTACGAGAATATTGGAAAAGGCACACTTAACACTTTAGGTAGACAACGTAGTTGTTTAATCTTAAATAACTCTAATTTACAACTGAATTTTTTTTTTAAATTAAACTTAAAATAAATATATATATTTGATACATAACGCCACAAGCTTTTTGTAAATGATTTTCATCACTAAATCATAGAGGACGACTGACTTATTTTTAATATATACGTACAAGTATTTCCGATAAATGTAATACCTGCAGTAACATTTTCCAAAAGATATTGAATTCTTGAAAACACAAAAAAGTTGATTTACAGATAATACTATAGTGAATATTTATAGCATCTCAAATACGGCAATCTGCAAAAGTAGTTGTTCTTTTATTGCAACGTTACTTGTTTGAATGTCATGATCAGTCTTTTCAGAAAATTTGAAAGATTTGGAGGTGTGCCTTCCATGGATGCAAATTATAGCCTTTATTATTCTTCACAGATAATTAAGGGAAGGCCCCAGAATCAGTGAAAGTGCTCCGTGCTTGGTTGTCAAGAAACAACAACTATATATAGGGTCCCAAAGGTACATTCAATTTGGTAAGAACTTTTATGATGGCATAAAAGCCGCTTGACTTCATGGATAGAGTAGTAGGTTCAAGGGGGAGGAAGTGCACATTCGGATGGCAGAGGCAACGTAATTTTGGTCCCTACCAAATATATATTTTAATTATTTAGTTTTTAAAATTTGTTGATTTGTCACTTATTAGTCCATTATCAATCAAAATTTAGACAAGAACAAAATAAATATACATATTTTAGGGATTATTATAAATAACGAATAGAAATTTCTAAAAATTAAATCATACATTATAAAAATTGACGACTAAATAATTAAAACATATTATGAAAATTAAATTTTTTCTTACTTATTAGCTTGTATAAATGTGTGTGGTTGAAGTTGTTTTTACTTTTTTCCTTTTGAATTAAATAAAAGGTCAATTATGCTTAAATTATATAATCTTTAATTATAAAAATGTACAAACTTCCTTTAAAATAAAAAATGACCAAAATATGAAAATTTAAGATTAATTTTTTATTTAGAATATGACTTATTAAAAATATATTTGGTAAAATTTTTCTTTTTGAAAATCATAAATTTAATTTATTCTACATTTTAAAAAGGTGATATTTTATATTAATTAAATACATATCTAATAGTTATTTTAGTATATAAATACTAAACAGAATAATATTTTAGTTAATAATAACTTATTTTTTATTCTAAAAATTACATCTTTTGATTTCATAAAAATATTTTAAAAAATAAACAAAATAATCATATAATTTTTTTTTGGTTGACTAAATAGTCATATAATTTTAACATTCCTAAAACTAAAAAAAGTACATTTTCTTCAACTAAATGATTGAAGTTCTTGATTTGACAACCCGTGACAAATTAGAATAATATATATATTTTTTATTACTTACCCGTGATTAATTTAGATCTGCCCGTGAGTCCTTATGTAGGATCCACCACAAAGGCACAAAACCTTCCTCTATTTTTTTTTTTCTAAATATGTTTTAAAGGTGATGGTGTTTTTTTTTTTGTTATTATTAAAATATGAAAAATAAAATTTTGTATTATATTCTTAATGAAATTTAAAAATTAGAGAAGCTGAAAGAAATTGTTGATAGACCGCACCTTTTCAGAAATAGAAAAAACTTTTAATAAACCAAATAAAACTGTGTTATAGTAAAAAATACTCACCTAACGAAATAGGACCTCCTTTTGGCCCCACGGGAATTTTTTTAGCCCACGAGATTCAAATCTATTTCTGTTATATTTGTGTTCACGTGCAATTTCCTTCCAAACGTTTTATGGAACATAAATACATGTTTTCGTTATATCAAGACTAAATCTTACAGATTTTTTTGAAGTTTTATCGAAATTGCATATCTCCTTTTATTATTAAAATTTATATTTTAGTTTAATTGTAATTTTTTACTTAAAATATTCTCCATAAAAATATATGTAGAAGAGAATATTTAATTAAAAAATATGTATTTATATTAATAGAGAGTATTTAAATAAAAAAATAAAAATTAAATTAAGATATAACACAAAGCTTTATTTTAAAGAAATTATATATAATTTACTTTTACATATAATTTCCGACGTTGTGGATGAAGTAATACTGACGTCGCTCACCCCCGCCCCCCCCCCCCCCCTCGCCAAGCCTAAATGAGCAATAATAACTCTATGAAATAGAATTTGGCTTGATTTTAATACTACAACAACAACAACAAGAAGCCTTTTATGTCATGATCAATTTGGCTTGATTTTAATATCCTGCTTTAATTTACTTGATATAGTTTTATACAAATCTTTTTCATAAAAAATAATTATGTGTAATTTTTTATATTTTATTATTAAAATTTTTAATTAAAATAAAATAAATATATAATTTAATAATAATATAATAAATATATGACTTTTATAAATAAATATATAATTTTTATCATTGAACATTTCATATTTAAAATTTTTTAAAAATTTCTGACCTATTATTATTAAAAATTTAATAACAAAAATATAAATAGTTATACTTAGATCTAATTATTTTCATAAAAAAAGGTAATTGACAGGTGTAATTAATTTTAAACAACTGTGATCATAATAATTATGGGAAAAGATTTTTGGAATAAAAGGAAAAAATAATAATAAAAATGCGTAGATCAGGCAATCACGGAAGCTAATAAACCAATAGCACAGTTTTCCATGCAAATTTGGCAAGGTGTGCTATACGAGGAAAACTCCTCCCGTTTTGACTTTTGATCAACAAAAAAAAAAAGAAAACAAAAAGACTCATTCCGCCGGATAAAGACGATGAGAAAAAAATAAAAAATAAAAAGCTATATTTTTAATTTTATTTGGGAAGCTATTTTAAGATGAAAGCTATATTTTAAGCTATATTACAAATTAATGTCGTGTGTTTTCAAGCTGTTATGAAATTAAAATTCAATAATTTATTTTTATAAATCGTGGTCATCACAAGGTGTCAAAATCACACTACACAATATACATAATAAGCAACACATGTTAACTGCTAACATGGAGTCTGAACCCAAAAACATTGGTCGTGTAAACAAAAAGAGATCTACTAAAATGTTTTTGAGATTGTCACAAATTCCATATTGTTCTTCTAATCTTTATTTATAGATGGCAGAATTTTAGGGCTGAAGACTAACACTCCATACACCCCAACCCTGCTTTATTTATCATAATTAATTTGAAAATAGAATTAAACTACAAGATAAATTAGTAAAGGTGAAGACGAACAATGAAGCAATTTGAAGATAACTAACTCTTTTATGTTCAGGAAATTTAAACGGTAATCTTGAGAGATAACTATGATAAACTCTATAATTTATTAGGAGTTACACTCGATAGATTTCTCAACAAAGATACGTCTACAATTCTGATGGTGTAGATGATAATTATTTTGACGTCTGCTAACTAGAAATTTGAATAATAAGCATCCATGCATGAAAAACAATTTTGATATATATATATATTACCGATTTGGATTTTGAAAATAAAATTTTTAAGTTAAAATGTATAAGCATTAAATTAAAAATACTCAAATATTGTTCGTTGCTTATTACATTAAATTTTGTTATTAATTTAATTTTATAAACAATAACAATTAGTTAAGAACAAGAAAATTCACTTAAAACAATATATACTTTCTAAATTTATAAATAGTAGCATCACATGTAATGAATATATATACATACCTGCATATCATTCAAGCAAACTATTCAAACGCTTTGGAAAAGTTATTTTATTTGTATAATATATTATATTGAAATGTTATTTTTTATTTTTATAGCACATTAAATGAGGCATTGATATTGGAAAAGAGTTTTCACATCTCTTTGCAAATCTTAATGAAACACATTAAATAATGTGAAAGCAGAAACTCAATAAGAAAAAAGAAATCTAATACAGTGAAGTAAAAATAAATAAGAAGCTTTGACCATTCCATCTCACATCTAGGTTCATCCAAATATAAGAAAATAACTAGAAAGATAAAGAGGCAAAAACCGTTGAAGGAAATAAAAGAGAATAAGAAGCCAAAACAATACAAGTTCTTCCTTTACAATTTTTGATTCATTAAATTAGTTTTGATATCATCTTGATATATTTTTCAGCTTCTGGAAGTGCATGATATATGTTTCATTTTTTTTAAACATAATGTCAATAGAATGAATGATGGTTAACCACATTTAATGAGTACTATGCCTTTCTTAAAACAAGTCAAAACAAACTCCAATGTTACATTCTTTACACCTACTATGACTTTCTTGACCTTCCAAGTCCTTATTTAGACCATGTTTAGTATATAAAATTATATTAATAAGAAATTAATCTTATTATTAAACCACAAAATGAATTTTTTTCCTAGTTTTGATATCATTGATCTTAATATATCTACCAGCTTCTAGAAGTACATCTTTAAAAAAATGAAGTGCAAATGAGGAACCATTAGAAGCATATGTTCAATGGAAACCTAACTTGAGCACTAAAGAATGTTCAACTATATACAATATGTTGCTAAAAAAAAGTGTGTATGGAAAATTGCTACAAGGAATGACAAGGATGGTAGCATTAATGTTTTTAGTTTTTGAACAGTCTATTCAACAGATTTAGAAAGATCAAATTATGGTTACAACTTATCTCTTGTTTTACATGGTAGGATGCATTGTGGTTGTAAAAGAGTGCAAATTGACTTCAATCAAGTTCATGATATTCCTTTACATCAACGAACAACATTGCGTTCCTTAGCTTGTGCTTTAAACATTACTACAACTACATATTCAGGTGTCTAAAAGCAAGAGATATAAGGCGACACTCAAATGCTACAAAGCCATTTCTAAAAAAAGAAAACAAAAAATCCCGATTGCAATTTTGCATATCAATGCTTGATGCTAGTAGCATACGACATGATCCAACTTTCATAGGGATGTATAACATTATTCAAATTGATGAGAAGTGGTTTTATATGACAAAGAAATATGAGACTTACTACTTGTTAGCAGATGAAGAATATCTAATTTGCACTTGTAAAAACAAAAATTTTATTGGAAAAGTTATGTTTTTGGTAGTTTTAGCTTGTTCAAGGTTTGTTGTAGAAAGAAATGAGATTTTCTCCGAGAAAATCAATATCTTTCCTTTTATCATAAAAGAGCCCGCTAAAAGGACAAGTATTAATAGAGTTGCTGGTACATTAGAGACAAAGCCAATAACTTCAATAAACAAAGAAGTTATAAGATCATATTTGATTGAACAAGTTCTACCTGCTATCAAGGAAAAATGGCCACAAGAGGAGTTAAAGTATCCAATATTTATTCAACAAGACAATGCAAGAACTCATATTGATCCTAATGATGTTGAATTTCACAGAGCAGCTACATAGGATGGGTGTGATATTCGCTTGATTAGTCAACCTCCAAACTCTCCAAATTTGAATGTTTTAGATCTTGGGTTTTTTAGTGCTATTCAATCCTTACAGTATAAGAAATCACTTAGAAATGTGGATGAGCTTGTTAATGTTGTTGTTAAGTCATTTGAAGCCTTTTCATTAGTGAAGTCTAACAGCATATTTTTAACATTGTAATTGTATATGATAGAAATTATAAAGGCCACGGGCTCTTACAAGTACAAAATTCCTCATGTTAAGAAAGAAATGCTAGAACTTGAAGGCCAACTTCCTACCATGATGAAATGCGATCCAATGTTGGTCCAATAAGTTCTTAATTTATTAAGTTGATGTTTCTCCTAGTGTTTTCTTGTGATGCCACTTAATCATTTTGTGTTTAGTGTTGGTCTTTATCTTTTGTACTTGTCAGTCTTTATCATTTGGTCAAAGGAAAGACCCTAAGAGAACTTGTCTCTTAGAACCCTAGCCTTAAGACGCTACAAAGGAAGACCAATCATTTGATAAGTCACGTGAACTCTCAGATAACACAAAGAAGCAATAGCCTCATAAAGTATTGAATAATACTCAAATTCATTCATTCATGATCTTTTAAACTAGAGTACAATAGGGGGCCTTTTATAGGCAAAATTTTTAAAAGACTTAAAATCCTAATAAAATTAAAACTTTAAAATCTGATTAGAAATATTTTAAATAGTGCCTAAAATCAAGGAATAAGATTAGGATATTAATTTTAACTTAATCTCCTAGATAAGCTCTTTGACCAAGTCCCAAAAAAATAATAAAATAATAAAAATGAAATTCATAAGAATCCTAGTATTAGTTTCTTTAAGTAGTCACATGGGATGCACATACTTCATTAAAAATTACATGGTTAAGACATGATTCTTAATCTCTTGCAATTGGACTTCAATTGGGCCTTGACACTCCTCTTGTATGTGTATAACTACATTGGGCCTTTAACATCTCCATAGACCTTCTTAGGATATTGGGCTTCCACTTGGACTTCTACTTTTGCATCTTTAAAGAGATCTCATGTCCAAAGTCCAATTCAGTATGTTTCGAATTGATCAAATATGGATCTTGGATTTTAAACTTGGGCCGACGTCTAACATAGATATTATCTTGAGCTCTTTCAAATTTTTGGACATATACTAGCACAATTTGAGCCTCTTGAGTATAGGCCATCCTTTCATGAGCAATTTGGACTTGAATCATATGCTTTTGAATGATTTGGATTCCTTGATGGATGAGGACTTCTTGAACTTGTTGTGCTCCAATGGGCATGCCTACTGATATCATATCAGTTGGTCTTTATCTTTTGTGCTTGTTAATGTCATGCATGTTTAACGTGGTTATACAATTCGATTTCAAATTTTGTTTGTGTCCTTAATTATTCATCTTTTGCTTCTTATTTGACATCGTCGTATAGTTGGGTTTTAAGTTTTGTTTGGTTGCACAAAGCTTTTTATTACTGTTAACAAAAAAAAGATTCATTCCGATGGAATAAAAAAATAATTAAAGTTTATAGTTATTGTTTTAAATTTTGTTTTCCTCTAGAGATAATCAAAGATTAATTTCTAAACAATCTAAATGCGGGAGAGAGAGAGAGAGCATGGATGAAGCCCATATATGATAGGATAGATGACTCTTTGAAATAAAAGAAGGCCTTTGAAAAACGATAAAATGGGATCATGAACATACAAAATGGGACTACAAAGATGGTGAAGTCCATACATGATCATGCATACATATATAGCCAAACAAGAAACGCAAAGATGAAAAGAACTACTAACATGAAACACTTTTAATAAAAGTCAGGAAAATAAATTTTTAACATTTTCCTGACCAATTTTTTCTTTTCTTTTTCTTCAAAACCAGCATCTTTATCATCACCTTTAGGAAATTTATTTAAATCAAACTTTGCAACACCATTGTTCTTCAAGAAAGTATAAAAGGCTTTTTCAGTGAAGTTTTTAGGAAATTAATTTAAATCAAACTTTGCGACTGCACCATTTTCCACGAAAGTTTTAGAGCCCATTTCAATGAAGTCTTCGGCATTTTTAGAGTTTACATCACTTGATTCTTCAATTTTTTCAGAATTATCAAGCGAGTCTTCAAGTATGTCCACTTCATAATCATCTAGTGAGTCTTCAAGTATGTCCACTTTACAATCATCAACTCTCTCCATTGAATGTACGATTTAGCAAGTTTCAGATTGGATAATTCTGCATGAAATGATATACTGCTCGTTTTTCTACCCATGAAATAAGTGCCCCAAAAAAAACTGAAGCAGCAAAAGGTTGAGAGTATCTTGAAAAATTAAAGGATACAAAGAAGGGGTGAATACTAGGAGAATTTTTATCGAAGGGTCCCACAGGGATATTGGGGAGAAGAATTTTAGATTCCGAAGAAGGCCAAATAGTAATTCAAAGTCTTGAAAAATTCTTAATAAAGAGGGGGCGAGTATAAAACATGAAGAGAGAAAAAAAAATTTAACGAGGGGATAGATATGAATGAGGGTTAAAATTGGGAAGAAAATATTGAAATTGTATTGGTTTTCTAAATTGACAAATATTTTGAAACAAAATAAAAAGGGACAAAGGACAAATATTGTAGAAAGGAGGAAGTATTATCAGTTTCTATTATTGACAATAATCCGCTATACACTTCTCTCCTTAAGTCTATACTATACTTAAGAGGATTTTTTTTCATTGAGTGATCATTCTTAATTTTTATGTTATGTCTATGCAATAAAAACATCTTTATATAATATTTATATTTTTTAAGGTATACTTTTCCTATTTATAGATTCATCCAAAACAAAAAGGTCATTTTCGCCCAATAAGGAAGTTTCGGTTTTGACTTTTCTCAATGCATAAATGTGTTACATTTGTTATAGTTTAGAAGTTGGTAATGGCCCGACTTATTTAACGGCAGTCTTGAGACGCTACTAGGGTATTACATTGTTTTGTCAACAATAAGGAATATTTACATAAGTACATAAATTGAAGAATAATAAGCAAAAGCAATAATATAATATTTCTAATTATGCTATTTAACTTTTGTGTAGAAGCTTTTTTAGTTGATGTGGTTGATTGAATTTTAGAGAGTTGTTTATCAGAAGCAGTTTTTTAGTAGATATATTATTTAGAGTGATGACCTTTTAATAGGAAAAAAACACTTTTTAATTAAAACTCTCTTAGATTTCCGTCGGCTTAATTACTTTTTAGATTTCTTATAATTTAAATTATCTCTCTTCTATCAACAAAGATTTATTTATTGAACCACTTATTCCAACTACTCAATTAAATTTATTTGACAAAATAACTTCTAATATAAGAGTTACTAATTTGGATATACTTTAAATTAAAATTAAAATAAGATATCCTAATTAAATCTAAATTACAATATGATATTTTAAATCTAGATTACAATAAGATAGAAGATATCCTAATTAAACTTTATTTAAAATATCTTGTTATCTACAATATATGAAATATCCTAGTTTTACTTAAGTTAGGACATTCCAATTTACAATAATATCTTATTGAATTGCAAAATTAATAAAGAACAATGCATGTAATTCCGAATGACTAATCATACATACGGATTCAAATTGCAGTTCTATATCCCTCTCACTCAGGAATTCTACAGAATCAAAACGCTAGTTCTATATATAAGTCTAGATTAAATAAAGGGTCGAATTTGAAGACATTATATGCCTCAATGAATTTCTTCTTGTCTGTATCTAAGAAGAATTTTTTGTGTTGATTTGTTTCCTTTTCTCTCGATTCCCCTTGGGTCTGTGCGACTTAGGGAAGACTGATCCTTGAGGGAGCAATTCGTAGCCGATGCTTCAGACCTTCTTGTCCTTTGTGCTTGAGAAAAGTGGAGCTTGAGGAGAAGAGGTGGCCATGTCACAACCCAATTCAGTGTTTACTGCAGCGCCACCGTTGACGGCTTCTTCGACAGGTGACCCCTTTTTAGATTTCCCTAATGTCAGAAAAATTATTTGACAGATTTTATTTCATGCATATAACTTTAGGTTTATTTTCATATTCATGTTTAATTTTTTTTTCTTTTTTTTGGTTTTTGACAGTATTAAGTATTACTGAGAGATGAATCTATGTGATTATTTTTCAAACTTTACTGTTAAAATAAGTAAAGTGCATATGAAATTTCTTTTATAAAGATAACTAAAGGCTCGGCATGGACTAACACGTCTATTTAGTCATAACACAGTCACAATGTAATTACTAAGACTATTAGTTATAATGTGCGTTCCCTCATCTAGTCGTATAGACATGCATATACGGGCATATATTAAATTTTATTCTTATCAATTCACGACTCTACAACTAAAAATAGAATGTGAGGGCAAAACGTTGAAACAAATTATAAATCTTGTTTATTACCAATTCTATATTAGTTATTTTGATTTTGTAAAATTGGTTTGAAAAATATTATCTAAATTAGACAAAGAAAGTCTATTATTGCACTGTGGTATACTTTGCTATGGGCTTTGCCATCACATTGGATCAATATGGTTGGGCCTTACAATATTAATAGAAGGCTCATAGTAGCCGCAAGAGTTAGTTCGTTAGATTTTATATAAATATAGTTAGATTCTTATTTTACTCATAATTTTCATTTGACTTGACTTGTTTAAAGTCCTATTTTATGTAGATATGAAGGAAAATTTCGATGCAATCAGTACTGGTGAAAACCCTATCGACAAATTCAACCAATTTATAAAGGTAACCTTCTAATACTCATTTATCTAGTATTTTAAATTTTTAAATTTATATATACACTAATTAGAATACATACGATATCGTATATTTGATATGAAAATTTATAATACAAATTGATATTATTTCTTTTGTTAACTTGAATTTCATTTGCTCTCCATTGGATCTTGATTGGGTGAAAAATTGTTTTAGGGACTTTGAATAATAATATGTTTTTATGAAATCTTGTGGATCTGAGATCTTGACTTAAAGTCAAAATTTCTTTCTTGTCATCGAAAGGTGAAAATTTTTTCTCGAGATATTTTTGTGGGTTTCTTAGATTTAGATTGGGTAGAGTTATTATAACGTATAATAATATATTTTTATGAAATTTCTTATGACTCCAAAATCTTGATTGAAAGTCAAAAATTTCTTTCTCGTCATTAATGATAAAACCCCATCTAATATTTTCATATGCGATGAGCCTACATTTTTAAACTAAAAAGTTTTAATTAAACACCCCGAGTTAAAAAAATTCGTAATTAATAATTTTTTTAAAAATTTTATATATTAATTTTCTTCAAATTACTATCAAATCTTCTCAAAATTACAATCAGATTTTTTTAAAAACAATTTTTTCAAATTGAAAGTTCCTAATTAAAAACACTCTTTTCCTCGAGCTTGTACTAACTTGAGAGAACTTTTTTCATTGAATGATAATTCTTAATTTTTATTATATGTCTATGCAATGAAAACATGTCTATATAACATATTTCTTAAAAGAAAAAAATATTAACTATTTAATTAAACTTGCTATCATTTATGTTTTCTAAAAAAATGAATCAGGCATGATTAATGACAGTTACTGTACTTTATTGGCTGAATTAATTAATAAAAGTCACGTTAAAAGTTATTCGTTAGTGTAAAGGAATAAACTCACTTACTCTAGGTACCACCAATTAATAGATATTAGTCTAATTAAGCCACACACCAAGGACTAGGCTTTTTACAACTTCACCAATAAATTTTCCTTTTCTTCATTTGTCCCACTAAATGTTGCAAATATGAACTTCTTCGAAGCCGCCTGAAACTATTGATGCATGGAGGATTTTTATCTTTGACCTTGATGGAGTTTTTCCTGTCAAAAATTATGCTTCTTCGGGGGCAATTATTTTTGTGCGTTATTTAGCATTTTTATACTTCAAACATTTATGTACTTTTAAGGTATATTTTTGCTCTTTATAACTCCCTATAATCAGTTCAGCCTGAGAGAGTCTGAGACTACTATTTTACGTTGTTTTGTCAACATTAATATCTTGTTGGATTACAAAATTAATAGAGACAATGCATGTAATCCAACTGATTAATTATACATAGAGATTCGAATTGCAGTTCTTATCTCTCTCTCTCTCTCTCAGAGGAATCGTACAGAGTCAAAACGCTACTTCTATATAAGTTTAGACTTAAGGGTCGTATTTCAAGACATTATATGCCTCAATGAATTTCTTCTTCTTCTGTATTTAAGAAGAATTTCCTGGGTTAATTGTTCTTTAAGGTATAAATAATATTTCTTATTTTGCATGATTGCTAGGGAGACGTTGTGGATGCCGAAGAGATGAATGCAACTAAAAAGCGCAGAGTTGAGAAACCCATAAATCTTGAAAATCTTCCTGTGTCTCTCATCCACCACTTAATGCATTTTCTCCCCACAGAGGAAGTAACCAAGTTCAGCATCTTGTCAAAAGCCTTCAATTCTTCATGGCTCTCCTTCCCTGTTCTAGACTTCGATTACCATTTCTTTGAAAGATATGCAGACCCCCACACCTTCTTGTCGTTCATAGAAAATGCCCTCCAACTTCGTGGCCCCCATATTAATGCTTGTTTGCATAAGTTAAGATTTTCTTACAAAGACAAGGCCCCATCCCATAATTATTATCACGTCGACCCTATGTTGGATGTGTTGCTCGACTTTGCCTTACAAAATAATTGCAAAGAATTGGATTTTGACATTAGCATATTAATTCTTGATCCCGACATATGGGAAGTCCAAAACTACTTTGTAAGTGTCCGTTATAGTTCGTTACTTCCCGCGTTTACCTCGAACTTTATCACTGTTTTGAAGCTTACAGGGTTGAAGATTCCCACTCCAAATGCTATTATAACAGGCCCGGCATTGAAGGTACTGGTAATCCATACTTGCGAAGGATTACATACTATAAATGTTTCATCCTTGTCACTCAACGAAGTACATATTGCATACTGCCATGGGTTACAAAGAATTGAATTGGAGGGTGAGAATCTACTATCTTTCAAGTTTGTTGGTGTTCGAACCAACAATGAACTTCAACCATGTGACATTGACCTTTCGGGTTGCATGTCCATAAGATTTGTCTATTTAGACAATGCAAAGATTTCGGAGGAATTAAGGATAGTATTTGCCGTGTTACGAGTGGAGATTTTGTCTATGTTTCATTGTGACATGGCCATGATCACGACGATTCATATCCCCAACGTCAAATTAATAGAGATGAGAAATAATTACGAACTGAATAACCTCGTCCTCTCTACTCCAACTCTTGAGCGCTTGGTATTTAGGGCTCGAAGGGGACAAAATTGCACAATGGACATCTCAGCATGTGTAGCTCTCACGGTGTTGATAGTGAAAAGAGCAGCCTTAACAAACGAGTGGGTGAACAGTACAATCTCGGGCTTAAGTTGTCTTGAGGAGCTGCAAATAAGTAGTTGCGATATGTTGGAGAGGATAGAGTTCAGAAACCACAAGCTTGAGACATTCTCGTTGAGTAAATGTTCCAATTTGAAAGAGGCCACGGTTGATGCTCGAAATCTGCTTGAGTTTTCATACTCTGGAAATCTACAAGTTTATCCTTTGTTGATTTTATCAGCCAAATGCAGCGCCATCATCCAATTGCCGGAGCGAAATTCTGACTTCTGCTTTGAAGAAATGATACAATTCCTCTCTTGCTTTGATCACTTCAAACAGCTCACTATTTCTTGCATCGAACCACAGGTACTTATTTTTTTTTTTCTCTTAGTATCATGGACAAGTTAATTTTATATACATACATATATATATATATATATATATATAAAGAAAAGAAAAAATGTATAATTTGGTATTTATTTAGTGTGCTTAGAATTCTATCAAAATATAGAGGAAAAGTAATTTTTAGACCTAAATCTTAGAAATATATGATTTTAATACATTTTTCTACTCATTACTCGTTAATTTTTAAAGTATACCCATTTGTCTTATTTTTATCCTGCTTTGAGAGGGACTAATGAGTAGTAGCAAATTTAAAAATTATAGAGATTGAATGGTAAAGATGTGCTTTTAAGATTTAGGGATAAAATAATTAAAGCATTTTTTAGGGATTAAAAAGTAAATTTTCTCAAATACATTTTCATTTTCTAAAGTTTGTTTAAATTGATTTGGTTTGAATTGAAGGATGTGATCTTTCCAAGAGAGTTTATGTCACCAAATAGGCTTTCTCCCCTTCATGATGTGAAGCATGTGATATTACGATTGAGGGTTATACCCACGGATCGAAATGTCACCCAATTGGTGGAAAGTTTGCTTTGTCTTGCGCCTAAACCTGAGACACTTGCATTCGAATCTTCTCTCACAAAGGCAACGAGCAATTTGAAGGTACATTTCGTGAATTTTATTCAGCTAATTTAGAGCCTATAATATCAGTACTGCATTTTTAGTTGAACAATTTATTAACTTCTTATGTATGTTTGATTTTGTATATACACACACACACACACACACTATAGCTGGTCATTTGTCGTTACGCCAAAGACATAAGATTTTATGGTGGCATTAATTTAATGTTGAAATTTAGGGATATCAAATAAAACAGATGACAGAATTTAAGGAGTAGGACAAACACCACAAACCCCGATTCTCTATGCTTTTCTTTATTTATAATAATTTGCCAATATAATTTAAATACTAGGTAATTTTTTAAAAATAAAGATAAATAACAAAAAGCGATTCGAAAGTAAGTAATTTTTTTCTATATTCGAGATAAATCTAAACAATAATCTTAAAAGATAACTATGACAAGCCCTTAGGTTAATAGTAAGCTTCTTAATTATAGTTTATTGAGTTACACACTCGGATAGATTTTTTAACAAAGATATATATATGTCTACAATTTTTGTCGTAGCCGATCAGTTTTTATTATGTGTGCTAGAACTTTCAATAGAAGAACCCATGAAAATTAAATTTGATACCTTTTCAACTTGTAGTCCTGTTTGGTCGTCAATAGGAGGTTTCTGATGCCTAAGAGTCTATTGAATAGTTTTTGTGCATAAGGACCACAAAAGTCTTCATAAGTAATCAACTTGCCTCTTTGGGATCTCCTGCGTATCATTAGTGTTCTTAACCTATATAGGGTATTGGAGCAACCCATTTTTATCACCACCAAAAGACAAGAAAGTATATATATCTATATATAATTGATTTGGATTTTAATAACGTTATATACAATGTTGGTGGTGTTGAAATTGCAGTTTGAATACCTTAAGAAAGTAGAGACGGAGAGGGTGGAAGATGGCTGCTGCTCTGGGGTTCCCATAAAGTGCTGGCGTCACTATGCTTTGAAAATTGAATTCGATGGCTTTGAAGGGAATGGGAGACAGAATTTGGACAAGTTCTTCGCTCCCTACATGGACTGATCTCCATCTTCCATTGTTATGAATTGCCAGTGCTCATTAATTGTGCATGATTCGCTAGCTTTCTTTTCATTTTCACAATGTACTGTTAGCTAACCTGTTGGTCAACTGGTTCTCTCAAACAATTGGAATTTGTGTTTTCTGGAATTGCTTCGAAACTAAAACCCGAGATATATAGGATGAAGTGCATAGTGATGGATGTTCCAATTCGATGTTAATTGGCAGATAACTATCTATCTATCTATCTATATATATATAGAGAGAGCATATTTTCCATTGCATACATGCATGGACAAAGTTTTACATCTTTCTAACAATGAGATGTATATAATATTATGATATATATATATATATATATATATGTATATATATAATATTTTTATGTTATTGCAATAATTTAAAGTTATTAACAAACACGTAATTGACATTTTATATATAAAAATCAATTAAGTTAAAGATTTAACACAACTTGAGACTTCTAATTATTTTTTATTGGCATATTTTGTCATGGGCTATGGCTTTACATTGAATTTATGTGGTAAGTCCCACAGTAGCTCAGCAATGGAAGGGGCAACCACCTAGATTTTATATAAATATGGTGACTCCATTCTGATCTATTGTCATTACTAATTGACTTGTTTTGTGCAGAGCTACAACTTAGTTACTTGAAAGATTTAAGAAGATTTTGAAAATTTATAATTTCTTCTCATGGACGTCCCTAAATATTTCAAATATCATTGTACTATACACAAACAATTTAAATATCTTTAGTCATTCTAAATGCCAAGATGAAAATGACACTAATTACTTCTTAGCGAAAATATTAGATAAAGGAAACACTTCTCATTTTTTATTTAATTGTCACTCGTAAGTGAGAATATTAACTATTCTGTTTGTCTATATCCTTTTAAATTTATTTTCATATTCATGTTTACTTTTGCTTTTGACATTAACTTCATATAAAATAACGAATATCCCTCTAAAATTACATAGAAATTAAGGATCAGATTAATAAATAATATTTTATTTTAATTAGAAATCTCAAATTTCACTTCATGTTACGAGGGGAAAAAGTTCACATGATTTTTGGCCTGAAAAAGAAAAAATTACATTACAATATTATGGAAGTGATATATGGGCTGGGGAAGATTGCAGATACCTCAAATGAAATCTAAGGGCAAATGTCTACGTAGCTATTGTTGATAAAAATAGACGTCCTAGCCTTACTAGTAATGCATATATAGACATTCGAACTCATATGAAATAACAGTGATATTCACTACTTTCCCAAATGATATAGATCTCCGCAACTAACTTAATTTGGGGCCAAAAAAATTAAAAATCACAACGCTACATTGGCTTTTCTTCAATTTACTTTTATCAATAAAATAAAAAATTTTACACAATATATATTTTTTCAAAAAATAAAATTATTTAATTGTTGAAATCACAATTTCATATTCTACAAAAATTTAATTTATTTGATAAAAAATAAATTGGAGAGAACATTTGTGTAATATATATCAAAATATCAAAAGAATTAATATAATTTTTAAAATAAAAAATATTAAATACAATTTAACGGTAGTATAATTTTTTAAAAATAAATTTAAGTACAAAAATGATTAAAAAAGTAATTTACTCGAAATTATTTTTAAAAAAATGTTAAAAGATTAAGCGACACGACGACAAAGATACAGAAATATTATTACCATCATCTTCTTTCCACGTAAAAGCACAAACTGCGGAAGTTATACATCGGAGACTGAGAGGATGGTACAGACAACGTTGGGAAACAAATTTATGTTTTAATTTTCTGCTTTTATTATTAATTTTTAAAAAAATTAACGCTACGTTAGATGTTTGAGTAAACAGAGGCTAATATATATTATTTTATTTTTATTTATGAGACTCAGATTGAAAAAAAAAAAAAAAAAAAAGTGAGGGGAAGAGGAGAAAGAGAGCAAAAGTGGCTTCCCAGGCTCCACATCCATCTTCACTGTAATATTTTGCTCTTATTCTCTGAAACACCTCTCTCTCTCTCTCTCCTCCTTTACCAACTAAGCAAAATCACACCCCACTTGCTGCTTATAACTTTCTCCAATGGCACCAGCAGCGGCGGCTCCACCACCCACCCTCCTTGTTTTCCTCTTGATCCCCGCCGTACTCGCCATGGCCGTCCAAGCCCAAGTAGGAGTAGGAGTAGTAGGAGGAGGAGGAGGAGTAGGAGGAGGCAGCTGGTGCGTAGCCAGAAGCGACGCTAGCAACCAGGCCCTTCAAACAGCCTTGGACTATGCATGCGGAGCCGGAGCCGATTGCCTTTCCATTCAGTCCAATGGCCTCTGTTTCCTCCCCAACACCATCCAAGCTCACGCCTCCTACGCCTTCAATAGCTACTATCAGCGCAAGACCCGAGCCCCTGGCTCCTGCGACTTCGCCGGCACTGCCACTATCGCCCAAACTGATCCCAGTATCATCCCATTCTTTCTGTCATTCCATTCTATGTTTTGCCTTTTAGTCATTTAATCTTGTATGCTTTTGTTTGTGTAGGCTATGGATCTTGTGTGTACCCATCTTCTTCAAGGTATGCTCTGTTCTGTTTCTCCATGGATTTACTATTGTGTTTCTCTGTCTTAGTGAACTGTAGTAGCTTATGGAGAGTACTTCTTTTTAATTAATAAAACAATTTCCGTTCTTCCTTGATCTTCAAGCAAATGGATTCTCCACTGTTTGTTTGGTTTCTTTCTTTTCTCTTTTTCCCTTTCTTTTTCCTCTTTCTTGGTCCAAATGGCTGGCCTTACAATTTCAAATAAGAAACAACCACAGAGCCTGGGCTCTGTTTTCTGGGCAACCAACCAAGCCATGGGGGGGGGGGGAGAGAGAGAGAGAGAAGTGGGATTTTGTTTGGATTTGAGGGAGGTGTGTCAAATGGAAGAAGCAGCCTGGCGAGGGTATGTGACACGTGGCTCTGTGCATGGATGGGCCTAACGCCCCCCGTTTGATTGATGTCGTTTTGTGTTTTGTTGAATGAAAACGACCGTCGTCCTGGTTTTCTAAAAAGTCTTTGAACTACGCATTTTTGGTTGGACTATTTTGACTGACACTGTGATGCCACCAGAGGCTGTCGTTGCGTCCTTTTTAAAGTCTCTGAAAACCAACGCCTCAAATTCATTTAGATCCTACTTTGATATTATTGCCAACCATGACCCTATTTTGCTTTCCACCAGGGAAAGTGATGCAAGTATCTGACGCTATGATGCAGGGGATTCAACCCAATATGTTTATATCAATTGTCAGGTTTTTCAATTAAATTAGGAGTGTATGAGTGACGTACCTACTTCATAGCTTCTTCCTTCTCCCATCCTTTTTAAAATTAACGCTTCCTGTCCACTGAAACTGGAAAAAAAGACTGTAGCCCAATGGCCTTTTACATTTAGGGGTGTCCTTTCAGGGTAACTGTGAAATTACTAGTGGGCTTAAACTGGTCGGGGGTTATAATAATTCACAGTAAAATGATATATATTTCGTTGAAGAGTCATTAACAAAACGACTTGAGATTATTAAACACTTTGAAAAAAGAGAGCTAAGTTTGTGGATAATGCATTTAAGATATTTTTATTAAATAACATTATATATAGACACTTTTTGTTATGTTAATATTCGCATTTTTTAATATTTTAGTTTCAAGGCGATGTCGACGAGAGATCACAAGTAAGAATAAAATTTAAGGCAGTTTTACATGATGGACGAAGCTTGGTTTTGCCAATTGAGCTGACCCTAGTTGAGAATAGTGTTGTAGATTTGTTTAAAGATGCTTGTTGTTTGGATAAATGGCCTTTGACTGGGCATCAAAGAAAATTGTTGATGAAGACGAGGCTATGATAATGGAGCATAATGTTTTGAGTGCTAAATGTTGAGGACGAGTCTCTATTGTTTTGTTGGGGGGCCACAACTTCTAGGCTATGGGAATAAAAAAGGGCATAAATTGCAGCGGCGAATAAAGCTCTTAATTTGTTATATGTTTGTGATTTGTCCTCCAAAGTAGTTGTCATGCTTGCAATTGGCTGCTGTACTTTACAACTTTTAAGTTGTTGGGGAAACACCATTGATGGGGCCAATTTAGAGATTGATGTATTCAAGAATAAGCAAAATCAATAATGTTATCCAAAATTAATTTTCTAATCATTCTCAATATGGAATTGGTCTTAAGAAACTCTTTTTTTTTTCTTTTATTCACAATGTAAATGCAATAATGCATGAATTGGTTCTTCTAAGCAAATTGAAAAGACAAACAAACAAATTGTTTTTAATTCCTTGTGTACATGTAAATGCATCAACATACACATACATGGCTTGTCCTGGCTGTTGGTGAAACTAGTCAAATTTCTCATGTTCCATTGCTTTGGATTCCTTCCTTAACTGGGAAGGCTAGGAGAAGGTAAAATATATTACTGCAAGTTGATCTTGGGAAATTGATTTTGTTACTAAGCCATAAGCATGCTTTTCCTTGGTTAATGAGTACCGACAAACTTACAGTTTAGTACTATATGAAAACTAACTGTTTAATTTACTATAACGTGTAGCACTGCTGGAGGGACAAACTCAACAACCCCAACACCGCCTATGATGAACCCAAATGTGCCAACACCTACCACAACATCACCCATCTTCGGTGGGGGTGTTGGCGGCGGAATAACTCCGGGAATGAGCTCTCCTATGCCTGACAATTCTAGAGCACTGTTGGTGGCACCGGCCCCTGCAGGTTTAGTTTTCTTTTCTTCTCTTCTCTTCCTGTTCCTTACCTTTTGATCCTAGTGGGGTTTTGGGGAGAGTTAGATGCTTACAGTTTTGTCAGGAGTTCAAGGGAGCCTCTTGTTGTTCATAACCGCCTCACCTTAAGAAGCTACATCTGAAATCCTCTACTTTTAATACTCCATTTTTAAGGTTATGAACTTAGGCTTCGCTGTTCAGGGGAAGAGCATAGCTAGGGTTGTAGCAAGGCCCTTCACTAAGATCCTAGATTTATAGGCCCCCCATTCAATTCAAATAGTTCCAATTTTTAAATGTTCTCTTTACAGACATTATGTTTCACAAACACTTCAATATTATTAGCATATTAATAAGTATTTTTCTTTTAATGCATGCTTCTATGATTCCCCGTATGTGAGATGGCAATATTCCCAACTCGAAATTGTTATTAAAAAAAAAAAAGAAAAAGGGTAATTGCTGGGAACAAATACAAAATGTTAAACAAAACAAATGGATATTGTAGTCATGAATCCAACAAGGGAGGCACAACCTTGCCCATAGAACTTAAAATCCACCCCTTTGCCAATTGAAATTGTGAACAAATTCTTTACATATCAAAACAGAAATAGGAGGTGGGATCCACATGTGCCGAGATCCACACCCCTATTTTTATCTCTGTAACATGCATTTTTCCAATGATGAAAATAATTACATGTTCTGTGAAAATATTAACAACAACAAAAATGTTGGCTTATTATTAACCTTATTCGTAAATCTGTTTTCCAAGACACGTTGAGATGCAGACGATATATTATACCTCTGACTCCTATGCTCTTCAACTTTAACTCGTCTCCATACTCTAGTATTTTTCGAAGTTCAGTTTCTGAGCTCACTTCTCAAGGATCCTAGAAAATAAAATGAAGAAATCATCAAGGTGAAAAATTCTATTATGTTCATGATACTTCAGATTTCATTTTATTGGGAAACTCCATACGTAGGATAATATTTAATGTTGTTTCAACTTTCAAGTAGCTCGAATAACAGAGCAATAGGTAATTTTAAAACAATTCCTCAAAGCTCCAACCCCTTTCTTTCCCCGTTTATTTTTATTTTTTATCTTTTTGGATATACTCAAGAAATTAATTACATAACCGATGTGTTGTCCCTAACTCAGGTACAAAACAGGTATAGGTCAAATAGTTGCTGAAACTTCATAATCCTGTTTTTTGATATTTCATGTTAAATGAAACGTGTAAAGGGTTATTTATCAACAAGCAAGATGAAGCAATGGTCAACATAATGATAAGCTACGAACGAGGTCCATAGGAATGTTATATGTACCTTGGGTCCCACTAGACACTTTTCGGGCTGCCTAACAATGTAAATCTGGTCCCCAGCAGCGTTATACAAGTCCTGATTACGGTGCCACGTCCACAAGGCATGAGTTTCATTTTTCACCTGCATGTAACTTAACCTGTTACTCATACTCCTATTCAAACAATGCATACCAACGGATGTAAATTAAATTACGTAATGGATTTTTATCACGAGGCGTTGCTTGCTTGACATGTTAAGGAACTATAGAATATATAGAATATCCCAAAAAGATCTATTTTATTCATTCAAATAATTTCATAATTTCAAATCAAACAAGTTTGCTCAAACTGATAAATAGAGATGAGGCTATAGTTAAAGATGCTAGTAGAAAACCCAAGTACCTAGTCATAGTGGGCAAGAAGACGCTAAATGAAATATGCCTTTTTATACATATGTTTAGAAAACACTTCCAACTGGTTGCATGAATGCTTTAGTAGTTCGTTGCATTTCACCAATATAAGAAGGCTTTTATTTGAACTGACTTGATCAGATTTTCCCAGGTCAATGTGATTATTGGGATACTTTTTAAGTTTTCGGTAGCAGGAAAAACAAAAAATGTAATTTGGTAGACCTTATACTTCCCTCTTGGCCTCAAACAGAAACAAGGTTTTGTGGTGAATAACTCGTTATATAACTAATCCACATCATACAATAGTAAACATAGAACAAAAGTGTAATTTTTGTGCGTGTAAGCAAGAGAGAGAGAACCTCTAGAATCCCATGGCCGAAGCTACTTTCTCTGAATGCACTATAATCAGGCTGCTGGTCCCAGCAGAATTTACCTGCTGCTGGACCTGACGTGAAATTGAAGGCGCAGAAGCCACCCATAAAGTCATCCGGTGTAGTTGATGGTTCTGGACAGTTTCCAGGTTCATCAGCATGTGTGATTGCCATCTTTTCCCGGTTACCACCATCACCAACTGTGATATAAAGGGGACCGCAGGGATCCAATGTGTAGTTGTATACTCGGTTTGATCTCTCATATGCATGTACCTGTTCAATGTTCCCATATGAAATTTGTTTGCTGATATTATTTTCTCTGAAAGTTTAAGTAAATATATGACCTTTTTGGAAAAAACACAAAAATCCTAACGGAACCTGCAAATTGAAGGAAATTAGATGCCATAACTGTTGAACACTTAGAAGTTTGCCTCCACTGAAAGTGACAAAGCATAAAAAATCCAGTCTCTTAACCATATGTCATTCAAAAATTTTAATTTATTTCGTTTCTTCTGGTATCATGAATCCATAAAGATGTTGATCTAAAATATTACCAATGCTAACCCAAATTTTTATATCTAAATAAAGCTACTACTTCTTGATAATGCAAGCGATTTTTTATTCATCTTGAAGTTATTTTATCCAATTACTTGACAAACTAAATTCTAAATGCCAATATCTGAACAATAATGATTTTAAGTATCATTTTTTCATACAAATCCTCATTTAAGCATTTTCTTTTCCCACGAAGTTCGAGATGGTAAAATGGGTTGGAATTATAGACTACCTTCATATGTCAACAATTGTAAGACAAGTACATGCAAATCAAGCAATGTATATAACTTTGAGTTGGTATATTGAAAACAAAAATACACTTACGTGTCCATTGAAAACCACGTCAACACCATATTTATAGAGTAAGTCTTCCATCTCTACCCTCATACACTCTGCTTCTCTATAATGTGCCTTGTAGGTGCTGTACCAAGGTGGATGCCAAGTAGCTACGAACCATGGAGTTACTTCTCTATCAACAGAAGCCAAGTCTCTCTCCAACCACTTGTACTGGTCTCCTGCAAATTAAAAAAAAAATGATAAAACAGTTTATAAAGCAAAATATTCCGAACAATAATATCGATCATGCAGAAAGAAAAAGGGAAAGAGTATGAGCAAAGAGTTCACCTGATCTGTTATATGATATGTAGGCACCAAGCATTATAAAATGTATTCCCCCAGCATTGAAAGAATAGTAGAATGTGGATAATGATCCACTCTCTTCAGATGGGAATGCAAATCGAGAACTATAAGAGACAAATGTCTGGTTTTCAGCTTGTAGTTCTATCTCGTGATTCCCTTCTACTACCATTATTGGAACAGAAGAAATCAGAGGCTGCATGTACCTGATATCAATGATTGACATCAATTGCATGAGCTGAATTGAAACCAAGAAAGTTCAAGTGAAAAATTATAACAAAAAGCTCCGTAATGGACTTTTGAGAGCTGAATCTAGTAAGAAATTAGACCACTGTTGATACACTTGCACACATAAAATTAATCCTTGGACCTTTAGCTGCACATTATTCTGATGTCTCCAAAATCCCATTTTAGGTTCATATAACAAGTATTAACATGTCCCAAAAAAAGTAAATGTATTTTTGAAAAAGTCCATCCATACAACAAATTAGTTGGTTAAATTTGAATGAAAAGAATTCAGCTAAAGTAAAATTTTACCTTCCCCAATAATCCCAACGAGGCTGGTAAGTTTCGTGGATGGGAGTATCAGAAAATGAGCAAGAGTAGCAGTCTGACCCAGTTCCATTTGTAAGATACAAGTTAGCATAACTAACATCCCCAACCAATAGAATAAGATCAGGATGGTTGATGGTCATGTGATTTACAGTGGATGTGGTATTGTATGTAAGACCAAGGTCTCCAACAATTGCTATTCTGCTAGGGTAACTCTTTGGGCTAGAAACCGGCATAGTCCTGAAATAATGAACACCACTCATTGCTGGCAGATCAGGATCTCCACATTGATACTGATATAATGTGTTGGGTTTCAACCCTGCCAGCAAAGACAACGTACTTCTGAAATTAGCCAATATATTCAAGTACTAACAATCGTGATTCATGAATGACGTTCAAGCCCTTTGGACCGAGTGGTAAAAATGGCAAAGATAGGGATCGAACCATTAACATCAAGTTCATCTCAATCTTAAAGACTAAGACTTGTGTCAAGTAAGCTATCAACTCATTAGCAGCGACAAGCTTGTTATCAAGTAAACAAGACCGATTTGCATCGACTTATTACTTTAATTATCTGACTTTCCATATATTTCAACATCAGCATTAATGTGTGAATATATATATATATATATATATTTTAAAGTTTTTTCTTTTTCAAAACACAACTACATTTAGCTGGACCAAGTTTGTGCAAAATGATATTAGATTTTAGTTGAAGAGGAAGCAGAAAAAAATAAAGAGCTTGCAAGAGAAAAAGAGAAATCAATAGTAAAATACCTGTGAGACGAACATGATGTATAATTCCAGAAGTGTAGTTCTGAAGGCCTTCAAAGGGATAAAGTTGGTTGTAAATAAGGGAATAACCCTTGGCTTCCTCAGTGATCGGCTTTCCGAACTCTCCAAATTGAACTATGCTAGCAACCGTATTAGGATCCAATGGTTCTATGTCATCTCCAATTTGGAACTCCCCTGCAAATACAATCCAACAAAATATTTAACATATAATACGTAATTAACGCAATATGCTTGAATTAACATACGAAATTAATTGAGTTTATGGCCGAAAGAATGCCCACAATCTTGCCAAATATAAATAGTTAAATAATATTACTAATTTCACTTACAAATAGTTGGTCATGAAGCCTCCAATTGACCGAATTGCTGTGGCTAATTAAAGAATGGACGATGAAAAACCTTTAAACCTCTCTTTGTACAATTATTACATTCAAATAAGAGACACACTAATTGTGGGATTTAAAGAGATAGCATTTGGATAATTCTCATTCAATTCAAACCTCTATAATGTGACATTCGTCGGCATCTCACTATGCTCCAACTAAAGTCTTATCTTAATATGACCATTTTTCTACGGCTATCATTTCAAATTGGACCCCACTTGACGAGGAAAAATTTAGAAGCTAACGAAGGTAAATGGAAGAAGAGGCACACCTGTAATCCAAGAAATCCAAACAGAATCATAGTTTGAAGAGAGAGAGACGGAGATTTGTTCGGGATCAAATCCTTCAACTTTTCTTTGAAGCAGAGGATCCGTATTTGGAAGATCCACAGCGTTCCCTCGGAACCTCTGGTCAAGAGGAACAGTCACAGGCTTGAAGGGTCCATCCAGAGTGGTTGGAATTTTAGCTCGAACAATCACTGAGCTTAGAGAAATCAACAGAGATAGAGCAATTAAAGACACTAAATTCAAATCCATAAGGGGATTCATTCAATGTATGGCAAGCATGAACAGAAACCCAGAAAATAATTTGTGATTTTTGTTGTGTTTAGCCTTGAGAGCTCATGTGTAATATATATACACCGAGAGCTAGTGTAGAAGGACGAAGGGAGAGTCAAAGAATTCATGCGAGGGAAATAAAAATTTCAGGAGAACGTGATGAAGATGGAATTGTAAGAAATAATAGAAAATTGGGATTGCCTTAACGGTTAGAATCCAAATCTTAAAGGTTTTGACAACTACCTGTACTTGGTGGCAGCTTTTTACCTGTTAGAGCCGGTTGCTCTTCACGTGGGATCCCACTATATGCTTTTTAATAAATAAAATAAATTATACAAACATTTTTAAATTTTATTAAAATTATATAAATTTTTATTTATTTTTAAATTATACACAAGTTTTTTAAAATAAAAATGTTTATTACACTTTAATTTAATTTTAAAATTTTTATTAAAACATATTTTATGAACTTAAATTTAAAATTAATTATTAGAGAGTATCATAATAAAAAATTTTAAATTGAACTACAATATATTTTAAAAATAAAAAATATGTATAATTTTAGAAAAATTTAAAAAATGTCTATGTAATTTGTTCAAAAAAAAAATATTTAGATAACAAATTTTGGTTTCTCACACCCTTTGATCATTATATTATTTTAATATCTGTTTATTTAATCATAAAAAATATTTTATGTAAGTTTTATATAAATTCAACAATAAAAAACACGCATCAAGTAAACACATCATTACAGTACCATTCATGTTTAATATATTTATAAATAATCAAATCATTATTATTTTTCAAATATCTACTTACTTTTTTTATAGATTATTTTAATTTTAATACTTCGATAACAAAGAATATTTATTCAAGATTTACCAGCAGCGGTTGGTTCGAAGAAGGATGAAAGGTAGTCTCGTTTGAAAAAGCATTATTATATTTGTATTAATCCATAAACGACACAACTTATATATTTAATCTTATATACTTAACATTAAAATCAGGTTTTCTAATTAACTAAAGATATATAGATTTTTTCACACCTCACCAACTAAGTCACTGATACTGTTAGTTCACATCTTAAAAAGAAAAAAATCTCTAATTCAGATCCAAACATCGTTGCTTCCCTTTAGAGACGTTATCCCTTCCCATTTTCTATTGCATCTGGGTCCATTTCAAGCTCTTGTCAAAGTCATCTGAGGAAGTTATCGAAGTCATGGATTGCTAACCATCGAGGCCACTTGTACAAATACGAGCAGCGTCACGTAGCATGTTAAAATTTTTAAAATTTAATTATAAATGTTTAATCAGTTTGACTGATTGCTAACTAAATTTAGGGTAAATTACGTGAAACTTATATGAGTTTTGTTAAAATTATATAATTTTTTATTTTTAAAATATATATTTTAATTTTAATTTTTTATTAAATATATTTTATTAATTTAAATATGCAAATATGTATTATATCTAATTATGTATATAAATAAAAATAAAAAATAGATGTTGTTTTTTAAATATACAAAAATAAAAATTAAAAAGTAGATTTTATTTTCATTGAATTTAATGAAAAAAGACATATGTATTTAAATTAATTGAGAGTATTTTTAATCAAAAATTTTAAAATTAGATTAAAGTATACTAAATTTTTTATTTTAATAAATGTTTTTATATTTTAAAAATAAAAAATATCTGTAATTTCAATAAAATGTATAAGAAATTTGTATAATTTAATTTATTCTTAAATTTAAAATTAAACAAATACGGAATTTTTAAAAAAGAGATAGAGAGAGAGAGGTCAAAGGGGAAGGATATTTTGTTTCTGGTATGAACTATGAAGAGGTTTGAATTTTGAAATGTTGTAGCTGCTAATTTCTCGCATTAAGTTGCACCGACCAATACTTTTTTTTTTTTCTAAAATATTAACTAAATCCTCAGCTGCTACTGCCGACTAATTCTATGCCGTTGAAGTTTTCTCCTCATTTTAAAGGAGGCCTTCACTTTGTGTAATACATACATATGTAATAAATAATCTAATCCAAATAAATGTCCTATTAACATTTTGTCACTAATTGTGCATATATAATAATTCATATGGTATTATTTTTAAATTAAAACATAGTCTTTTTTTTTTTATGAAAAAACATAGTCATATTTTGAATTACATAAATTGCATTATTAAACATTTTGTCACTTATTTTTCCTTTTAGGTTTTAAATATATTTCTAGTCTTCTAATTTTATATAAGTTTTAATTTAATCTCTCTAATTTATAAGTATATAATATTTCTTTTTTTATTTTTTAAACAATTCATTTTTATTTCTTTATTATATTTTCATCTAAAAATTAATGTCAAATTTAATAATATGCTAACATAAACATTAAATTTGATTGTGAGTTAATAGTATCACATAAATAAATAAAAATCAAAGTCTACAAATTGTTAGGTTTGATATTAAATATTTAAATGAATTATGAGACAAAAGAGAAAAATGGCTCATTTTGAAAAATAAAAAGATAACATTCACTGTATTTAAATTAGAAAAATGAAATCGAAATTTTGATAAAATTAGAGGGAATAAAAGTATATTTAAGTTATAAATTTATATCATTAATAATAAAATTATGTAATTTATTTATTCATAATCATGTTTTTAATTATTGTTTGCATAAATTGTTACGTTGTTAATTCAATTAATATCTTGGCTAATTGACAATTGCAATTAGTAATAATGTACTGCTAAGTTTTGCTTTGCTAATAAATCTAAAGAAAGATTCAAAGTTTGCATGTGTAATAGACCAGTTCTATATATTAAGTATAGAAATACAAAATAGCAATCTCAAAGTGACATAATTAGAATAATAAAATTGGACTGAAACATGATTCATATACAAACATACCAAACTCTATTCTCATATTCCATCCACCTCTATTGTATTTTCCATAGTTGTAAAGTAATCCCTAATTATTGCTAAGGCTCGTGTAACTCCATCTCTTTTACACAATAATAATTATAGTTTAGTTTTCAGGCCCATGTGACACAAAAGAATGATTTCTATAAAAATTAGAATGAAAATGGTAATTGGAATTGAAAGGAATCATATAGTCCAAATTAATGTTTGGTATATTTGAAAAAAAAATTGAGAATGTCATTTTTTTTCAATGTTTGATTAGATGAAAATAATGTAGAAATGAAAAGAAAATATACGAAAGAAAAAGACCAAAATATCCCAAAAGTAAATCATTTGGATTGGTTTAGTGAATGGAAATGGAGGATAAAATGTTAACTTTCAACTTAATTCAAAAAAAAAAAATTGAAATTCCATCAATCTTGCGAGACAGAGTTTTCCATTCAGGTGCCAAAAACTAATTTTTAATTGCAGTGTATCAAACAAGCATTTTGATTTTTCCTATTCTATTTCCTTTTCCTCCCCCAACTTTTACACATTACCAAACAAGATGTAGAAGTTACAAAAAGTAGAGAGGTGAAAATTTCGATGAGTTACTTATAGAAGAGTTACACTCTTATAATATCGAAGTTTTGAAAATAATATCCGTCAGTTATCTTAATTAAAATCATGTTAACTTAATTCGTTTTGATTCTTAGTTAATAACAAAAGTAACAATCATGCCTACCTTCTCTCTGTAACCTGTATATATATACCAACTTCTTCATTTGACAAATGAATCCAATCAACTTTTTTTTCCCCATTCTAGCCATCTCCTATTGTTGGCATAACTCCAGAATTTGATAACTTCTAGTGATTTGCTTGCACTTCGAGACTAAAAGAGCTTGAGTACAAAGACCCGTGTGAGATATATATCAAAATAATTTTTAGGCACTTTTTTCTGTTAATATCTTAAGCTTTTAGGATAGGTAAAATCTTGACATGGCACCCTTCTATATTCATGGACATACAATGTGAGAGACTCCATACTCGCCTTTGGTGGAGACCAACACTTTTGAAGATTTGAATTCCTTCATCCGCTCTTCTCCTTGCTTATTAAACTCTCTCAGGTCAGCAGACTATTCTACTCTTTTATGGCAAACATCACACTTTTGTAACTCATTGAATTATTAAGAAATGTTTGATACTCTGTCATTTTATATTTTATGATATTTTGGATATTATAATATAATACTAAAATATAAGGTATTATAATATTAAAATTTTCATGTTTAATATAATAATTAGAAGTTGTTAAAATATAAAAGTGATATGTTATCAAAAATAATAAAGTTAAAAGTGGTATAATACGATGTTATGGTTTATTTGGTTAATCCAATGAGAATGAATATAGTGAAGAATCAAATAATAATAATAATTTTAAAAATAAAAAATATTTCTTATGTCTTTACTTAAAAAATAATTAAAAATATAAAAATTATTCAGTAATAATTATAATAATATAATAAACATTATATATAATTCATGAAAAAGAAGTATCTTTCTAATCTATTGATCTAATAATCTCCTTACTCTCTTATAATTATATCATTATGATACTTTGATTTGATGATAATACACATCTAAAAAGTATAGATATCTTGAATGTTGGCTGACTTCCAAAACATCCTGATTTAGATATTGGTATTTTAAATTCTCTTTTTAAGTGTATCGATAATACTTCAAAGTATTTTATTAGTTGACTAGAGGTACATGATTTTCTGCGTACATTATTGTTATTTCCACGGTATGGAGATAATGTACTCTCTACAATTTGCATAGACATATAAATATATATATATATATATATATATATATATATATATATCAATTAATGACTAATAACAATTCTTACAGATCAGCATGCGATTTATTCCTCGAGTTTGGTTGCTTTCTTCAACAATGCTGCTACTGTTATTGATCACAACACTATACTCACATTCTTTTCAAAAGACAAAAAAGAACATAAAGTCAGAAAATTTTCTATCCCCCAAAATAGAACTGGGGCCAGGATCAGTTGTGAATAAATTCTACTACAATATCGAGTTTCCAAGAGGCCATATTGCCCTCAAGAGCTTCCATGTTGAAGTGATTGATGAAGCAGGAAACCTTATCCCTCTCCAAGAAACCTACCTCCACCATTGGGTTCTCATAAAATACCACAAACCTAAACACCACGATGGCTATCATCATATTTATCTCAGAAGAAATAGTGGGTTGTGCCAAGGAGATCTTCAAGGACAATACTTTGGACTTGGGTCTGAAACAGGGGGGACCGATTTGGAAATCCCAGATCCTTTTGGGATAGAAGTGGGAAATCCCGAAGAAATCCCAAATGGGTACAAGGAGGCATGGATACTTAATGTTCATGCCATTGATACACGTGGCGTGGAAGATAAGTTAGGGTGCATAGAGTGTAGGTGTGACCTTTATAATGTCACAAAGGATGAAAATGGGCATCCTTTGAGGCCTAATTATTATGGAGGTTTGAAATGTTGCCATGATAACACACAGTGCAAGTTGAGGGAAGGATTTGAAGCCCCAAGGAGAAGGTTCTACCTCAAATACACGGTCAAGTGGGTTGATTGGGATGATCTTGTTGTGCCTCTTAAAGTTTATATATTTGATGTGACTGATACGGTGCAAATGTCAAATGGTTCAAAAGGAATTAGCTCAAACCATAACTGCAGAGTAAGTGAATTCTTTAAAATACATGCTAAATTAGTGTCAATCTCTATTCGCTTTTGAATTTGTCGGGTGTAAGCGAGGACTGTTATTTCTTTTGTCATAGAATGAGTATGATGTTGAAGCTTGCAACACAACTTATAGAGATGGAAGTAGCTGCGTTCATGTTAAGAGAACAAGTCTCCCAATGGAATCTGGTGGTTATGTCATCTATGGCGTTGCTCATCAGCATTCAGGTGGAATTGTTTCAACTCTTTATGGACAGGTAATGTTCAAAAGTCTCCAAGTAGGTTTAGTTTATACATAATAAGTAGACTAAATCAATTTTAAGAAAGATACGTGAACATATGAGAGGTGAATATTACTAAAAAAAAGGTAATTGATATGTTTATACATCTCTTTATGGTTTCATGTACAAAAATCAAAATAGGATGAAGATAAAGATGAGTCCATGTAAACCAAAAGGGATTGTAAGTTTAGTTTTTCTCTGCAATCATGTTCAGTTGAGGATTGCAAAGGCTTCATTTTTATGTGTCATAAATTATAGGATGGGAGGATTATGTGTTCCTCAATACCAAGATATGGAGATGGAAAGGATGCAGAAGATGACGAGAGTTACGTTGTAGGAATGTCCACTTGTTATCCTCAACCAAGTTCTGTTAAGATAATTGATGGCGAAATATTAACGTTTGAATCTAATTATAGTAACACTCGAAGGCACACTGGAGTTATGGGGCTTTTCTACCTATTAGTAGCAGAAAAATTGCCACACCAATAATCCAGGCTTTCTTTTCGCGCTTCATATGTTTTGGATGGAAACAATATTTTGCATTTATAAGCAACTAGTAACACTTCTCTGAAGTGAAGTTTTGGGATGTAACATTTCTAAGATAGGGAGTTCTTGGAAAATGGGGATGGGTTCGTGTTATAGGTCATATTTTGTTAAATAACTACAGTTAACATTTTTATTATATGGTCAAATTTTGTGCGCCTTCCTTTTGTTTTTAATTTTATATTTGGCTCCCTTGTTTTTTTTTTCCCCAACTCGGGACTTTTTTTTTTTTTATGGGACCTGGTGATGAAACTTCAAAATTTTAACTAGATCGCAAACTATACAATGAAACGATATGACAATGACTGAGCTGCACAAAGGTGTGTAATTGCAATTCATGGGACTCCAACAACTTTGAATAGCAACATAGACCTTGAATAATACTCTTCGTGGAATACTTCGTATTGCAAAACGTTAATTTTGTATGGTACCCCTCCCCCAGCATACAATACCAGTACTCTCTCTACCACCTCCCTCCAGAACCAGATTGAAAACTGCCTCCATCAAATCAAACTTTTAAATCTAGCAAAGGATTTGGAAATTTGCATATTTCCCCAACCAATCTTCGCAACCATGCCATAGGAGTTCTTATGGTAACCAGCTTCTCCAAGTGATTGAAGATCAGTGATCAATAACAAGTTCAAGAGAAATCAAGCAAGTAGCATAAATATGTAGATGTTTTCATCCCATAAATAACGTGCCCATTCTTCATATAGAGGCAGATAAAGTGATGCTAATCAATGTGAAAGATGTAATAAGATGTTATTTTCTATCAGCAATACTTCAAATGTCACCAGAAATCTCCACATGAGCAAGTACCATCCCTGAAATGATGAAATCTCTTTAAGTCTCTCAGTATAATATCCCTTTGGCTCATTTTGCTAGCATATTTCATTATAAAATGGCAATCCCCACATACTCTCAAGTTCTTCACAATCCTAATGGTCGCCCCAGGAGTAGTACTAATGAGACCAAAAGCAAGAGCCAACTTCTCACTATGCCTTCCTAATGATTCTTCCTTCTCTTCCTCCTCAATATTATGGAGTACCCAATCAGTTTCAGGCATGTAACCTTCCCTCCGTGCTTCTGCCATTATTTCCTCTAATTTCACATATATCTCTTTAGCATGCTTATGATCATGATCTCCAGCAACAAAACTATGCACTTGCCCATCTACCTCAATATAGCTCCATCCAGGATCCTTTTCTACTCCACTGTTTTGCATCAAAATTCTTACTCTCTCTACATCATCCCATCGCCCCGCTGTGGCATAGACATTTGATAAAAAGACATAGCTTCCGGGGTGCTTCGGTTCAAGCTGCAAGAGCCTCTCTGAGACCAATTCTGCCATTTTGATATTTTTGTGAGCCCTACAAGCACAAAATAGCGCTCCCCATATGACAAAATCGGGAGCCATTGGCATGCTCTGGATGAACTCCATTGCTTCATCTAATCTACCTGCCCTACCTAAGACATCTATAACTAATGTATAATGTTTCATTGTTGGCTCAATGGCATACTCATATCTCATGCTGTCGAAGAAGCGTAATCCCTCATCTACTTGCCCAGTGTGTGAGCATGCAGTTAGGATGGCAAGAAAGACAACACAGTCTGGTTTCACTCCTGCATAGGTGGCAATATTCAGGCAAACAAAATAAATTAAATAACAAACAAAAATTTGAGATGCTGATTAGGATTAGACCAAGAAGTGAAAACTTGTATTCCACACCTTTAGACCTCATCTGTTCGAAGCACCGCAGAACTTGCCCATTGTGGCCATGGATTGCCCAACCCCATAGCATAATACTCCAACTTAAAAGGTCCTTCTGTTTCATGTCTGCAAACACTTCACTTGCAGCCTCTATGTTCCCACATTTGGCATACATATCCACCAGAGCATTTCCAATGGCTTTAGTAATGAAGAAATCACAATTTGAAATATAATTGTGAATTCGTATTCCAGCCTCTAGTGCACCAATTTTTGCACAAGCTGATAGAGCAGAAACAATAGTGAGATCATTCGGCCTCACGCCTTCTTCAAGCATTTTAGAGAAAAATGACAATGCCACTCTATGGTCTCCGTTTTGGGAAAAACCTTTTACCATGGTAGTCCAAGAGACCACATTCTTCTCCCGCATTTGATTAAATAGCTCTGTTGCGCCATTCATGTCACCATTTCTTGCAAACCCATTTATCAAAGTGTTCCAAGACCCAGTATTTTTCTCTGGCATACATTCAAAAAGTTCTCTAGCCTTGTCCAAATCTCCCATTTTACAACACCCATTAATAGATATGTTCCACAACAATATACTCCCACGCTTCACAGTCTGAGGCGTTTCATCAAACACTTTTAATACGGAACCCGGCTTCTCAACTTTAACATACATATCCACCAAGGAAACTCGAACAAATGAATCAAATTCCAGCCCAAACTTCAGAATCGCACCATGAAGACAGTCACCGAGCTCCCTCATGAGCAAAGCCGCGGCCGACTTGAGTACGAATGGAAATGTTAGCCTATCGGGCTTAATATTCAACCTCAACATGAGAGCAAAGAACGAAATTGCGCCTTCAAACTCATCATTTTCACAAAGCCCGCGAATCAAAGCATTGCAAACAAACAAGTTTTTATCCTGACACTGCTCAAAGATTGAAAGCGCATAATCAACGGATTTGAGGAGAGAACAAGAAGATATGAACTGGGTTGTGACTAGACTGCTTGAGAAGAGGTTGGAAATGAGAATCTGGGCATGAATTTCTTGGAGTTGTCTGCTAGTTCTGGAGGCATGAATAAGAGAAATTAGATGGGTTTCGGATGGGTATGAAGTAGAATTACTATGGAAGGAGAGAGCAGCGATTGCCTTGGCGTGAAACCATGTTGGCTTAGAGAGAGCTAGGAGCGCTCTCATTCTGGATCCAATCGGAGAGTGCATAGCAATACTTGGAGACTCAAACGAACAAGAGGTACCATCGTCTTATCGACTTTGCTTACTGCGAAGATCTGCAACTGAAAATCGTCTCCTCTCTTTTCATGGGTCGAGTTCTCGGAGTCGGGAAAATTTCACGGCAAACGGATACTATATATAATTAAATAATAAACTAAAATTGTAAGATGATTTCATAATTTCTTTTAAAAAAAATTAATAATTCTTATTTTCTTCGTTAAAAACTCGTTTGACATGCAGGAAGGTAAAAGTATTCACCGGCCCGAAGGCGCAGTGAGTCCAACCCTGTTTAGTCAAATTGGGCCAAGTAAGGGCGGATTTTAAAAAATAAAATAAAAATTCAAGACATGTTTTTTATAAAAATTTATATTAAAATTTTAATTTTTTTAAGAAAAATATAATTTTATAAAAATTTATATAATTTTTTTAAAAAAAATTATTATGTAATTTTAATAATAAATTTGAATTGGTTTTAAGGAATATATTGGTCCAATCAAGGTTAAAAAAATAAAAATATTTTAAAAAATATTTTTTTACGAAGATTTATATAAAAATATTTTTAGTTATTTTATAATTTAAATAATTAATATTTAAAAAAATACCTAACCACCTGGTATTACTCGGTCTTACTCAGAATTAAACCAAGTTAGGCCGAATTCGTTCAACAGGCTTTAATTTTAAAATCTATTTAAAATTGAGTCAAATATCAAATTAGGCCAAAATCTAACTTGATCCTACCAATGAACACTCTTAACAAAAATTTAAGTATAAAAATAGAAATAAAAAAAATAATTGTGTTGATAGAAAATTATTTTAATATTTTTATTTTTAATAATAAATAATAATTATAAAAACAAAATAAATATTATAAAAAAATTTCCTATGCCTCTCCTTTTTCATGGAGCTACCAGGCCTAAGCATACGTGTCAATTTTCGTTGATTAAAAACTTCAATTATGTGTAGGAAATACCAAAATAGTCAAAAAAACATTATTATGTCCATGTAGATATAAACACTTGGATGAAATACTACATATACAAGAACAAATTGAGTATTAGTATATCTTTCTACAAAATATATTCACTCTTTTCCTACGGTAAACCATATAATAAATTAATTTCGCTGCTGATTCAAATGTTGAGGGGATAGCTGAATCGAACAACATCTGTGTCAATTAATTATACGCAGATAATGACTCGGCGCAAAAAAATGAGTGTCCGATGATTTTTTATGCATGTATCATCAAATGCTAGTAGAATATGTAGTTAATTAAATTTTAAAGTAAAAAAGATATATTTTCCCTAAATTTTGCTAAAAATTACACTAGACACGTTTTTATTTTCAAAATATATAAAACCATTTTTTATAATAAAAAATTACATTATACTTTAATTTAATTTAATTTTTTAATTAAAATAATTTTTATTAACCTAAATATTTAATTTTTATAATTAAATTTAATGAAAACAAAATCTACTTATTTTTATTTGTACAAATTTACATATACTATATATTTGTATATTTAAATTTATGAAAGACACTTTAATAAAAAAATTTAAATTACACTAAAAGTACATATTTTAATAATAAAAAAATCTGTATAATTTAAACAAGACTCAAGATAAGTCCATATAATTTACTCTAAATTTTACTCTGTAGCTTTCCGCTTAACTTGCTTCGGAGCATCTTAAGCATAGGTAATCAAAATGGTCACATGTTTATGTAATTTCTCTACAAATGTCTTTTGGTAAAAACGTACAAGTATCAATCTCAGCATATGCCTTAAAACCAAATATAAAACCACAACCACGTTCAATGAACAGAGGGCAGAATTTGACCTTGAAATATTAAAAGCTATAACAGTTTCAAGCCTCCGGTAACAAATTACAGTTGTCTGTAAGATCTGAACTAAAGAACTCCAAAAAAGGGATTTTTGATTGCAGAGTCCAGTTCAGACCCCGCAGAATTCAGGACTGCCTTGTCAACCTTGTCCCTAGGCAAAAACAAGAACTCTCCACCTTCGATTTTCTCAAACCCACAAATTTCCAAGAAATCAACTCCGCCTTTCAAGGCACCAACTCTTTCCTGTTCAAGGAATGTACATTAAATAGGAAATGGTAGCAAGAACATGTACATCCATGTGCAAGCAAATATTTTGATCACTCTATTACCCATGCATGCATGCCTTTACTGAATATTGATATAAGTTTACAACAAACAGTTCTTAAAATAATTTAAATGTTGGCAAGTACTGAAACGTATATGGATGTCTCACCCTGCTTTTACATTATACATGAGAAAGATCGCAGAGACTTTGAACTTGACAGACTGAACCTTGGGCCTATCCCACCCACGACGTCATGAGTTGAAACCTACTCTGTTTTAAATTTTAGATGCATGTATAACTCCACCTAGACCTAAATAATAATTTCATGAATTTCAGGTCTGAACCTCTGGTACGGCTCCAATACCAAACTGATAATATCTGGACGAGAGATAGTGATGGAAACAATTAAATTTTTCATTCTCAAATTTCTGTTTCGGTAAACAAAGCTTATTTTTTGCAACCTGCTCTATTTTAGTGAACTTCTGTGTTCCTGAAGTCAGTACTCAGTATTAAATTTCCCCAAGATGCCTGTCATGCAAGATTTGAAAGTTACTTACCTGAAAAGTTTGGTTACCAAGTCTTATTTTCCTATATTTTTCCTCGTCAGGACTTTTGGCAACATTCCCCACATAAGTTAGAAGAGTCTGGAATGCTCTCTTCACTCTGGCATCATCATCCTGCTTCAAGAATAAATAATTATGTGAGAGGTAAATGCGTCCCAATATTTAAGCAGAGGTGCCATTAAACAAACATACCAGAACCAGACTTGAAAATTATTGGTACACAGCTGACAAATGGTAGAAGTGAATAATGCAGTCATAATACATACAAAAATGATCTCATTTTACCACAAATTGCTAGGCACATGGTATCATTTTTGGGCCACATCAACAACAACAACGACAACAAAAACTTTTCCCACTAAGTAAGGTTGATTACATGGATCAATCCACTCGATAAAATCTTATCGTAAATCATAATTTTAGACAAACCATTTAAGTCTAAATCTTTTTTTGATAGTTTCTCTTATAGTTTTTCCATGTCTCCCTCTACTTCTAACTATTGAACTACTCTCCATTTAATCTACTCTCTTAATTGGGATTTCTATAGGTCTCCTCCACACATAGCCAAATCATCTAAGTCGTGATTCTACAATCTTTACTATAATAGGTGCAATATCTACTTTCTCCCTAATGCATTCATTTTTAATCCTATCTTGTCTAATGTGTCCACTTATCCAAACCATTTTTGGGCCACATAATATGATTAAAAGAGAAGCACTAGAAAGAAAAAGCAAATGGTTAAATATGTCGCAAGCAATTTATAATACAATTTCAACAAACAGTAGACCATCATTAAGCAATAAAAAACAAGTAAAACTGCATATCTATTTTCTAATTGAAAAACACATGGAACCATTTTAGCTTTTGGCCATGCAACATGGTTAAATACGTTTACTATAACCACTAAGCAGGCACATTTCTTTATTGGCTAAACTTATAGTAACTGCAGCAAAAATAGTGCTGTAGCAATATCAGAATCTTGGCCATGACAATCCAGCAGTATAATTCTCATAAAACCTTGGTCAGAAAGGGTTTTGCGACATGAGGGAAGGACATGCAATTGCAATAAGTATTAAGATAGAAAGAACATTAGTTCAGGAAGGCAAAGCTTGGCACTGTTGGGATTTTAAGCTCTATATGTGGTTTGCAATTTGCACAATAAATGTATTATTAATCACTGAGTGACATATGAATGTACCTTGTGGTTCTGCTTGAGAGAGCGCAAGCACTCTCTCATTTGCTCAGTTTTTGTGGCAGGCCGAACTGGCAATGAACTCTGAGTGTAGAAATTTCAAATTTTCAAATAAATAGGTTTTGTAAAATTTTTTTAAAAAAACTGTCATCTCTTCTAGATAAGCTCATACCTTTTTCTCCTCCACAACAGTTGAAGGGTTGGCAGCTGACGGTTCTTCCGGAGGCAATCCAAGTCGTCGCCTTCTTTCGGCCTGTCACAATAGAGGAATAAAATGATTTCACACAAAGATGCCCCAATTACAAATTTTTTAATTTTCCAATTGCCATGCCAGTTTTAGAAAGAAAAAGTCTCAACGTACAGCTCAAGTCTTCCTCTAGCAATGGTGGAAGAAACATTAAAAAGTTGTGAATTCAAATTTGAAGTTAGTTATATGATTTTTTTTTTTTAAAAAAATTGTGTGTTACATAAGAGGTCCATGACTTGGGGAGTGAGAAATGAGAAGGGATAGAATAGGGATCAATTCCAAGAACATCAAGTTCACCTTAAATTTAAAGATTAAAGTCAGTACTGTGCGTCTTAGTAGCTCATTCGTAAACTAAATAAAATGGACTTTTTGTTTCAACATTTGTTTTGTTTGACAGTTACAAAAAGAAAATACATAAGACAAGTATTAATTAGGAACAAGGCAAGTACATTCATGGCGATTTTCTCTCATATGCAACACATGTGAACATGGCTAGTACATCATGGTAATATAGAGCAACAAATAGCATTTCAGTCACTCAAGTCACAACTCAAGTAAAATCAGAATAATTTCATAGTAATGGCCTTGAAGAAATTTCAAAAATATGATACAGGTTAGGGACAAAAAACTGACAAAGTATGGAAAGTACATATTTGGCATACACATAACAATTAAAGACAGTCCCTTTGACCTGACTTGACAGTCATCCAGAAATCCAACATATGAATAACTGAAAAAGATGACTATCCAAATTCCCAATATCAACTACATAGAATAAGAACAGGATTAACAAGAGAGATAGAATAAGAACATGCTCAACTAAAGAAAACAAGATTTGGACTATGAAATAGTGCACAAGTGAAATAAAATTATATTAGAAAGCTTACTGAAACAAAGGCGATACAATAAACAATAAACAATAAAACAGTTGGAAAATGTGTAAACCTTGTCTTCTTCCAATTTCTGCCTGATTTTCTCTCTAGCCCTTCTCTCTTCCTCTTTCTCTGCTTTTCGCAGAGCCAACAACCTGCAAACGGGAACAGATTCTTCGGAAGTTAGATAAAATGGAACTAAAATGCAACAGATGAGATTATAGATATACAAGAGAAGCCAGACCGTTTTCTCTCGTTCTCCTCTTCAATTCTCTTTGCTTCTAGTAACTCCTTGCCTATACGAATTCTCTCCTAAATAAAGAATAAAGAAATATATTAAATAAGGAAAAAAAAAAATGAATTACATATCAATTAGCTGCCCAATATAGACAAATTTGCCTAGAATTGCGGTAATCTGATGTTATATACAGCTCCAACCACAGAATACTGCTATAACATAAAATGAGGCACAAACATTCTTCAAGAGGACAACTGAAGAAATATTTGCTATTTTGGAGTATGATTTGCAGAACATGGCAGCTCAACAGTCATTAATGATGATATAGTCCTAATAAGTATTTTCAAGGAGGTTGTTAGAGATATTAATAAAACTAATCATGAGTTTTCACTTAACAACTTGAGCTTTTGGGTTTAAAAGGCCCTTGACATGGTATCCGCCAACTTAAGCCTTCCTAAACAATTAGTGTGCTGCCCCAATTCTTCATAATCAAATTGAAACTTCAGCCCAACATACAAAGTGGGCGTGTGCCTTGTCCAAGTTTCAAGCCCAAATGGCTTTAGCATGACAAGGCATGTTAGAGATATTAATAAGACCAATCTTGGACCTTTGCTTAACAACTTAAGCTTTTGGTTTGAAATAGTACATGCTAGAGTCTAGATTGCTGCTTAGGAATCACAAATTAGGAGTCTAGAACAGATGTATCAGATCATCTGAAGGCAGTTTCTAGATGATTTGATATATTTTATAAAAGTGGGTAGGTTTTTGTCAATTTATCCTTCTTCTTGTGAAAGCTTAATTGCCTTCAGACAACCAGGTAGCCTTTCAAGCATTGTCTCCTCTTTCTCAAGTCATCTCAATTGAGTTAAGTCAATAGCTTAGTCTCCCAGTATTTTTTCTTTTCTTTTTTTCTTTCAGATTCTTAAAGAATCCATTGAAAAACCCATCAATTATTCAAGGATAAGCCTCGCAAATAAAGTGGGAGAGTTAAGGGATAAAGGATAGCCTGAGATAATTATGACATTCGTTTTTTCTAAGTTACAGAGTTTATCATAATCTAGAAATCTTGTAGTTATCCTTATCATTATCTTTAAAAGTTGTCTTCCTCTTGGAGGATTATCTTTTGCATTCAGATTCATCTAGTTAAGTTTAAATAAAAAAGATCGACATTGCCATTGTGTGTGTGTGTGTGTGTGTGTAAGCATACAAGTGAGAAAGCCTTCTTATTTGAACTGTAAAAATTTAAGGTTTAATTTTCCTCTGAACTTATTTTATTATATGGAAGCAACATTACATTTATAAACGATAAAAGGGAGAGTAGACTCCTACTCTAACTAAAAAAACATAACTCTAAAAAATAAGATACCTTTATCCTAATCAAAATAGAACATTCAAACTAATCTTAAAACTCATAGAAGCATCATCCAAAAAATAACTAAAAACAAATAAGCCCTAATTAAAACCTAAAAAAAAAAATTAATTAAGTGAACATTTCAACTACCCACATCCACAAAAATCCTACAAAGTGAACAATTCAACTACCCACGTTTATTCATAACAGAAGTCAACAAGTAACAAGCGAAAAAGAAAGATGAAACTGTGCAGTACCTTTTCTCTTTCTTTTTCCATTCTCTTTTCTTCCTCTTCTTTCTTCTTGCGAGCCCTCTCCCTTAAGATTATTATTACAAAAGTAAATTTTTACATAGATTGAAGATAAAACAGGAAAAACATGTTGGCTTTAAAATTACTAGCTGCAAATCATAGTTCCTTGCAGAAAGATACAGGCCAGATCTCAAAGCTATTGGATGTACAAGCATCAACAACAATATCTTTTTTTTGGCTATGAAGACAGATAAACACATACACAAGCATGGGTTTATACATACAAAAACTTGATAGACAGATTGAAATGCATAAATTCACTCCTAGCATAACTCAGGCTTCCATACAAATTGATTAGCAACAGCAAAGACATAATTCCACACAAAGGTAACTACTTAATGTTTGGAGTTAAGAGAAGAAGGGAAGGCAAGGCATCAAACGAAAAGGGAAGGAGAAAAAAGGGAGGGGAAGGGATGGTTAATAGATAATTTCCCTTTCCCTGCTTTGGATATTTAAAATTAACAAGATAATATACTAAAAAGATGATAAAGATCAACTATAATGTATTTGTACAATTTATCTTCCATTACAATGATTAATTATAATAATTTGATTTTTGATATGTAACATTAAGAAATTATGAATATCACTACTTAATGGTTGGTTCTCCTTAAAAGTCGCCAAATTGGAGGAACTTAAAATCATAAATGAGGGAGGACTATGGAGGATTTTGTCAGGCTAGTTGAAAATCCTTCATTAACCTCTCATCCTTATAACCAACTCCCAAAAAAGGAGAGGTTTCAATGAAACCTTCCTTTCCTTGCTCTTTCCCTCCATTATCCCCCATCCAAACATACCTTACGGAAAAACTTAGAATCTAGAGGGAGCGAGAGCTTTTTTGATACCCAAAAAACAAAAACATATCAATGCTGTTTGACAGATATAAAGGCATGGCCCTCCAAATCAGTTAAAGGGCAAGATTTCCTTCTTCTTCTTCTTTTTTCTTTTTCTCTAATGGCCAGGTCTCCAGGAAAAGTGGTTATCATTTCCTCAGGAAAAAAGGGAGTTTCAATTCAAAATATTAGGCATGATAATCCTGAGGCTAACAAACATTACACCATATACACAGCCTACAAAGTGACATGGCAGCTTGTTCATAATGTTATAACTTACAAAGTGAGAACAACCAACCAAAGTTTTTGATTCATTTCCAAGGGTGATGGCATCAAAATTAACCTGATATTTAATTTCATACCTTAGTTCCTGTTGTTTAGCCCTCAGTTGTTCTGGTGTAAGAGACGGTTTAGGAGCCTCAACTTTGGTGTTGGCAGGTACCTGTGTGAACCAGCAGATCAGAAGCTGGAGATTGCAACTTAAATACACAATATATGCATTGAAGACATTTGCATATAAATACAAACATGAATTAGTCTTATTACTGTGCATATTTAAAGCATCAAAATCAAGAAGTTAAGGAGAAATGTGCACACAAGGATAATAAGCCACATAAAAGAAATAAATAAATAAATAAATTTGTACCAAGGGCATCTGATCTATGTCAGGGTCATTCTCATGCTCTACTACCCAATTTACAGCAGCCTCAAGGCTAGAATTACCTGTAGAAGAGAAGAGCCAAACTCTAATGTCTAGAGATTTAAAATAATCAATATCCAGATAGAAATAAGATAAATACTGTAGAGAAACACTCTATAAATCCACTGAATATTACACGTATGCTAAATCCTCAGTGACTGTATGAAATATAAATAGGATAACTATGATTTGCATCCAATTTTTTTTACAAGCTAAATTCTTATTACATGAAATTATTCTCTACTTTCAATAACATATTCTTCACAAGTCTCTCTCATCCTGGATTTATAAATGTCTTATATTTATTTCATGAATGTACTATGACATGTTGGTTCCTTCAGAAAAAATGAAGTTAAATATGATTGATTTCTGGAAGATACAACAAACTGTCAAACTTACTCCAAAAATGTCCAATAATACATTGGTGCCTATATGAATACTCAAAATACGTGCCATTCACACCCAGCAAAAGAAGAATTTTCCAACCAAAATAAGATACTATAATCAAGTAGAAGATCAGATCAGAGAGAATATATACTATCTTCATCACCATAAAGAATAACAATATAAGACTAGGGTTGAGAGAAAGACTGCACGTAAGCTCACCAGAATAATGAAGCGCACGCGTTGCACGTGCAGTTGAAAAACCCATTGATTCAAGTTCCTCAAGCAGCTTTTTGTCAACCTCCGGAGAAACCATTTCTATATTTTACAATGAAAAGCATATGAGGGAGGAAAAAAAAAAGAATAAACATCAATCACATCTGGGCCAAAAACAAATGTTAGATTTTATTCCAATGTCTGAAAGCAGAAGGCTAAATCGTTATAAAACTACAGAATGTATTGATTCATTTTCCGGATGAGAAAAATCACGCAAAAGGAGCAAAAGCAAAAGTAAATAATGTAGACACATCTTTGTTCAGCTTCTGTTATTTCTTTTATCCTATAAATTTCATTTAATTTAATCCACCAAAAAGTTATAAATAAATCTTATACAAAAAATCATAAAGCATGCCCAACAGGACTGCAGTAGAAATAGAAAACCATACACGCAAAAAGATTCAGCATAATGACTTTCCAGCTTATTACAATCTTATATTTATAATACCACATCCAAACTAAGCTTAGCTTGAGAAAACAAACCACAGGGCTGTGGAGCAGTACCTTCAGGCTGGTCAGTAGTTGCATTGACAGCCTCATCTGACATTGCATCCACCTTTGAAGCCTCCAAATTTATTGGTTTTGCTACCTCAGATGTCTTATCAACAAATTCACTGTGCCCAGATCTTTTTGTATGTAAATCACTCTCCTACATTATAAAAGGAATAGGGAAAGAAAATAAAGACGAATCATGCCCATTCTGATAAATGATTACAAAAATTAGGAGCAGAGCCAACACATTACTTTAAAGTTTGTTTTATGAAGATGACTCAAAGTCATTAAGGCCAGGAATCAGGTTTCTTCTCTTCAGACTGACTTAAACGATAAAACGAAAGAAAAAAGCAATTATTCATCTGCACTCTGCAGATTTAGCCAATACATAATATATTTATCTCCCATATTGATAAATTCAGACAATTTTGGAATGATTGAAAACTGCAGCAGGAACATTTCCTGTCATTTGTGGCTCTGAGTAAGCCACCCTAACTTAGACTTTTTAATTCCAAAACCCAAGTAATTAGGACTTCCAGCACCAATTTCTTCAAAGACACAAAGAATTGCCATTACGCAATAATTTGCATGTGATCACATTTTAGCATCAACACTTGAAGTGAAGCCAAATTTCATATTTACTTTTTTTTGGGGGGGGGGGGGGTAATAATTTTCGAAGTGCAAGACCTAGTTTTCCAAAGTCTTGATAAGTAAGTTTTAGACACAATTGGAATTGCATGTATACCCATAACCAGAATCCACGATAATAAATTATATATTCAGATCTCCACGAGCTATAAAAAGAAATGATCTTTTAAAGTCAATACGGTTTTGGATCGGCATGGCTTGCCACACGTGGTGCAAACAAGGTTGAGAACAGCTTCAGTCGATTCGGAGAAGTTGGAGTGGGAGGTGAGCTCTGCGTGCTCCTGAGCTTCTTGTACGGACCTCAATAGCGCCCCACAGTCCCCGCACTGGAGAGATACGCCAGCCATTGATGCGAAGCTCGTAAGCCACGGCAATTCTTGTAATAGCCTTAAAACCCCTTCAATTCCAGACTCCTCTGTAGGTTTGTCAGTGTTCAGAATCCAGTATTTAGTTTTGGTGACCGCTTCTTCAAGTAATCTCAGGTCGAGATCACCAGCAAAAATCTAAATAAATAAACCCAAAAAAACAAAGGTTTAATTGCACTGTCTCCCAAGAAAAACACATTGTCTGCTCTTAGGTTCCATTCGTCTTTTTTTTTTATTCAATGCAATGTTTTATTATTATATTATAATAATTATTTAATAATTTATTATTATTTTTTACATAAAAGTATAAGAATTTTTTATTTATTGTATTTACTTTTTTATCTATTTTTATTTTATATTTAACATTCTATCTGTCAAACCATCAATTTTATATGTACATTAATGTTAGGATTAAAGAATTGTGTTTTTCTTATCGTTATATACTCATGCCCCAAATAACTTATATTTTATCTTTATGAGTTATCTTCTACCATGTTTGGTTACGCAAGGAGTGAGATTTTTTTTGAGATAATATTTATTATATTCTTATAATGATTGTTTATAATTATTATTAAATATTTTTTATTTTTATTATTTTTAAAAATAATGATACAAGAATTATTTTTTATTTTTGAAATTAATTTTAATTTTTTTTATTTTGTGTACCAAATGAGCTTCCACTCCCACCAAATATTATTGCAATAATTTTTACATGTTATCAAGTATGTGTATTCTAATTTTTTTGAATTTAATTTTAAGTGTAAATAAAAATTTTTATATTTTAATAATAAATGAAATAATTAAAAAATTATGTTAATGAAGATGGCATAAAAAAAAGAAAAAATAAATTAATTTCCAAAAAAAATTTAAAAAATTAATTTATTGAAGTGGTCATCAAAATTTTAATTGCTTGGAAAATGTAAATTTTTAGAAAAAAAAATGGAAAAGAAAATATGATCTGTAAATTAGAGACAAGCTGGAATGTCAATTGTACCGTAGAGAAATTATTAGATGCCTCACAATACTTATTTTTAAGAATGACTATGCTAAATTAGTCATGCAAGACTAATATGACATTAATTTTACTTTAATTATTATAATTAAAATACATACAAAAAGAAATAATGAATGAAAAATTTTAAAGAAAATTAAAAAGATATATTTACACAGGCAAACTTACCTGAAGCCTACATACATAAGACCCATATCAAAATTTATCTAGATCGAAAAGGTAAAAAACTATGTCATTTGATAGGTGTTTTTTAATTAATATTATGAAAATAATAAGAAAATTTAGGTACTTTGATTTTATAAACAAAACAATTTTGATAATTGATAGGCTTGTTTTAACTAGATGAACCTCACTTCATTGCTCTCTTTTTTTTTTTTAACAAAATATTTTGTATTTTCTTTGTAAAAATGATTTAACTAATTTTTTAAGAATAATTGTTATGCTCTTTGAATTAAAAAAAAAATCAAACAAAGGTAAAGCGTTAAAACTCACTTAAGTAAAGCTTGACCGGATAAAACCTCCATTGACCCCTTTGATGATCTTAGGTTCGATAATTCTAAAATTAAATTTAAAAAATTAAAAGAAAATAAAAATTAAACATGCAGTATGACGTGTTACAAAAATTCATCACAGGAGATGAAGTGCTTTTCTTTGATCTGTTTTCGGATCTCTTCATAGGAGTTCCGGTATCTCCTTTCCACGAAATTTCCATAACTCAAGAGAGCAAGAAAGAAAGAAAACAATAGATGAAAACACACTCAAACCTTGCCATAACATGTTAATGAAGTTAAAGGAATCTGAACAGATAGGAATACACTTAGGCGAAAAACTTAAGATCTAAAATTTAACCCAAAACTGATAATGAAAAGGGTCCTACATGTGTCAAAATTAAATGCCCCAAATCACATCCAACGAGCAAATGTTTGCATTGACATTAAACTAGACTATGTATCATTCCATCACGCCAAATTTGGAAGCACGTGTCTCTAACTAGTTAGAGTGACCATAGTCATAAGCATCACAAACGCCCCCCATGTGGCCATGGATTTTGGAAGCCAGAGTTGAGTACATATAATACTACTCATCTAAAAGTTCCCTCTTCCATTGAATCAGATGTTGGTGACAGAGCGGAAAGAATTTTAAAGGAAAATATTCTCTGGACCTATAACAAAAATTTAGAAAGAACGAGATGATCATTTTACTTTTTCTCAATCTATCCCAAAGGTTTTGGAGAATGATGGTGGTTGATTAGCTAAGGGAATTCTTCTTCAGCCGTAAATTCTCTTCTTCCCTTTCTCACTCTTCGCCCTTCTCTTCATATCTCAGATCTCTATTCCTCTCTCGATCTCTCTCTCTCTAAGGGCATATTTGATAGACTTGAAAAAAGATGAGAAAAAAAAAAAAGAAAAGGAGATGTAAGTATATGAAAAGATGTTAAGTAGAATTAAAAAGGATATTTTATATTATTTAAAATAATATTTTTTATTCTTTCAATTTTGCATTGAAATTGAACTGCTGAAGATAAAAATAAAAGGAAAAAAGTATATTATTTTTGTTTTAAATGGCAATAATATTTTATATTAAAAAATTTTTAAAATTTAAAATTATTTTTAAAAACTCAATGATATAAAATTGGTACTTGAAGTCTTAATCTATAGTTTTCTAGTTAAACTTTTTAATACTTAAGTTTTTAACAATAATTCCAAAATATAACATTTTTTAGTATAAAATTATAAATACCTTCAATTTGAATCACTAATTATAACTTTTTTTTTGCTTTATGGTAATTAATAAACAAATAATTTTAATTTTTTTGAGCCCCAAAAATATTTTGATCATTTACTTGCCTTAATATTTTTATTTTATTCATATTATATTAAACGTAATTTTAATTCCACCAGTTTAATTCCACTTTATATATAAAAGAGGTATATGATATAAAAGTTTAGGAAATTTTGGGTTATTTTTTCATTGAAGGATTGAGATAAAAAGAATTTAGATTATCTTAAATTGAATTGAATTTTTTTTCTTTTACTAGTGAGTTATCTATTTTCTTTTTCGCTCTTATCTTAAATTGAATTAGTTCTAATTATCTCACCTTTGTGTGTGCACACGTGAGAGAGAGAGATTGTTATGTATAAAAGTGAATTAATTCAATTAGTCTAATAATTAGAATAGTACAATGATTAATTAAAATAAACTAATCTAATCTAAGATAGATAAACTTAAACCTAACATAAATTAGTCCAACAAATTGATCCAATTGCTCAAAATAAATTAGTCAACTGACTTTTCACCCCTTCTCTGGTCTAAATTTTATCTTTGGACCGCCCTTTTTTTTTAGTATATCTTAATTAACATAGACAAAATATGGTATTTATAAATTATTTTATTTTTTACTCTTTTCTACATTAATAACTATATAGTTTAAAAAATAAAATAGTAAAAAAATTAAACAATCTTGTGTTCTCTCCTCATGTCAAGGATTATGTAAATATTTTTTATATTTTATATCAATATATAAGGTATTGAGACTAATAAACCATATATATATATATATATATATATTAGTATAGATAAATAGTGATTCTTTATTTTTTTAGAGTAAATTATATATATATCTCTTATGAGTTTTGTTAAAATTATATAAATTTTTTATACTTTTAAAATATACACTTTAGTTTAAATTTAATTTTTTTAAGTAACATATCCTCTATTAGAAAAATGCAAGAAGACATTTTAGGTAAAAAAATATGTATTTAAGTAAATTGAAATTATTTTAATTAAAAGAATTGAAAATTAAATTAAAATGCAATACAAATTTTTGTTGTTTTAGTAGACATTTATATATAATTTAAAAATAAATAAATAATTAGTATAATTTCATCAAAATTTAAAAAATATATAATTGTCTCTATTTTAATTAATTATATATTTGATATTTATATTTTTAGTTTAATAAAAAAATTTTAAAAAATAAAATTGTACAAATTCCTTTTCTTTCAAAAACTACTCTCTTTGGGCCAAATTTATGCTTTGTAGAAAATTAGAATATGAAACATAAAATTTAAAATGAAGAAGGTAATGTAGTTTTCAAAATAACTAATATTTTTATAATTTAATAAATTTTAAAGGAAGCTTATGCAATTTTATTAAGTAAAGTATGCAATTTGTTCTAGATATAAATAAAAAAATTTATATGCACTTCTTTATGTTTGGTTATCACAATTTTTGATTAAAATATAATAAATTTATAATTAAAAATTTAATAACAAAATATAAAAATTTACACACCTGCTCCATGTAAATATAACTATATATAAAAAATATAACTTAAAAAGGTTTTTATAAAAAGAACAACGTTTTGTATAAGTTACATATTATATATTTTTAATAAAATTTCTATACTATATTCGTTATTTATGGAGAAAAAATGTATAATTTGTTCGCTATTCGGGTGATACGATACGAAGCGTGATACTGGTGGACTCAGCGGTGAGTAAATCTGAAATCCATTTCCACTGTTGCTTTTCTACGGTTTACCTCCGCCCGACGGAATATCAAAGCTGTTCTTTGTCTTCTTCAAATCGTGTCCTGACCTATCTTTCCCAGAAAATCAAACAATTTTTCCGAGAAAATTAGGATCCTAACCGAGGCGGGGTCGATGAGTTGATTAATTACTCACTTCAGGACGATGAGATCGACCCCTGACCTCTTCTTGGATTCCCGCGTCTTTCGTTCTTCTTATAGTATTTATGGAACAAAATCGAAATCTTTCCTCTGGGACCGACTTACCCAATCAAGATAATGCTAAAGTGATAGAATGGGAGGACTTCGAGCATGATCTTGCGAGGTTGGTGAGCCTTTCTTCTGCAATTAATGAAGCTAAGGAGAAGAAGCAAAGTCTACAGCAGAAGCTGGAGGACCTTATTCAGGTAGGGTTTTGGCGTGCTTAGCATTTTGTAAGTCAAATTTGTTTGTTCGCCTATTTCGCATTCGGGTCTGCGTGTTGAAGGGTAATAAAGAGAAGTTTTAAGTACAAGGAAGTAGCGGTCCTGGCGAGAAAATGAACTGGTTTCTTGATTTTGTTTTTAGCTGGGAAATGTAATTATGTTATAATATTTTATTTACAATATATTGACAAGAGGAAATTAACATGGGTAAATAGGCAAATTATACATTTTGGTTGTGTTAAATATGACTAAATTTATCACAAAATTAGAAGCATACTAGTCATTTACTATTTTTGATTCTCTTATGGTCCATTCTCCATGTAGGGTCCTCTACATCAGAAATTGAGCATATTTGTCAATACATAACTTGGCTTCCCTGGGATTTTAGTTGTTGTGCTTGAGTTGGTTGCTTAGAGGCTTTAAAGGGAAGCTTTATACAAGGATCTTTCATTTAACTTTCTTAAATCTTTAGGGATGGGACAATCTCTTTAAACAAAAAGATTAATGAAGTACAGGGAATACAATCTGTTAAAAAAGTTCCTAAGCAGAACTAGAGGTAAGCCTTCATATTCCACGAACTTTTTCGGATATCAGTATTCACTTATTCATTTTGTGACTTATCTACGCAAGCCCTGGGGTTTCCAACACTGGTTGTGGTTGCTTGTTTCGTACCTATTTGTTCAAAGTTTCAGGCAAAGGAATGTTTGATTATGCTTTACCCTTTTTTCCTATCATGTCGTTTTCATGATTTTATTTTTTATTTTTTTATATTTATTTATTTGAGCTACTCTACTGTTTATTGGGAAATAAGTCTAGAGATAGCTCTGCTTTTATGTGCCTAGGCCAACAGCCAACTTAAATTGCATTGATCTCATACATTAGATATATATCTATTCTATTTAGTGAGAAATTATGGAAAGAAACATAGTACACTTCGTGTATGTGAGAGTGCTCGATGAAAGGGATGGAGATATCTGCAGTTTGAAAATTTTCAAACATCTGAATTCTGAAGTAAAAGAAGTATAATTCAGAGAGGAAAAATGTACAATCATGAAATAAGCAGAAGATCTGGAATTTCATAAGTGACTTAGTGTGCTTGAGTTATTAAGAATATATTATTTCTTTTCCTACCTCATAGCCCATGTTAGATTATGCTACACAGTTATGCCTTGAAACAGTCCCTTCAATGAGGCACGTCTGCTATCAACTAAAGTCTGAGATATAAACTATTAGGTTCCAAGAAAACACAGGATGTTGTAATTCTCTTGTAACCAGACAATGAAGCATGGAGTGATTCACAGTTAGTAGTAATAGTATTATAGAACAAGTCAGAATTCAGAGTTACTAGTGATTCACTGCCTTATTGTCGTGCTTTCTAAAGCGGGCCCTTTGGGAAACTAAAAGATATCTTTAGCTGACTGCTGTAATATTCAGAATACCTGAGTTCAAGGAATTATAGGACACCTATAATTCTCTAGCAACCCAGAATAGAAACTGGAAATGCATGCAAAACCAATAGATTATGATAACATTGCTAGTAAATAATTGCAAGCTTTTGCCTTTAGTGTCCATACTAATGACAACAACTTCTAGGGAACTTTGAAAATTCCATCTTTTTTCCATGGTTCTACTCATGCTCAGATCCCCACAAATCATGATAGTAAGATCTAACAATGTATCCTCTAGTTGTGACTTTTTAACTAAGCACCTACAACTTCTTTTTTCCTTTTTTAATAAATTAAAGAATAGGATAAAAGGAAAAAAATCATATGTCTGTCCAACTTAATCTAGGAAAATTACAAATTTAGCCCACCAGGTTAGAGGTTTCTCATCTGGTTGATTGGTAAACGTTGAGTGGGCTTGTATTTTGTTGTCTATATCTCGTATTACCCTGTTTTCTTTTTCTTTCTGGCTTTTTCCTTTTGGGTCCTATTTATGAGTTTTTGTTGAGACAATGCTGACACCAAATCTTCTGATGTATGGGCATATGATTATTTTATTTTGTTTGTTATTTTGTTCAAAATAAATGTGACCTTAATTAATGAGCCCGCATATTAGCGGGCGGTAATTTCATGAGCAGGTCAATGCTGAGTCATTGAACCGGTTGCATGAACTTGAGGAGATGCGTCAGAAACTTGAATCAAAGAAAGTGATGGTGGAGAATGTGTCAATGCAATCCAGGATTGCAAAGGAGGATGCTAGCAAGAAGAAAGAGCTGCTTGGTGTTGAAGTTGAATCACTATTGGTGGCAGGGACAACTCTATCTGTATCTAGAAGAAGACTTCAGGTGATCTTATGTTTATACTAGTCTCTAGTGGGTTCTAAATACAAAAAGCTTGTCATAATTTCTTTTAATAATTAAAGATTATCACCTCTTTCTGTGTACCATTGTGGTTGACATTTTGGGTATGATGTATAGAAGAGTATGCTGCTGTTATTGTAATATAAAAGCTGATTATGCTGTTATTATAGGAATCAAATAGATTACTGTTTGAAGAAAAAGGTTATGTTCAACTGAGAAATTTGCAGAAGATGCTAAGAATGAGGCAACAATATATGACATCTCAAGTATCAATGCTATATCCTGTAAAGATTGAGGTTGAACCTGCACAAGAGCAAGAACTTGAAGCATATCCTGCCAGCAGCCTAGGAGGTAAGAGTTAATTCAACAAGTCTTCTTGTTCTATGTAAGTAAACAATACCCCCAAGATGGAGAAGGACTGAGTTTACACTAAGTTCAAATGAATTTGAGTTGTAAAATAAGCTATGAAATTGAACGCTGGATGGTTCAGTTCAGTTACCATTTTTTCTTGAGCATGGCTATAGTACTTCTTTAATGGTCGGTGCTTTGAAAATTCTATCTTCCATTCTGTACTTTATTCACCTAATGCATCTTTTCATCTTGTCATCTTCTTAGATGCTTCTGCATAGGTGTTGTTTCATGTCAATTTATGATATACAGCTGTCATAAGTTGTAATTTTGTCTTTAGTAGCCAGACAAAAGAAACTGCAATTGCATCTGCATAATGAATGGTTGATGTTTTACATGATTTTTTCCTTTTTCCTCTTTCATAAAACAAAAGACAATCATTTAGTTGTTTAACAACATGGTATTGTAGCTTATGGATTGTGTCATCCTTGCTCTACATGGAGGTGTTATGAACAAGATGAATCTTGATGTCTTGTAGCTATGCCATTTTCATTATTTGTTCTCTTTCGAGGTTAAAAATTCAATTATGAAAATGTAACTGACAATTGCCACAAATTCCTTGAATATTCATCAAGTTAATATCATCAGTACCTATTACTGATCTCCATATTATAAGCCATTATTTTATGAGATGTTTAAAATTTCCACTGATTGGCTTAGATGCGCCAGAAGGCTATAGCAATTCAGTGAATATGAAGTCTGCTTTCCCTTGTGCTAATTTAAATTATTGCAAATTGTAAACCTGAGTTCTTTATAAATTGAGTGATATGAATGCTTTATACTTATTTTGACTAAGAAGCCAGTAGAATTGGTTGTCAAGTCATCATGGCTAGATAGATACATATTCTGAATGTAATTGTTAAAAGTTGTCTTTATTTCTTTACCCAGGTAATTCAGCTGGACTTAAACCTGTTAATCAAGGATCCTTGACAATTCTGGATCTGCATTTGACTATGTTGTCTTTTAAGAAGATAAGCTTTTTTACTGATAAAAAGGAAATTCAAAAGTCTGCAACTGCACTCGGATATGTTGCGCATGTAAGTTCTGATAGCTTTGATACTTCCTTTTCTATTATGTGCCTGTTAATGATCCACATCTGCATAATGTGACATTGTTTTCTGAATACTTATTTTATGTATACATGTGCCAAACTTAATTAATTATCATTTCTTTTTCTTATCATGGTATCAAATTTGTGTGCTTCTAAATACAACATTTTTAATGTTGCTGCATGGCTGTTGACCTAATAACCGATGAAATATACTTTATCAGACTAATTTTCTGGCAGGCTGTTTCGCTTATAGCATCTCAGTTGCAAGTTCCTTTGCGTTATCCTGTACGCCTGGGTGGCTCTCATTCGTATATCATTGACAATGCACCTTCAAAGGATTTAACATCTTCAGATTCTTCATCAAGTGCAATGCCTTTTACAAACACCAAGCACATGGAATTCCCCCTTTTTTTAGAAGGTCAAGACACAACAAGAGCTGCTTATGCTGTATTCTTGCTAAACAAGGTATATCTTTTCTAAAATGTTATCTCTATAGCTTTTTATCCAAAAGGGGGAAAAAAAAGAGAAAAATAAATATTTGCTCTAATATTCAAGTTATGACATAACACTTTGAACATATGTTTAAACTTAGAAGGCATAGCCTTCCTCTAGTTTATTGTTTTCCTTTAGAAATCCTCAACTAAGTGCAACTTATCACTGATGCTTTCTGCTTCTTTCCCCATTTTTGTTTAATCTATATGTTTTTGGTGGTGTACTTTTTCACAGTTCATATTATCTGATGAATTTTTTTTTATTCCATCCATTTTATTGGAAGAGCTCTTTGAGAAAAATTTTATGCATTTGTTGGAGTTTGCTCCCGCATTCATCAGCCTGGTTGATTAAGACAAAAATTGGTCTTGGTCATGATTTTTTCATTACAAATGAACTTACAAATTGTAGATGGTTCTTTGTGTTGACCGTGAGGAGAAAATATACTTTGACAGATAACTGGAATGGTGGACGGTTACTCCACCTTGATTAACCTTTCCTTTTTTTCTCTCTACTTAGGATCATTTGATATGCAAAATTATTAGGAATGGATATAGAAATTGAAAAAAAAAAATTTGTGAATAAGAATTAACTCTCATGCCTTTAAATAAGTAATAAAAAGGGCTAAATATTATTGAGTAATGATTACAAGAATATCATAGATATTACACACAATGATGGATATAGGATTCCATTTTCATCAGTCATGCCAAATCTTTGTTTCACTTGGAAGAAAGTTTCATCCCTGGGTTATGCTTGTATCAGTGGCAAGAATGACTTTTACTTTTAGTACTAGGGGTCTTGCGTTGTGGTTGTCCGATGTTTGATAGCATTATTAGCTTAGGCTTTGGTGTGTTATGACTTCATATCAGACATTATGCAGGACTGTCTTTGCGGTTGCCCCTTTTTCGGTGGTGTATTTTTTTCCAAGTGTGATTGAATAGGTTACCATATACTTTTTTTTAACCGCTGCTTGTAAATATCCATTCCAACTAACCTTGACTTCTTGCTCCTTTCCTCGCATTTCTGATTTTAGGATTTAGAGCAGCTTTTGAATTCCGTTGGTGCTAGGAGTTTGGGGCCAAGCCATGTGCTGGCTAATTTGAGGGAGCTTTTAGGGATCATTCAGTCTTCAACTTTTATAGACAGCATGATCTAATGTTTTTGTTTCAACTTAAAAAAGTTCTCTGTAAATTATTTTTTGTATTCTTACACGGGTGCAATTTTTTAGGTGCACCTTCCCCGTAGCATTGTTAGTTATGAAAATTGACGCAAACCATTTGTAATTAATTGATTTGGTATTCTTTTCAAAAGGATTAGCTGCTGCCGAAAACAACATTTGTTATGAAGAACATAATGCTAGATGGGTACTTGCAGGGATTGCACTTTGTATAGACAATTTTTCCTCATTTAAAATTTGATTTTATGGAATCCACAAATTGTTTTTTTCCAGTTGCATAGGATAGAAAATCTTGGATGATATTAGGATGTCCTACAAAAACTTAAAATACCAAAAAAGTTCGTAACTCATCTGATAATTAAAGTACTCAAATTTATAGGATTCAAATAAATTTGTTAACATTAAACAAAACCTGATGGTATTCAACAGTTGCATACCTCTCTCTCTCTCTCTCTCTCTCTCTTCGTCCTTAATATCACTCCAACTTTATGGTAGAGGAGACGAGAGGGATAGGAACGAGAAACCCTTCTTGACAGTTTACGGAAATGAGGGTTATACAATTTTACCTTCAACAGAGTAATCAGGAGGAAAATATAGAACACAGGAAAACGGGTATAAAAAAAATCAGGTCTTAAGCTGGTTTAGAAAATCATTAACAAGGACCCGAACTTCTGGCACTGTAATCATTGAGTGAACTGCTCGTGTTTTTCCTGAAAAACAACGGCATGAGTTAACTATTATCATGGAACAATCATGGGTTTAAGTACTAGTGTTTCTCCTTTCTCTTTTCTTCCAATTTTCTCAGCAACTAGGAGGTAAAGCACATACTTAAGCATAATTGCCGAAATGGCACTGTTTGGTTTAGTAGAAAATATGAACAAAGTTCATAATAAAGAATAAAAAGGAAGATATCTCGGGTTGTGAGTATATAGTTTCATTGTGCCATGGGATATCGGAGATTCTACGGTCAGCTGTGGGGCATGCATGAATCTGAGTTTGGGTTCCACAAGAAATTACTTACTTTCCAAAGCTGTACCCCTTGTGCCTTCTTTCTATTCATAATTTTAGAAGAAATGCCACTAGATCCAGAAATCATTTGCTAATCCTTGAATTTTTAGAAAGAGGTGCACATCAGTTATAAAGATTGCACCACCATATGCCTTTAATTTGGACGAGATTCGAGTCCACAATTTGAAACCTTCACCACCAAATTACAAGTACTTCACTAATTTGTTCAAAGTAGCTTGTTTTATTTTTACATATAGAATTCAATTGGGATTGCTGTGACTTTTGTTTCTATATTTTTTTATAAGAAAAAATTAAAAATTTATGTTTGATTAATTTCTTTTATAATATTTATTCTGATGCTTTTAAAAACTACCATAGCTTTTGAGAAGTACCCGCACCATACCTTTAGAAATAACTGTGATTATTGTAAATTAATTGTATACTAAAACTCAAATGATCACTATCTTTTTACGTATACGAGATACATAAATTTTATTTATTTCTTCAATTCTTATTATGAAAATATATTCTTATTTAATTTCTATTGGTAATTCTACAAGTACTCATTTGTTAAATCATGAACTTCGTCCATATATTTATTTTAATTTAACCTTTAACTAATATATGTTATTTTAATGACATGATACATAATTCTTTAGAATTTTAGTATTAAGAAAAGAAAAAAGTACTAACATATATCCAAATCACAACAACATTTGAAAATTATCACCGAACACCCTATCAATTCATTATACTTTAAAAGTAGCTACTACAGAATTTTTATCAAGCATTCGAATTTTTATCAAACATTATTTTCACTGGGACCCTTAATGCACTGGACTAGAGGACTCGTTTAATATACAAAAATTTAGTATAAAAAAAATAGAAATAAAAAATAAGTTTAATATTCTTATTTTTAATAATTGAATAATAATTAATAATTAATAATTAAAAAAGCAAATTAGATATTATACAACAACTTTCCTTTCCTTTCTATCCTTTCTATTTTCCCTTGTTGTCATAGGCCTTAATGCAAATAAATCTGGCACGTTTAAACCAACACCAAAAGTATATTCCTCTGTTTCATCCAAATCCAACATAATCAAAAATTCAAGCAAATTACTGTGCTATGGAGTTTTAAGTACCAATAACCACTGTATTCATAAGTAGCCACAATCCCATCCGTAGCGTAAATATATAATCAATGTTTCATTACATAAATTCTAAAAGTTATGACAAAACATACAAATTAACATAAACTACTTTCGTATTTATCAGGGAAAACAATTGACAATTGTTATATCATTTTTCATTACAAGAAAATACGATACAAAGAATGGCACAAAACCAAGCAATAAACAAGATAAAAAGAGCCAGCACAAATTCTCTGTAGCCAGTCGGAGACTTTATTTGACGGAACAGGGAGGATGTTGGGAATCAATTAGGCTTGACATATGTATTATCCTCTCTAAACTTTGCAATTTGACTTCGTATCATATGCTCGACATGGGGTTGAACAAAAATGTGAGTATTATCCAAGACATGTATAATGAACTTCTCAGATGCAGGCAGGGAGGCATTCATACTGATAATATATTGGGCCATAGGTATGTCACTGCACAAGGAAATATCGCCAATCTTTTCAGCAGACATACAGAAGGAATCTAGAACTGTGAGAAAACATTCACTTAAAAAAAAAAAAAAAGGTAAAGCATGAACTTCTTAAAAAATGCCTACTCCAATTGCTACGAGTTGGATGCCTTAAAAGCAGTATTGTGTTGTCAAAAGTAGCTGATGCAATGATGTGGATGAGGTGGTCGCATCTCTAGGATTCTAGCAAGATGGCACACTTTTCCCCATTTAAACTCACTTCCAGCCAGTGGGTATGGAATTAAAAGAGTAGTTTAGATGAGTCTAGTTAAGCTATCTGGACCGAGAAAACAAAAAAGAAACACACTGAACCATTCGATTAAGGCTGCATTGATGCCATATGTAAGGGTTAGAAAAAAAAAATGGAAACAAGAAGCATGGTTTCAGGAGCTCCTGATTGGACAGAAAGTATCAACTAAGGGTTCGATGTGAGAAGCTTAGTATTTTGGCTCATTTCTTCCAGCTATCCTTCCTCTTTTCTTTATTCTCCAGCCAAAACCCTCTACTGCCATTTTCTTCCTTGCTTACCCACAGCCAAACTAAACAGTCAACAATGTAAATGTAAATTTCTGTTAACAGTTATGAATAGTAGAACAACATCCAAGAGCACCCAATTATATTTGTCTAGTTATGTTTTCCATTCAAGTTTTCAGATCCTGTTGCTATTTTACAGTTACGTGTACTCTGTACACCTAAATTGAGGGTTATTTCATGTTTCAATGGGTCTATATAAATCAGTTGAAGTTCTTTACTTTGTTGACTTAATTTCCATTCAGGTCTTATCTTTGTAGTGATCTTAAGTTCGCGGCACAGGAGTGATGTGGTTTTGGGGCTTGCTGCCTCATGACAACAGTGCTTATAAGATCACATAATCAGAACAAATCAACTACTTTCACACCTGTAGTGATCACTGTTTTAATGTGGAAGTCTACGAGCAGCAATGAGTTTTGTTAACATAGTAAATTGTACATAGTCCAAAAGTTCTAGTGAGAAGTTCTTAATCACATAAGAAAATATCAACTAATTTTCTCCCCACAAAAGATTAAAACAGGGAAGACAATCCTTACGTGGTTCAAGGGTTTAAATAAAATCAAAGCTTACAAACAAGCCATACTTCTTGCATTTTACTTGTTATGTGTTTTAATGCCTCAAGGACAAAACTCGATAATCCCTTAACACACAACATAAGAACAGGAATTCAAAATAATAATAATAATAATAGTGTGACGGGAAGGAAGAAGGTGTTACCAGGAAATAAACACTCCTTTAGTGGCATTAACCATGATGTATAACCAACCTCCAAACTGTGACCAAGAGAGAAAGCAATATGAGTCAAATAATAGTCTCCATTCATCAAAACAGATACCAAATACTTAGGTATACAAATAAATTATTTAGAAAATTTAGTCCTCTGCACCAAACAAGAGAACTGCAGCTGAAGTATCATGCTACCATAAGGTCTAATGTTCATAAAACTAGAAATAATCCAAGAAGTTTGACCACTATGAAAAGAACTACTGATCTAATAAAAAAGCAAGATCAAAGATCTATGAACGAGAATTTCTACACGAAATATAGAATATACACCAAATCACCAACTGAGCATTACAACTAGGTTTGACTGTTCGCAGTTTTGAACATAGTCTGAAAAACACCAATATTCTATATATGGTTCTTTTTATTGAGAAAAGGCTCCCTGGGTGCTATAGTTCATTTGGAAAATCACTGCCAAGTTGAAATTCTTCAATTAGAAAAAAAATATTAAATTAAAGTACCTGTTTTCTTATAAGTTGCAGTTCTATCAAGAAAAGATATCCAATGATAGCCCCACCTATTGCAATAATACGGCACGAGAACTTTAGTCTTCAACCTTCACCTTAAAATCACAATAGATACAGAGTAGAAACAGAATTTTTTGGCACCAAATCAGCTAACGTCCTGTGAAGGCAAAGCTAAGATCACTCAACATCCTATGCCTGCCCATAATAAATATTTATATCACCGGCTTTAACATACAGTACCATCCTCTAAAAGTTTCAATAGAATCAAGAGCATCATTTCCAGTCAAGTTGCCGTGTATTGCATGTAACAAAGTGCTCAAAGGACAGAAACTGCAGGTTTGACATCAATATTGATTAAATGCTTCTCGTTTAAGTCCTTACATTGACAGCATCTTACCCAACACCACAATCCTACCACTTCAATACATTACCTTTCACACAACTGTTCTTCTTTCCCCATCCCGTTGGCTTCTTAGGACAACCTATTGATTCTGCCTCTTTAGTTTTGAAACACTGCAGAGTGATAATCTTCAATATTTCATTATGAAGCAAGTCATAAAAATGTAAATTGGGTTGGATTTATATGAATATAAGCGGCAGGCTGCAGTCCAAGAAAAGGTGAAAATCCCTTTCGAGTTTCAACCAAAAACTGAAAGGAATTACTTACTTATCAGGTAACATAGTTAAGCACATAATCAAGAAGTGTACAAGAAGGTAACTCTAAAAAGACAACAGATTAGGAGAAAAAAACATTTTGACTCATTAAGATTAAGAGTATACATTTATTTTTCATCTTAAATCGCAGGCTGGTGACAAACGCACCTACAACCCAATGTCCCCATTGCTAGTTGGCGTGGCAAAGACAAGTTATCAAATAGAGAGTATATATATGAAATCTAGGTAGTAAAGCTTTTTTCTAGGGGGGGGGGGGGGGGGGCGGCTGTACAAAGGAGGGTAATTTGCATGTGGGCTATTTCAAAATTTGGATTGGATGTGGGCCATTGAAGATAGTCCGTTTTTCATGAAATTAGGTCCTTCATTCTTTTTCATTTTCTTGGTTTATTTACCAAAGCTTTGGCAACTCTGCCTATGCTGTGCCTTAATGTAAATAATTTCATAGGCGGTCCCAAACTCAAAAAAAAGATGAAGGTCGTGTTAGGTAATCGACAGCCAATGTAAAACTTTATTGTATCTTTATGATATGAATCAATGATATGTTAGAATTAATATTAGATCGTTGCCTGGAAGCAACGCGTTGTATAGCTCGAGTATAGTGTAAAATGAACAAGAGCTGCTGCATTGACGCCTGGATGTAGTAAAAAGTAAGTAAAGGGTTCCTACTTTCTCGTGAGCGAATGTAGATAAAGAAGTTAATTCACGAGAGTAGGATTCGTTTTGGAACTATATAGGTATATTTACAAGTAAATCAATGAAAATAATAGATACCATGATTAGGAGGAGAATTAATTTTATGTGCTTACAAGAAACTAAAAAGGTAGGAGAAAAAGCAAAGGAACTAGACACTTCAGGTTTTAAACTTTGGTACACTGGTAAGACTCAATCTAGAAATAGAGTAAGTATAATTGTGGAAAAGTATTAGAAAAATGTTATGGTGGATATAAAAAAGTTAGGAAATAGATTTATAGCGTTAAAATTTGTAATGGGAAGAGAAATTTTTAATATTATTAGTGTTTATGTACCACAAATAGGGTTAAAAAAATACTACAAAATAAAGTTTTGGAAAGACTTAAAAAGCCTAATTCAGGGAATACTTTTAAGAGAAAAGATTCTCATAAAAGGAGATCTTAATGGTTATGTGAGGAGTTTGCATGAGAAGCATCGTATCACGTACAAAAGTGGGAGGGACATACTCTCAAATTGATTTCTTTCTGATTAAGAAAATTGACAAAAAGCTTTACATGAATTGCAAAATTATACCTGGAGAGAACGTGACTATTCAACATAGGGTTTTGGTTATGAATGTTCAAATTAAGAGGAGAGTAAAGAACAAAGGAATGTCAAGGATAAAGTGGTAGCAATTAAAAGGTAATAAAAAAAAGAGTTTGCACAGAAAAATTTTAGATGAAGAATCGTGGAAGACACAAAGAAATGCTAATGACATGTGAGACAGGATAGCTAAAGAAATTAGAAAGGTTGCGAAAGAAATACTCAGTGAATTTAAAGTTTTGAATTTAGGAATAAAAAATCTTGGTGGTAGAATACAAGCGTACAAAATAAGACTAAAGTTAAAAGAAAATGTTATAAAGCATAGTCTTTGTGTAAAAGTGAGGCAAATTGGGAAAAATATAAAGTAGTTACGAAATACACTGAGAAGGTGATGAGTGAAGCAAGAGTTAGGACATTTGATAGGTTATATCAATCTTTAGGTACTAAAATTGAGAAAAGAAATATATATAAGCTTGTTAAAAGTAGAGAAAGAAATACAAGAAACATGGACCAAGTGAAATACATTACGGATGAAAGAGGGGGAGTCTTAGTCACGGAACAAAGTATTAAGGAAAACTAGAAGTGTTATTTTCATAAACTATTTAATGAAGGACATAGGATCTCATTGTACTCAAATAGGTTAAACACTACAAAAAATAATCAAAATTACACCTTTTATCGTAAGATTTAAGAGTTAGAAATAAAATAAAAATTAAAAAAGATAAAAAATGATATAGCAATAAAATTAGATAATATATCTATTGAAATGTGGAAAGGTTTAGGAGTGAAAATTATAAATTGGCTTACAAAATTATTTAATAAGATTATGAAATCTAAGAGAATAACGAATGAGTAAAGGAAGAGTACTTTAGTTTCTATTTATAAAAACAAAAGAAACATACAAAGCTGTGCAAATTATTAAAAAATTAAACTTATAATCTACACTATGAAATTATGGGGGAGTGTTATTGAAAAAAAATTAAAGCAAAAGACTCAAATTACAAAAAAGCAATTTGGTTTTATGCCTAGAAAATCAGCCATAAAAGCGATATACTTATTGCGAAAATTGATAAATAAATATTGAAGGAGTCAAAAAAACTTACATATAGTATTCATCAATTTGAAAAAGGCATATGATAGGATGTCAAAAGATGTTTTATAGAAAGCTCTAAAAAAAATGAATACATATTGTTTATATTTGAGCAACTAAGAATATGTATAATGGGGCTACAAATAGTGTAAAAATACAAGATGGACCCACAAATTTTTTTAATAATTATTGGTCTGTAACAGGAGTCAAATTTGAACCTCTATCTTTTTATTTTAGTATTAGATGTGCTCAATGAATATATCCAAAAGCCGGTGCCACAATATATGTTTTTTGCAAATGATATAGTCTTAATTTAAGAGTTGAAAGAGGAAGTAATGAAAAATTAGAAATGCGAAAACTAACTTTGAAAGCACATGAATTTTGTTTAAATAGAAGTAAAACGGAGCATATAGAATGTAAATTTAACAAAAAAGGTACGTAGAAGTGAAAATTGGATAATATATCATACCACAAGTCATTTGGTTTAAGTATCTTGGATCCATTATACAACATGAAGGAGAAATAGAAAATGATGTAAACCATAAGATCCAAGATGGTTGGATGAAATGGAGAAATGCTTTGGATGTTATTATAGATAGAAGAGTATCACTCAAATTTAAGAGTAAATTTTACTGCACAGCTTTAAGACCAATAATGTCGTATGAAATTGAGTGTTGGGTAATAAAAAATTAATAGAAGAATAAACCCAATGTTACAAAGATAAAAATATTGTGTTGGATGAATAGACATACCAAACAAGATAGAATTAAAAATGAATACGTTAAAAAAAATTGAAATCGCACTGATTGTGTAAAAGATTATCAAATCGCGTCTTCAATAATTTAGACATGTGTAGAGAAGACCTATAAAAATCTCAATAAGGAGAGTAGATTAAATAGAGAGTAATCTAATGATTAAAGATAAAGGGAGATTAAAAAAATTATAAGTGAAACCATAAAAAATTTTAAATTTAAATAATTGATTTGAAGATATGATTCATAAACAAATTTTATGGCGTCACTTTATCCACGTGATCGACCCATCTAGTAGATGAAGGCCCCTTGTTGTTATATTTACCAAAGCTCTGGCCATGAAGGAAGCTCACCAAATGTCAATAAATCGAGAGCTGATCCTAAGAAGCGATGATTCGCCCGAAGTTCATCAAGTGTCTCTCAATTTTTTTAAACCTCCTTTTAATAATGGAAGTGCACGCTTCCACTTTAGAGGATCCGTTTCACTAAATCTGAATCTAAAAAACATTACTTCCGTACTGTGCGTTGTGGAATAAGGGAAAGGGGGCAAAGAGTGGGTTTCACTTGAATGGAGTCCACACTCTTATTTCCCATTTTCTAATTGCATAGCATGCAACTAAAATTCAAACATTACCTTTGAGTCAGATTGCCTTGACCTGGTTAAGGCTTGTCTCGGCAAATCTACAGAATGGCAGATAAGAAATTTTGTGATGACGGATATTAAATCGATTGAAAATGGCTCAGAAGAGATACAAATGAAGTTGCTCGCCTGAGCTTGAACAAGGAACATGCCAGAAAACCTTCTTTTTTTTAACTACTTAGGAGTTAGGACTTGTGCACAGGGCCTAAACTACATACAAGGTCAGAAGAGAACATGCTTAGATTTTAGCATGCTAAACCGAACTATGCCCTAAATCTGAAATCTAACTTCTATCGCAGAGTTGACACATGCAGGAGGAATAAGAATGTCAAAATCTGCCTAAATGCATTGATAGAGCTAAGAATAATTATGCGAGCCGAAATGAACTCATCCAATCCTCAGTCCCACAAAATTTCCAGACAAACAGGGTAGAATCTATCAGCAGAGTATACCCTGATTTTCTTAAAGCCCCTTTCTCACAAAACCCACACCAACGCTTCAATCCGTAGAACTGAATCAATGCAGTGACAATGATGAATTCAACATAAGGTTCCCGACACTCATACCCCTTAATCCGATCAGAGTGATTGGTAAGAAGTGCAGGAAGTGAAAGATTTACCTCGAAAAGCCTCAGCTTCTTCCTCTCCGATAGTCCCTCTCAATCTGTCTGTCTCGCTCTATATCTCTCTCAGGTCTCCATTCGTTTATCTGCCCCCTGCTTTGTATCTCACCCCCTCCACCACTCTCCGTCCCCCGACTCCCCCGTCTGTCCCTGCTTCGGTCTGGGTTTCTTTTTCACTTGTCGCCGGCTAGATTGATTATTAAGGTTCTCATTATGATCTAATTAATTAGCAATGTTGGAATATCGTGACCACCTAAAAAATTAATTGGAGTCGTGGCAGATTAAATGCGAAATTTGATGTAAACGGTTCAAATCCCATTATATCACGATTATTGGTTTTTTTTTTTCAGTTTTCGAAATTTCCTAAAATTTATCATTTATCATCACAAATATATTAATTAATTTGTCGAAAATTACTCTCACTTCTTTTAAAGAGACTCAAATTATATTCTTCTGTTTTATTATAAATATATATATAAATTCTCTTAAAATTAAAATATATTAAAAATAATATTAATTTTTAAACCTTTTATTTTACTATTATTTATTTATATTCAAAATTATTTTTTTTAATTTAAAAATTAATTATGTTAAAATACTAATTAAATACATATTTAGGACTTATTATATTATATAATGAATAAATAATTTGTAAATTTTATTCAAATAAGTATGCTTTTATCGTTAAAAAAAAGTCAATATAACACATATCTTAATTTTACAAAACATAAATACATTTTTAAAATAAAAAATAAAGTCATTTAATTTTTTTTAAAAAAAGAATATAATCTACTCAAAATTAGGGTTCCTTGACAAAGCCGCCACCATCACCTCCGAAAGAAAAATAAAAAATAAAATAAAATAAAAGCGGCGGTCCTCTCTGGTTCGAGTAAGCACAGCATTCAGACGGGGCCTGATCTCTCGCCTCTCCCTTCTGTTTCCTTCACCACCAGCAGAAGCCCACCTCTGACCTAGGCCAGTTCTGGAGAGGGTCGATAACCCAACGAGTCTTATAGCTTGGAATCCTTCGGTAATCGATAATAGCTAAATATTTTCTGGCTTTGAGTTGTTCTTTGTTTTGTTTTGTTTTTTTGGTCTTTCGGTTTCAGCTGCTTCTCAGATTGGTAATGGAATGATTTGAATGTAGTTTGGGCAATGGATGTAGAAGGTGTGGAAGGTTACAGGCCTCCCCCGGAATTTGAAGAAGATACCAATGCCCCGCTTATCGATCTTAATTTGAAGGACTCCACCGAGCTTTGGCTCCTTCAGTTGCCTTTCGGTAAAGTAAGTTTCTTCATTCCACCGCGTTATGGTACCCTTGTGTTCTTTTATTTCCGAATAACTTGAGAATAAAAAAATTAATAAATTTCTTGTTTGATTATTTTTGTGAATTGAACTTCAATTCAGTTCGTTTTCGTGGATTGAATAAGATAATAAAGAAAAGGTTACAACTATCATGTAGGAATAGAATAGAAACAGGATGGAAAGGAGAAAAATAGAGGCAGAGAAAAAAAGCTAACTTGTGAAAAGAACATATGTATTGGTTTGGATCCCATCAAGTGAGCTTGTTTGGTTGGTACCCGCATTATGGCCAATTTAATACTTGATTTCCACTGAAATCAGTTAGATATTAGTATTCAGCCTGATCAACCATCTCAATTAAACTTAAATTATCAGCTTTATTTTCTTCCATTTGGGTTTAGAAAAAAGTGGCATTCCAAATATATGATTGGCCACTGGCAACATAATGGAACTGAAACCAAATCAATTATTTATAAAATTTTGCCAATTTAACTGTTTTTCAATTTGTTCTATTTCCTTTTTGTTCTTGATGAATAAAAGTGGAAGATTTTGGATTTCATTAAAGAACTTTTCCATTCACTACCCTCCTTTTACTATTTGATTTTGACATAATAAAAACCTAAGGAACAATACATTTCTGGGAAACAAGGATTCAGGTGGTTCCCATTGTTTTTGCTAGGCAAAAAGCAGGCTGAATAAAAAGTTGAACTAAAAAAAAGAGTCAAATAAACATAAATGGGAGCTGTGGCGGTAAAATAGTGCTGGTCTACGAAAAAACCATGTGTCTTTGTGACTATAAACCAAGTGAAGGACTAGGAATATGAAACAAGCTACTAGTTATTCTAAGTTAAAAAAGAAAGGGGGGGAGGGAGGGGAAAAGAAGGGGACCAGAAGTGTTTCTTGGCTGGAGAAGAAAGAAAAAGGGGAGGAAAGCTTGAAGAGAGGAGCCAAAATAACAATAACCTCTCATTAAATTGTCAGTTGGCACTCTCAGTCCCGCCCAAGAGCTCCTCAATTGTTTCATGTAAATATTGATGAAGTGTTGAAGAGGGATGGGTGATTAGTTGAAGTTAGTTAGAATAGAGAATCTGAAGTTGTTAGAACAGTTAGAAACCAACTGTTATACCTGTAAACTACTCCCTTGCCTCTTATATGATATAGATAAGGGTCCTTGGGGTATGAAAGGATTTGTCAATGAATTGAATAAGAAGTTTTGCACGATTTGTGCTGCAGAACGGAATGAATCAAATGAAATTTGTTTGTGTTTTTATGTTATTTAACTTCATCTATATTTAATTGACTCAAGTATCCTTTTTGATTGCATATTGTCTAGAAGTGAGTTTTAGCAAAGATTATAAGGTCATTTTTGCCTCAAAATCCACCCCATGTCAAAGCTGATGTGACTGCATCAGGCCACTTTTAACAACAGTTGTGGTTCCTTCTCTTATTTTCCATTCCTGTTTCTTCCATCAATCAAAATGAGCTTTTAGTTGTCTCAGCTTTATTACATTACTTTGGGGTTTAGATTGTAAAATGGGAGAGGCTTCGTGTTTTATTGTAATTTTATAATAATTGCCATTAGTTTCTTACTTTGCCCTTGTATGTCATGTCGGCCAGGATTTATTAACAGACATTGAAGGGCAGGAATTGTCTCTCAAGCTTCATGGTGATGGCCAACTTTCTAGCTTTGAGGGTTCATCTGGTAAATTTATCCCCAATAATGACACTACTGTGATATCAGAATCCTAATTTCTCCTTCATGAACGATATTTGTCTCCAAATTTGCAAATTGCATTAATCTACATGTTTGCAACAGCAAATGATTGCTTTGTTAGTGATGTAATTTTTTGTGTTGTTGTGGTTTGGCAGGGAAAGTATATGACTTCATCAGCTTTGCTGCTCAAGAGCCAAACGAAACAGTTTTTGTTTCCTCTGCAGAAGAGCCAAAAATTGGTATGAAACTAGAGTATTCTTCTTTCATTTATCCTTTCTATTGCCCTGCATTGTATATTTCTATAGACTATAGATACTTAATAGAAGAAAAATTACATTGAAAATTTGAAGGATGATGTCTAAGGTGAAGTGAATCGGATATCAGCTTCATTAGTATTTGAGTAATTTAATTCTGTTTATTTTATGTTCACTGTAGGAATTCTTTTACAATTGTGCTATCAAACAATATTGTTCTAGGCTTTGAGAGACAACCAATTAACTCGATTGTTGCACTGCTGGTATTTACAATAATATTTGGAAACACTACATCAATTAATATCATTTTATTGTTATTCTAGTAAGTAGAAGATATTTGAATAAATGCTGGTTTTATTAGATTTGGGGTCAGCCATCTAATTTGTTTTCTTTTAAGAAACCTGTAATGTGAGGCTTGACATTTTGTGTATATTTTATTCTATCTTTTTTTTTTTTTCAAAAATATGAAGTTTGTGCATGAATCTAGTATGCATGGAAGCTCTATTGTATTTAGTAAGTGATCAATTTATGAGGTGTGGAATTGATGGGAATCTCTTATTGTTTATTTCTTACTTCTGTTGTTGTAAAAACACTAGAATCTTAATCTCGTGTTTATAATGATAGTAAATATTTTAGTGCATTTCATGTTACACACTTTCATCTTTACAACAACTCAAACACTAAAAGGAATAATATATTTGTTCACAGTTGGAAAGATATCCCGGCGGGTTTCCATTGTCCATTACCCTGATCCTAAAGAACTTGAAAAGGTCAATTTAAATAACACTAGACGAAATTCTTCTGGAACCATGATAACAACATCTTCCCAATATTTTCCTATGCAAAGTGATAAGCTGCAGAGTTCACGATCTGGACATGCAGCTTCAACTCAAGGTAGCAGACCAAGAAGCTCTGTATCTGAAGTTGGTGAGCCATCAAACACTCCAAAAAGAAGACGTATGTCCGAATCTGACGACCGTTCTAGTCAAGATATATCTAATGGAAGACATGCCCCTGAGCTTTCTCGTGGTCATAGCTCTGGTATTTCCTCAGCGTCCTCTGATCAGTCCCATGGAGGAAAATCAAAGAGAAGATCCAAACATAAGGAGTAGCGTTTTCTTTACCCTTCACAGTTGGCTGTATTTGTGGAATTGTAGATTACTGGTTTTGATTGTTGGGCAATTAAAACCCCTCTATTTCCCTCCTTCAGCCTGGCCTTCAAAGCCATTTTTCTAATATTTTACCAAAACATGTTCTATACTTTATGCTGCAGCTCAGTGATGATAAATTAAAGTCTTACATTCGGTTTCTCTGGTTCTTTGTTTTTTGTTCTCTCCATGTCTGTTTCACAGAAAGTTAATATGAACTTTGATTTTTCCCTTGATGTCTTTGACTTTAAATAACGCGGTTTTGCCAATGCCCACAGCCTTACGCTACATCAGACCTTTTCTATTTTTTAATTTAGCATTCACTGAATGGTTAGCTATTTGAAATTTTGGCTGGAGCAGAATGCACATAATTTAGGGGTGTTTTCTTGTTTCTATATAACCTATAGACAAGGATTTCGTGTGGAGCTTCTCTGTAGTGTTTGGCTCGGGGTTCTCTTAAGGGAAGTATCTTTTCTCCATTCTGTTCTCCCTTTTACTTTTTTTTTTTTTTTGGGGTTTGGAGTTACATTGTTTTGAATTTTGTTCTTTTAGGAAGCTCCACAGTTGCATCTTTCCTCTCTAAAAATAAGAATATTCTTTTATTAAAAAAAAAGTAGCATTTGGCGAATGTCAAGTCATCATTGACATTCATAATTTTACTCCTTGATGATTCTCAATTTTAGGGATTTTTTTAATACAATTTTATTTAAGGATTATTTGGTAGGTAGAATTATTAAGAATGAAAGTATAAATAAAAAGAAAAAAATAATTTTGTAGATAAAAAATAATTTTTATTTTTATTTTAAAAAATAAAAAAAAAATATTATTGAATAATAATTATAAATAAAAATAAAAATTTTACATAATAATGAAAACGGAAACCATACACAAATGGCCCGTTAGACTTAGCAGATTGGTGGAGTTATGGGTAGTAAAACCTCTTGTGCTTTGTTAACTTCCCGATTATGAACAAGTACGACTTTTATTTGTTAATAAATATAATATAAGCCGGACATTCTATCCTGCAGGATGGCTGGTATTTATCTATAAAAATTTATATTTAATTTATATTTTTTGTTTGATACATTCTAAAATATTCTTTTAGAATTTTTAACTAAAGACCTCGTGTTTTTGTTACTGTTAATAGGTAATAGTAATACCAATATATATATGTGTGTATTTATATATATATATATATATATATATGATTCCAATTTCTAGAACTTTAAACCATATTGCCCTGCATATATCCAAATGTCAACATCGCAACGCGCATATTGCTTATTCTGAATCTGCCAAATACGAGACTCAAACGAAGAAACTTCGTTAAGAAATTCCATTTCTTTGTAAGAAGACAGCCACGATTTCCTTTGACTTCTTTTTGTTTTTTCCAGATTTCATATTCTTTAATTGTATAAACACTTTTATATATATTTATATATGATTTTACTTGTCACCACTCATTGCTTTAGGTCATGGAAGCCCACTATTCCGTCTATTACGTCCAAACAGCCAGCTTTCACAGCTCAGATAATAATTATATTCTTCACCCAACTGGCTATGACTATGAACCTTGCAACTAGCTCCTACTTTCTCCTAGCTTTTCCATGCAGACACGTTCCTTCGCTCTGGCTTCTATAAATATACATATCTAATGTTAGGCATATAACCTCTAGTTTTGAATTTGATCATCAAATTAACCAAAACCCACGGGATCGAAATTATGACTGCTTCATCATTAGCTTCACTGCTGCTTATAGGCAGTTTTCTGTTCATAGCTGTCTCTGCCGATCCATTCTATCAAAACTTCTATGTGACATGGGGAGGTGAACGTGCTCAAGTGCTCCAAAATGCTGACCTCGTTACCCTTTCTCTTGATAGCGTCTCTGGTTCTGGCTTTCAGTCTATTAACGAGTACCTTTTTGCCAAAATTGATATGCAGATCAAGCTTGTGCCTGGAAATTCTGCCGGCACTGTCACTTCTTTCTATGTGATTAATTTTTACCATGTTTTTTTATAGTCTTTAACATCATTTATATTATTGGTCTTAATTTAGGCCTTTGTATGATATACTGTGTTTTTTTTTATGCAGTTGTCATCCCAAGGGCAATTCCATGATGAGATAGACATTGAATTCTTGGGGAACCTAAGTGGTGATCCATATATACTTCATACCAATGTCTTCTGCCAAGGACAAGGAAACAGAGAGCAACAATTCTACCTTTGGTTTGATCCCACTGCAGATTTTCACAACTACACCATCCTTTGGAATTCCCAGCTCATCCTGTAAGCTGCACTTCCAATATATGTTGGAAGGATTTTTATGTAGATTCCATTTATAGAAGATAAGTAAATTAAATTATAGACATGTCAAATGCAGGTCTTATTTAAAAGTATATATAACCTATTTACAATAAAATCCACTTTTTTTACCTTTTTTTTTAACAAATTAAATCACCTAAAATTCTTAGGTTATAGTGATGCAATAATCAAATTTCAATCTACATAAGTAAAATTCATGTCTCAAATTGTGAAAACTATGTCTTAATCATTTTATGTACATACGTCATATGATACTTAAGACAATACACATGTGATAGATTAAGTAAATATAGTTTTTAAAAGCAAACTAAGTTAATTATAAATAAATGTATAAACATGTTAGATTTAAATAATTTTAAGAAGAGAGTTATATATAAAATTATGACTGATACAGTTACATAATTTACTTATTTCAATACATGCATGTATTTCTGTCTCTAACAAAGTTTTAGTTACCTACAAGATGTGGGTTTGTAATTTGTGGCATAACAGGTTTTTGGTGGATGGAATTCCCATAAGAGAATTCAAGAACTTGGAGTCAAATGGGATCCCATTCCCAAAATACCAGGCAATGAGAGTGTACTCTAGTCTGTGGAATGCTGATAACTGGGCAACAAGAGGTGGACTTGTGAAGACAGATTGGAGCCAAGCACCCTTCACTGCTTCCTACAAGGGATTCGGAGCCGATGGCTGTGTTTGGCTCTCTGGAAATTCAAATTGCAACAATGACATTAACACTTGGCTGTGGCAACAACAGCTTGATTATGCAAGCCAAGGCCAAATGCAATGGGTGCACAGTAATTACATGATTTACAATTACTGCACTGACTCTAAGCGTTTCCCTCAAGGCTTCCCTCATGAATGCTATCTCACAGGCAACAACTAGATGTTGAACAATACACTAAAAGTAATATTTGTGAATCATGTGTATCAACTTTGGCTCTTATTTTTAAATTCTTCGATTCTTCTTTGTCATCATCTTACAAATAATGTACTCCACTTTCAATGATTGAATTTCTTAGTTTTTCATTTTGAGTTTTGATTTCAGTATGGATTACAAAGGGGAAGTGAACCAATGTACCCACTACAAATTACATTTTGTTGTAATAAATGTTATTTTTATTTTTTGGTTTAATTAGTTGTGATAAATTCTTTTTAATCAAAATAACTTTGTTGTAGCATATCTTTTAATCTGTGTATATATTTTTTTAAAATGGATAAGAAAGCCAGAGAGTATTTTATTTTAAAAAAATAATTAATATTTTTGTTCTAATAAAAAAGTCATTCAGTTAATTAATGATTATTATAATTCAAAAATATCATTTTAAATATGTTTTTTTCACATACTTTCTTTTGTTTTGTTATTATAGATATCTTTGAACTTTTTTTGCATTATTCTCTTAAGGACACGTAACACTTTTTTTTTCTTAATATCAATTTATATATTTATAATTTTAACACTAACAACGCGTTTGGTTCAACAAGGTAAAGGGGAATGACTATGTAATGCCCTGCAAAATGCCGTTTGATTCAGTGTTTGGGATGGTAGAGCGTGCAATCTGATGCTTTGTTCATTTTAGTGGGAAATTGGAAAAAATTTGGAGCCAAACAGAGAAAGACAAATTTGCCCCTGGCTATGTTCGTCGTTCATCTAGCTTTCTCCATGGCTGTAAGGCGGAACGTAAGTTTGAAATAGAACCAGCGTTAGACTATTCTAGTCCAAGAGGGAGGCCCGTTGCCAGAGTATTGCAGTCGTCAGTACATATACGGAAACTAGTGCGCCGTCACACGGAACCCCATACTACCATGACAAATGACAATACTTCTTCCACTATCGTCTTCCTCCCTCTGTCTCTCTCTCTAGCGCTAGTGGCTTTCACTTTTGCAGCCTGGGTCTCTAGCCATGGAAGATGAAACCCCAACCATCAACCTTAAAATCACTACTCAGGTCTCACTCAATCTTCCTTGGTCTTTTGAATTTGTCGCTTCTTTGTATTTTATTAAAAAATATCACACGGAACAAGACATTGAAACAAAGATAATGGGGTGACAAAATTTGAATTGTTCACGCGGACACGAGTACATTCGTTGGGCCTTTTCTTTTCCCTTGAAATTTCATTGCTTCATTGATTTTTCATCTTACATTCTGCTTCCAATTTGTTGTAGCACTAATACAGCCCTTGTATTTGTATATTAAAATATCTCCCTATCTTTATTACTGGAATAATAGTGATCCCTTTTTTATTGTGATTTGTTTCTTCTTCTTTTATTCAGAATTTTTCAAGACAAATTGTTGAAGATAAATCAAAACTTCCTTTTATCTATCCTTATAATGAAAGGAGAAACTAAAACGAAAAAGAGAATATAGAGTTGTATTCTACCTTTTATACTCTGCTATTTCTTGTTTTACATGACGAAGCATAGAATTGGATCTAACTACCCATACCTCACCATTAGATCACATCCAGTGACTTATTAGAATGTAGGGTGTAGGCGATATTTTGAAAGATTGAGACTTCTTACATGGATAATGGGGTTTGATGGCAGCCAGAATAAGAATGGGGCTGTAGCACTAAGTTCATAATTTATCAATTAAATCTCCATTATCAGAACTTATCTAATTTAATCAATTAATATACAAATGTTGCATGCCACGCGGACATACCTTATGGTTATTTTGCAACAAGGAACCTTTCAACTATTGATGATTTTGTTCCTGGAGTATTAACAATAATATATATATATATATATGTGCGCGCGCGCGCGCGCGCTTGCGCTCACCCTCTTTTATGATAAGTTCTTTTTTATGTGTCTGTATTTGTTAAATATGCATCATTTTCTCAATCTCGGGTGGGTATGATATTGAGAAGCTATATGCATCCTTCGCAATATTAAAACGCTTTCCTATGTAGAGAGTAACTAGTACAAAATTAGTTTTGATACTTTGAGCGAGTAAAACAACCATTCTGAAATAGCTGCTTTTCATCTTTGTCTGAGTGATTATTCTGGTATACCCCAAGTACCTCGTCTTTTTGTTAGCTATGTAGAAATCTGTTCCTGCGATTAATGAAACATAGTATCTCTAGCATGTATTGTTAGTAAGAATTTTAAGTAAGTTGATGTGGTTGGTGAATCATTATTGGGATGAACTAGAAGACAATTGGTAATTTAAGAAGCAATTTTGGCAAATATCATCAACTATCATTTTTTTTTTTAATTTTTTGGCCATAGATAAATATCATCAACAATCAAACTCTGAACGTTGACTGAAATCTATGAACATAATTTATTGTGTAGAACTGAGAATGGAGATATCGAATTAATCCACATTATTAGCAAACCTAGACCTAGTGGAGTTATTCCCATTTATTTATTATCAGGTATACAATGAGGAAATAGAACTCTGGCTATCATACTACTGGCTATTGGAGACATAACATTTGAAATTTTGAGTAATTTGGGAATGAATGGGTGTTGCATAATTCTTGCTTTAGTTGCTTCTTATGGGAATTCGACATATTTGAAGAAAAATCATTAGTAATTCCTTAAGTAACTTTAGCTATTCACATTTTGACGCATTTAAGATAGTTAACACGTGGAAAACATTTTGCTCCATTCGAACAGTAATTTTTAGTGCTTCTTTATCATGAAACATAGTATACTTGGTATGTCCTAGTTCCTTTGATAAAAAAGCTAAATTGCATACTCCATTTTCCAATGTCCTGCTTCTCCTTAATCAATAACCTTCTATAATTAAAATTGATTATCATGTCCTCTGTCTCTGTTCGCCCCGGGAAGGGGGCAGGATGACAATGCCTGATCCTGCTAAAATTTGAGCTGGCTGACCATATTACATACTTATGTATCCTAGCTTTTTTTACTAGTTTCATTGTGGATGTGGATGGCATCATGCTTGAAGGAAACCAAGTGTGACTATGACTAAGAAGTAAAGCATCAAGGACACAGACAATGACACGTACTCAAGACCCAACCCAATATGCTTCATTGTTAAAAATTATTAACAAGGATACACAAATTTTGCATAATTTGACTTATAGGTTGCGAATAAGATTGAATGCAAAGACAACTAGTTTGCTACCAGACAAACTTATGGAGACCTAAGTACAGGGAACCCACCCTTAAAAACTAATTTGTAAGGGAGAAAAACCATGCCACTTAAGTATTACAAGAATTAATTGCAAATTCCTAACGTGGGACTCCATCATAGCACCACCCTTGAAGAGCAGACATCCTCAATAGTTGTACTTTGCGACGCTTACTCTTGCTACTAGGTCACATCCTCCATAGGCAGCTCTTTTTGTGGAGATTGGTTTAGTTTTGATACCAATTGGTGGAGATCTAAGCAAGCATGGGTATCCACACTTAAAAATTAGCTTATAAGGGAAAAGAATCATGCCACTTAAGTATTATAAGAAGTACTTTTGGCTACTTAATGTGGGACTTTATTACAAACTCAACATAGGCAGTAAGGACAGTGACATCGGTCTCATGTGACCTTCAAGAAAGGATTCTTTCACAGTATTTTCATGAAAAAACATAAATATACAAATTTAAGAAGGCATTTATATGATGCTATTCTGTAATGCCACAGTGATCAAGTATATAGGAGACCTTAGTATTCTGCACTAACATTTTGAGGACAAGTAAAATGAAGTTCCTATTTAATAATTTATTTATGTCATTCATTTAACTTTTGTGTTGTATGTATGGTCAATTAAATTGGAGAGAATATTTTACATGCATCAGATACTGAAAGAAATTAATTTTGATTTTGAAGTTTGATATAGCGATACAGGAGAAGTAGTTGTGCATGTTCAGACACTTGACCATATTACTGTTCCACTTCATGTTATGTTACATTGATTACTTTGATCGAGGAAAAGGGAAATACAATAGTCAAGCTCACTTCTTAAGTTTCACTTGTATAGAATATGCTATACTAGCGTATCTAATTCTTGCATAGTCTGTTGTTCTCTCCTTTTTTTAACATTTATTGGCTCCGTCTCTATTTCTTTCATTATTTCGCTATTCATTTGTGTCTAGGATGGCTGTAAGCTTTCCTTCAGGATGAAGCGCGGTACCAAGTTGATCAGACTACTGCTAGTTTTCTGTGAGCGAAAGGAAGTGAACTACAGATCAATGCGGTTTTTGTATAATGGCAAGCGCATTAAGGGGAGACATACACCAGACCTAGTAAGTTTGTTTTATGTTGCAGTTGCAGAATATGCTTTACGGTTGCTGGGAATATCTTTTGTTAAGTATGGAATATAGAAATGTTAGTTTTTGCAATTTCTTTCCAGTTTGATTCCTATATTTAGATGCATTAAAATGTCACTGATCACAATCAGAATAATATCGAAAATAGATATTAAAGCTAGTCTAAAATTGGTGAGAGAAGCTGTTGGAAGCCAGTGACTTCTGCTGCTTGGAAAACTTTTGTGAGAAGTTCGAGGATATAATAACGGTTGAGGGTTATTCAATGATCACAAATTTTCGCTCAAAGCCTAGCACTGTTTTCTAATACGTTGATAATTGATTATTGCATCCGCAGAGATTCAAGATTATAGCTACTTTTATACACGATATTTACATACGCCTATATTATATTTGTGCAAATATCGGTCCATGTTTGTCCTTGAAAAGGTGCAAGTTGCATCTATATATTATATCGACATTGTAACTTCATATAATATTATATATGAAAGTCTTCTTACACACCCATGCTTCTCTCCCATGTCCATTTTCAACTCTTCTATTCCTTTATAATCTGATATTTATGACTCTGCTTCTCTCTTCACATTTCCATAGTTCTCGCATGTGTGCGGTGGCATTGACCTTCTCTTCTGTATGTTGATTCATTATTATTATTATTATTATTATCGTCTTTGTTTTGAACTGTTTTTAAAATCTTAAGCTTTCATGACTTGATGCTACCATTGGAATATGAAGCTCAATATGAAAGATGGTGATGAAATTGACGCCATGACGGACCAAGATGGAGGCGGTTTTAGTGGCTGCTGAGCCGTCTTGCTCTTGGAAGGCTCGTTAGGCAATACAAAATAATTATGAATGTGAGTTTTGGTTCATTGGTTTTTATATGATACCCCACTATCACTGCTCCCTTGCCATTCGGCTCCTTCCGAAGATACTAAAAAAAGGGAGCAGTATGTCTAATGCCGCTAGAACATCTTTTGTGACATTTTAAATGCCCACTAAATCTCCTGAGCGACTTTAATATGTTACATGAATGACCAAAACCTTTAATCTTAAAAGAACATGCAGTTTTAGTTTATGATTCATTTCACTTGAAAATGCCACAGTATGAGGAATTGGATTTCACTTCTATAGTCAATAGATTGACTTAGGCATCCACATGTCACCCTATTCTTGTCTAAAAAAACAACCTCAGGATTCGAGTTTTTTTTTTTTTAAATAATATGACTTGAGAATATATATTTGGCTAAAATTCTTGTATCCGGTTAACAATTCCGCTGCATATCTTTCATGGAGAAAAGAGATTTCAATCTCTTATCATTTCATTGAAGACTAAACAGAGAATGATAATGAAAAGGGAGAGGTCATGAATGAAGTGTTAAACTAAATACATTCTTGCTCTCAAGCCATTCTAGTTCGCTCTATGGACATGTGTTCCTCACTCTACCATTAATGATTAATACTTGATTACACTAATTAAAATAAACGGTTCAACCACCCCACGCTTGCTATACTTATTAATTCTATGTATAGAAATTTGTTTCCCTTAATGTGTTCATAATAAAATTAAAATTAAGGAAGCTAGCCAATGAGATTACAATTTACATGACACCAATATCAAGTCTTAAAATTGAAGCAACTTTGAAGTTAAAAGTTTGATATGTTTTATGTAAATAACAGATCATAAACACTCGTCATTCATCATGATGATGTTAAGATTAAAAATTAAATTGACAATATTTTATCACTTAATGGACAGTTATAAAATAAATAAAAATGGTTATACGCCGTAGAAAACAAATTTTCAATTTATTATACAAGAATAATCAATTTTATCAAAACAAAATTGCTTGACTTTTAAATTTATGGAAAAAAAAATTAACTTGAAAACTCCCAAAGGTTTTCAGCCCCACTGAGACTCGTAGGTCATGGTAGGCCATCTGTATCTTTTTTATTTGGATAAATTTTTTTTTGGTTCTTGAAAAAATATATATTAAAATTACATAGCTCTTTTTTATTATAAACAAATATATAAACTTTTTTAAAGTTTAAAAATAACCACAATGCCTTAAAAATATTGATATATTTTACTAAAAATGCATTTTTAAACTTTTGTTTCGATGTTGTTTATTCTATGTTGAAAAATATAAATTTAATATATTTTAAATTGTAAAGGATGACTATTTTATATTGGTGAAATAAGAATTAATACTTGTTATATTATAGAAGGGCTTAAATATCATTTTAGCTCCTTAATTAGTTTATTTGTTTTACTTTGGTACCTTATCATTTTTTTTAATTTAATCTTTTAACTTTCAATTTGTACTATATTCATCCTTTTTCATTACATTCATTGAGGACTATTTTGAAATACTAAAAAAAATTAAAGATTATTTTGATATACTAACAAAATGTTAAAGGATTGATTTAAAACATAAAATAAAGTTAAAGGAAACAAATATGATACTAATTACCAGTTATAAAATCAAATTGAAACAAATAAATGAGTTAAAGAACTAAAATTATCACTATCCAAATTTTAGACCATGATTAGCACATAAACTAAGCCTGCCCAAAGTTAGCTCAGCCTAACAAGTTTAAAGAACACTCTCAATCTACCATGATAAGACTAAAAGAATCTCAAAATTTATATTATACTTTTAAAATACATAATTTATTTCACAAAATCATTTGAGTTTGCCTACACTCTAGCAAACATCTCCTATAGTACGAATGCTTCACAATTTGTATAAACAATCTCAGTCCAGTAATTAACATTTCTTAAATAAAAAGAATGAAAAAAAAAAGAAAAAATAAATAAAGTGAACCATATAAACAAATTACAATTCCCATATTGTACTATCAAACCCGACACTTTATAACCATAATGTCATAAAAGTCTTATATCACCATCATCTAATAAGAACTTACCCAATGTATGAGTAAAGTTTACTATTAACTTAGTGAGTACATAAATAACAAAGTACATGGAAGAATAAATAAATACACCTAAGTTTTTCATAATTGAGTAGTATTAATAAAATAAGAGTAAAATATCAATTAATAATATTAAAATAAATAAACAAACTTCTATTCAGGTAGTAACTAAGTTTAGAAAATATAACATTTTTTTGAAGACAAGCAAATAAAAACTTGTTGGATGAAAATTATGTGAGAGAGTACATCATGTTACTTTTCACAGTGCTATTGTACTATGTTTATTTGTCATTTTAGTACCATTGCATCTTTCACATATGAGTACCATTACATTTTTTTTTATTTCACATCTTAGTACTATCACGTTTTTCTTATTTCACATCTTAGTACTATCACACTTTAGTTATTTTACATTTCAATGCTATTGCACCTTACTCATTCTACATCTTAGCGCTATTGCACTTTACTCATTTTACATCTCAGTGCCTCACACTTTATTTATTTTACATCTCAATATCACTACACTTTATTTTATTTTATTTTCTCAATATCATTGCACTTTTTTTATTTCCTAGTATCAAAGTGCCATCACAATTTTTGTCACATCTTATAGCACCTCTTCATCTTTCATCACATTTTAATTTAATTTAGCATATTTAGGCTGATACTATTACTAATTACTATAGGTTTACACTATATTTCATCCATTACATTTTTAAATATATAGTATATATTCATAATAGGATTTAAGGAGGTATAGATGATTTATCCTTAAAAACATTATCAAAGAACAGAAAAATGTCTTTATAAGTATTATACCAAATATCTCATACTACTTAATATGATATTCAAATTTTCAAGTTTCATAAATAGCATATTAAGCATTTTATACCACTTAATGTGAGATTTAAATTTTTATAGTATAGTCAATGAGAAAGAAATATTCTCCTTATATGCTATACCAATCATAAATAATTTAAAAAAATTATTACAAAAATTTAAGTTTAATTAAAGATGTGATTTAAAAATATATTGAAAAAAATATAAATTTAATTTATATAAATAAATTTAATCATAGATATAACTTTAATAAAATATAAGATAGCAAAGTAATTATTCACCACTCTCATACTTTACTCACAAAAGCACTATTAGTTTTTAAAATAATGTAAATAAATACTATATTATAAACAAATAAATAATAACTGATTTTTTAATTAATTAGAAATAAATCAACTTTAAAAAATTCTATAAGAAAAATTAGAATAAGATAAATAATATATACATAATTACCAGCTAATTAGGAATAAATCAAATATAAGAAAAATTATATAAAAAAATTAGAATAGGAAAAATATTATATAAAATAACTAAAAATGGAAATTTAAATAAAATTTCACAGTATAAAAAAATAATATATCAAAATTTTACCATCATTTATATTTTGTATCTATAAAAATATTCTCATATCACCGAATATTCATAAATTTTACTTTTATTTATCATATATTTTGAAATTTTTTTTAAAAAAATTAAAATGTGATTTCCCATAACAATAGATTAAAAATTATTTAAAGTGGTATTTGAAATAAGAAAAATATAATTAATATGTAAATAAAAAGTATTACCTTGCTATTTATATATTCACTATTACGGATTGATGGTAAAGATCCCTTCAAAGCACAATCTTAATTTATAAAATATCATTGATAATGCCTAAAATCACATTGAGTATAAATTTATCAGCAACTATCTTATTAATATTTTATAATATTAATTTGGCTAAATATAAAATTATAATACATGGAGCCCCAAATTTAATTTAAATTCTTTATCATTATTACTAATTTTAGATCTAGATTTTTTTATATCAAAATTTCTTAAATTTAATTTGAGTTTAAAAATTACGTTATGGAGATTGGTAGATGAAAATGTGAAAGTGAATTTGCACTTTAGAAGATTAAATTCAAAAGATCTAAATTGAAAGTTTCAACAATAGTAAAAGTTGTAGCCTTTTTGTGAATAGCCATCGCATGAGGATGGAGGAGTAGAACATGACAGTGGTGGTTGGGACAAATGACGTGGTGTCTACACAAGTGACTTGTTAACGGAGGGAGTAAAAAATGTTGAATAGTTTTGATGGTGGGGGTTGTATCTAAAAAAGTGGGAGGAGACACGAGAGGGAAAGAAGAAAAAAGAGGAAAAGGAGAAAGGGAAAAGAAAGAGATTTAAGATTTTTTATTATTAGAATTAGAATAAAATGTCAATGAATTAATTTTAAAACTCAATAATTAAAATAAAATCTTATAAGCATTTAAGTTTAATAAGGATAATTTATTTGGAGATTTTGAGACATAAAATAATTCTACTAGGTTTAAAATAAGTATTTGAATAATTCCATAAGATAATTTTTTAAGTTTTAAAATTTAATTAAAACTTGTTGATTATTTGCCTTCTATCTTCAGATAATGTATTTAGTATTAATAGATATTTTTAATTTATTCTTATTAATGTCATTTTTGTGGGTTATTACAAAAATGATAGTTAACCTTATATATTGATTAAAATATGTAAAATTGTAACTTAAATTTTTATTACATGCAAGATTAATATAAGGCATCTCTTAATTTTAATAGAATTTTTTAAATAAAAAATCATATAATTTTGGTGTACTTTAAGCTTGAGAAATTTTTAGATATTTTTAAAATTCCTAAAAATGTCTTAAGGACTATTTATACTATATTCATTCAATATGTACTATATTCATCCTTTTTCATTACATTATTGATGACTATTTTGAAATACTAAAAAAAATAAAGATTATTTTGAAATACTAAAAAATGTTAAAGGACTAATTTAAAACATAAAATAAAGTTAAAAGAAACAAATATAATACTAATTGAAAGTTATGAAATTAAATTAAAACAAATAAATGAGTTAAAGAATTATAGTTTAACCTTATATATTGATTAAAATATATAAAATTGTAACTTAAATTTTTATTACATGTAAGATTAATATAAGGCATCTCTTAATTTTAACAGAAAAGTTTTTTTTTAAATCAAAGAAAAATCATATAATTTTGGTGTACTTTACGTTTGAGAAAATTTTAGATATTTTTAAAATATTATATTATTTATATTTTTTAACAAAAACATATAAATAAAATAAAATAAAATATATTTATAAATAAATTAAAAATAATAAAATTTGAGTATCATATAACATTCTTTTTACATAACAATAAAGTAGTAAATAATTTAATCAATTATATAACTTCTTATTTAAAAAAAAAAAACAATATGACACTCGGTACTCAAATTTTTTTCCTTTTATCTTCTTGATTTAGCCAAACATGCCCTCTGTAGCTGATGGTAACCAATTTCTCTGTCTCCCCTTGTCCCTAATCCGTCCTCGATATCATCGGCTAATAGAAACTTGAAATCGGGAAAGAAAACCCTAGAAATTATAGATTTCAATAAATCTGTGTACTGAAAATGGTGAAGAAGCGGGTCCCCGACTGGCTCAACAGTTCTCTCTGGTCCTCCACTCCTTCCTCAGATGACCATCGTGGTCCCCGCTACTCCGCCACCACACCCACCACCACCTACGCCAATGAGGAGCGAGAGCGCTCCGCGGTCGACCCACCTATACACGCACCTTCTCCTCCTTCACCACCTGCCAGAGAAGTTCCTCCACAGCCCCAGAGAATCGAAGATTCACGAACTAATCACGTTACGAACGATCACAATGGCACTTCTTCTACTCCTTCAACGGATGACATCTCTCGCCAGGCTCAATTGCTGGCCGAGGTTTACTCTCTGCTTTATCTTCTCAAGTTTTAAAACCTTTTTTTTTTTGGTCAAATAACAAAAGTGAACTTCTGATTACTGAATTTATGACTTTTTGTTCTTTTTCATTTTCGTTACTTTCTTCATTGCTTTACTGGTTAGTTATCAAGAAAGGTGATAGATATAAGGGAGTTGCGGAGAATCGCATGTCAAGGTATACCAGATGGTGCCGGGATACGTTCTACTGTATGGAAGGTAAACTACACGGATATATGTCTAAATCTTTTATATCTTTCTTTTGGATTAAAAATGATAATCTTGTTAAATCAAGCTAAGTGACTGTAAAAGTTTTTGGAGCTGCGGATATATGATCCGTGATGGAATCCTAGTTTGATGCGCTTGTATCTAGGGGTTTGGTTTGGGTGCTTTTAGTTGGTCTAGATGGTCGTGTATTTTCCATATTCATGAAAAGCAAGAGCTAAGAAGTGAAATTGAATAATAATCTTGCAATTTATGCCTATTGACATATGTAGATTTTGCTTGGATATCTTCCACTGGATCGTGGTCTTTGGTCTTCTGAATTAGCGAAGAAGAGGTCTCAATATAAACATTTCAAAGAGGAGATCCTGATGAATCCCGTAAGTTACTATCAAAAGTGCTTTCATATAATCTTCTTTGAGATAACTTATAAATGGTTTAGGCAATAAGCTGGAAAAATGAAATTGATGATTTAGTATGGAAAAACTGGTCCTTTTCTCTTGATCACCTGTGTGCTTGCCTGTATGTTTATTGTGGTAATCGATGTGATAATCCTCTTTATTGCTGCATCTTGATAGTAGCTTACATTTTAAGTTGAAACAAATAAGGGTGTTGACTGACGGTGCCCTTGATATGGTAGGGTTAATAATTGGAAAACTTCAGTGGTTAAACTAATGCTGCACAATTGAATTAAGTTCTTTTTGTTTCTGCACATCCTATTGATTCTTATAATAAAGTATGGCTAGAGGAAGAGAGATGATTTAAAGTAACTTGTGTCACCATAATTATTAGAATTTTGATCTGATTTTCTATTTGATGGAATTTTGATCTAATTTTAGTTGATATTTCTGTTTCTGGTACATTATGGAGTGGATGAGTGTATGTGCTTAAGACTTCAAATGCAAATAAACATAGTGAAATAGCGAATCTTGGTTGTATTATTAATTTTAACATATAAAAATATATTATTATCTTCATCTATATGGCTCTCTGAATGTTTCTGTGGCTAGTTAGTCAGAAATTACAAGGAGGATGTACAGCTCTACAAGTGACCCTTCTGATGCTAAATGTGGGAGTCGAGGCTTGCTGTCTAGATCTGAAATCACTCATGGGGAGCATCCTTTGAGTCTTGGGAAGACTAGCATATGGAATCAGTTCTTCCAGGTACTATGCAATGTGCTCTGGTAAAATTTATTTGGAGGAAAATCATCAGATGTTTATTAGATAACAAAAAACTATAAAAACACACTGTGTTTATTTTAGGAGATACTTGTCTTGTAAAGTCTGTGATTCTGGGTGAACTATGCTGCTTCTATATCAACAAACTTGTCTAATGACCTTATCCGTCCCTGATGTTTATCATTTTACTTGAATGGGTGACAACCATTTAAATTGGAACCTTTATTGTTCGCATAAAAGTAAGGGGGTGCATTGCTAATGCTTGACTGGCTAATGATAATTACTGTATCTTCTATTCTGGGGTACTTTTCTAAATTTCTAGTATATGTATGTGTCATGCTTATGGCTTGTATGTATCAATAATGGCATGTCTTCAGTCTTCATATAATTAGGTATTTAGGTTTACCAAACTTGTTGCTCTACCAGTTTGCTGCAGTACTAATCTAATGTTATTTCAAAGTTACACGAACTTCCCGAGTTTTGCTGAAATTGTACAAACCTCCTCTTTATTTTTAAAATATATACTTTAGTCTAATTTTAAATTTTGTGACTAAAATACCCTTCATTAACCTAAATATACAAATATGTATTATATTCAAATATGCACAAATAAAAATAAAAGAGTAGATTTTGCTTTCAAATGTGCACATATACACATAAAAAAGAGTAGATTTTGTTTTTATTAAATTTAACCCCAAAAGAAAATGTATTTAGGTTAATGAAGGGTATTTTAGTTAAAAAAAAAGAGAAAATTACGTTTAAGGACCAAGAAATGAAAAAATTTATTTTTAAGGACTTTAACCACTAGGTTTAACTAATTGTTGCTAAACTCAGCGGTAATTATCTAAAATAAGTGGTAATAGGTCCTTGAGAATAAATTTTTTCACTTTTTGTTCCTTTATTATAATTCTCCCTAAAAAAAATTAAAATTGGACTAAGTATAGCATGACTTTTTATTCGAAGGGAAGTTTGTGTATATTTTGAAAATATTGGAAGGATCCATATAATTTGAACAAAACTTAAGGGGGCCTATGTAATTTACTTTTCATTTTATTATTCAGAAAGTATGTTTCTTGTGCTATTAAACTTGTTGCGGTACTGGTTCTGGCAATACTATCCTAATTTTATTTTATTATATAGATGGCATGTTTCTTGTGCTATTAAATGATCTATGATGCTGTTATAAAAATTTTAATCTTTTATGAACATTAGTATTCTTTGCTTTGTTTAAAAACAACAACAAATAACCTTTTATTAACATTAGTATTCTTTACTTTGTTTAAAAAAAGGTTTTTTTTTTTTAAATAAAAACTCTATGATTGATACTTTGGCATGTGAAGGCTGTTGGACACCTTTTATTGTGATATTGAATTTTCCTCTTTGCATTTTGTAGGACTCAGAGATAATAGATCAGATTGATCGAGATGTAAAGCGCACTCATCCAGATATGAATTTTTTTTCCGGTGATTCACAATTTGCAAAATCAAATCAGGTTTTTCCATTCATTTCTCTTGAAATTTACAAAAACGCCACATTCAAGTCTTTTCTTTTCTTTTCTTTTCTTTTTCTCAGAATGAATCCTTTCGATTGAAACATTTTTCTCTTTTTGGGAGCATTTTCAGGAGGCTTTGAAGAACATATTAATTATTTTTGCAAAGTTAAATCCAGGTGTAAGATATGTTCAAGGGATGAATGAGATATTGGCGCCTCTGTTCTATGTGTTCAAGAATGACTCTGAGGAGGAAAATGCTGTGAGTATTTCCTTCTTTTGTATTTTTCCCTCTCCTATTTTCTTTTCTAGTTTGAACAGCGGGCATGTTTGTAGTGTGCTTTATAGGCTCATTAATGTATAATGCTCTCTAGTCTCCCCTCGGTACAGTGACTATAATTATCTTTAGCTGTTATATTTATAACTATCGTGAATAATATCAGTCAATGGTAGATTGGTAGGTGAATGTTAAATACTTCATAGAGGAAGACTGAAGATCTGAGCCCAATGATTTAGGCTAGGCTGTATACTTGTCAGAAGTTGAGGCTGGACCCCCCCCCCCCTCTTTGGATTCCCTTACCATTCAGTGAGTCCTTGAAAAAGTGATTTTCGCTAATCTGTTATCATCTATGTTTCTCTGAATCACTTTTTAATATTGTTGTTTCTTCCTTTTAAGCTTCCTGAATCTTCTATTTGCATCTTTTACTCTTTTACTATGAGGTATTTACATCTGTCTGTTGCTTATTTTCAACCATCTTAGTAGATTATTGTTTGTCTTTATAGGCTATTGCAGCCATCCCTATCCATGTGTAAGTTTCATTCATTTTTTTCTTTGACATGGTTTTACATCTCTGTGTTGTTTATTTTCAAACCATCTCTACTTTTTGTTGGCTAAAACTTGCAAAGATGTGAGTCATGTTCTATTTTCTTATTCATTAATTGTATTAACAGTCCCCAATTCCAACATATTCAGGCCTTTGTTGAAGCAGACACATTCTTTTGTTTTGTTGAGCTATTAAGTGGGTTCCGAGATAATTTTTGTCAACAACTTGACAACAGTGTTGTGGGAATCCGTTCAACTATTGCACGATTGTCTCAGCTTTTGAGAGAACATGATGAAGAGCTGTGGCGTCATCTTGAGATCACAACTAAAGTAAGAGAATTTCAAATATAACTTTTATCACCTTATAATAGTTTTTCTGCAAGTCTTCATCTCGGTAAAAGTCAGGAATCATTGGGTTAGGTGACTGTTTGATTGTCCAGGCTCTGGTTTGTTGTTTTATTATGTTCGTTGTTAAGTCACTTTTAAAACCTGCATGTTACAGCTTTGTTGTGTTGGTTATTGAATGCTTTGTGTACATGATGCGATATATACTGTTTATGTATTTATAGAGTTTTTCCAGGGGTTGGCTGGGTAATTTTACAATTCTAAGCAAGGCTTACTTAAGCATAGAAATTACAAGCCCAGACACTTACAGCTCTAAGCATGGAAGTTACTGCCTGGGACCCTTTTTTTTTTCCACTTCTAATTAAGTATATGTTTGGTTAGTCTATATGGTTATCAATCGTTACTGAAGGATCAAAATGTCTTTCAGAAATTATATAGCAGAAAATGCTGAAGCATCTCTCACAGCTGTTATGAACCCCATTGTGATATACCTCACTGCCATTTGGTGATTATGTATGCGCAGTAGTATAATCATCTTACCTCATAGCATTCGCTTGACTGGACAAAATTGAATGTTAAAACTTGGAACTAATACAACAAAATCACTATTCACAGTTTGAGAGAGGAAAAGGGGTGAGAGGAAGAAGATTATACGCAGAACATTAGTCAATCACTAAATGTGGTTGGCACTTGGACTTGAGATGTTCCTCTACTTTGGTATATTAAATTTGTTTCAAAGAATTGTCCCTCCTCCCTCCAATAAGAATAAATAAATAAACATAGAAAAGTGTCTTTGTGCCCTGCTTCTTTCTTCTAGTAGTAGAAGATTTCTTTTTTCATTTTCCTTTGACCGTTGTGCGGTTTATCAGAGAAGCCTTATTTTTCTGATACCAATTGTCAGGTCAATCCACAATTCTATGCATTTAGGTGGATCACACTCCTCTTGACTCAGGAATTCAATTTTGCTGACAGCCTTCTCATTTGGGACACACTTCTAAGTGATCCAGAAGGTCCCCAGGTACAATTACCTTCCTATTTACCTTGGCAATGATAAGTAATGTTTGATTTGAAGTTGAAAAGCTACTTATAGATAACAAATAATAAAGGAAAGCTGAAGTTTAATCGTACTGAATGGTTACATTTATAGATCATATTGAAGTTCCAACTTTTAATATCTTTGCTTTGAACGTGGTAGGGTCTTGTCTTACTCATCACGTGCTTTTTGTGACTGTTACCTGCCACTGAAATTGCTACTGTTTCCCAAATTTTGTTTATGGAACTGACAATGGTAGATCAGTTGGGTTGATGAGCATGGATAATCTGTTCTGTTTTCTTCGCAGCAAAACCTACTTTGTAGTTTTTTTTTATTTGGTGGAAAGAAAAATTCGGGAAAACTAACTCACGTAATACTGTGCAGGAGACTCTGTTACGGATATGCTGTGCAATGCTAATTCTTGTTCGGAGACGCCTCCTAGCGGGTGATTTCACTTCCAATCTCAAGTTGCTGCAAAATTACCCCTCTACAAACATTAGCCATTTGCTCTATGTTGCCAATAAGTTGCGTGTAAAGGGAGTGTAATGGTTTCAACCCATTATTTTTGCATTTCGCTTTTGAATAATGTAGTGTTTTTAATTTTAATGGTTGTAAATTACTCTGTAAATGTTGGTTCAGAGTAGCAACTGGTGGTTTTTACAATTTTTCCTTTTATTTATTTATTTTAATTTTGTGATCTTGTTGAAGTATGCCTTTATTCATTCCTCCCACTCCTGCCCTCCTAAAAGGAAAGATTGTTGTTGAGGCCTCTTACTAAGACTACGTTCGTGTAGCCTTGCAAGACTCTCGAGTCGTGTCAATCTTTTCGTGTGCTCACCTCTTGTTACTCTTGCTTAGTGTTGCAAAAAAATATGATATTCCAGATGCAAGTATACGTATAATGAAGATATAGTTCTTTCAAGGATTTGTTAAAAGAAAATATGCCAATTATTAAAATTAACAATTTCACTAAATCAAGTTAATTAATTATATGTAGATTATGATTAATGAAATTGCAAAGTTAAAGAGACTAGTTAAATAGAAATTTTTGAGTAAAAAATCAATGAATGAAAGAGTTTAGGAATATTAACTTTTTTTAGCATTTCTTAAGAATTCAAATTATTTTTCTAAGACTTATATTTCATGGTGATATGTCATAGTTTAGGATTAGGAGTGTTCGGGTCTGGTGGGTTCGGTCTTATTAGGCCAAATTGGGTCAGATTAGATCAGAAATAAAAAGTTTTTTAAAAAAATTTAGAGTAAGGATGGACTACAAAATTGGGTCGACTCTTAGGGTATTGTTGGCTCGGTTTGGTTCAAAAAATAAATTTATTTTTTTAAAAAAATATTTTTTTATAAGGATTTATATCAAAATTTTAATTTTTTTAAAGATAAAATATAATTTTATAAAAACTTATATACAAATTTTGTTAAGTATTATTTTATAATTTTAATAATAAATTTGGGTTGACCCTAAAGGATATATTAGTTCAATCAAATCTAAAAAAATAAAATAAAAAATATTTTTTATAAAAATTTATATCAAAATTTTAATTTTTTAAAATAAAATATAATTTTATAAATATTTATATAAAGATTTTTTTTTCAAGGTTATTTTACAATTTTTATAATAAATAAATAAAATGTCGAATCATCTAGTTTAGCCTGATCCTGCCCAATATTAAATCAAGTCGAGCTCAGATTATGGCAACGGATTTTAATTTTGAAACCCGTTTAAAATTGAGGTAGGCATCGAGGAAGGCCAAAATCTTGCCTGACTTGGTCCATGTACACCTTTATTTAGGATTTTTAATTACCTACAATAATTTTCTCTCCAGCATATGTGTATTTTTTGCATTTTGATTTAAGGCTTCAGTGATTTCAACTTTAGATTGCTCCTCATTGAACTCCTTTACAAATTAAATCCTCCAAAAACATGAAAATCCACTCATTACTATTTAACAAAAATTAACTTATTAACCTACGTAAAATCACAATTAAACCTATAAATGGCAACTAGTTAAAAAGTAATACTAATTTACTACACTCTAACCTACAAGAAGCAAAAACAATTAAATTGACTTTTAAAAATACATAAAATAACATGAATATACAAGAATTTACACACCTTAAATTTGAACATTTACTTGTCTTGATTAAAACAAAGTGAATACAAGAATTAACTAAATTGTCAAATGTAAACTCTATGGTTGTGCTTGTGTTACACAAAATAATCAACACGTAAATTAGGCAAGATATACAAGTTCACAAATTTAAAAGATAAGGCAATTCCTCCCAAAATTCTTGAGGTAAGTATGTATATAGCTTAATAACATTTATCATGCAAATGTTACAAGCTAACTTTGTGCATCTTAACATGTATAAAAACAACCTTAAACATAAGAACGTCGTATACCCATCTGTTTACTCTCTCTCTCTCTCTCTGCATTAATACCCATATGTTCACTTTCTTTCTACTAATGGAGGCACCACACAATCCTTTCATCAATAGGTCTTTAAGACTTGTGACATGGCTTAGAATTAGAACTTTCATAAAAAATAAGTATAAGAATTTGCAAAAATATCAAAAGAATTTACATGACATCTATACATAAAAAAAAAACTATTCTATTTCATTTTTTTCTCCTTTTTTTTCTTGAATAAGATGACCCCTCCTATTCTCAAAGTTAACATTGTCTTCAATGTTAAAAAAAATAGAAAAAGAAAAAAAGGTAAAAAGCTAAGGGGAAGAAACATCCCTCTAACTGTTAGACCGCGTTGTTAGCTAGACTATCATATATTGGTGGAAGGGAGGATAGAGGTGACAGTGGAATGGGCAAGTGTAGTCTTATGAAATGCCTGTGCCTAGGCGACAGCCAGCACATTATCATTCAAAGTACAAACAATGCATATATATATATATATATATATATATATGTACTATTAGAAAAATAATAGAAAAAGGAAATTAGAGATAGACTTGAAGACACGAAAATTTACTATCTTTAAAGAGTAATTACTTATATATAGGGATTTACAAATAATATTCTTTCAAAATAGAATGAAATTTTTAAAAAAATATTCAAAAGAATTTAACACTTTTAATTTAAGAGAAAGTTACTTATAAATTCTAAACAATCATATTTTAATAGTCATATCTATTTATTTTGTTAACAGATATGTTTATTATCTATTAACAGACATATTTACTTTCTTTTAATAGTTGTCATTTAATAGACCTATGTATTCTTTATTTGCAAATATACTTATTCTCTATTAACATGAGTTTAGTATAATAGATATATCTTTTTATTTGATTTTAAATTCATAATTTAAAATAATTAATCTTTGAATATATATATATATATATATATATATTAATTATTACTTGACCTGAAAGAGCAACGATGAGTGAGGGGAACCACATCCCATCTTTTGTGCAAGTAACGGACTGAAAAATATTGGAGTAGATAAGGGACCTCACGTCTATGGAATAATTCTTACATGTACGGGGAGTGCCACATCATTTATATATTCAATAGTTAAGATTTATTTTGGACGTAGATCCCGCCTGTACTACATATAGACTCCACTTGTACAAATTAAATCTTAGTCATTAGTTACATTTGGAGCATGATGCACTAAATACACTTAAAAAAAAATAGCCTATAGTTTTGTGATTTAGGATGCAATGAAATATAACCTTATTATGGCAAGCTTGTCCATAATTGCCATTTTGAATGAAGACTTTTTGCCCTTGTAAATTTTCCATCACTCTGGCGTATTAAGGAACCTAAGGACCTCATTCAGATTAATCTCTTTAGTACCTCAGGACAACTAACTCTACTCACAGCTCTCAATCTGTGGAGTTTGGAAAAAATGCATTGAAGGCCTCCATGTGAAATGGCACCTGGCGCTATATTTGTGTCTCATTAGATTAGCATAGGTACGACAATATTTATGCTTGAGACAGTGCGGTGATAATGGTTGCAAGTTGCAACAAAGTGATATCAATTAGATAACGGTATCCCAATATACAAGTGGAGGATGAAAAAGTGAATTTTCCTTTTAACTTACAATGAAATTTTTATTAGATCTTACCCCATTTCTTTGAATGTATAATGGCGTATAAAATTTTTAATTAGATAAGCTTATATAATTCATCATATATATCTAATATCATGAAAGCTTAATTATAATTATCTATGTCAACTTAAACTTATAGAGCATACTTAATGGGACCTAGTAATTAGGTATTTATACTTCATTATAAAACTTTATTGTCACATTTCTGATTTATAGAAGGGAAATTTATGCGGTTATTGAGAAAAAATATGAAGTAAATATAAATGTTTATCAAAAATTTATAATGCTGCCATATTGTATTTAATGATAAATAATTCAAAGAACTTTGCTCATGTCAAAAAGCCGACCTTAGCTCAGTTGGTAGAGCGGAGGACTGTAGTAGGAGTAATCCAACAGCTAATCCTTAGGTCGCTGGTTCGAATCCGGCAGGTCGGATAATTTTGTCCGGGCAGCTATTTTTTTATTTTCTATTTTACTATCTATTTTTTCATAACCTTCCTTACACTCTACGACCCGAAACTACCAAGACCCTTGTGCATAGCTTCATTCATTGACGCATCGAGGATTGCAGACGCTTTATCTGGTTGAATCTCGCCCATGGTATAACCCTTTTCCTTTTCTGAATTCTGATTTGTGATCCTGATACAGTTTACCACTCTCTTTCTTAGCCGCAAATCATAATAATTCTAGTTTGTTCACTTAACTAGTTCGTGATTCTTTCTGCTTTACATGGACAAATTTTTAGGCTAGCACATTACGGTTATACTTGACCTGCATAAGGAACACACTCGAGGCTGCAATGTGCTTGCAGGTACGCTTGGTTGTGGAAATTGTGAATTTGTAGCAAGATAAGATTCGAGACTATTTATTTGGATTTTGTCTCAAAAGGGTAAAATTTTGTGCTGATTACTGCTTTAGAGAGATTTAGACCAATATTGACATCATTGATTCTTCTATTATGTCCTTGAATGCAGCTTCTCTCGGTTCAAATTATGTCCTTGAATTGTTACTTTTGCCCCACCAAAACCAACTTTTAAATCATACAATAGGGTCTGACAGATCTTATAACAAGGTTTTGATGTCTTCATATTGGTTGCAGAACTTTCCATGTCAAGAGGTTGAAAGGCATAACAAGCCAGAGGTTGAACTAAAGTAAGCTCTCACTCATTGTAGTTTAATCTTTACTTTTTGCTTTGCTCCCTGGAGCTGTTTCTTCTGTAAATCACATTGATACCAAAGTAACAAACAACAAAGCTAATTTGTTCTGACTTCTGAGTGCTTGAGTAATTAAAGGGATAGCAAAATATACACATATTTGATTTTGGATACTCCTTATTCTAGACATTTAGTCTTCTTTATATGATTTGCCAATGCATGATATTCTGCCACAGCCAGTAAAGCAATATTTTCCTGCATGAAGGTTGTAATTCTTTCTTCATTTATGTGCAGGACCAGCCCTGAACTCCTGCTAAATCCTGTAAGATCCATCTTTTCAAATCAATATTACATTTTCCTTTGGGAAAATTACAAAACTCTAAAATTAGCTCTAGTAAAATAGTCACTTGGCTTATATGCTCCATTTCCTCTTTTCGAGCTTTTGTGTGGTCTAAATTTTGCCTCATAGAATATGCACTTGGTTGAAATTCCCATATATGGGTCTTATATGGTGGTTAAATTCTGAAATTCTAAAAGACACTTTAGTTTTTTTCTGCATAGTACTATAATTTAATGAAGTGAGAAGTCAGGGTGCAGGATTGTCTGAGTGGGAATTGTTTACAGTTGTATTGGCCTTATGTTGAGGTTGTACAGGTTAAGGTCTTTTATGTTAAGAATGAGACTGATGGCCTGCTTTTGTTTCTTCAATTGCTTCCTTTTATCAAATCTATTAGTGCTTTTGGATTCTAGAGTCTCATTTCGGGATAAGTTGGGATCTTCCACTTGCAAGCTTTTGTTTGATGTTCAACCTTGGGGTGTTAATTGCTTTCCTCTTCATGAACCCATCTTCCACTTGCTGGTTTGCATGCTTTGCATTTGTGGACCTTTTTCTAAACAAATATTTACATGTAAGACAAGAAGGATCATACATGTTCTGTTCCGCACAAGAGAGTAGGATTCTTGGACGTAGCTATTCTATTCTTACATCTTAGCTACTTTGGTCAGCTTAAACATATTGGGCAATGGCTATGTGGTTTCTGGACTAAGCTGCCTCTTATCGGTGGTTATGGTTATCAAATCTAAACTTACTGTTTTTTATCTGTATCCTTTCTAAATGATGCTCACTTAAATAATATTATTTTTCATGACTGCTTCATAAAAGATGTCTGCAATTGTTACAGGTTTTGATCTGTCGAAATGAGGCTGAAAAATGCTTAATAGAAACATCTATTAATTCACTGCGGATAAGTCTCAAGGTAAATTTTGGTATTATCCATTCATTTGAAATGATTTCTGGTGAAGTTTCTGCTAATGAGGGTTAGTGTTGGCAGAAAATAATGTAATGGTTGAAATGTCTAGAAAGAGTTGAAAACTGTAAGACTGTTTAAAAAGCCTAGGCCACTGGCCAAATATTGAGAGTTGAGAACAATTTAGAGACATGAGTGGGCCCAAATGATGATCCATTTAATTGAAACTGATTACTAAATGAATGAAATGCTAACACCAAATGTCGTAAGTCTAAATTATTCTCAAGGAGCAGCGTTGAACTTTGTAGGGCTAATTTGATGAGGCTATAAAATTTTATTGTACAAAGTTCAAACATCTCAGGATGAGCTCACATTGTTTGGAAATGAGCTTTATTCTTTCTAGCCTGAAACTAGATCATCTTGAATTGAGTTTGATGAATTTAGTTTTGAATTGGCAACATATCTTATAATTTGACTTCAGTTGACTTGTGACACTCCAGGAGGCAGTAAATTCTTTTCACCATTTAATTTTATATGTAGGCTAGCTTACAATCTTTGAATGAAATTATCTTTTTTGAGCATAACACACACACACACACACACTAACATATATCTTTTTTGGGCCGTTTGTCCCCACTATTTTACTCTAACTTCCCTTCATCTTGTGTAGGTTAAGCAGGCTGATGAACTTGAAAATATACTGACCAAGAAGTTTCTTAGATTTTTGTCTATGAGAGCTGAGGCTTTCCAAGTGTTGAGGAGAAAGCCAGTACAGGTTTGTATCTATTGATCAATTATACATGGGCTTTTTACTCTGATGGTGCCTGGTAACTATTTCTCTGAACAAACTACTATGTCTGTACGAGATAATGTTTTGACTTATTGATAACGGACATGTAATTGAGGACAGGTAGAAAGGCAGGGTAAACACTCCTTGCAGGAAAAGGGAATTAGTTAATATTTAGGTTCCATCTTTAAAAATTATTTAATATTTGTTGAGGTTGCTGCATAGATATTGTGAATTGTTTGTTTGTTTTTTTCAGTTTAATGGAAGAAGAAACTTTATTAGAAAGAGAGAAACTTACAAAGAAGGAGGATCAGATATCCTCCCAAAAAACAGAAGGATTAATACATAAGAAAAGGGGAAACCAAAAGGATTGGAGATGCAAAAATGCTGCCCAATCTGTTTGCACATATGACAAAGACACGCCTTCGAAGAAACCATGAGAACACCAAAGGGAAGCTTTAATCACTATCCATACGAACTTTAGAGGCAGACAGACACCCTTAAAATGCAAACTTTCCTCTCCTACTAGATACAACATGCCACTGCAAAGACTGCATATTGCCACGGAAATTGGCCTCTTTACTCTTATTCAAACCTTTGTACCTTGTCAAGAGAAATGGCACGAAGGTCATAAGACACACCCATTGTACACCATGGAGGCAAGGACACCAAACAACTAATTCCATGCAAACACATCTATCCAATGTAAAAATAAATGTGCAGCTAATCCCTTTTCTCTTTTGTTGGTAATAAATTAGAGAGAGAGAGAGAGAGTAAAGGAGGGAGAGAAAAAAGGTTTAGTGAAGAGGCATCTGAATGACATACCCTCACTGTGTGTATTACTGTGTGCATAGAAAGACTAATCTAATCTTGAGTGCATTACAGCTACTTTTGTTAATTCCAAACAGTCGGGCTATTTGCTTTTAGACAATGTTATGATCCTGATGTTGACCAACTATTACTGAGTACAAGTTGCAGCAATGCAGATGCACTTTACTCTCTGCATGCTGTTAGCAAGTATCAATATTTTCCAATACAGTTGTTAGAAGACAGAATTTTTTTTTTAATTTATGTGATTTATGTAGTAGCATCTAAATGACCATTTTTTTTTTTTGGTTGCTTCACTTGGCAGGGATATGACATCAGCTTCCTTATAACAAATTACCATTGTGAGGAGATGCAGAAGCACAAACTCATAGATTTTATAGTGCAATTTATGGAGGCAAGAATTTACTTAACCCTATAAGTTGGATTTGCATTTCATTTTGTGATTAATACACAAAGATGAACCTCCACAAACTTTAATATTTTTCGTGAACATTATCTGAATGCAATAAATAGTGATGTGATTATTGGGATGGGAGTGTCACTTAGAAAATATTCATGTTTGATTCTAGAGATCATAAATCTGCTGTCTAATTGGTCCAGATAAGGACCCATTTAAGAATGGAAGGTAACATCACAAGTTATAGATCCATCAACCTTGTATCATCTATTGTTGACATGTGTTAGCAGGGATTGATGGTGTACCTCATGGTTGCTACTGCTACCATGCAAAAACCATTAAGTGTAATGTAACTTATATTTTTTTAAGGGCCTAAACCTATAATTAAATGATTATAACCAGATGATCTCCTGTGTGTTTGGCATGTGAGTAGATATTTGTTGAGGCATGTGAGGCTTATTGATGAATTACATATGCTCTCTAATCAAATACTCGCCCTTGTGGTTGCTGTAGTCAGCTTATTATGCATGCATGACTGTCATATTGCCATGAAGATCTTATTGACCATATGATGAGAGCAAAAGAGTAACTTTTTAGTATTTGACCAGACCATACATTTGAAGTGGGTATCTTTCATTGGCCTGTTTCAGATACTTTTACATAAGAAACTGTCAATATCTAAATTTTTCTGTTCATTTCGTTTTGTCGACAGCCTAATAGACTAATGCTTTCTAACTTGCAGGATATTGATAAAGAGATAAGCGAACTTAAAATGTCAGTGAACACACGGGGGAGGCTGGTAGCTACAGAATTTCTGAAGCAATTTATCTGATGCTTTAGAAGTACCAATTCCAAGTCTTGCTGATCTATTCCAGCCTTGCTTCTAAAGTGCCTGGCCCCCTAAAGCCTGTGTTTTATGTTGAAGATTGTTATATTTTTAGCATCTCTGCAGAATTTTATTTGTAAAGTTTAAGTTAAATATATGAAGAAAAAAAAAACGAAGAGCAATTACTTTTTGCAGAGAAATGACAGTTCAAGCTAGCTAAATTAATTAAGAAGAAGAAACTTGGGAGACGGCAAAGTGAAATGATTCAGAACGCTCCTTGCCCTTCCCTTCCTCAAAATCAAATCTAGTTTCTTTATTAGGCTGCTTGAAGAACTGGGTTCGGATACCTTAGTCCAAGTTCTTTTTCTGGCCGATACCTTAGTTCAAGTTTAGAAGAAATAAAAAGGGAAATTTATACTCTTGGTTCTTTTAGTTTTAATTAATTTTTAATTTGGTCTTTCTAATTTAAAAATTTATAATTGAGTTTTTACATTTTATAAATTTTTTAATTTAATTATTATTATTGAAATTCTGTTAATATTTTGTTAAATTTTGCTGATATAATTAATTACATACTGTCTTGATATTTTAAAGATATATATGATTTATGTTAATAAAAAAGATAAAAGTAAATGATAAAAAAAAATTAATTTACATATATAACAAAATATCAATAAAAATATAATGGTAGAATTAAATTAAAAATTATTTAAACTATGAGAATTTAATTATAAAATTTTAGATTATAAAGACTAAATTAAAAATTAAGTAAGAATAAAAATATAATTTTATCAAATGAAAATGTCTCATTGCCTTGCATGCCTAGTGTTAAATGTCAGGACTCTCGTAATTTTTGGATTATAGACACTTTTATGAAACCTTAAATATATTTAAGTATCCCTCATAACACGTTTATAAATTTATTGTTTAACTTTTGTCAAAAAATGATTTTTTTTCTATCATAAAATTGGGGTTTTAAAGTTAATATTTTAATTTATATGTTAATAGTATAAAAACCACAGGCATTATAGCAAAAAATGTTATTAAAGTTAGAATTAATAGGAATATATTTCGCTTCGGGGTTTTAAATGAACAAAGCCTTCATATTGATCTAAAAATAGTTTATACTCCATCATGATATTTTAAAGCTAACAGACAATATGCCTATTTTAAACATTAAAAAGAATTAGTTATTGTGACTAATACGTTCGTTCGAAGATGGTTTATATATGGACTTTTCTTACGTTTTTCCAGAACTAATTAGTTGCTAGCTTGTCTGTCACATCGGAAGCTACATGTTGTGACCGCAAACTCCTTGACGCTCACACCGAAGAAACACATTGTGACAAGAAAAGCAAAATACAACGTTATTATACTCACTTACCTCTTTCAAATTTAGCAGCTCGTATAATCTTACATTATATTCCTTGTATATATCTGGCTATTAATACATTAGCTTCCCCTGATCTTCCTTCCTATTTCCTACTGCATCTCTCTCTCTCTCTCTCTCTCTCTCTCTCTCTCTCTCTGTGGGGACTTGGATTGTGCTACCAAGATGAATGCCAATGAGACATTATTTAAGGCACTTAGGATGTTAAATGCAACCAATAATGATGCGACCTATCAAGTTTGCATTAATACTCCCCCCAATATTGTTTCAGATGGCCTATGGGGAGGCCAAGAGAATGGTAGGACCCCAATGAGGTCTGCATTACCCGTTTTTGAATTACAGATTATTATAATTTTTGCTGTCACCCAAATCTGCCATTCCTTCTTCAAGCATTTGGGATTGCCTCTGTTCATTTCACAAATGATGGTAAGTGCCCTCATTGTCTGGAGATGTCTATGTATGTTCAAGGCAACTTGGGTATCCTTTTAGGATTTTTTTTCCAACAAGCAAATACCATTTCTTGTCATGAATAAACAAATTAATACTTAAAATTTAGGTTATTTTTTTAATATTTATTATTAGGTTCTTTAATAAAAACATAATATGAAATTAAAAAATACATATATCTGGGGCTAAGCTACAGAATATATCTATATTTTAAATATTTTCATTTAAAAACTTAATGGCAGATACCTTTAAAAATATTCAAATATAAAAACCTTAAGTATGTCAAAATAAGAAGATCAATTTAGAAGTAATCAAATTACTGCAATGGTGTTTGGAATTGGTTCATTTACTCAAAATGTATGATTAAATGCATCCATTTTGTGCCCACCTAAAGTCAGAAGAATATAAAAACCTTAAGTATGTCAAAATAAGAAGATCAATTTAGAAGTAATAAAATTACTGCAATGGTGTTTGGAATTGGTTCATTTACTCAAAATGTGTGGTTAAATGCATCCATTTTGTGCCCACCTAAAGTCAGAAGTACCTACCTTTCTTTTAATTGAAAAACCAAATGGTTGGGGGGTCATTGGAAGCTTATTATTTGAGTCCCATTTGCAGGCTGGTCTGATTCTAGGGCCTTCACTTGAGATAAGGTCATTGAAATTGAATCATTACAAGGAGATGTTGTTTCCATACGGAAGTCAAGACATACTTGCAGGAGTAACATCAATGGGATATGCATTCTTCATATTTTTAACATCCGTACAGATGGATCTTAGCATGATAACAAGAACAGGGAAGAGGGTTTGGAGCATTGCCTTAATAGGATTGATAGCACCTTTAACGGTTGGTCTTTCATGCGTGTCCTTGTTCTCTGAATCCTTAAAGAAGGCTATGGGACCAAATTATGAGGACCTTAATGTTGTGGTGGTATCACACAGTAAAACTTCATTTGCTGTCGTTGCTTGCCTCCTCAATAACCTTAAAATCATAAACTCTGAGCTGGGAAGGCTGGCATTATCCACAGCCTTGGTGAGTGACACAGTGAGCTTAACTATATCAAGTGTTGGAACAGCCTTACAACATAAGGTTGACAATAAACTGGATTTGGTTGGCTTGGCATCACTTTTTGCCTTTGTCATCCTCATTCCATTACTATCCAGACCAGCTATGTTTTGGATTATTAGACATACTCCAGAAGGAAGACCTGTGAAGGATCATTACATCTTTGTCATCATCGCAATGGTCCTAGGTCTTGGTTGGCTTTCAATACAGATGCACCAGGAATTCATCTTAGGACCTTTCATCTTCGGATTGTCTGTCCCAGAAGGACCCCCATTAGGCTCTGCCTTGATTAAGAAGATTCAACTGTTTGGCATATGGTTCCTTTTGCCAATCTTTGTGACTGCTTGTGTGATGAAGGTTGATTTTTCACCGGAGTATACAGCGACAACAGTTTTAACCATTATTGCCTTCATCCTTCTGACACATCTGGTCAAGATATTAGCCTTTTTGGTACTTTCACTCTGTTGCAAGATGCCTTTACCTGATGGCTTGACTATTGCCCTCATTTTGAGCTGTCAAGGAGTAGTGGAAGTATGCTTGTACAATGGTTTATATGATCAAAAGGTAACCAAATATAAAATCATAATCTTCAAATTAAGTGCTTCGATAACTTCTTAGAACAATTGACCAAATCCTTTCAAATACTTGTGCAGGATATGAGTGGCCAAACCTATGGAATCTTGATGATTGCTGTACTGATCATATCAGGCTTTGCGCAAATGTCTCTAAAATACTTGTATGATCCTTCAAGAAAATACACCTGCTATCAGAAAAGGAACATAATGAATCTGAAATCCAGCACTGAGCTGAGGATGGTTGCTTGCATTCATAAACAATCCCACTTATCTCCTATCACTGATTTCCTTGATATCTGTTATCCAACAGAAGACAATCCTATGACTGTGGATGTTCTGCATCTAATTGAACTAGTTGGCAGGGCGTTACCCATTTTTATCCCACATCGTCATCAAAAGACAGTCTCAGGTTCACTCAAATCCTACTCAGACAATGTCATTCTAGCTTTTGATCTTTATGAACATGAAAACCCAGGTGCATCAGTATACACTTACACAGTAATTTCTCCACCTAGTCTCATGCATGAAGATGTTTGTAACCTGGCTTTGGACAAACTTGCATCCATGATAATTCTTCCATTCCATCAAAGATTGTCCGTTGATGGTGTAATTGAGTCTGATGACAAGAACATAAGGTCGACAAACTTGAAGCTCCTAGAAAGAGCTCCATGCTCGGTTGGAATCCTCGTGAGTCGTGCTTCCCTTCCAAAAGATTCATTATTAAGGTTAGCCATGGTGTTTTTGGGTGGGGATGATGATAGAGAGGCTTTGTGCTTAGCCAAAAGAGCAACTAGGGATCCTAGGATCAACCTAGTTGTGTACCACCTTGTTGGCGAGGACAATGCAGGAACATCTAACTTGGAAAACATCCTTGATAAAGCAGTGCTGAAAGATGTTAGGCAAGATTATTCTGGTCTGAGTAATGTAACATATAGAGAGATTTCTTCAAATGATGGGACCCAGACATCTTCTTTTCTTCGTAAAATAGTAAATGGGCATGACTTTTTTATAGTTGGGAGAAGGCATGAGATCAACACACCTCAAACATCTGGGCTTACAAATTGGAGTGAGTTTTCAGAATTAGGTACCATTGGTGATTTGCTTGCTTCACCAGATTATGGGAGTAGAGCTTCTGTCTTGGTGGTGCAACAACAGGTCTCCAACACTCAAATGAACTGGAAGTTGTAGTTGCCAATACAGAGGGTGAAAGAGAAAGAATACACATTCATTTTGTTTTCTTTTTTCCCTTTTATTCATGCTACAGTTTTCTAGCAAAACATTGAATAGAGTATCATAAATTCTCGCTTTTTCTCAGTCATTTATTTTACCTTTGATCAATTGCCTATTCTCTTATTTTAAGCATTCTTTATGTTGGCCAGATTTTTATGGTTTTATCTTGTGCAATAGGGGTACTTTATGTCCAGTCAATTTTCGTATTAGAAAACACTATTTATCGTTAATTTCATTTTTCTGATCTATTTTATCCCTCAAGAATAGTTCCATGATAAAGTTTAACTAAATTGATATTTCATATTATAAGAAGTAAATCGAGGCTTATTGCTTGGAGTGATAGTGGGTGGAGGTACAGAAATGGGAATAACCTGGTTGTCGAGTATTAGAGGAATGATTAAGCAACAGCAACAGATTCGCAGTTCTCCCTCCTGAGAACTCTGGCGTAAAAGGAATATAATTTTGAAGAGAATCAACATTATTATTTTTTATAAAAACTATTTTTACAATTTAAAAAAGAAAAAAGAAAAAAGACCATTTAGCTGTCAACAGTAGCGAAGACAGCCTAAAATGCAAGCCATAGTAGATGCACTATCCTCTGATTGTAAGCACTGATTTCCATCGGGATCCATAAAAATGAATCTTCAGATAAGCTTTATCCATCATAGAAAGCATCATAAAAAGTTGTCTCTCTCTTTTTCTGCCCCCTCAGAGTCAGGGAGGGGCATATTCTCAATGCCCATCAAAGTTTCATCACATTGCACTTACTAAAGTCTCAGCACTGCAACATATCCCAAGACATAAAATTTCCTAATTACTCACCGTATGTACCTGTATTTTAAAGATTTGACGCAACTGTATAATTTATAACGAGCATTTATAATCACACAGCCGCAATCTAGCTACAGCTTGGCTAAATCCTATGCTAAAAAGTAACAGAGAAGTGCACTCATTTTCCATTTTGTGCACTAAAAAGGTGAATGTATTGGGAAAAGAAAAATCTGTACCTATCTCTCTAGCACCTCACATTCCCCCTGCTCTAGAGATTTGCTTCAAAGCATTAGCAATCTTGTCCTCTGTTATTTCACTAACGTTTGTGACCAGTGGGCTCTCATTTGGGACAATATCGTCTCTGTGGTAGCTTCCTGGACTCCTAAGCACCTCTTCTGAACCTTTGGACACCACTCCCTTCATGATTATGGTCTTGTGAGTTCCAGAAATCATTTCCTCATGATCAGTGTCCCCAGTTTCTCCGAGGAAGACATACATGTTTGCAACATTCAATCTCCAACGGACAAAGAGATACCTAAAATCAGCCATAGCAAACAGTCAATTACAGACTATTTAGCAGTGGTTGCAATTATACACCTTCACATGCTCAGTATGATTCGTACAAGCAGAGTTAAATGCTACAGCTACCTACTTCCAGATTGTTTCAACCACCTTACTTGATAAAACATTATCTTTCTGAATGTTAAACGACAGAGAATGAAAAATAACAATAATGATTCATTCCATGGATACCGTAATGTTATCTAGATTGATATCAACTAAACAATGTCTGAAGATTGCACGTAAATTTAGTCAGTGAAATAGATTATTTTCTTTTAATAAGAAAAGGACAGTTATATAGAAGATGACAATACTATTATATTAAGACAATAATCTACTTTTATGCATTGACATAAATTTGATGGTCAAACATAATATCACAGTAATTTTACCATATAAGATGCTCAAAATGCACGTGGTATACACACAACAAGAAAAGTAAAGGAGTATTACAAAAAGTTTATGGAAATCTCATCATTGTTATGATTTGTTACAGTAGTTTTTGTCTTATCTTTTTCATTGGCAGGTAACTTTCACATCCGTTAGGGTAACAACCTGTGAGCTCATTTCATATTTTGTTACTAGATAATAAGTAATGGTAAGACTCAGATTAACAGCGCTACTCATTAGCTTTGAGAAATCACATGAAATTACATATTAAACAAATAAGTGATTAGAATGAATTTTCCTAGGCTCTTTTTCCTTTTGCTTATAGTCCCTCTCCACAAGGTTAAGAATAGTACATTTCTGCAAACTCCCTTAGTTATGTAAGCGAGCATCAAAACCTGAGTTTGAGCAATGGTTAAGTAATAACTTATTACAGAATGCCCTATGCTGTTCATCATGAACAGTTACCTGAGTGCCTGAGCTCTAGATGCAAGGAGAGGAATAACTTGCATTCTAGTTGATGCCCTGCAGTACATAGGATGACAGCGTAGACCTCGCATCCTAAGCTTCTGCCTCAGGTCATCAACTTTCTTTACCTGCAAAAGCAAAAGAAGCATTTTGAATTAAGTGCCATAACCCCTGCCACTATGCAGGTACAGTAGTAAATTTCATGTACCTTACTAAGTTCCTTTATTTTGTATGAGATGCAATGGGCATTGCCTGATTTCAAGTCTTCCTCAATTGGACTGGAAGGTTTTTTTGAATTTTCTTCACCTTCAATTGTATTCATAAGTTTCCAAATCGTTTTCTTTAGACCTTCACTACCCCAACGATAGTCAATATGTGCTGCATAATCTGGATCAGGCAGAAGCTTTCCATCTTCTGCATGAGTACCAGGGTAGTAAACTTCACTCCCACTGCTGCAAATTAAAGCATCAAACTCATTTACTTGAATATTGCCCGATGTAAGGAACTCAATTGTTTCTAGCATCGGCATAGCTGTTGATAAAGCAAATCCTGAAACTCTTGCAGTTTGAGGGTCTAGTTGAACAGCTCGTATGATTTTCTGCAGAGTCAGGATCATCTTCTTCTCTGGAGCTCCGTTATTGTCATAACAATCAAGTGCTATAACAATCAATCTACGTCTTCTCCTCAAGAGAGGATATTTTCCTGATATGTTATCAAGCGGCTTATTCTTAGCATCATGATTTTGAACAGAATCTGGCTTCTTTATCTTGCTTAGGACGCGTTTCACTTGGTCTTGCATCTCAGGACCATTACTGGCTGCAGCAATATCAAGGGATTCATTTAGTAAAGATTTATCCCCATCGATTGAGAGCCTTAGGGACATGTCCTGCACATCTTTAAGTGAATCATTGAAAGACTCTTCAACAGCTACATCGTCCCCTGGAGTATCAGTTTGCCATTGTGGATGCCTCATTCGGCAGGCTGCCACCCTAGTTAAGTAAGTACGACAGTGTTCTGGCCATGAGAAAAGGTGTATGTTCCTCCAACCATTTTTCCTGCACTCATGCCACAGGTTTTTCTCAGACAACAACTTGAGCAATGCATCAGCAATTGCTTGCTGATCATGGGGGTCCACAAGCAAACCATTGTTGAGGGCCTGAAATATTACAAGAAGACAAGCAAATCATCAAAGGGATTATATGCATATGTGCTCCTGCTTGACAATCATGAATGACAGGAAAAAGAAAATTTGAAATCCACAGCAATCTCAGCAACTAGAGATTGTTGCAATTGATTTTCAAATGTTCTTCTTCCTGCATCCAAGGAAACAGTTCATGCAGTAACAAACAGGGACTTCCCAAAATGTAACGTATAACTGATACCACCGAAAAAAAAAAAGAAGGTTACTCTTCATTTACCCTATTAATGTCCACTGGTCCCCCATTTTTAGTGGCCACCATGGGAAGCCCATGTGCTGCTGCCTGGATAAGTTTGAACAGATATAGATGAAAAAGTACATAATTTAAGGTTAAAATGAGAATAATATCACCAAAATGACCAGTTACTTATAACCAACCTCAATTAAAGTAAGACCAAAAGGCTCCACTAAAGCTGGATTTATGAAAACTCCCTGGGACAAATTTTAAATCAATTAACTTCTTATCACAGTTAGAACATTAGAAGGTACATCTATATAAAGGAATCTTCATTTTACCTTCGATTTTGCAGCAAGGCGGTATATCTCTGGAACATCAGCTTGCTTGTGATGTTTAGGGTATGCTACTTGCCCGTATAGGTCATACTTGTCAATTAGTTTCAACACTGTTGTGAGCACGCTAGCATTCCCAGAAGACATCTCATCTATGTCATCCCTATTCCCCATTATAAGTGTCTGTTTGAAAACTTATTAGTCCTTTGACAAGTAACTAACTACAGATTCCACTTGACAAAGAGGACAGTTGCATTAAGTACACTTACAAGATTAGCAAGTTCTTTTAAGGGACGGCATTCTCCAAAGGCTTTTAACAGAGTGGTTATGTTCTTCTTTGGATCTGGCCTTGATAAGGCCAAGATCATAGGTTTGTGAGGATTTGTAAAGAAACGCATCACCTGCAAGCAATAGCAAGTTGCAAGTCAATAGCATTAACTAAGGTTTATTGACAAAAATATGCACACATATCGGTTACTCACATCTGACCAAATTGGAGGTAACGCTTTAGGTGAAGACCCATCACCAGTAAGCTGTGTCAGCTCCCCATCAACTTCTGGGGCATCTTCTTGAATCACTACACTGCTAAAGTCCATACCAGGTGGGATAACCTGAAGAAAACTTGCATCACTAGTAATTCATTAAGACATTCAGTGGAAATATTCAATTTAAGTGAGTGAATAATCACCAAAAAAAAAAAAGCCAAAAACAACAACAACAACAACAACAAAGGAAGCAACTCATATATTCAGTCAGTAAAGTTGGTAGTATGGGTAAATGCCTTTTGCAAAGGACCTTCCACCAAAGTGCTTCAGAAAGAGATATGTTGGAGGAGTATTTTATGCAACAGAATTAAGAAGCTTAAAAGATTGTAAATTAAATTAAAGCATTCTCAAGTTTGACATATAATTGCATTCTCAAGATTGTAAATTTAAGGAGGTATCTGTTAACATATAATTGCAGTCTTACCGCCATTCTTGGCATGAATCGGCCATGGCAATTGACATTACGTCTAGCACGTGCGCGTAAGACTTTCTCAAGTTTGACATCAAACCCGTCATAAAGTCCCCATTGCTCCTCAATTTCTTGTTTTGTACTAGTGATAACAAGTTCTGCAGCATCTAAGGAAAGTTCCTCTGCCTCTATCCTCCTCATCATCTTATATGTTGAATTGATATCCTCCTTTGATTGACGCCCCTGCTTAATAAGTTGCTCGAGCTTATTTCTTCCAAGTGAATGACCTGTAAGCACCATTGGCACATTTAAAGCACCTGAAAGAAGAGCAGCACTATCTCCAGCATCAGCATAATGTCCATGAATTACATATGGCCAGACAGGTTGACCCCCACCAACTTGTTCACCCAACACTTTTGACATATTAAGAATGTGAGCTAAAGCCCCATCTACAAACTCTTGAATATAGGGCCAAAGAAGTTCTTTCCGGAGGTACTTATCACGTGGACCAAAGGGTATTCTTATTATGTATGCACCACTGCTCTCTCCAGCATCAATGTTATCATCATCACCTGAACCTGCAGTTAGCATTTCTGTGGGTTCTCCATAGCTCCAATCAATCTCAGGAGATGAGATTTGACGTGTGAACAGATCTACTCTGTACACTCCAGGCATTTTCGCAAGTGCCCGTGCAAGTTCTACCACATATTTGATCTAGAAATACATTGATTCAAGCATTATACACCAATTAGATGGAAGGGATAAAAGGAATTTATATGTCATTTGTTTGTGTAAGATTGACAAGTACCTGTCCACCAGTGTCAGAATCACGACCAAGCTCCATGTTTTCTCCTCGAACCAATCCATGCAAACTATGGAATAAAAAGACCATGTCACAGCCAAACTTAACAATTACACATGTTTCTAGGGTTTATTATTTGAAGCATTTCACAATAGGAGTAATAACACGATAAGGCTAGGCTTACAACACAAAATAATGGTCAAAATTCTTAGCAAAAATGTGTACTCTTGATAGCATATCGCAGGCAATTCAATTCCGTTTTCTTCTTTCTTGTATTTTTAATCTTCAAATCAGATTAATCTTTAGACAGTTCCCAACCACACCAAGACCACTTTCCTATATGCTAAACCATAGAAGATGAAAGAAATAATGGCATCATGACCAGTTTATATCAGAATGTGAGACTCTTGGAAACTGACTCCCATACCCTTCCTGGCATCTGCACTAAACAGTGTAGAAAACAGGTAAATGTATCTGATGCAGAGCTAAAGTTTTTTGGTGATCAATGACAAAGGTATTGAATACAATTGTACCTTCCACTAAAATGAGTATTCCCAGAGACACCCACACATTTATCAAAAGAGAAGATATTAATTCAAGATGACTCTAAATGACGTGCTTTACAGATGGCAAAAATCGCGTATACCTTATGAGGACAATATAAAGCTTCTTTCCCTTTTTGTCATCAGACCATACTTCCAAGGTTGAAATCTGACGCTGGAATCTTTTCTTTGGGGTCTCACTTTGCAAATGCTCCCCTACACCATCCCCTTTTTCTCCTTCTGACAAGTCCTCAGACATGTCCTCTGTAGCATCCCTGCGTCCTTGTTCTCGCTCCCACCTTCGGTCTGCCAACCTCTGATTTTCCTCCCATTCCAACTATGCAAAGCACATAAGTGTGGCAATTAGCTTCACATACACTAATCCCAATAAATGGTAGTTTCCTTGATTTGTTACTTGGTTGAAGGACCAGGTATAATGACTTGAACCAGAGAATGTTTGGTAACTCAGATTATATTCCATGTCTAGAACAGTTTAAGCTATCCTTGCATTAATAAGTTGAACACAAATTGCCTTCCCCAAGTCGATCCACAACAGTTAAATATATGAGGATTAACAATTCTTATTTATTAAAAAATGTAAGGTTGCCTATACTAGTAAAGTGGAATGTACCTCCGAACAAATGGACGGTGCCAGGTCGATGAACGTACATACGTACAACTAACATTTTTATTCAGTTAAAATTACTTGAGATCTTTTGTAGCAAATCTTTTTTTTTTTTTGGGGTACATAACAGAAGACCCTGCAAATCATCTATTCCTCTGATATATGATATATCAAAACCCATCCAAAGCTAACCAAGGATATTCAACCCAGATCACCAATAGGTTGTTTTGTGGGGGGAGGGGGGGAGGGGCGAGAAAACAAATATGGTTACGCAACTTGCTTCGTAAAGAGATAGTCGCACTCTAATCCTTAAATGTTCAAAACACACCAAAAAAATTATCTTCAATCGTGAGAGAATCAAAATACAACAAAAGCTTTTTCTTTGTTTAAATCTCAGGGATACACAATTCAATTTTACATATGATGCAGATATCCATGTATTTTATCATTATTTATGCACATTCAATCATCTGTAGAGACTTGTAAAGAAGAACCTGCTTCTTCTTGCGAGCAAGATGCCAAATGCGCCAGCACATGTTCTCTAGTCTTGAGCTGCGCTCGCGAGTATTGCGTGTCGCAACCACCTTGATCCAAGTACGGTGCAGGTCAGACTCATCCACACCCGTCACCACCTCTTCCACAAAGTACTTGGTGGGATTGAAATGCCCTCCTTCTCTCAGAGTCGCAGGCGGTGCCTTTTGCTCATCAATGGTCGAAGCCCCCGTTGAGAGGATAGCCTCCAGGTACCCATTAATCCACTCATTCCCAGCCATTTCCCCTCACTTTCTCGCCGATTTTCTCGATTGTTTTTACTCAACAAAATACGAAATGCAGTCTCTGAAACTAATAAATTTTTTTCTCCAATCGAAAAGCTCAGTAAGAACAGAGTGGATAGTGCAAGGTTTCTTGAATACTGCGGAAGCCTAGAGCAAGCTTTTGAGATATCCAAGGACTAGGTGCTTCATTAAAGGGATGTTTGGGGGTGAAAGAAACGTGAGTGTGTCTCTTTCTGGGTAAATTTGCATGCAGGGGAAGAAAAATTCAGGTGTTGAATGGGAAACGAGGTGCAAAAGGGTCAATTTGCAATGATGGGGAAGAGTTAAATAAATGGAAGCGTGTTTAGAGAATTAAGAGTGAGAAATACTAAAATTAGAGAGAAAGACAGAAAGAGGAGAATGGAGGAGATGAGGAAGGGAAGAGAAGCACATGGCAAGGAACAGAGACACGTGTGAAGATGATCTTGAAAGGAGAGACTAGTTCACAGGTGTGAGTGTGAGAGCGGAGACTAGAGGCATGGATTGAAACAGAAGAGATTAGTTTTGTTTTGTTTTCGGGATTGCGAATGAGAATGGGAGGGAAGGATGACGAAGAATTCAGGATTGTTTGTTGTGTTCTGTTGCTTCCAATGCTGTCCGCTTCCCAATGCGATCCTTACGCTTGTTTCCTCTCTTTTGGGTATCTTTTTCAAACTCAATCTAATTTATTAAGTCATTTCGAAATTCTAACTATGAATTAGCGAGGAGGAATAATAAACAATAATAACTTTTTATTTTATAAATATACTAAATCATGTGTGGCTTTATATAACAATCTTGACTCAAGAAATACAGAAAACTTATTTATAATTTTTTAAAATGTTTGTTATTAGATTTATTAGATTTTTCAATTAAAATATAATAATTATATAATTTTTTAACAATTACAAAATATATTTGACAAATAATATTAAATGTTCAGTACTAGTCCCGAAAATCAACTTGAAAAATGTTACATGATCCTTCAGTTTTCAATTGATACTTCACGGTAACATTATTCTTGCATGGGAAACTATTTTAAAAGCTTGCATGAGTGAACTCATTCATTGCCATAGTCATGAATGCTCCACGAGCGCAATGGACAACTTGTGGTGGATTAGTATGCAGAATTAAAAAAAGAAAAAAGAAAAAAAAATATGATATTGTGAATAAAATATATTTTATATATTTATTTTAATTTAAATATGACAAGAGACATTAAAAAATAATAATTATAAAAATATAATAAATATTATACATAATTTTATATAAAAAAAATTTCTTAACATTACAAAAGTATTTCCTTTATAGTTTGTATAATGTTTTTTAAATATTTTTATACTCAATACTCTATTTTTCAAAATATCATTTTACTATCGAATCATTTTTCTAAATATAAAAATATAAAAATTAATTTCTAACTCATTTATTCCACTTTTTACCTTCATTTCTTTTGTATATCATCCAATTAAACTAAACTCCTATATCATTTGATTTGAAGACAGGAAAAATAGTTATGCCAAACTTGAATCCCATTTGCATGGGTTGTCATTTTAAACACCAATTAATAACCATTATTATTTTTTTATTTTTTTAATAATTAATTAGACTTTTCACTTGATCTAACTACAAAATAAGATACATCATAATTAATAGATAGTTGGATATTTATTCTTAAGTAATTACTGATAAGAAGCAAAATAAAAACTTTTTAGATGGATACACTTCTATCAACTAACCTTGTTTGGCTTTAAAGCAAAAGCACATTTTTTGGAACAAACTTAACCAACATTTTTTAAATACTTGTTATTAGATTTTCAATTAAATGTACGACAGGCAATTTTTTTTAGCATATTTAATTATGTGATATTAAACTGTACAAAATGTTTATTTATTATATTTTTATCGAAAAATCTGATAAAAAAATTTAAAATTAAATCTAAATTTTGTTTTTCTTATCAAATATGAATAAAGATTGAATCTTTAATACGTGGTGCATGTCAATTAATTAGTGTGGTGAGATATTATCTCATTCAATAAGGTTGAAACAATTGATGGTAAATAAAATGGTTAAAAAAATTGTGCAAGTGTTGATGTGAAAGCTTGTGGCAAGTGAACATCATCCCACTAAAGTGTTAACTAGCATCAACCAAACTTTATCTCGTCATCTCTGTCTGAAATGCTTTCAAGCGTTTTGTACAAAAGTACCTTTCAGAAGTATAATTGGTTATTCAATTGCACCAATTATTAGTTCAAAACGTAAAAGTGCCTCAGCAATCAAACAAAGAAAGTAAATACGAATGGGTGCAACTGGCATAAACTGACACACACTTGTTTATGTCATTTTGGGATTTTCATCACTCTGTCCTTGGACGCTTATGTGTTAGTTTGTTATAGATGGATTCCAAACCTGAATAATTCAAAAGCACCCCTCCTCCTTCTCCTTTTCATGTGGCTGTCCTCATCCAACATGCCTCATGATTTTGCCATTTTTCTGTGATTCAACTATTTTGAAGCCTCGAGCAGGACATTCAAATCTCTTGTCAAATCGACCCCACATGCGATGTATCCACAAAATAATACAATTTATTTTTGGAGAAAAACTTTGACTTGAAGTTAAATAGCCTAATTGATTTAGTGAAGTTAAAATTCTATCAATGTCCTAGAGACTAAATTAGGCATTAAATTGATGAAAATATAGATTTACATTTTATTCATTTAACTATCTGTTAAACTATGATTGAATTAATCGTAATTAAATATATTTTTAAAAAATATTTAATATAATTTTATTTTATATTTTTGTAAATATATTTTTATAATATTGCAAAACATAAAAATAATTATTACTTATTTTATATCACAAATTCGAATTGCATGCAAGTTGTTTCCACATCTCTAACGATATGTTGATGCACATCTTTCATGTGCCATTTAGATTAATCTGGATTGATCATATTTTTTAATCTTTTAAAAGTTTTTATTGTTTTTTAATTTTAAAAGATATAAAACATAGAATAAAAATGGTTTTTTAACTATACTTTTTTTAAAAAATAATGATTTAAATAAAAAAACTTAAAATCTAAAACATTCACATTAAATTTGGATGATCCTAAGAAATGTAGAGAAATGGGATATGTTCCAATTCAATATTATAAAATGCATGGCCATTTTCACAATCCCATTGAAGTAATATATATATATATATATATATATATATATATAACTTTTCATACAAATAATTGAAGGAAAGTTCCCTCCCTTGACAAAGATATTATTGGTGCGGCTATGCTACATAGTAAAAAAAATAATTCTTACATTCATAATTATCAACAACAAAAACAAATGGCTCAATTTATAAATAATAAATATGTATATATCAAATAACTTAGGTAAGGAATTTCAGGCTCTATTTCAAATTGATGTAACTTTCTTTTATTAATATAATGTTTTCTAGTTTGATCAACAAAATAAAAAATAAACAAATTATGTCCCAAGCACATTACTCCCTTTTTGTCATCATCAAGCAAAGACGTGAGAGTACAGAACTTGAGTACTTAGTATTCAAATAGAGTAATATTAAAATTCTTTGCCTAGTATGAGATTCCAAGCTAGAAGCATACTAAGGCTTCATTTGGTATATAAATTTTTTTTAATGAAAATTAAAAATGAATTCTAAATAGAATATAATGAAATAAACTATGTTTTGTATAATTAGAAAAGAGAAAGGAATATGTTTGCATATATTTATTCAATTAGATGAAATCTAGATAAAATGAAAAATAATTGATGATAAAAGACAAGAATACTCTAATTAATAAAAGTAATATGAAAACATGAAATTAGACAATACACAAACAGTACCACCACATTGATTGAGTTGATCCATTTACTATGTTGAACCAAAATATTGTACGTGGTTTTATATATAACGTCCGGATGTTGTTTGATTCCATTTTAATTTTTCTGCACTTGGCGTTGGGTTACTTCACAAGTGAAGTCCCATTTTCACAAATTCTTCTTTACTCGAAGTTAGGACGTTTGCTGAATATTATATTTAGGTTGGCTTTTATTTTATTTTTTATATTTTCTCAACTATGATTTCTATTTTGCCGCAAATGTGGCTAAGTTGCACGACTAAAAAACTTGTTATTATGTACTTTCTTCTTTTTCATAGTTTGGAAATTGTAGAAGAGCATATAGTTTTAGGAGCTTTTTTCTTTTTTTAATTTGGGCACCATCTGAATGTTTACTTTATATTCGAAAAGTGTATATGGTTAGTTAATCTATTGTTGTTTTATCGCAATATGTATATGTTACAATAATAAGATATTTGGTTTATTTTATTATCCAAGACTTAAAATAAAGATAATTAACTAAGTTTTAATTATATTTATAATATATTTTTTATACTAGTTGAAGAAAAAAGTATTGTAAGCAAGGATATTGATATTGTGTGGGAGTGAAATTCATTTTGTGGTTGCATGTACCTTGTAAAATTATAGTTTAGTTACTTGATCTGTTGATTCCTTCCTTGTAATCAATATAAAATTATTTCATTTAATAAATAACTATAATTAATTTATCACTTTTATATAATCACCCATATTTATAAATTATTATTTTAATATAATAAAAAACAACTATTTATTTTAATATATATTATTTAATATTTAATATATATTTATTGCAATGCATTGTGTCAATATGCCACAATTGCCATTAATTATAATTGGTCAAATTAATTCTGATTGATTATTAGTTATTGTTCTTTTTTTAATCAATTATTATTTTTATAGTTTATTATTTTTAATATTAAATATTATTAAATTGTATTAATTTTTTAAATGCTGATCAAACTTTAGTTACAAGTAAAATTCATTTTTTATATTTTAATCAATATTTAATACGACACTAATTTTTAAGTTATATGAATTTTTAACATTTTTTATTGATTTTTAATTGAAAATTATCCTTTTTATTGTAATGAGAGGGAATGACAAAATTACATTTGGTGGAGTAAAAGAAAAAGGAAATGTATTTCTATTTTTTTTGATTTGATAAGACGAAAATAGTATATGAATAAAAAGTAAGTTTCAGTAAATGATTAAAATATTCTTATTAAAATTTGTTTAGCTTTGTAATTAGTTAAAAAAAGTATTAAAATAACAAATTTTTGACTTTGTAATTAATTAAAAGTAATAAAATAATAATTTTTTCTTAACCTTAGGCTTTCTCTGGTTAAAAAAATAAAAATATTATATAATAATTAATAATAATATCTAAAAATTATTTGATTAAAAAAATATAAATTAAAATTATTTAAAAATTTTAAAAAATAATATATCACGTAAAAAGACTTCAAGTGCATTTTTTTATTTGTTAAATATAGTTTTTATATTCAATTAATAAAGCATGTGCTTCATGTTGGTCCATACTCAGCTTTTTTTTACAAAGGTTTTGTTTCAACTTACCATAAGGTCATTATGGGCAAATCATATGATTAGAGAGATAAAAAGGTCATTATGTTATTGTCCTGCAAAACGTTACTTTAGGCTCGTGTCATAAACAAGAGAAAATGCACAATTTCATTACTTTCATTTACTCTTCTAATAAATATAGCAACCAAATACAACAAACATTGAAATTCGTTTAATTTTCACTCTTCAATTTGCTACCAAGGCCTAACAGTATTAGAATCTAATGCAGAATTTGATGGATTTAAGTCAAAAAAAGAAAAAAAGAAAAACAATTAAGCACAAACAAGTTCAATCTTCCATGTTATCAAAAAACGAAGAGCTAAGACACTGGGTAGCAACCTTGCCCCACATATCCCTTGAAAAGGATCCATCTTCAACCTCACCCCTTGTTCTAAATTTTGTAATTGGAGATTATAATTTTTGTTTTTTATTGTATGAGAAGAATAATAGCAGTAATAACAACGAATTTTTTTTTTTGTTTTGTAAATAGAATCGTCAACATAAATTAATCGACAATATAAAGTATTGTATAAGAAAAATAATATAAACATAAATTTATTATACATCTATGCATCACACAAACTCCTTTATAGTTATTAAGAAACAAGAGATCAGTTGCACTTTGTATCTTAATAGTAAATTTCAAAGATAAATACCAAAAGTCAATATGATGGCCAACGAAAGCTGCATTCTGAAAAGAAACAGAGAGTATCATTGTGACAACAGTCTGCATTGCATACTTAACAACAACATATTATTAAAAAATGTGATTTAAAAAATAATATATTAGAAAATTGTATTCAAGTGTCAGTAAAACATAAACATGAATTGGTAAGCGCACATATCATAAGAAATTTAATAGATATATATTTTTAATAAATGAATAGAGTGAGCATACGGACAGGCCGTTTTAGGGCCACGGGTGATCGGAAACCCTCCTAAAACCTCAGCGTGGGAGAGAGGAAGAAATGGCGAAGGCGGAGGATCTGCTACAAACTCTAGGAGACTTCACCAGCAAAGAGAACTGGGACAAGTTCTTCACCATACGAGGCAGCGAGGACTCCTTCGAGTGGTACGCCGAGTGGCCTGAGCTCAGAGACCCCCTCCTCTCCCATCTCTCCAATCTCCCCACTCTCACCCATGCTTCTACTCCTCAGATACTCGTACCAGGTTGTGGAAACTCTCGCCTTTCCGAGCATCTCTACGATGCCGGCTTTCCAGGCATTACCAATATCGATTTCTCCAAGGTTGTCATCTCCGATATGTTGCGCCGCAACGTCCGGCAACGCCCTTATATGCGGTGGCGCGTCATGGACATGACGAGCATGCAGGTACCTTTGCTAATTTGGAATTCTGTATTCGTCTGCAGTGTATTTAGATGATCATGGGTTTGATGTAATCATATATTCTGTTTGTTATTTTGGTAATTCTGTGTATAGAAGACGTAGGTGGACAATATGAGGTGATGAAAAGTTAACGCGCAATGTTGGGTGTCCTGCCTGACCTGTTTTTACTATTTACATATTCAAGCTTGTAAGTGGTATTTAATTCTACCTTAAAATATATGCAAATGCGCTCAATGATGTTAAGCAGCCACAACAAGCTTGTTAGTGTTTGCAAATGGATGTGGTCTAGGAAACCGTTGTATATTGACCCTGCTGTCTAGATTACCATATTTCTTTGCTCAAAACATTCTCCTCAGGGTTCAGAGTCTTCTATTTTGCATGTGCAAAACCTCCATTGGGTGAAAATATTACAAACACGAAGGCGCTGTACTGTTGGCAGACTCTTTTATCGTAATCTTTATTCTCCACTACAATGCAAAACAACTGAATAGCTTCGCTACTTATGCTCCAGAAACCAAATGTTGAAGTCTTCATTAGCGATGAGTAGTCGCATTGTCTTTAGACCTTTGCAGCTCTATCAAAGTGAGAAGGTCTCCAATAAATCAACATAGAGAATGCTTGGATTTGTGATCTTCACTTGTTGGCAAATTCCATCCTTATGAAAATAAACTGCATTTGTTGATAAAAGATGAAGATTTTTTTTTTTAAAGGGAAAGAAATAGGAAACATTGAAAGAAGCAAGAGGCAAGCATGTTGAGAAGACATCAATACAACAGAGCTTGCACTTCCCATCTTTGCCAACCAAAAAATAAGAAGTTGAGCTTAAGCTTCCTTGATATCTGGGTTTGGTGCATCATATAGAGCTTTCTTTTTCTCTTTTGCTCCTTTGATTTCCTTTGTGATTGTTATTTATGTTGCTTATGAGCATCCGTGTTGTCCTCTTGGCTTGTTTAATGAATAATCATTTAATGGGGGGGGGGGGGAAAGAAGGTTCCAAAGATATTCTCATTGACTACTTTCTTTTATTAACTATTTTTTCTTGGATTTTGTCTCAATTTTTTCCACAATATAACTTTTTTTTTTCCTGTCTCTCTCCTGGATACTAATGTGCAGTTTGCAGAGAACACTTTTGGTGCTGTCATTGATAAAGGTGGATTGGACGCTTTGATGGAGCCAGAGCTTGGTCCAAAGTTAGGAAATCAGTATCTATCAGAGGTTTCTAGGATTTTATTTATTTCTATGAAACTGAAGATCAATTGGGTCTAATTGACAGAGGGTTTTATGTATTCCTTGTTTGTTAACATAAGTGGACTTTTATTTATAGGTAAAGAGAGTTTTGAAATCTGGGGGAAAATATGTGTGCCTTACCTTGGCTGAATCTCATGTACTAGGTAAGGATCCTGAATGTTGTTTTTCCATAATTATTTATTAATGAAAAATCATCAATATTTAAGATTTGTAATTGAAGGTGTGATTAACCATATGTTGAAAGTTTGAATGGAAAAGAGGCCAGAGACTACCACTAATTCAAAACACTAACTTCCTTCGCAATTGTGATGTGACCTACATAATTTTTTTAAAAAAATAGAAAATACCATCATAATAATATAACATAATACATTTTATTTAGAAGACAAAAACAATATAAGGTAATACATGAACTCTTTCATCATTATTACTGCATAATGAAAATTGAATAGCCATAGTCTAGTTCCATTTCTTAGTTTAGTAGCCTTGGTATTCCTTTAGTTAGTGGTAGTAGATACAAGGAAGAGGTTTCATATGGAATACCCATCTTCTAAATTCCTTTAAGGGGGAATTGCGATTTTATTTAGTTTCTAAAGGTTGCTAAATTACAGTAGGAAATAGCATTATTGTGAAAACCAAATACAGCCCCCCCTATCAACTTTCTAGCACAATACCTCTCCCATCTTGTGTAACTCTTAGAACGAAACAGAAACTTGTTATTACAGAAGCAATTCTATGTTCTCTTCTTAAATTGCTTGTAGTGCACTTGGACATGGCTCTTATTTCTCAAATGACTTTTTGGAATTGTTGTAGTATTTTATTTATTTTTTGGGCCTGTTTGGTTTTTCATGGCTAGAGGATAATATAACTTATGTACCCTTTTCAGATATTCTATTCTCAAAGTTCCGAATTGGGTGGAAAATGACTGTTGATGCCATACCTTTGAAGTCTTCTATTAAATCCAATCTTCAAACATTCATAGTTGTAGTGGAGAAGGAGATATCTACTTTGGTGCACCAGATTACATCATTACTCCATAATTCTTCTCTTCATTGTAATTCAAAACAGGTAGTATGTCTGAGCCTGCCTCGTCTTTGAAGGATGAGTACTTTCTTAAAATAAAGACTGATGAGTTATTAGTCTGACATCTGTTAGCTGCTTCCATAGGACTGGTTTTGGGCTTTAAATGTAATGGCTGCTTGCTGCTAATGGGCATTATTTATTGACTGTCTTCTGTGTATGCTTTGGTTTCTCTTTTGGTAAGGCTTGTGGACTCCGTGAAGCTCTTCAAAATGAGAATCAAATCCGTAAACAATACTCTAGTAGCTCTGATATATTATACTCTCTTGAAGATCTGCAACTTGGAGCAGGAGAGGAACTGACAAAACTTTCCCAAGGGCGACGGTTGCAGCTAACTTTGGGTAGACAAGGGGGCTCTCGTTTCTCTTACAGAACTGTAGTTCTTGATGCCAAGGGACAGTCTGAGCCATTTAGATATCACTGTGGGGTTTTCATTGTGCCTAATGTATGTCTTAGTATAGACTGCCTTTGGTGTTGGTTAATGCATTCCATCTAATTTCTTATCAAGAAAATATTTTTGTTAGCTTATCTGCTCATAAATTGCAATGTAAATCCGTGATTTTTCTCTTCATTTTTGTGCATGGTGACATTGACAAAAGATTAAGTGGAAAATTACTGTCCAAAAATACACAATCAAAGCCAATTGCGAATTGATATAAACTGGAATAAGATCTGCTGCTCTTTTGTATGGTTTATCTGAAATTGGAAATGTTTTTACAATTTCAATGTTCAGTGTTCTTGAGAAACCTATCTAAGTGAAACTGCTATGGTCCCTATTTGAAATTCTTGAGTGAATGTTTGATTTCAGACTCGTGCTCGTGAATGGCTGTTTTTTTCTGAAGAGGGACAGTGGATGGTGGTCAGGAGCTCAAACGCAGCTCGTCTCATAATGGTAGAAATTATTGGTATTTGGATTACTTGCATTAGCCTTTTTACAATTGAAGTTTCTAAGCAAATCAATGCTACATTAGGTTTTCTTAGACCCCAGCCATACTAATGCTAGCATGGATGAGATTCAGGTAGAAGCTTCCTCTTAAGTTGTGCTTAATATGGCACATGCCATTCTAACAGGTTTAGTGCATTAGTTTTTACTAAAAAGAGTTTGATATCTCTTTTCAGAAGGATTTATCTCCCTTGGTTGAACCTTTGGAACCTGCAGAAAATCAGAGTGGCTCTCAGATACCGTCTGTCTTTTATACCAATTGCTTTTATTTGATTTTTTTCCACGGTGTTCATTCTTAACATTTTTTTTAATTGAATTAGCAATTATTTTATATTGAATATTGATGCCAACAGATAGTGCGTATAGGCATCCCCCTTCCCCAAGTGAAAGAAAAGAGGAGTGCCTTTTGTAAGGCAGGTTATGCTTGTTCCATGTTAGGAGCACAACTATTTGAGTGTTACAGCTAGTATGGCGCAACTTAGGATGACTAATGACAGCTATTGCAACAACTTGCTCATGGTTATACAATTGACTGACTATGCCTACTGCAGGAATCATCAAGACTTGTATTAAATGTCAATATATTTGACATAGGAAAATTAGAAGAGGAGGAAATTTCTTGGTAGTCAGATTTGGCCAAAACTGACAGTTGTTTGGGCTATAATAGACCAAGTATACAAATTTGTAATCTAGCAAAGTGCATCAAGTTGTGGCTGGCTCTAATTCTTTCCTTCTAATATTTTCTTATTTAGATTTTGTGGCTAGTTATTGTCTTGTAATGTGTTTGAACCCAGTTTTGTCATGGCAGTGGAAACCCATCAGGAAGCAGGAATCTATTAGGCATGAAGCAGGAAAAGAATCTGTAAATCCCTCATGTGTAGAGTTCACATATTAGAGCTGTCATTGTTTGCTTACCCATTATTCTGGGAATTCTCTTATTATAGTATCATTTTGATCCATGAGTATCCTACAGTTCAAAACTAAAGTCCAAGCAATTTTTATGCCTGCTCTATCCTTTTGCACCTCTGAAATTGCAGCTTTCTCATAAATTCTTAAATGTATGTCTACAGCTTCTTGATGGCAAGTGATGGGATTAAGAAACGAAATATTGTTCACCAGGTTTGTGACTATTTATTTAATAATCTTTCTGTTTTGTAATTTTCTTTAATCTATTGTCCTTATTTGTCTGACATCATAATAAATTATTGCTGTATATGTATGAAGATTATCAAACCCTTAACCAAAATATGATCCAAGAGACACCACTATTGACTCCTTAGACTTCATTTTTATGGTGCTCAATTAGGTTTAGCAGTTTCTTTTAATTATGTTCCATGGTCTTGCTTTTATCAATAATAATAATAATAATAATAAAATTCCATGGTTTTGGTGTGAATAAGGGGAAAAAAATTGTTTTTGGTTGGAGAAGTCTGGTTGCCTCTACAGATAGTGTGAGATGGGACTGTTTATGGCTTCCCTATGGTATTCTTGCTATCTTATGGTTCCTTCAATGTATTGCTTTGTCAAAGATGCAGAGAGCTTGGCAGCTTTATTACATAATTGTCCTGTTTTATGTCATTCTTCCCCCTTTTCCCTTTTTCTTTTGGGTAAATTACACTAACCTCTTGAGGTTTGGCTAAATTACACCTGATATCCCTCTTGTTTCAAAAATTGCACTCGGCTCTGCTCCAATTTATTTTCCGTCAATAAAGCTAACTTTTTATACAATATGCGTTTCTTCCAAAAATAAAATGTTACGTGGGTTTAGTTGGTTGGAATTACTTAGTTAGTTAGTTAGTAATCTGTTTGGTTGTTAGTTTTGTTAGGAAGCTATTGGAACCCAAGAGGAGTCAAGTAACAACACAGCAGAAATACACCAGAAACAACACAAACTTCACTGCTTCATTATCATATAAACACACCGGAACATACAATAGTCATAGCAAACAGATGGCAATAGCTACTGGCTATAAATCACCCGTTACAGATCCTAAGACACAACAGTAACAGAACACACACTTAATGCAACTAAGGATAATCTCTAGCTTTCAAGAGGCTAGAGTCTCTCCCAAGGTAAAACCCTTTCCGCACTTCTTCTTTTTTCCCCCTCTTCCCCACCTTTTTCTTTTCCCTTCACCCTCACTGTTTGGGTTCATAACGCCTTGGCCAGCACTCCATCACTCTTCCACCACTCTCCCATGACCTCTACTAGTGTTAGTTGCTCCTTTGTCTATTCCTTCTTTTGTCTTCATCTTGCTTCTCCTGGAATATGTCTTTTGGGCTAGATTAACATATGCGTCAGTAAGTAAGCCCATCAGTACCCTCCCCAATAAGTTTAACCTTGTCCTCAAGGTCAAAATGAGGAAATTGTTGATTGATGACTTCAAAATCTTTGCAAGTATTCTCAGATTTAGAAAGTTCAGTCCATTCAATAAGCACTTCATGCTGCCCACTACTTAAACTTCTGATTCTCCTAACTTCCTCTGGTTGCACTTGCAGTACTAAGTCTTCAGTCAGAGCCAAGGGAATTTCTTGAGCAGGGATAGCAGGTTGTAGAGACCATTTAAGCTGTGATACATGGAAGATGGTGTGGATTTTGGTAATGGTTGGGAGCTCTAAGTGGTAGGCAACCTCTCCTTGCTTAGCTATGATTTTTTAGGGCCCATAGAATCGCAGACCAAGTTTCTCATTCAACTTCTTTGCCAATGACTTCAACTTGTATGGTCTAATTTTTAAATATGCCGAGTCACCCACATTGAAACTCACCTCTATTCCATGTTGGTCAACTTGAGCCTTCATTCTTGCTTGCGCCTTTGCTAAATGCTCCTTTGCTAAATGCTCCTTCAATTTTGTCAAGATCAGATTCCTAGCCTTAATATGCTCATTAACACGCTCCACTAAAGAATAAACATATCCATCTTGAATAAAGTGGGAGGGTTGTGTCCATACAAGGCTCTAAAATGTGTCATTCCTATTGATCTATTATAGCTGGTGCTAAACGAATACTCTGTCCACGCAAGCCATTTTGACCACAGCTTAGCCCTCTCCCTCACAAAACAATGGAGATAAGTTTCAAGGCTCTTGTTGGCCACTTCAATTCCCCCATCCATTTTGGGATGTTAACCTGAGCTATACTTCAACATAGTACTTGCCATCACTTATGAATACTCGGTCAAAGTCGGATACTATGGATTTCAGGAATCCATGGTACTCAACCACTTCCTGAATGAAAAGTTGTGCTACATCCTTAGCTGAAAACGGATGAGAAAGTGGCACAAAATGGGCATACTTGGTAAATTTGTCTACCACCACCATTGTAGTGTTAAATTTGTGGGATTTAGGGAGGCCAGTGATGAAATCTATACTAATGTCTTTCCAAACATGTTTTGGAATAGGTAGGGGTTGCAATAATCCAATTGGACTCATGGCTTGATATTTATTTCTTTGGCAAATTTCACACTCAGTTACATATTCTTGCACATCACACTTCATGCCTTCCCAATGAAAAACTTCAGCCAACCTTTTGTAAGTTCTTAGGTAGCCCAAATGCCTTCCAATCGGTGAGGAATGGAATTCCTTTAACGGTAGTGGAATTCGAGTAGATTCTTCTAGAATTTCTGAACAGCCCCTTAAATAACAAACGATTTCTCTTTAAGCTATAGTCTGGGTTAGTGGTCTGCCTTGTGACTAGCTAGTCAAAGATACAGAATAACTTTTCATTTGCTTCACCTCTTTGTCTCAATCTTCCAATTTTGCATTTTGCAATACTGAAAAAGCCTTGAATTCCATTTTGTCCCCTGTTGTTGACAGTGCATTCGCTACTCAATTTTCAACCCTGGGTTTATATACTATGTCATGCTTGAATCCCATTAATTTGGAGACCCATTTCTGCTGATCTAAGTCCAAAACCTTCTGTTTCAAGAGGTATTTCCAGGCTTTTTGGTCAGTTTTTATTATAAAATGGTTCCCTAATAGATAATGCCTCCACTTTTTCACTGCAAACACAATTGTTGTCAATTACTTTCATAAACTACACTTTATTGGGCTCTGAAACTTAGAACTTGGCTGTAATACGCAATAGGATGTCCATTCTGCATCAATACAACCCTTATGGCAGCCTCAGAAGCATCTTTTTCAATTCCAATTGACTTAGAAAAATTAGGCATAGCCTTTATGGGTACCATGGTCATGGCTATTTTAAGGCTGTCAAATTCCCTTTGAGTCTCTGCCGTCCACTTGAAGGCATCTTTCTTAAGTAAATCAGTGAGAGATGTCGCAATCTGGCCATAATTTTTTGCAAATTTCCGATAAAAACTGGTTAGCCCCAAGAAACCTTTCAAGGACTTGGTATCTTTTGGAATAGGCCACTTTGTCATACTTTCTACCTTTGCCACATCTGCTAGGACCCTTTGAGCTAAAATAATGCATCCCAAATACTCAGTTTTGGGTTTTCCAAAAGCACTTTTTTTTTCTTAGAAGATTGATAACCAACTGATGCTTTTTGAGAATTTCCAAAGCAACTTGTAAATGGTCAAGGTGAGGGGAAAATTGGGACTATATACTAATATGTCATTAAAAAATACGAATATAAATTTTTGGAGATGCTCCCTAAAAATGTGATTCATCAAGAATTGGAAGGTAAAGGGAGCATTGGTCAAGTTGAAAAGCATTACCATGAACTTGTAGCAGCCCTCGTGTGTTTGGAAGGCCGTCTTCTCTTCATCACTAGGTTTGATGTGAAGTTGATGGTTCTCGGATTTTAGATCAAGTTTTGAAAAATTGAAGCTCCCCCTAATTATCTAGTAGCTCATCTATAGTGGGAATCGGAAACATATCAGGCAAGGTTATTTTGTTTAGCATGCGATAACCCACACAAAGTGGGCAACTACTGTCCTTCTTTCTTATTGGCAAAACTGGGCTTGAAGATGGGCTGTTGCTTGGTTGGATAATTCTTGCTACCAAAATCTCATTTACCAACCTTTGAATCTCTTTTTTTTTGTGATTCGGGGTTTGGATAAGGGCGAATGTTTGGTGGTGGCCAACCTAGTTTAATAGTTATGGCATGGTCTCTTGATCTAGGGAGAGGTAAACCCATTGGCTGTTCACTCATGGTGGGGAACTCCTTAAGTAACTTCTATATCTCCTCATCTACTATGGGCTTTTCCTGCTCTTGTAGCTATATTTCACCAAATTCAATTAAGAATCCTTGGCCTTTTCCTTTTACTAATCACAATAGAGCCTTTAGAAAGACTAGTGTCTTAGCTAAAGTATGGGCCCTTTTTTTGTAGACTTCTTCCTACCCAAGTTTGAACTTCGTAGTGAGTTGCTTCCAATTAACTTTCATCTCCCCCAAAGACTCAAGCCATTTTATACCCAACACCATGTCTGCCCCACTAAGCTCAAAGGGATAAAAAACTTGTTGAACACTGATCCCGTGTAATTCTATTGTCAAATCATTGCACACACCATCACCCCTAATCGTATACTCATCCCCTACTACGATCTCATAAATGAGGGTCTTCTAGACGGGTAACAATAACTTTACCAACCCAGTTGAGATGAAATTATGAGAGGCACCACTACCAATTAAAATAAAAAATATCTCACCTTGTAATTTCCCCAATAAGCTTCATAGTTTTGTCTCTAGTAATCCCTACAATTGAATTCGTCGATAGAGCCATAGAAACACCTTTACTGTCTTCAACAAATAGTCGTCCTCTCCATTGACTATGGTATCCTCTTTGTCTTCATCTTTTTCAATTTTCTGTGACAGTATAATTACATTCAATTGTCTATTCTTGCAATGATGGTTGGGCCCAAACTGATTGCATTTGAGGCACAAACCCAGTTCCCTCTTTTTCACAATCTTTGCCTTTGTAAGTTTTCAAAAATTTCTCTCCCCTTTAGTCGACAATGAAGCAGTGTTGCCCACGTTTTTTCCCTCTCCATTGTTGACATTTTTCACATCTCTTTCACCCTTTTTTTGTTCAATGCTTTTGTTGCCATTATTGATGCAACACGAGTTGGGTTAGTGAAACCTGTAACTCAAGAATATTGGGACTTTAGTCCACTCCATTTTGGGCTTGAAAATGGCTTAAGATTCTTATCCCATTTTGCCACATGGGCTTTCTCCAATGCTTTCATTCTTTTCTTCAATATAATGGGCCAAACTCATAACCTCTTTAAGAGATTAGGCCCTCATTAATCTTAACTCAGCCCTAATTTCTCCCTTTGGCCCATTTAAGAATTAGGAGTGTATGGGCTTGGTGGCCCTAGTATTACTAGACCAAATTGGATCGGGTTAGGATGGTCAAAATCTTTTTTTTTTTAATAATTTAGGGGCAGGGCTAGGTTGGTGCTTAGGGCCATATTTCTTGACCCAGCCCAAAAATAAATTTATTGCTTTAAAAAATATTTTTTAATAAAGATTTATATTAAAATTTTAATTTTTTAAAGAATAAAATAATTTTATAAAAATTTATATAAAAATTTTTGTTCTTAGGGATTATTTTATAATTTTAATGATAAACTCGGACTAACTTTAAGGGACTTATTAGCCCAACCAAGTCTAAAGATAAAACGATAATAATTTTTTATAAAGGTTTACATCAAAATTTTAAGTATTTTAAGGATAAAACATAATTTTATAAGGATTTATATAAAAATCTGTTTTGAAGTCATTTTATAATTTTATAATTAATTTTAAAAAAAGAAAAAAATTGGGTCGCCCGTTGTTAGCTTGGCCTTACCTGGTATTAAACCAACTCGGTCTGAGCAACGAGTTTCAATTTTGAAGCTTGTTTAAAATATGGCAGGATATCTGGTTAAGCCAAAATTCTGCCCAACTCCCTATGAATACCCTTATTAAGAATGCTCCTATTTCTCCTATTAGAACCTCATTAGAAGCCTCCTTCAATGATGCCAACAACATATCAAATTGTTCATGGTACTTTGCAGCGCTTCCCTTCTACTTCAGTGCCATAATCATTTCATATCCATAGCCTCTTTGTGAATGATGGAATTGCCCAAGCACTTCAATTTTGAACTCAGACCATGATGTGACTGGAGCTCCAGTGTCTAACCGTTGGAACTAATTGAGTGCTTTCTCTTTTAAGCCCAATGCTACTGCCTCTATCTTCTCTTCTTCAGTTACCTCGTTCATTGAAAAATGGTGTTCAACTTGAAAAATCCACTCGATAGGATACTCCCTTGAAAATATTGGTAGTTCAAGCTTCCTAAAACATTGTGGCCTCCTTTTCCACCACCGTTGTTTTGCTAATAGAATGATTAGTGCCACCTCTTGCCCCTGTTGATGCTGATGGTTGAGCTTCCCTTATAGCTCTCTATCTTTCAATTGCCAACATATGCCTAATAAGTTTGTCTATTGATTCCTTAATTTCAACCATCCATTGCTTGATGCTCACCACGTCATGCTCCAAATTCTTTACTCTGCTTTCCATACTAATATTAACCATGCCCCAAGAATCTTGTTACTTTAATACCAATTTATTAGAAGCTAATAGGAATCAAGTAACAACACAACAAAAACACACTAGAAAGACCACAAGCTTCACTGCTCCATTATCATATAAACATAGTAGAACATACGATAGTTATAGCAAACAGATGACAATAGCTATTGGCTATAAATCAGCCTTACTAAAAATCCTAAAACATAATAGTAACAGAACAAACATTTATGCAACTAAGGATAATCTCTAGCTTTCGAGAGGCTAGAGTCTCTCTCGAGGTAAAACCCTTTCCTCACTCCTTTTTTTTTCCCCTCTCTCTCTTCCTTTTACCCTCACTACTTGGGTTCATCACCCCTTGGCCAGCACTCTATCACTTTCCCACCACTCTCCCACAACCTTTACTAGTGTCAGAGTTAGTTGTTCCCTTGTCTATTCCTTCTTTTGTCTTCATCTTGTTTCTATTGGAATATGTCTTTTGGGCTAGATTAACATATGGGCTAGCAAGCCCTTTGGAAGCTTAGTTGCATCCTTATTAGTATAGATAAGGGATAGATGCATGTGAAAAGGTGTGATCGATTTGAATAAGAATTGTGTTTCTTTTCTCTATACTAATTGGTATCAAAGTAGTTTCATTCCTATGGGATGGCAAAAGAGATGTGGTTTGAAGATAAGCTCAACAAGCTTAAGCACAAGACAAAGATGGTGGAAGCAGACATTACCAAGCTGCAGCTCCTTGGCACAAGTGGAGGAGCAATTGAAAAACCTGTAGTAACACTTTTTGGATGAGGGTGAAGCCTAAGAGCCAGGCACTGTCCACCATTCATTGAGATTCTCTAGCCATGAAAAACAAAGAAGAAGAGAATTCAACCAAACAAGATGACTAGAAGATGCAAGAAAAGGATAATGACTCTAGCGACGACGAAGATGGATGTGAGGAGGAAGTTCAGAATCAAGAAGATGACCAGAAGATGCAAGAAGATACCAATTACAAAGTTGAAGAAATTGATGGTGACACAGAGAATGAAGAGGTGAGTGGGTTAGGGACCTTGAAATTGTTATTGGAGGTGATGATAATTTCGAACGATCCAGTAGGCCAAAGGAGATCTTTGCAAACACTGATGGAGTTTTCTTCGTCAAGTTGAACGAACAAGGAATTATAGAAGCGGAGGAGATTGGAGATGGAGGATCAGCGAAGAAAGACATGGAAATTGAGGGTAGTAATGGAAGACGATGCTTTTTTGTTTCAACTAATGTTATGTTGTAACTAGGACTTTTGGAGTTTTTTGGTACTACTGATTTTGTCATCAGCTCCAAAGAAGGTGTCCTCAATGCTTGCAGACACATTCTTAGTGGAAGCAACACCATCATTGCCAACTTCTATAATGTCAATTTCTTTGCCTTCTCTTTTGCTCATTCCATGTTCATCAAAGCATGATCATCATTGCTTTCCCTATGGTGGCTACACTGCTGTAAAGTTGTGATAACGTGAAGCCTAAATTTGCATTACAAAGGACCTTGTTCTTGGTGATGGGAAAGATGGAGGTTGAACCTATGGACGACGAAGATTTAGAGCGAATGGGCAGTACAAGAATAGACCTTGTGATGACATAGGTATGCTTGACGACGAAGAGGCAATTGGAGGTTTTGTAGGCTCAACTAGACAATTGGGCGGAGTGCCTGTTGCTGGGGTACCACATTCACCTACTACATCCTTCCAATCCAATTTCTAGTGAATTAGCTTCAATGTTAGAAGGCCTAGCGCATATCGCCATTGTTAAACTAGGCAATTGGCCCAAGGATTTTGTAGATTGGGTACTCCTATTAGCTATTGAAGAATAATACCTATTTTTTTGGATTGTACCAATAAATTTCTAAATTTTTGAAATTTGAACTTTTGATTTGTACAAATATTTGAGAACAAGGATGATTTTTTGGCGGAAAGTATCATTACATGGGTTTAATTAGTTGGAATTAGTTAGTTAGTAATTAGTTTGATAGGCCTTAGTTGTATCCCTATTAGTATAAATAAGGGATATATGCATGTAGAAAGGTGTGATTGATTTTAATAAGAATTGTGTTTCCTTTTCTTTATACCATAAAATTACTTAACTGTCTTTACTGTCATATTAAAAATAAAATAACATTTTAATGTTGGGAATTAACATTAACTTAACTGCCTTTAATGTTATGTTAAAACTAAAATCACAATCTTATGTAATGCAGAGAGTTAATTCCTTAGATAGGAAATAAATTGGAATGGAAATTTTTGCAATATATATCAAAATATTAAGAGAGTCGGGTATAATTTTTAAAAGGAGGGATGTTAGGTGTAATTTGACCAAACTTTAGGTGAGGTTAGTGTAGTGTACTCTTTTCTTTTTTATAGGATGATATCTTTTCTTCCATACTTGTAATCTTTTCTCAATATATTAAAGTATCCTTTTCTATAATATTTTTTTTCATCTTTCTATTCCACTTCCTTTATTGTACCTAGAGGACATGCTATCCGTTTATTTTGCATTTTTCTCTTATTTCAATAAATTCTTTTTTTATCAACAAGGGAAGAAAAGATTGTTACCTTAACTGATGTTATAAGTTCACAAGTTTTTTGCTTTGCTAGAAAATTATTACTTAAATTTGTTGCATGGATGCTCAATCTTGTATTATTCTACTTAATTTTAGATGTTCATATTCTTGTCATCATCAAGTTGTCTGTGTTTTGCAGGTCACATCATCATTAACTGGACCCATTATTGTTGAAGATGTAGTTTATGAAAATGTCGATAATAACATCAGTCATATTTTGCCTTCTAGAGATCTGGTGTTTCGACGCCTTGTATTTGAGAGAGCTGTGAATCTGGTGCAGTCTGAAGCTATGCTAAAAGAGGAACAGTCACCTAGCAAACTGATTGGTGAGACAGAGAAGAAGAAAACCAACTCATCTTCCAAATCCAGGAAAAGGGAATCTCAGAGAAGAATTGGTGGTAATTACTCATTTTGTCAAGTGTTATAGAAAGAGTGATGCTAACTGTGGGTGGCTGCGTCTCAAAACCTTGTATATGTTATTCTTCTTCTGTCCCCTATTTGTTAAGTGTTATAGAAAGAGTGATCCTAAGACTGGCACCCATCTATTTCTATACTCGCCCATTGCTAGATATTTGTGGTGTAGACTACCTGGTAATTTTGTGATTGAATTTCTCCAGAGTTTGGAGCACTCTATCAGCTCATTTCAGATGTGTTGGGAGTAAAGAGGGCTAGGCCCTTGGGCTATGTGCAATTTATGCTATTATTTGGTGCTTATGGTTGGGTAGGAATGCCAGAATTTTCAAGACTAATTTTTCACTGTTACCTCTTTTAAGGGATAGAATGGTATTTTTAGCCTCTAATGGTACTCAGCTAATACCTAATTATAGTCATTTCTTTCTTGGACATGCGGAGAGACTTGCAAGCCTAGCTTAGTTAATGTTCTTCTCTTATTTGTGACCTTTTTCTTGGGGGGGGGGGGTGTGTGGTGTTTTGTTTTTATTTCCTGTTAGAAGATATCATATCTTCTGCACTTTTACTCCATTATTTCTATCTCTAATAATTTTCTTCTTTTGTCCCAAAAAAAAAAAATCCTGTGAAAGCTAGATAAAATGTGGTAAGTGTCCTGAAAAATGATTAGGTCTCTGGTATTGTTGTGTTTTGTGATCTGTTCTTAAATTGATATGTACATATTAAATGTCTTACAAAATGGTGCTAATGTGTTCATTATTTGCCCCATTCATTGAAGCATTTTTAGGCTAAAAAAATAATGTGTGCAAATGATCTCCTTTTGGCATGTGGTGAAATTACATAAATGCAATTTTTCTCCACTATTAGACAGTGGTTGCCTTATTTTATTTTATTTGGAAGACAAAAAGGGGTGTGTTGGAGAAAGTGATTGTTAGCATGCCTGAATTTGATACTTCTTTGTAGTTACTCCTTTTTTTCCCTTAAAAAAATTGGCGCATATGTTGCACTATCTGCTTTCTACTTTCTTGTTATCTATCTAGCCATTCAAATTTGTTTTTCCCGATGTTGCAGAAGCAACCAACCAGTCAGCAGTCTATCATGGATATCTTGCTAGTTCTTATCATACAGGAATTATTTCTGGATTTATGTTAATATCTTCTTACATGGAAAGTATGGCATCAAGTGGGAAAACGGTAGGTATCTGCAATTTTTATTGTTTGATTTATATAAATAAAAATGATAGAAAGAAATAAAGCTTGGTGTTTAGAATATTTTTTAGATAGATACTATTGGGTTTCAAATTTTGTAGAGATAGTTGAAAGATGCTTTACCTTTTTATTTTTGGCTCATAAGTTCTGTTAATGATACCTTTCCTCAAGATAGTCAATATATTTATAAGATAAAATTCATGTTTACATATTTAATACTCCATTGGAAAAATTGCACGTGATTATTTGCCAACAATAAATAAATGAAGTTTTTCTTTATGGAAAAAAAACTTATATACAGTTCCTCATATTTTTGCTGCCAAGTTTTCTAGGTAAAATATGACAATTGCATAGTTTTTCAATAATAACATGACAAATATATGATTTTTGTGAACATATATATAGTTTTTACAATTTAACATTACATGATTGGGTTTTTTTTTTATAAAGAATTTTTTACGCACGTCATAATTTTATTAGAGAACTTGACAGTAGAGATAGAAAAAACTGCACCTTCTAGTTCTTTTGGCTATGTTTGAGAGTTTATGAGAGAATGGCTTGGAGTGGAATGGCAAGTCTTCTGCCATTCCATTGTTTGAGAGTTTGGTTAGGGAAGGGAGGTCATTAATGAAATGGATTGACTTATAAATTATTTTCCAATATTACCCTTATAATTAGAATGTGATTCTGACTAGTTTTTTACTAATGAAGATATAATTGTAATAGTACTACTTGTCCCTTTAATTCTATCCTTGACCCCTCAATTTGGAGAGACACATAAATTGGAGTTTTGGATGACAATGAGTGATCTTGGAAGCCACCCCTTGCCATTCCACTCCATCATTAAAAAGACTCCCAAATAATGAGGCCTTTCCATTCCATCCCTTGCCATCTATCTAAACATACTCTTAGTTTTTGTGGAAAGATAATGCAAAATTAACTAATTTCTAATATTCTTCATATTCTCATAATTTTTTTGCTAAATTCATTTTTATTACTATCCAATATTACTGATACATACAATTTACATTTCTCAGGTTAAAGCAGTAATAGTAGGTCTTGGAGCTGGTTTACTTCCCATGTTTCTTCATAGATGCTTCCCCTTCATGCATATTGAGGTAATTTTGTTCAGCCACAAGGGTTGGGTAAGAATTGAGAGCTCAGACGCTGCCTGTATACAAGGATATTTTATTCTTCAAAAATCACAACTATGTTACATGATATCATATGGCTTGATATGAGTTTATATCTACAGGCGGTGGAGTTAGACCCTATCATTGTTGATATTGCAAGGGGCTACTTTAGTTTTGCTGAAGATGAACGCTTAAAGGTAATTAGAGGTACCCCTTTCTTTTTCTTCTCGAGGTTTAATGAAACTTCATGATCATTGGAAGCTTTTTTCTTTTGAGGACTTCCTTAGCATACAATTACTGGGTCTTTAGGAAGGGAAAGAATGAAGATTGAAATGGTTAAAAAAAAAAAAATTGAGGGGGGGGGGTGTTGGTACATGTGCTCTGACAACAGCACCAATAACAATCTTGAATCAAACATCTGAAATACAAGCTAGAAAGATCCAATGCCAAATAAATAAAGGAAGAGCCAAAGAAGTGAAGCTAAACCACTCCGGCAAACTACCCGAACCCCTTCCTAGTAGGCCACACCAACTGGTTTACTGTTAATGCTATAATGGATTTGCTACAGAAATCCTCTCCATAGCATGACTTCTCTATTCCTATGGTACCACAAAATAAGAATTTGATGGATTAATCCTGATTGTTATAACATTGTGTGCTAAATTCTATACTTTCTGGAATCCAGGTGCATGTAGCTGATGGGATCCAGTTTGTCACAGAGACACAGATTGCCCTTTCTACAGAAACTGAAGCTAGCACTACTCAGTCTCCTTCGAATAGTAATTGCATTAAATCTCATGTAGAAGGCGAAGGGGCTTCAAAAGTTGATATTATTATTATTGATGTCGATTCTTCAGATCCAAGGTGACTATGAATTAAAACATTTGTGTAATAATATTAAGCTATTATATAATAACCAAGGGAACAGGTATCAAGGCATTAAAGAATGTTAATAATTTTGTTGTTATAATTTATAGAATTTGACATATTTACTTCATCATCTGTACAGCTCTGGAATGACATGCCCTGCTCCCTATTTTTTGGATGAGTCTTTTCTCAAGACTGCAAAAGCTAAACTTTCGGAGCAAGGTCTATTCGTTGTCAATTTGGTGTCGCGGTCCCAAGGCATCAAAGACATTGTTCTCACGAGAATGAAAGAGGTGAAAAAGAAACATCATTTAATTATTATTCATTATGGACATTGTTCTTTATTTTCTCGCTCTGGCTCTTATGGTTTGATTGAAGTTTCATATCAAATGTGCCACTTTGCTGTTAATTTGAAGCAACATTTCTGTTTCGTTTTTCTTTTTCCTGTTTTTATTATATAAATACGCAGGGTGAGGAAAAGAACACCTTTAATACTTAGGTGAACATTTCTTCTTGTTTCCTGAACTGTAGTACAAAATATGTTATTATTTTGCATTGACAACACTTTGTATTTAGAGACTTGATTAATGTTACATTTCAATTTTTATTGTCCATTTATAGGTCTTTAGCCACCTCTTTTGCCTCCAGCTTGATGAGGACGTCAATGAAGTCCATTTTGCTCTCAACGTGGAGTCCTGTATTGAGGATAGCCGCTTTTCTGAAGCTGCTCTTAAGCTTGAAAAATTATTGAAGTTAGAAAATCCAGAGATGGGCCAGAATATTATTGATGCGACACGGAAGATCAGACGTTTGAAGTGAAAATCAGCACATCGGAGTTCCATCCTATTTCTCTCTATGAGCGTGCTTTCTCAGATTAGAAGTGATTTTGTGAAGCCAACTGAAGGTGTCGCACGCTACTAAACAATTGTAGCTGATTATGGTGTGTGGGTAATATTGTTATTTATATGCAGATTGGATTGTCTACTGCCATATCAAAGTACTTGATGAATCACTTATTAGTTTCTTGTAAAAAGATTATATAGCGATTTCTATGTTTCTCTTGGTGGATCTGTCAGTCCATCGTCCGAACAAAAATGAAATAAACGAGGGATTAAAATTTTGCTACCTCTCAAAAGGCGCCAAATATATATATATATATATTGTTACATGGGAAATATTGTAAGGGGAAGTAAGTAGTTATGAATTAGTTTGTTAGTAGTTATGAATCAGTTCAGGAGTTAAAAGATGACTAATTTTGTTATAGTAGTTGTACTCCCAGTTACTATAAATAGAGAAGTATCTTTTGTGGAAAAAGTTGTTGAATAAAGAATTTCTCTTGATATTTTTGCTCTTTCTATTGTTTGGTATCTATTTGGTATCAGAGCCACTCTTTGGTTCTAAGATGGCGCCAGAGACTTGATCATAGGATCGAATGCTAGAGTTTGATTACCATTTGGAGCAAAACACGATAGAAGTAGTGGAGTTGCATCAGTTGGTCTGAGTGAAGGTCTCATCGTTGATATAGCTGCGAATATTGCCCAGATGGCGATGAACGGGCATGGCAAGGGTTTGGGAGCTACATCGAGTATGCACGGGATGGCCAATTGTCTTAAGCTTTGGTCATTCAACGAAACCCAAGGCAACCATTATTCATTTTTGATAAAAACACTATTGAATTAAGTTTCCTAGTTCGATGGTAATAATTTCTGTGGATGGGCTTATCGTTGTAAGTAGTTGTTTGACAATAATGAGACCTTAAACCAAAAGATATGTCTACTCAACATGCACTTAGAGGGGAGAACGCTACAATGCCGCTTGAATTTCATGAAGAAGAAAAGAGCAGTTGGGATAAATATTTCAAGAATATGTCAACAAGATTTAAAGATATTACGATGGTAGGTGCCATGGTAGAGATAGAGTTTAAAGCAAGAAGATTTTATTATAGACTATCAAGAGAAGTTTGAGGAGCTGCTAACTCAAATTGATTTGCCAAAGGCAATACCAATGAGTTACTTCATTGGAGGCCTACATATAGATATTCAAATAGCAGTGAGGCTCTTTAAGCTTGCAACTTTAGCCAACACCATTTATCTAGCTTGTCTTCAAGAAACTTCCATTAAAGCTTTACACACCCATGCCCCACCTTCCTTAAAAAGACACAACCCAAATTCCTAATTTACAAACCCAAGAAACATGTATAATAGCTAAGACTTCTCTTTCAAGAATCAATTCTGCCAAATATATCAAACCACACCATACATAACTAAGAACCTAATATTTGTTGGTAAAACCACTGCTGGTTCAGCCTCTAATAATAATACCAAATGAATGAAGCAATTAACCAAGAAAGAAATGCATGGGAGGAAGAAAAAAGAGTTATGCTACTGGTGTTCAAAATATTACATAGCTGACCACAAATGTAAAAGCACTTAAATTTTCATGATAATGGTTCAAGAAGATGAGGAGGAGGAATTTCAAGATACTTTTGATAATGAAGAAGAGCTAAAAGGAAGTACAACAATTTCATTAAATGCAGTTGAAAGCCAAGAAGGGTGTTCAACAATAAAGTTGGAGGGGAGGATTAAGAAGCAACTAGTGATGATTTTAATGGATACAAGTAGTATACACAATTTCTTGGATTCATCATTAGCTAAGAGATTGAAGTTGAAGTTACAAAAAGTTGAAATAGTTAAAGTTTCAGTGACAAATGGGTAGAAATTAGTTGTTGACAAGAAGCGTGCTCAATTAGAATGCTCCTTGCAAGAAGAAATGTTCAAAGTTGATTTCTTGGTGATGGAGTTAGAGGGATATGATTTGATCTTGGGAGTATAATGGATTTATACCATAGGGAAGATTGTGTGGGATATAAAGCACAAAATCATGAATTTTGTATTGAATGGCAAATTTTATGAAATTATAAGGGCTAAACTAGTCAAGGCTGAAGTTAAAGAATAAATTTTACAAGGAAGGCATATATTAAGAGCTCAACAAGCCTTCCTAATTCAGATTACTCATTTACAAGAGAAGGGACTGGTTTTGGCTAAGGAAATAAAGAAAATTAAGGAAAAATAGTAAGAGGAGTTAAAAGAAATTTTAGTAGAATTTGAGGATATCCTTCAAGAACCTAAGTCACTCCTACCTTCAAGACCATTTGACCATCCCATTTACTTGAATGAGGACCAACCTATAAGTTCAAAACCATATAGTTATGTTCTTATCTAAAAAACATAAATTGAGAATCATGTTTAGCAAATGTTGAAAACTGGAGTAATAAGGGATAGTATCAATCTATTAGTTAAAAAAAAGATGGATCATGGTGATTTTATATTAACTATAAAAGGTAAATGATCAAACAATAAAGAACAAGTTCCCTGTATCTATCATAGAAGAATTATTTAATGAGTTATATGGAGTCAAGTTCTTTCTAAGCTACATTTGAGGGCAAAACACTTTGCTAAAAGAAATGTATCTTTGGAGCCACCCAAGTCAATTATTTAGGTCATCTTATTTCTGCCAAGGATGTTGAAGCTAATCCAACAAAGATGGAATAAATGACTTCATGGCCTACTCCATCTTAATTAAAGCTTTAAGGGGTTTTCTTAGACTTATAATAGGATACTATAGGAGATTTATGAAGAATTATGAGAGTTTGAGTAAGCCTTTAATTGATATGTTGAAGAAGAATGAAAGCTTTGTTTGGAGTTTGGAAGCTAACAATGCTTTCTAAGCACTAAAGGCAACTATGACATCTAACCTAGTTTTGACTCTCCTAAATTTTGGAGAAAACTTCATAGTTGAAATAGATGCATCAAATCTTGGCACAGGAGAAGTCTTATCTTAGCAAGGCATCTTATAGTTTTTACAAACAAAATTCTTTGCTTGAGTAAGAGAAACTTATTTGCCAATGAAAAGGAGCTAATGGTCATTGTCTTCATAGTCAAATAATGGAAATTATAGCTTTAAAGGCAAAAATTCATCATTAAAACGAATTATTTATCCTTTCCTTTTAACTAATACAAATGGTTGCACAAAATGTGGGGTTTTAGCTATAAAATTGTTCACTAAAAAAGAAAGGATAATGGAGTTACAAATGCTCTTTCTAAAAGAGAGCATCTGTAAGAAGAGGTTACTTGTGCAACAATCATTGTAATAGTTACTGACTTAACCTTGAAGGTTTAACAATCATGGGATAAGGATGAGAGGTTGCAAACTTTTGTAGCATAGCTAGAGAAAGATCTTTCTTCTTGGCTTAAGTATATGTGAGCCAATCACTTGCTTAATAGGTAAGGGAGACTAATGGTGGGTGCAAACCAAAATTTAAGATTACAATTATTGCAACACTTCCATGGAGATGTAGTTGGTAGTCATTCAGGGATGACTCCCACTTATAAAATAATATCTTCTATTTCTTAGAAGGGATTGAAAAAAGATGTGAGGAATTTTGTAAGAAGTTATTGGTAACAAGAAAACTTGCAGTAGTTGTCAAACCAAGCAAGATTAATTAAATTAACTGATTTGCAATTGAGTGCTCATTAGATCCTCTCTCAAGGAGACCTTAGTCAAACCAATCAGATTAAGTAATTCTTAGAAGTCATGAAATCAAAATTAATTCGAATGAGGGTTTTATGTGTAATTTAACAAATTAATCAAAACAAGCCATTGAAACAGATTAGGAAACAAATCAATTCACTAAAGTGCAATCAATCTCAGATTCCATCCCCTAATATCTCACCTTCCTTGTCCTTTAAAGATTTCTTTGGTTCAATTTTAATATCTTAATTATTGGTATTTGATGTCTCCAATTTATCGCTTAAAGTTGTGATTAGTTTTTGTTATTAAACCTAACACAATCACGCCAGATTAGCAACATAGAATCAATTCCTATTTGAATGCACTAAGATTCACATACAAAAATCTTTAACGTGATAAATAGAATAAATATGATTGATCAATCAATCAATTAAATTAAATACAACTCTCAAATCATGCAAATGAACAAGTAATTATGCAATCTAAATTACTAGACTGATATAATTGAGATTAAAACAAAAGCAAAGAGAAGAAGAAGAGAAAATTTGTTTTGTAACTAAAATCAAACTAATATTATAATCAAACTATAAACTTGGGTCTTGATATCAAGTTTAGTATCTCAGATTGATCATAAAAGAGTTCAGAATGTTATGAAAGAAACAAACTGCTTCAAAGAGAAAAATAGTTTGTGGAGGTTTTGGAGATGATATAAAAGAAGTGTGTTCTAACTAAAAATGACTTAAGGAAAAATCTAAAGCATTAGATGGGCCAAGATTATATTATATTGTCTAAAACTATAAAAATGCATTATTAATTCCTAAATGAAATAAGTCCAATGTCAAAAACCCTTTGTTAAACGTCTAAATCTATATGCACTTCTTAGCTTACATGCAAAAAATAAAAATATAGGTAATTGGACTTTTATTGATCAAAGTATAATACTAACAATTAAAACCCAAATTTAATAATTATGCAATTAAAACACATTAATCTCAATTTAAATCAAATAATATAAAATGAACCTAAGGTCATTAGATTAGCCACTTTGAATTATTATAAAACTTAATATAAGAAGTAAAAAATGTATAATTACTCGTATTATTAGTTGTTTAATTTGGCAAAGGTACAAACATGAAGATTTGGCAACTGTAGGCCTTCTTTAACCATTACTTATTCCTAACCATTCATGGATCAAGTTGTCTAGATTTTATTCAAGGACTGCCAAAGTTATAAAATAAATTAGTAATTTTTGTTGTGGTGGACGGATTAAGTAAAGCAACTCATTTCATAGCATTTAAGCATCCCTATGCACAACTATTCATAGATAATGTTGTGAAGTCGTATAGATTTCCAAAGACTAGTCACTGATAGAGGTCTTGTGTTTTGTGAAAATTTTTTGGAAAGAACTCCATTGGTTATATGAAGTTAAATTTGCCTATTTTTTGACTTGCTATCCATAAACAGATTGCCAAACAAAGTTCTAAATAGGTGGTGATTTTTCTAAATAGTGGACAAAGTGGTTGCCTTTAGTTGAGCTTTGGTATAATACAACGTACCATTCTTCTATTGATATGTCCCCTTTTAAGGTAGTATATGGGGTACTTCCAATTAACCATTTACCATATTTGACTAGAGATTCTTTTAATGAAGTTGTAGATGGAAGTAGTATAGCAAGGGAAACTATTATTCAAATGCTGAAATAACATTTGCACAAGGCATATAATATAATGGTTTATCAAGCTAATAGAAGGAGAATCAATAGGGAATACCAAATGAGAGAGTGAGTATGTCTTAAATTATACACATTTAGAAGATATCTTATCAATAATTCCTTACTACACAAGCTAATTGCTTGTTGCTTTGGTCCTTGTTTGATTACTTAAAGGATAGGAAAGTTTGCTTATGACTTGGAGTTACCACAAAATTCAAGTGTTCATCCTTTTTTTCATATTTCATTGATGAAGAAACATGTAGGGACTAATTTGCCTATCAATTGTACTTTATTGTAAGTTGATGATTAAGGCCAATTCAATTTAGAACCAGAAGAGATATTAGAGAAAAAAGTAGTAAAAAAGAGAAGTTTGCCTATGACAAAAGTGTTAGTAAGGAGGAAACATATTAATGTAGATGCAACTTGAGACAATCTCCTTGTTCTCCAATAGCAATTTCCTGAATTTTTGACTATTGCCGCGATGAATGCCATTAATGCTTGAGGACAAGGATTGCTTTTTAGGGGGGGGGGGTGATAATTGTTACATGAGAAATATTGTAAAGGGAAGTTAGTAGTTATGAATTAGTTTGTTTGTTAGTAGTTATGAATCAGTTTGAAAGGAAAGTTAGAAGATAACTAACTTTGCTAGAATAGTTGTACTCCCTATAGACATAAATAAGGAAGTATCTTGTATGGAGAAGGTTGTTAAATAAAGAATATCACACACACACACACACACAGATATATAAAATATGGTAAGAAATTTTAACATATTTTTAAAGGGGGAGATAAGATGTCATTTGGATGGCAACAATTTGACATGGAACCACCATGCAACAAAAATTTATTTACGGGTAAACACAAACACTGAGCCTTTCCTCTGTTAATTATGAACATACAGTCAACATATGTTTACTCAAACCAAACAGTGAACAGAGTAGACAACATCTGAGACATAATGACGCATAAGTGATGCAGTTGCAGTCATTAACCAACACAACCAGTTGGTATCACTGATTTATACGAGGTCCAGCAAGTTCGCATGAATTCCTAAGGTGGCCAGACCTCATATTTTGATCTGCTTGCAGCCTCAAAGCTCAAACGAGCCATCTCGTCTCGATGGTGATGTGCATTTCGCTTCCACAGCCAATGTCTTAACAACACCCTGGCATGGATCACCTCCGAATAGAGTGTTTGAGATTTCAAGGGAGCAGCTCCTTTTCCCTCGGCAAGCCTACAAAACGCAGAAGTGATTTTTTTATTTAAATGAAAAAGGTGGTAGACACTCTAAATTATGTTAGATCAACCTACAAGGAACCAAAAAAAAAAAAATTTTGGCATAGAATCAGGCATTTGTAAACCATGCCATAACTAGTTTGCTTAGACCAGAAACAAGAAAATCATTAGGAACACTCCATTTTTATTAATATAATCAATTGGAACCCTAGCAAAATTATTTACATGAGAAAAATAACTATTTTAAGTGACACGATGCTCCTTTGGGGTGTCCAAACAAATTACAAGTGTTGGAGTTGATCCTACCATGATTCCTGAAACTTTTATTATGTAGTCATCAAAATTTCAGATGTAATGACACATAAAACATCTAATTTAACTCCAATGGACTAAATTCATGTGGAACTTTTGCTTTCTTTTCATATTTCCCAAAGGGTAATTCGTCCATAACAATTTTGTCACAAGTATTTGCCAAGAAGAGGAAAATTTTACTCGTTGCAAAGTTTACCTTGGAAACTAAGGACAATGAACTAGGTGCATGGCAGCTTCCTCGAGCAAAACTCTGACATCTACCTTGAGGATTTCCATAGCTAGCAAATGTTATGGATGAAATTACATCTCCATCTTGACAATACAAATTCATTTCAGGTGTCATATTGTTTATGAGAAGCTCTTGACTAATGAAATCTGAATCTCCCAATTTTGACATAGGTGGATAATGAGATTCTGACACTTGAGCACATATTATTCTGGCTGAACGTAACTTAACTGAAATCCCAAATGGATTTCCTCCAATTTCTTCAAAAATGACAAGCAAATTGTTTGATGCTTGCAACCATGAGCGTGGCACATGATACCTGGAGATTGATCAATAACCCGTGTCAAGGAAAGCTTGAAGTTTTATTTCTACTGTAGTACCAAAATGGATTTAAAGGAGGAAATGACACTTAGTGGCTTATCATAATTACTGCGTTAAAGTTTTTGTAATCAGATGCCAACAGTTTTAGCTACTTGAAAGTACAGGAATACCAGGTTTGAGTTGGCTTTCCACAGTTAGTTAAACACTTGTCTGAATTGTATGGTCCACGATAATCACATACTTCTTCACATCCATCCTTTGGGGCAACCAGAGTCCAGTATCTTCCTATATGATGACCGTTCACCCAAGCCTGACCTTTTCCCATGCTTGCAAAATCAAGAACAACTGGGTCTGTTCCACCAGGGGCATCAAAGTATGTCTGCTTGAAATAAGAGAAGGCTTAGGTGAATAATAACATAATAGCTTTTGGCACAAAAGACCATTGTGCTGTGTAGCACTTCCAAACATTCTGAGACGAGATCATGAGTTTTAGAGTTCACTCTACGCATGGTGTGTACTAAGTTAGTACTACTAACTACCAGAGAGGGGAAAAAAAGTATATGAGCAAACAATCATAAAGAGAACCAAAGAGAGAATATTAGAAAGAAAAAACAATAATCTGTCACCAACATTTATCAGATTAAAATAATCAGCCTTGAATTTTTGTTTTTTTTATTTGAGGGATGGAAGAAGAATTGAGAGAAAAGGAATACAATCCAGGAAAATTAGGAATATTCCTAAACTACATATGAAAATAAATAATGAAATACATCAGCTCAAAAGTGCTAACACTACTTTGCATATCAGATATGGAAAATCCCTTCAGAAAGTCAATGAGCTGAAGGCCATATCGAAGCTGGAAAACAAGCCTATATCAAAGCAGATGAGAAGTAAGAAAACCCTGGCTTGTGATTCTAAAGCACTGCTCCTTCCAAAACAACACCTTTTAGCAGAAAGAGCACAATTTCTGAAAAACCGTACTTTACTATTTACTCCCCTAACCCTTAAATAGACTTTAAATTAGAGGGACAGATTTTAATGTTCTTGATACAGCTCAAAAATCCTACGCCACAGCTACCAAGCTACTCCACAATGCAAGAAGAGATGAGATGACTATTTAATTCAAAACTTGATGGAAACCATAAGAGTAACTAGATAGATTATACTAAATTTTACCTTCAAATAAAAAAACATCAATATAATAAGTTTCCCTAGTTATTCGAAACACTTGGAATCTCCCAATAATAATACAGAATATTTGTCCTGCCCCTTATCCTCTTCCCTTTCTTTGCCTTTTAGACCTCAATACGAACCTCAAAACTGTTCAGAACAGTTACTCCATCTGTCTATGCCAAAACTACCCAAAAACTGAGCAGAACAGTTGCAGAACGACACTCAACTGCCTAAAACTACCCAAACAGTACATAACCACCCTCAGCTACCTAATAAACAACCAAGACAGTTACATAAACACCATCTGCTGCCTAAAACAGTCACGTAATTTTGGATCATCCATCAGAAGTCCTGTGGCACATAATGCTAGTATCAGCTGATGAAGGCCTTGTTAGGCCCATGCACCTCACATGTAACAAGCCATTAGTGTTAACTTTATCAAATATTGCTGCCCAAAAAACACCATTAACCTTAGGAGGCTTTAGACTTCCAAAAATTTGTCAAGAGCTAAATATTGAGATGGGTTGAAAATTAGATATTGAAAAAAGGATTTACAAATAAAAGATCTCAAAGCGTCTACAGTCCAAATGAGAACATCAGGGGTATCAGAATGAGGATAGGAATCAAGAATGCCCAACAAAGAGACAATCAGAACTCTATCAATCATTAACACATGAAATCCTAATTCATGACAGGGATTAAAATACTAATCCTACAATAGTATAAATTATCCCAAGACCCAAAAAAGTAAATTTAAAATCCCAAAATACTAATAAACTCTAAATGATTAATTAGAAGGGTCTAAAATCCGAATGAGAACACGAGGGGTATTAGAATGAGGACAGGAATCAAGAATGCCCAAAAAAGAGACAATCAGAATTCTATCAATCATTAACACAAGAAATCCTAATTCATGACAGGGATTAAAATACTAATCCTACTATGGGATAAGGTATCCCAAGACCCAAAAAAGTAACTTTGAAATCCCAAACTAATAATAAACCCTAAATGATTAATTATAAGCCCTAAATCCCAAATTACGATTGCATTATAAATGAATACAATATCAATAAATATTATGTCCTCATATGACATTAACCTATGCCAGACCTTTTGCACGAGGGATAATGTAAGATTGAGCTCATTCCTAGGTCTGCACATGGGAGCTTAAGGTTTTAGGAAGCCACAATGACAAGATAACTTGTCTATTTGAAATAAATGTACCAGTTTCAAGAAGTTTCTATATTTACTTCTTTCATCTTCTATTTACTTTTCATTATACAACAGTTACCATAGATTTAACTTTTCATAAGCTCATATTTACCTTGTACCATGCAAATGTGGATGGAATGACATCATGAGTCAATTCAGCCCATTTCGCCTTTTCATTCTCCTCGAAGTAAAATTTTAAAAACTCACCCTGAAGCCCAACCTAGAACAAAAATAAATGAACTAAAGTTAGTATGCACCAATTCCCCATGCTCAGAAATGGGAATTAAAAAAACAATCCCAAGAGTAGAGAACGTGATCACATCAAGATGACAATTCTGTACCAAGGAAATCAGCTAAGAGAAAAATTATTGTAGCAAAGATATACCAATAAGGAATAAAATAAATACATAAATGTGCAATTTTCAAGTTTTTCTTTTGAATAAAGGTAGAAATAGAGAGATCAATTGGTGTAGAACAAAGGCGTAAAACCAGTCATCAATAGTGAAAACCCTGTGAATTATTATTGACAAATTTCAATGAGAAGGCCAAAATCCCTTCAAAGCCTGGACAAAAGTGGGCTAAACAGATTTTTCAGACGTTAGAATTCGGCAAATAGAAATTTAAATTATATTATATATTACAACATATGATTCAAAATGTGACTGATGTAACCTTCAACAACTGGTATTATTTATATATATGAAACAGTGTTCTCTTCTCAAACAGAGTAAATGGGAAGAAGAATCACTAGCTCAGTGTTACAGAAGGGAAGAAAATAAACGCAGAAATGACAGAATCCAAAGACCTCTGGTATTCGAGAGACCAGAGCACCCTCCTCACACAGAATAACTTCCTTAGCCTCCCTCAGACCATCACCTACCCAGATAACCTCACCAATGGCCCTCACTCTCTTTCCTCCAGCTCACTCACCTCATATCCCATGTGATTTAGTTAGTCAACACTGGATATTTTCTCTCTTGCCCTTCTTGCCACCTCACCTATATCTCCTTCCTCCTCCGTCTTATTCTTTCTTCTTCACCTTCCCATCTAAAGGCCTGTTAACACTGGGCCCATCAGTGATCTTCACTTAAATGAGTGATATACTGTTCAATTTCTTGACTTCAAGCTTGGGATATTCTCAATTTGTTACCAGCTAACATAAAGTAGAGAATTCCGAGCTGAAATATTAAATACATACCTGATAGGTCCATAATGACTTTGAAAGATCAATGTCTCCATTTTTAAATCCAGTGAGCTTGATTTGCCCTCTAATTCCAGCCCCATCTTTTTCAAGGTAGGCACCATAATTCTGTAGCATTGTTTCAAATAGTGTAACAATATATGAAGAATCAGTCGTCATCATTTGTTCTGGGTAATGCCAGAACAAAATCAACAGAGATATGAAATTTTTGAGAAAAGCAGGTGCTGGTAAAAGAATTTCTCAATAAGACAGTCTCAATAAAACACTCAGGTTATAGGTGTTGCATCAAGAGGTGAAACTTGTTCTTTTTCTCAATAATTATGTATTTAACATTCCAACCTCGCACATGCATTACCATATATATTAACCTACAAACAGCTGCCAAAAATATATAAATTCTTGGTAGAAGAAGAAATTTCATTAATATAATAAGAGGAAAGTACAACTAGCAAGGTAAATTATCCTCCTGAAAAAAAAAAGTAAAAACAAAAAAAGAAATAAAAACAGATGGTTAGTGACTCAGTGTGGACCAATTAATCTTTTTTCTTTTTTATCCATATGATCTTTGAAGATAACATAATCTGTTCATTATCAGTCAACGCATTATCACAAATTCATTAATAGGTAATTATAACTATTAACTCTAATTGATATGATTGAATAGCTTATCATGAATTAGGATGGAACTCATAGACATAAGTAATTATTTTGACTCCTAACAAATTGACACCAGTGTAAAACATAGTCATTCTCACATCATTACCCGACTTTTCATAGGATGAAGTTTCAAAAAGTAAAATCCACTATTGGAATAAAAGCTCCCAACATGAAAGGTCAGGCTAAAAATTTAATATTTATCCAACTTAGTTTGTACTTCATTCATATTGCTAGAGATATTGATAAAACTAATCCTAGGCTTCACCTAACATATTAAGCTTTTGGGATTAGATGAAATGGTTCTTGACATAGAATCAGAGCTTTTATGACCAAGTGGTAATGACTTTGATCTTTGCCGCTCTTGTTCTCCTAATTAAATTAATCTGGGCATGAGGCAATAATGGGCTTGTGCTTTGACCATGCTCCAAGCCCAAAGGGCTTTTGCATGAGTAGGAGTGTTCAAGATATTAATAAACCAATCTTAGGCCTCTTTCAAACATCTTAAGATTTTGGGATGAAATTATCTTTGACACATATATCTAAATATTCACATCAACTATTAATTTTAATTGCGAAAGATTGTCAGGAGCTTACTTATCTTTGAATCCATCAAAAACTTGGCATACAAAACCAGCATCACAAGTACTCATGATTTACAAGTTAGATAAAAAAATTATTGTTTCACACAAGGATATTTAGTGATGCAACCATATGAAATCTTAAACCAATGCTAATTGATCCCTAGCCTATGTACACACACACACATGTGCACATACACAAACACACAAAAAAATAGTTCAAATAATTTAAAGCTTAAACTATAATCACTAAGACACAGGGTAAAACAAACCATAAACTTTACCTGCAAGCCCATTGTCTGAGTCAACAGTATTAAATCATTGTGTCCTGGGAGAAATTGAACAGTCTGGGCCACCTTGATCCAATGACCAATTGCATTGCCTTCACTTGGAAAAGACATGGTAAATTTAATAGGATTGAAGAGAAACAAAAAGAAATAAAGAGAAAACCTCTTAAGCATAACAATTATGCTAAAAGGAAAATCTTTATTCTTAGACTTGCTATGGGATAGGATTAATTTCATCACTTCATTTTTGGGGTTCAGTGCATGGTTTGTTTTGAAGAGTTCCCTTGGCAGACATGCAGAGGCATTGGAAGTTCTTTTGCGTTAATAACTTTCTCAGTTCCCGTTTTTGTGGTTCCTTTTAGTGAACTTTTGCTGTTTATAGTAAGGAGGATATCTTATCCTCCTCCTTTGGAATCCTTTTCTCCTTCTAGAAAAAGACTGTTCTTTTATCAACCAAAAGATTTAGGGGAAGAAAAAATCTCATATCTCAAAAATAAAAAAACTTGTGCTCCAAAACATGAATAGTGTAAATCAACTAAACACTTTGTCATGAAAATTATATTGATAGCTGACGTATTATTGAAGCATCTGACTTTTGCCAATTAAGCTTCATTAGGAGGGCGCTCATTTTGTTTTTGTTGTGTCATTAACAAGGTCAATGAAAGTGATTGAAGGCTGAAGCATATAAAATCTAAGCAATAGTCATCTCATGCCCCAGCTTAAGAATGACAGTGATGGAAAATCATGGAAAGTCTAGGTATAGAAAACTCTAGTTTAAATATATTTTAATCTTGTGTATTTTTATTTTTAGTTTTAGTAATCAGCTAAAATATCTCTTTTTGGTAGGATTTAATATTATCTTTTGTTATTGTTTTGCTAGTTAGTTTTTATTAATTATCTATTATTAGGATTAGATTATTATCTTTCAACAGGATTAGGATTTAATATTATTATCTTTTATTATTAAAAGTTACCTTTCATTAAAATTAGGATTAAGGACTCTATATATAGCCCTTAGCAATTATACTTAAAGGCACTTAGCCTTGAATAATAAATTTTTTTTTTTATTCTCCCTTTATTTCTTCTGGTATCCCCCCTCCCTTTTTTTTCCTTTCTATCTTCTCGCTTTTCCTCCCTTGTCCTACATCAAGTAATATCAGAACAAGATCCCTTGTTCCAACCACATTTCTGTTGCCTGAGATTACCAAAAACTTTGCCAAAAGATTGAGAAACGTTCTGTCTAAACTAGATCTCATACCCCCAAGCCTTTGAACCAACCAACTGACCACACCATCAGAACCGTGAAGTGAAAACCGGCTAGACTACTACAGCCACTGAAAACCAACGCACATGCTGTCACATGACAGCAAGGTGCCTGCATGCAAGCCTCATGTGCTAGATGCATCCAGCTTCATTTTTCAACTCCTATTCAACCAGTCTTTAGCCCTTTCAACCTCAATCATCATCAGGAAGTATTAAGGGGTAATATTACTAATTTTTTGACTTTAAATTTGCTACAGTAAAATATTTATATATTCATTTGAAGCCTATGACTAATTACCTTAAGGAAGGCTATTCTAAAAAGTTATTTATTGAATTTTTTGCTGTCCCTTTACCCATAAAGTTGCATAACCTTTTGATTCTTTATCCTCCCCTTGCCCCCCCCCCCAAAAAAAAGGAAAAAACTTGTTTGCTAGGTGTCCAATAGTTCAATTTAACTTGTTCATTGTTTTAGTCAACTTAGCATTGCAATTGTACTCCTTTGCACAACCATTTGTGATATATATATGATAAACAATGCTTTCAAGAGCAAGAACGCACCATCTTAAAATTCACCATGAAGCAAGAATTCACAGTTTTAAAATTTACCATGGAACAAAACACCTAAAAGCCTGGATAATCTCAAAGAAGACTTAGGTCAGCATATTGAAGAACTTACAAATACAATTAGCCAATTGGGTAAATAGATCAATGGTAGAACTTGGGAAGGGTTAGTAAGGACTCATAAGGAGGGAAATGTGTCAACTTATAACCAACCGAAAGAACCTAAAGCTCCACCAGTGGGTTCCAATGGTAATGAACAATTTTTTGTAGGACCTAGCATCAAGAATGCTAGACAAATTTCTCATAGATCCTTTAATCAACAACCTAAGCCGATAGGAGGCCATTGGGATGATAAAGATTTTGAGGCACCACTGTAGGTAGTGTAAGACAGCCCATGCGTTTGTCCAAAATGGATTTAGGCGTGACCATGATAACCTTAGCAATATCAGTAAGAGGGTTAAGCTTGAAGCTCCCAAGTATGATGGTAAATTAAATCCCAATATTTTCTTAAATTGGTTGGCTGGCTAGCATCGAAGATTACTTTGAGTGGTATGATATGAGTGACATTTAGTGTGTCCATTTTACAAAGATGAAGCTTGTAAGGTTTGCCAAGAAGTATTGGTAAACTGTTCAAGGAAATCTAAAACGTCTACATCAACCTTAGATAGAGGTTTGAGTTGAAATGAAAATAAAATTGAAAGAAAAATATTTGCCCACTTATTATAGGAGTCAATTTATGAACCAAGTGTTCAACCTTACGCAAACCTCTAGTGTCTTTAATTATATGGTCTGCTTTGATGAGCTTGTGTTAAGATGTGACACACAAGAATAATAGTGAATGATGATCACTAGATTTGTTAATAGCCTCAGAATAGATATCTAGAGGGAGTTTAAGTTAAGCTTCCTAGAAACTCTCGAAGAGGCTTATCATAAAGCTCTTGAAGTGAGATCTTTGTTTAGTTATCCATCTATTTGACGTTGTACGACCCAAGGTACAAAGTTGCAACAGACTTACAACCTTATCCCTGTTAATCATTCTATAAGATTGTCACAACCTAGGACCAATTTTGTGCTTCCTTTAGGTCAAACTTATGGTCCTAAGAATAGTGTCACCAAGAGTAGTGAATCTATGGATTCTAGTTCTCGTTCTAGTGGTTCTACCATAGAGTATTTTCATTGTCACTCTAAAGGCCATATTGCATTGAGATGCCCATATCGTACTTTGCTTCTTGAGCAGCAGCGTGATGATTTAAATGACATAGGCAATGTAGACATGGTAGTAGAATCCCCTGAATATCCTTTTGATGTCAATGAGAAGATTATAGTCGATGGTTCTAACGAAAAATTTGGAAATCTTGGTGTCATGAGATGCATTTTATTTATCCTATTACCTAATGACTTGTGGAAGAAGATCAGTATTTTTTACACTTCTGTGAAATGTGGAGACAAATTATGTAAACTAGACTAGTCATTGATGGAGGTAGTATACGAAACATAGTTTCTGTATTAGGAGTTACCAGACTTGGCCTAAAACCAGAACCTCATCTTGCAGCTTTTCACATTGCCTAGGTAGATAAAATTTCTTTACCTACCACTCAGCAGTGTCGTATTTCCTTCTAATTAGGTGACTACAAAGAGGAAGTTCTTTGTGACATTATTCCTATGGATGTTGCTATTGCTCATGTCTTATTAGGACAACTGTGGCTTTATGACCATGATATCACTAGTTATGGTAGGGAAAACACCTACATATTTATACATGAAGGAAATATAATCCTACTACATCCTACAAAACCTAAATTTAAGCACAAAGGCCTTGTTAAGTCCAAAAGTTAAGGGACTAAGAACCATAACATTCACCCCTTAACCCATAAACAATTTGAAAATAAGAACCAAGAGGTTAATGTGATGCTTGCTTTAATTCTTAAAGCTTTCTTTAACGTTACTTCTAAAGTTAGTGATAATATATCTAGTGAGATAACTCAACTTCTAACAGAATTCTAGGATATTTCCTTATATGAGCTCCTTCCTGAACTCTCACCTATGAGAGATATTTAGCATGCTATTGACTTGATCCTTGACCCTCAACTCCCTAATCTACCACATTATAAGATCAACTTGAAAAATAGGGAAAAGCTCTATAGGCAAGTCAACAGGTTGTTTAAGGGGGTGTTTGTTTCAATGGAGGGGAGGGGAGGGGAGGAGTTTTAATGATATGTTATTTGGTTGAGGAGGGGAGGGGAGGGAAGGGATTAATGGACAATTATACCCTTAATTAATTTTTTTTTGTCTTTAAGATATTTTTATAAAAAAAAAGCTTCTTCTTACTTATTTTAAAAAATAATTTTTTTATTTTTATTCAAAAATATTTTTTATTTTTATAAAAAATATCTTAAACCCTATTAAAAAAAATAAAATTTATATTATATTTGAAGTAAAAGCAAAATAGGGGCAATTTGGCCAAACAATACCAAAAAATTTCTCTCCCTTCCAAAAACCCCCACTTTTGGAGGGGAGGGGAGGCAAAATATTGCCTCCCCTCCAATTTTTCCATACCAAACAAGGGGAAGGGTTCCCCTCCCCTCCCCTCCCCCCCAAACTCCTCCTACCAAACACTAGGTAAAAAGAGATACATCTAGTATAGCATTAGTCCCAGTGCCATGCCTACCTTTTTAACTCCTAAAGAAGACAGAACTTGAAAAATGTGTGTGGATAGTCGAGCAATTAATAAAATCACTATTAAGTATAGGTTTCCTATCTCCAAGCTTGAAGACATGTTTGATTTGGTAACAAGTTTAGTTGATTTTCCAAAATTAATCCTCATAGTGGTTATCACCAAATTAGGATTAGATTTAAGGATGAATGGAAGACTACTTTTAAAATTCTGGATAGTTGTGTAAATGGTTAGGCATGTTTTTTGGCCTCTCTAATGCCCTAACACTTTTATGAGAGTTATGACCCATATCTTTAGACCCTATCTAGGAAAATTCCTAATTGTATACTTTAATGACATATTGTTTTATAACCAATTTAGGAAAGAATATTTGGGCCACCTTCGTCAAGTTTTCCTTATCCTATGTCAAGAGAAGTTCCTATGTCAATCTTTCCAAATGTTTTTTCCTCCAAAATCAGGTTGTTTTCCTTGGATTTATAATTTTTGAACAAGGTATAGCTACTGATCCTAAGATAGTTAAGGCTGTTAGAGAATGACGTGAACTTAAACCCGTTTTTGAAATGCAAAGCTTTCATGGCCTAGCTACTCTAGGCATAGAAAATCCTAATTTAGATATATTTTAATCTTGTGTATTTTATTTTTAATTTTAGTAATCAGCTAAAATATCTCCTTTCGGTAGGATTTAATATTATCTTATGTTACCTTTTTGTTAATTAGTCCTCATTAATTATCTATTATTTGGATCAGACAATTATCCTTTAATAAGATTAAGATTTAATATTATTATCATTTATTATTAGAAGTTATCTTTCATTAGAATTAAAATTAAGGACACTATATATAGCTCTTAGCAGTTATATTTAAAGGCACCTCGCTTTGAATAATAATAAATATTTTTCTCAGAATTCTCCCTATATTTCTTCTAATACCCTTTTTTTTTTCTCGCAACAGACATAAGTGTTTTATGGCAAATGAACTTGGATTGGAAGAGAAGAGGAAAAGGAAAGAAGAGTAAAACAAATATGTTTGAGAAAGAGAAAGAGCCAAACAGACAAGAAATTTACTGAATTGGACTCAAGACCTTGAGAAAGAAGATGAAGAAAATGCCAGGTTTAATTATGGTGATTAAAGATAATAAAAATTGATATGGATACCCTCAAATCAAGCAGGAGGAAAAAGGTGTTGAAGGAGAAAGGGGGGGGGGGAGTCTAATAATAATGAATATGTTCCTAGTAACAAATAGGTTTCCACACAAAACTACCCTCCCTAGAGGTTAGATAGCGTCAAAGATCTCAGATACTAGTTTATTAACTATTATTTTAGTTTCAGTAGTAAATACATGCCAAGAGGCTTTCAAAGCCAACTAGATTGTAAATTTCATTATAGTCATATTTCGTAATAGAGCTTCCAAGGGAGAATTACGATTTAAGGAAATTAACGAATAGTTATCCAATTTAAGAACAACTAAATGAGGGATTAAAAATGTTCAATGAGTGGTTAATTAAAGTGTAAAACACACATTGACTTAAATTGAAAATTTTATCACCAAGAGTTTCTAAATCATAATTCTCCCAATTTCTTTTACTTTCAGGAATAAACAAAAAATAAAAAGATATCTTCAAATACAACATACATTTGGTAAAATAGAAGATCAATTACCTATGAGCTGGCCATTAACGAATATGCACAAAATATCACGGACACTGTCTATTATAAGTTTTGGATGAACATTATTTTCCTCCCAAAACAAGATGTCACCATCTGAAACGTAAATTCTGCATTTGATACACATATCAAATAGACTTCAAATGGAATCAAAATCACAATAAATAATCAAATAATCCCCCAAAGCATGGAAAGGAGCCACAAAACATATCAGGATGTCATCTCACTCTTGAATACTATTCTTTGTAATTTCACAATATAAGGATTTAGTCACCACTATCATAAAGAAAATAATATTTTGTACCATTATACCTAGGTTAAGATGGTTGGGGGTCTTCATTTGCAGGCTTCTCACCAACTATCCTGAAATCTTAAGCTCTTAGGTGCAGCCCAGGATTGGTGACACACCCCTTACAAGAAAACCCCTTGGATTTGAAGCATGGACAAAGCATTGGCCCACCTTACCATGTGCTAAGATTTAATTTAATTTAATTAGGTAAACAATGGTGGCAACAAGGGTCAAGCTCTTAACAACTAGGGAAAAAGGCTCCAATACCATGTCAAGGAAAAACTGAAGTCGTCAAGCGTAGACTCAAGAATGGTATTGATTTAACAAGAGGCAAGAGTGAAAGAAGGAAGATTATTTCTATATTGGTGGAAGATGGTATAAAAAGGACTCAAACAAGTAACAAGCATGCATACTACAGATAACATATATTAGGAGTTGAACTCCAATTGAAACAGGTCACATAATATCTTTTTTGAACATAAAATCCCACTACAAAATCGTCAGGAGTTCATAGTTACCTGGTTGCATACCATAGGTAGTCAGATTGATCCTTTGTGACATTTAAATGCTCCAATATACCATGTACAGTGAAATTGTTCTTACTCCAAACACTGATTGGCTCTTTTATTGTCATCCATGATTTTGAGATGAGGGAAATGCCATTGTGGCCCATCAATTGCAGGGCCGGTAAAAAATTAGAAACTAGAGGCAAATCAAACTCTACCAATTTGACTGAAGTTTGTGCTCCAACCTATGCAAAGTTCAGCAAGAAAAAGTTTGAGACATCCACAACAAGACAATAGTTATAACATTTCCACAATAAGTCCAACAGCAGGTATTTTAAAAAATGTATACCCTGTCAAAACAGTACTTGTGAGAACACAGAATCCTCTAAGAAATTCAATAATACAAACTAACAAAGAAACAAAAAATGCAGGAAAAAATTATTAGCTCAAGGAAGGGCTTTCCTTAAAGCCAAGTTATTAAACCTACCTTAGCAGTATTAAAAACTGTATTCCTGCAGTCTGGCAATATGCTCACAGACCATGGCGGTATGGTATATTTTCTACCATGGAATGTTACAGTAGCAGCTTTTCGTTCATCAATATTGGCAAGAAATGCAGAGCATCTGCCATTAGATTCAGACAGAGAGAAGTTCAATCCTTTTGGGTGAAGATCTGTGTGGTAGACATGTGCCTGGCATTAATAAACATAGAAAAAAATTCAGGGAAAAAAAATTCTGATTACACAAATGAGTTACCTATATAATTTTGCACGCTAATGAAAGTCAGTTAAGTTATTTAAGAAATCAATATAATAGAAAGGTGTTAAAATCATTTATATGGATAAAAAAAAAATTATTTGTTAAGTTTGAGTGACAATAGAAAATGGTTTTAAAAAAAAAAAGGGTTTGCCCTGCAGGTAGGATACATGCAGAATGTCATTATCATAGTGATGTAGGACAATCAAAAGGAAATAAAAAATAAAAAATTCAATATATCAGTTTAATTAATAATCAATAAGCAACTATTTTACTTGACTATATATATATATATATATATATATATATATAAGTAACTGAAATAAGACATCCTAATACTAGTAAAATACAAGATGAAATAACATCTCTCTAGGCTCAAATATGTTTACTGATAACTCCTAAGTAAGTTCTAAAATACCCCAATTATCTAATTATAAATCTATAACATCACAAAGTAAAGCAGGAAGCAAGAGCAATGAGGAAGAAATGTACTTTAGAGATTGTTAAAAATGGACTATCAATTTTTTGATAGAGAAAGAAATGTTCCTAGGAAGAAGTGGAAAATACAAAGTAGCATGATAAGGTATCCTCCTAAAATGAACTGTTAACTGAGAATGTTGGGCGAGGATTATGCCATTATACCACATGCACTGCATTGTTGAACACATGCACTGCATTGGTTCTATGAGAAAGACAAAGGCCTCTCAAAGTCTCAGACATTTAATCATTTCTTCTATATCTCTGGGAGTCTGGAGTGCTTAATTTCTAAATATGTGCTTTGCCAAGAAAAAGAAGATGAAAACAAAAAACAGATGAAAAGCCAAAATGTCAATTCCATGGCGAAATGCCAAAATAGTTTTATGTGGACTGTGGAGATAAGAATTGCTTCAACTTTGCCTTAGCAATGTAGAATGCTCATCACCTTTCATGCGTGGTTCTGTTTCTGTTTTCCTTTTTTTTTTTTTTTTGGAAAACAATTCTTGAAAACATTAAAAAAAAATTCTTTTGGAAAATCATTCTTGAAACAATTTTGAAAAAGTTTCACTTGACTTGATTTGGGAACTCTAAAAACTCAAAGCTCAAATTACCTCCATTCAAAATATATAAATAAAATAATAAATAATATTATTGAATAAATAATTTAAATGATTAATCAAGTTGGTTTGCAAATTTAATTATAAACTATCAATAATAAAACTTGATTTCTCCATTTTTTTTATTGAAAACAGTGAACAACTTGAAGTTGTTCTCTGTTTTCTGTTCTAAAATGCAGAATAATAGAAAACCATTTTTAATATCCGAGAACAAGAAACAGTTGTGCCACTTTTTTTTTTTTTTCAAAAAATGGAATCAAACAGGCCAAATTTGCATTTTCTGAAATTGGATACACCAAATCCCCTATCTATTTTCATCCCCCCCAAAAAAAAAACAATCCCACATCTATTTTCTGTAAGTAACTTTCTGCAACAATTCATAACAAATGCTAACTTCATTCCGTGCAAGAAATAAACACCAAAGGTAGAAAAAGATGGTGTCTCCCACTCAAAAATTACATGTCATTAACCATTTTCCTTAAAATTTGGATCAGTAATTCAGGGTTGGTTCAAACCTCTTGCTTTGGGCCAAATTTTATATATGCTGGCAAATCAGTGGTCACTAGAGCAGGTTCACAGAGCTTTATGGCAGCATGTAAATCTTTCAAATGTCCCCACTTTGGCTCACTCAGCAGACCTAGACAAAGAAGCTTCTTCAAGTATTATCAATCATGACAGCAACTATATAAACCCCAAGATTAGCTACCAACAGAAGAACAAAGTATTACTGTTGTCCCTCTACATACCATACTCATCAATAGGAGCATCATAATCATAACTTGTAATATAGAAGGGCCCCCCTGAAGTCCGGCCAAAGTTTGTTCCACCAAAATACTGTAACATAAGGCAGGATTGTCAAGACACAGGTCGTACATAATTACATATATCATCAAAACCAAAATTTATATTAAATATGACAAACCTTATAGCATTACATTATATTTATTATATTTAAAATAAATACTGATATTGGCAAATGGAAAGTGTCACCTCTCTTTTATTTCTTTTGTATTTTTCATAGAGACAATATATATTAGGCAATTGCATTTTAGTTAGTGTTCATGAATGTGTAACATTTTAGAAGGGAGAGGTTGTCATTCAAATGTTAAAACTTAGAGCGGGTTAATTGCTAAACTTGAAACCACATAGAGCTAATTGCCAGCAGGTCAAAGTTGAATCAGGATGTTTGCTACTTGGCCGAAAACTAATTATGAAAAATAAGGGGAAAGAGTAGAAAAGCAGAGAATAAGATATTCTCCTTGAAAAAAAAAGAAAAAGAAAGAAGAGAGATAAGGGAGCATCTATGTAATAAAGCAATCCAATAAATAATATTTAAAAAAAAAAAGATAAGGGAGCATCTATGTAGTAAAACAATCCAATAAATAACATCATTCTGGGTTAGAAACCTCCAAAGCAGAACCATTATCTTAGCACTATAAAGAGACCCAAAGTTCTTTTGTACTCATCAAAATCAGGAAATCCAGCTACTATCATACCATATAGTAATTTTGAAAGCTTCCTCCACGTTCGAAAAATCGAGCAACAGCAAAAGCAAGGTCTTCAACAGGTCTATGAGGCAACCTTCCACCCCACTCTGTGTACCTTCAATTTGGAGTAATCATAACTCCTATCACTACACGATCAAATCTCAATTAAGATGTAAATGCATTTGCTCTTTTTCATTTCATTTTTCTTTCCAACACACACATGTGCCCAAATATGATAACCCCCCTATCCCCATGCTCTATCCAGAGTCTATCAAAGAAAACATGTTCTGTTAAGACAAATTGGGAAAGGTTGAAAAGTAGAGAGAAAGGTAAGGAGCACAAGTATAATGACCGAAAGGCTAGCTTAAGAACAACGTACACAATACTGACCCCTGAACCTGGATTAATATTGATGCTATGACTATTTAATGATACTTGTACCCTTTAATTTTGGGTGCACAACGAGTAAATAATTAATTTCCTAATCCCATAACATTTTCCTAACTACATAATATTTTCCTCAACTCCTTAACATGTGTGCATCAAACATGTAAAAGGTAAAATATGTATAGGATGTGTTCATACTTCATACCATCCATCCCAGTCTTCTGTCCATAGTATTGGTTTGTCCCTAGAGTTTGGTTTGAATCCATCACAGTAATATGCATTGCATGCATTTATCTGTGGTGGAAATGTTCAATATATGGATGACAATACAAATAATAAGAGGAACCTGAACATTTATTAGTTCAACTAAATAACAACATTAAAATGCCAATTCCAGTTCATTTTTCAATTGAAGAAAGTTATAGAATTTACAATGTTATGTGGAGCATCAGGTTGCAGGCACATGACCCATGGAACACCAGCACCAAGGCTTAGAGCCATTCTAGCTGCCCATTTAACATACTCTTTCCCTCCCTTACCAAAGGAACTTTCAATGTTCCCATATTCATTCTCAATCTGATCAAATTCAGTCAAGAAATACCTTATTAGACACTACATATTACAAAGGGAATTATATCCAATTTATACTTGCATTTGATAATTCCAAGATAAAAGAACCAATAATCTGTTGCAGAATAATTAGGTCAACTCATCAGTTAGGTAACATTAACTTTTGAAATGAATCTTTTGTTAAAATACAAAATTGAATCAAATAACTAGAATCAATATTAGAAAACTGGAGTGAATAATCGATATTTTAATACATGAAACATGAGGAATAGCATTTGCCCTAAAGGCTATCAACCATGTAATATGTCACGTATGTAATATAACACTAATATATGTGCTAAGTTCAGTCAGAGCCAAAATTAACCAAAATAATAATAATAGTAATAATAATAATAATAATAACAATAATAATAGCTATCACTCTAAGGTAATTCCAACAGAAATTGAAGAAAAAAATTAGAAGAGAAAACAACTACAGGAAACCAGATCTTCACAATTTGGAAAAATGATCCAGTCCGACCTGAAATAAGACATAGTCAAGTGCAAAAGCCAGAGTGCAACAAGGAAATGCAAGAATAAAAAGACAACTTTAAATTTTACAGCCAATTCTGGTAATCCCAACAGGACCATGAATCTGATCCGAGTTAAGAAAATAACATCCACTACTGCACATAAATCCAAACTCCATATTTTTCGGACCTGCAACATAATTATCGGACCCCCTTGCCATGAAAACAGCTTTTCCTCTCTCATCAGATTCACTACCTTGGCAACAAACCGCTTCATCTCCTCCTAGGGTGAAAAATGAGTTGATCAAGATAATGAATGCAGTGATCCTTTAAAGTTCAATGACAATAATAAATACAAAACTAGGGTTTTAAACAACACTATCGCATGAAAATATTTAGTATATAGAGACAATTTTACATTAATGTACATATAATTTTTCAATTCATCTTGGAAATTTCCGTTGTATATAGGAAAAAAATGATAATAATTGAAATTATGAACGTAATGAATCTGTACCCCAAAAAATAAAAAAAAGATAATATATTACTCAGCTGATTTGGTTCAAAAATAAAGAACATTGTTTCACAGAAATGAACTTTTATTAGAAAGAAAGAGTAATACAGCTGAGGATAAGATAACCTCCTAGAACAGTAAAACAAAACTAAAGAAAAAGGAACACATAGACTTAAACAAGTAAGAAAGAGCGCAATCCCTACACATATCTAACAGAGACCTTCCCTTGTCAAAGCCATGAGTGTATCGCCATAGGCAGGCCACAAACATCACCCACTCCCATAATAAGTATAAAGGAAACATTTTTGTGGGAATGCAGTCTTCACAGTACTTTAGATAGAAGTGTTTGGACTCTACATCCTTTATGCACATATTCTTTCAAGTCCTATTATCGTTGCCCCAGTAACTCTCCCAATAGGGATCCCTTTCTTCTAGAGAAGCCAATTTGGAAATAGAAAACTCTTTTAAATGTAAAGTTATTTGCATGGACAACAGCACTCAATAGAATTAATACCCATGACATGTTGCAAATATGTAAGCCAAATATGGTTTTCCCCCTAATATATGTTTCATGTGCAAGATCAACTCTGAAAAAGTTGCTCACTTGCTTTTACATTATACAGAATTAAAACCTTGGGCTTGTATGAGATGTAGAGATGGCCAGGCTGGCTTCCTACCCATTTTGATCCAAGCCATACACTTCCTCAAAATAGATAAGAAATCTTTGGTAGAAACATTATAGCAATAGACCTGCCAAAGAAAAAAATTTTAAATACCCAAGTTGCCAAGACCAACTCCTCCTTCCCTCTTTAATTGACAACAATACTCCCAACTGACTAGAAAAACAGAGAAATTTTACCAGCACAGTATACCCATCTAAGAACTGAGTCTACTCATGGGAATTATGTCAACATAGAAATCCTTCAGAAAATAACATACATCTCCATCCTCTTTTATTACTCATTTCCATGCTCTTGGGAATAGCACGGAGAAGTCTCACCTCCACAGAGTAGCTACTGTTTGTCATGATTTCATCCAAGACTTAGGATAAGCCAAGAACAGAATCTCCTTTGGAAACAAGCATAGATTGATGTGTGGTCATTTGTGGTTTTTTGAGCCATATCCTGTTATTTATTCAAAAAAATTCTTCAAATCCATACTTATGCAAAGTATTATGCTCAAATCCTATAAATTTCATAGAAATTTGACCCTATGGCACTGATTTCCTTAGTTTTTTATTTTTTTATAATTTTACACTGAAGTTGGACTTCAGTCCTGTCTGACAAGCAACATGAAAGTTGGACTCTATGAGTCTGATTTTCAGCCTGTCATGCATCTGGTAAGATATGGGGAGTGAAGATGAAGCACACTTAGTCAAAAGTACATGGGAGAAAGTGTCAAAATGAGAGTACTCCTCCTTTGTTTGACTTCATCTAATGAGTCCAACACTTTCTCTTACGCTGAGACCTACTCGTTATTAAGTTTGAATCAAAACATTGCTTAGATTATGCACATTAATTGATATTGGAATTGAAATATGTTTATTATTTCCTATAAGTTTAATAAATAATAAAAAATATACATATATATAATATAGGAATACAATACCGATCAACATTTAAACTTTTTTTTGAAATATCATATATATATTGATTAGGGTTCTTTCCAAATTTTACTTGAAAATATTTTTAAAATAAAAATTTAAAGGTGCATTTTCTTTTATTAATTTAATACACTTAAAATTTTATCATCAAAGCCTTCTAGAATTTTTTTTTGACTGAAATTATCAAATGTAATTGAAGTTATTTGATAATTTCAATCAAATATATATATAAACATGTTATGTAATTTTTTTAATGGAGTTCACAAATGATGTACTTCTGTATAATTATATTTTTTTGTCTATCATTTTGAGTTTGATTTTTTAAAGAAAATTTTAAATGTTGATCGATATTGTATTCCTTTATCATATATATTACGATTAGGGTTCTTTCCAAATTTTACTCGAAAATATTTTTAAAATAAAAATTTAAAGGTACATTTTCTTTTATTAATTTAATACACTTAAAATTTTATCATTAAAGCATTCTAGAATATTTTTTTATTGAAATTACCAAATGTAATTGAAATTATTTGATAATTTCAATCAAATATATATATATATATAAACATGTTATGTAATTCTTTTAATGGAGTTCAATGTGATGTACTTTAGTATAATTATATTTTTTTCCTATCATTTGGAGTTTATTTTTTAAAGAAAATTTTAAATGTTGATCGATATTGTATTTCTCTATATATATATGTAATATTTTTTATTATTTATTAAACTCATGTGAAATAATAAACATATTTCAATTTCAATTGATGTGCATAATTTGAGCAATGTTTTGATTCAAACTTAACAATGAGTGGGTCCCATTGTGAAAGAAGGTCTTAGACTTATTGGATAAAGTCAAAAAGAGAAGAAACACTCTCATTTTGACACTTTCTTCCACATACTTTTGACCAAGTATACTTTGTCTTCATTCTCCATATTTTATAGGATGCTCTGACTTTCATGTCGCCTCTCATACCATGACAGGATTGAAGTCAGGCTCATAGGGTCAAACTTCAATGTAAAATTATATAAATAAATAAACAAATAAAAACTAAGGATATCAGTGCCACAAGTATGATTTCTATGGAATTTATAGGATTTGAGTGTAATACTTTGCATAAGTACAGATTTGAAGAATTTTTTGAATAAATAATAGGAATGGCTCAAAAAACCAAAATTGTCAATTTTGAGAAATCTAGCCCTTTTTCAACAGTTGAGAGTATAAGAGAGGGCATTTGATTGGTGGTCTGTTCATAATACACTAGTAAATTGGTAATGGTTTTACTTTGACTGATTTCTGGTCAACTGTCATCGTGATGGGCTTCAAGGAGTGGATGAATTCTCAGGAGGTAAAGGTTGTAATGTGTGAAGTGGGTTGAAGTTTTAAATCTTGGTTGTGTATAGCTTTGTGATTATTTAGTTTGGTGTTACATGTTTCTCTGTTCACTGTCAATGGAATTAGAGATTGAAGGCTTTAGGCCTTTGACACTAGTAAGGGAGTCATATGTTCCTGGCACACCACCCAATGAATGGATACTGAGTTAAGGGGGGCCACTAAGGAATAGTGAGTCAAAGACTTCTAGGAGCTGCATTGGACAAACAGCCCAGGAGAAGCTGGGAGGTTCAAGGGGCCACTGAACTGTAGAAGGGTTAAAGACTTCAAGGAGCTGACTATCGAGAAGGAGGAGTGCTAAACATCTAAGGTTGAGCATTCAAATCCTCACCCAGTGGAATTACAAGTAGTACTATAGTGTGTGTATAGTCTACTATATAACATGGTACTACAAGTAGTAAACTGATACTATCTAAAATAATCATGTGGAGGCCGATCAATGATCATAACAAGTTTGTACCTCACAAGAAAATTATTTCTCTTGTTCTCTCTCTACTTCCTACAGATAACTAAAAAGAAAGTAAAATCAACAAGCTTACACTGCATCAAGTCATGACTGAAGACAAGAGCTGACACTTATTAAGTAAACTGTAGTACTAAACCAAGAGCACTGAGAATAGCCAATCATGGATTAATCAGAGCCAACTTAAAGAATAAACTAAGCCACAAAAGAAGAAATAGAACAAACAGTTGCAGAACTATTATTGGAAAAAAAAAAAATTGACAAATGCCAACATAGCATTCTACCTTGAAAGGTGCATTGTTTGTTCGAAATACAATACCCGGGATATCGCGCAACCACACTGGGAAACCCCTGCAAGAACAACAATCAAATTATGGAAGAAAAAAATAGTCAAAGTACTAATATTTCTAGATATTTGGTGCATTTAATTAGTGTCAAGGAGCACTTCAACTTAATAGCTTAAGCTGTTGTGTGAAAACCCATGAATAATTTTTATTAATACCTCTAAATCACTTCCTCATACGAAATCCCTTTGGACCTTAAGTACCATACCTTGTATTGAAATTTGATTTTAATTAAGAGATGAGGGGCAGCAAGGTTTGAAGTCTAAACCATTCAGTTATAGATGCTTTGATATCATATCAACTACCACTTCAACTCAAAATCTTAAACTATCAAGTGAAGGCTCATAACTAATTTTTACTAATATCTTTAAGATAGAAGAATCCTCTAATTTTCAAAGCAGTTTCCCTATCTACTCAATTGTTATGGGAACAGGATAATTTTTGTGGTTTACTCTTGGTGTTTAGCTCATGTTCTCTTCACAAAGGTGTCCATGGTAGATCTATAGAGGGTCTGATTGGCTCTGTTACATGTTTGATATTCTGTTTTTAAACTTAATTCTTTTCTTCTCTTTAATAGTCTTTGACTAGGAGGATACTTTGTCTTACATTGTAACTTTCTTCTAAAAAAAGTTTCCTTTTCTATATATTAAAAAAAATTAATAATAATAATAATAATAATAATAATAATAATAATAAATGTGGATTCTCTACAAATACTTAAACTACAACCTGTACAAAGCATCATTGCCGATGTAATGTCATAGTTATTCAAAGTTTGATGCATATTCATTTTATATAGTTTCCTGAAAACTTTAGTCTTTCTTGTATTTTATAGTTTTACATTCAAGGACTTAGACATCAACTTATTTTCATTTTTCTTTTAGAAAAGAGAGTCTAATATAAATGTAAAATTCTGAGCAGCTAGCATAAATTAATTTATAATAATTTTCCAACAAAGAGCTTTTTTTATTAACAAGTGTATTTGTATAACTGTCATGTCATAAGTGCATTCAGATAGCCATGAACTTCCTCCTCTTTAAGTTGTTTCTCTAGATGGAAAAGTTCATTTCTTTCTATCAACAAACATAATTGTAAGATTATAGTGGAGAAAAAGGCGAGACCCAAAGTTCCACTCTGCACACACATAAGGGCCTATACGAAGATGGAGATAAAGTCCACTGGATCCAACCAGCTTTACAAACTTCACTAGATCATATCTCCCCTCAAAGTTATACTGCACAAGCACAACATTTTAAATGTAAAAGAAACCAATATTCAGCATAAATAACATTTATACAATTGAAGAAATCAGATAAGGCTACCAGCAAAACTAGCACAGAGATATATAATTTTACACCTGCCCTCTAACTGGCTCATGTCCATTCCAGAAAACATATGTCTGGATTACATCTGCCCCTCCTTCCTTGCTCTTTGCAATCAGATCAGGCCACATCTAGCACCATATGAAATGCATGAGAAAAAAGTCTAACTTCATAAAGTATCATCACAAATTTAACCATATAACTCCTTAATATATCCTACACAATAAAAGTATTAGTTACAATCGCATTTTGGCAAGTAGAACATTGATAGGAATTGTCTTATTTAAATAATTAACAGTGGTAGAAATTTTGCCTTGGCATATGTTAGCAACTATATTTTGCTCGCATGCACTAATTAATAGGTTCAATTTTCTTATAGTTTTTTGTGTTCCGGTAATCCACATACTAATTCATTCTGGGATCCCATTGTTCAAAAGGTTTACAAGCGTTTAGAAGCATTCCCCGCCACTACCTTTCACTTTTTTAGATTTTGATGAGAGTGGCTCAAAGGATAGAGGAATTTATGAGGGACTTCCCTTGTTCTGGTGTGAGCAAGTGGAGAAAAGATCATATTGTGAGTTGGTAGATTTTATACGAGCCTAAGAATCAAGGGGCATTATTTGATATATAAAAACATTGCTTTAGCGGCCTAAATGGCTAAGGGATTTTCCTGTGGAGACTACTCCATCATGGAACCAAGTAATTCAAAGAAAGTATGGTTTAGACCAAGTTGGGTGGAAAGCCAACCCAATGATCACTGCAACTCATGCAAGTTCCTGGAATTTTATATGATTTTTTTAGACCATTACTTTCTTGAGGGAGAGAAAAGGTTAAGTGGGGCAGAGACTATGGAAGAGAGTGAAAGTGATAATGCAACTTGAAGTGTAAGGTCTGCTGATCTCGTCCAGAGGAAGTTTCCAATGAGAGAGGAGATGAAGCATTGAAGAATGCAACTTCAATATCTACTAAGAAAGCATGCAGGGGATAAGATTATGTTATTGAACAGAACAGAAGCAACCCATGTACTCAATTTTGTTCAGAACGGGTTTGTGACAACTAACAGTCAACGAATTTTACAACATACTCAAATATACATACATACATACATACATATATATATATATATAAACTCCGTCTTCTCAAAAACGCAATCGGGGCATGAAATTTAGTACCACACCTCTGGAGCGGCGCGTGGATAGTGAATTCCAGCAGAGATGAGCATGCGGCGCTTGCCATCGATGATCAGAGCCCTGTGATCGTAGGTGACGTTGAAGGGCTTGAAGAACGTCGCAGCTGTTACCTCCGAGTGAATTAATAGATACAGACAAAGGAAATGGAGCAATCCTCTCCTGAGAAACATTTTGTAAGGAAAACAAAGGAGGTGGCCACTGTGATAGAGAAGACGAAGATTAGTTCGGGGATATAGCTGGAAAAATTGACAATGGAAATAATATCCACCCAACGATGAAATATGAATTAGTCAAATAAATTTCGCCAAAGCCATACTCGCTAACCGCAAAACGGCGTCTTTCATTTGTATATCTAGATAAATAGTTATCTATAAAATAGAAAATCTAAAATAAAACAAATATTAATAAATTAATAATAATTATTTAATAATAAATAATTAATTCTAAATTAGATTAATTATATAATAAAAATAAAAATAAAATTATATATAAAAATAAAATTATATATAAAAATTTAAATAGCGTCTGCTGTTGTTTCACAATTGACAATTCGGAAGCAACTAATCTGGATCGTTAAAATTTAATTTAGGTGATTTAAATTTTAAGTTTTTTGATATTTTAAATACAAATCATCACTTTCTTTTAAAATTTGTCATTAAAAGATTATTTTATTCTATATTTTGCATCATTTAAAAAAATGTCAAAATAAAAAAATATTTAAAATTGACACCGTTCAAATTAATTGTCCTTTCAATTGAGGGAATTTATTTTGACGGTTGATATATCATACTATCCACAGATATTTATTTGAAAAAATTTCATCTATAGACTCACACAAATTCTCATGCCAGCAGGAAGATATGCCCATTGTTATCATTTTATTTATACTATCTAAATCTAATATGGAGGGTCTAAATTTTATTTTATTTTTGGTATATTGATATTTCTTTTGTTTTGAAGAATATAAAATATAAAATGAAAATAATTTTTTAATTACCAATTTAAAAATGATGATTAAAATTAAAAAAATTATAAAATAATTTTAAATTTGAACCATCCAAATCTAAATTTAAATGATTGGACGATCCAGATAAGATTAATATAGCATGCCCATCTTGTCAGTGGATAGAGAATTCACATTAGGGGAACTGTTAAATTGCAAAAAACTATTATAAAAAATTTTAAAAATTAAAATTATTTGAAAAGTTCAAAGGAAATGAACAAAAATATATTTAATAAATGTTGAACGTTGTTATCTGCTTCTCTGTGCCTTAATAAAATTGTCCTAGCCTACTTTCTCCCATCTCGTCATCAAAACGTAAATGATTGCTTTGAAGAAACCATTGAAAACAGTTTCAACATTCACCCAATGTTCAACCCATAGCATAACTAGTTTGTTTCTATAAAACTCTCCCTCTCCAACTTTTGTGACCTCTTGCTTGTTTCTTCTATTCTCACTTCCTTTCTACTTCCTAAGCCTTTTAGTTAACTTAGACTTTTGATTTTTTTTTTGGTAATTTTTCCATTTTTTGCTTGTAGTTGCAATAAGATTTTAGTTGCGAGGCAATAATTGTAAATTTTCCCCAAATGAAATTCACAAATAAGAGGTACTTTGTCCCTCTTTAAGTTCCCTGTGACAATCCTCAACAGTATGAATGACAAAAGCATAAATGAACTAGGGGAAAAAAAAGAGGCATGATATATGAAAAATGCTATCATAACTTCTAGTTGCTTTAGAAAATAGAAATTGTGATTTTGTTTTAATTGAGTTTCTCTTATAATATTTAGATTAGATTGACTTATATCATAAAAATCAGATTAATTGATCATCATCATACCATGAAAAATTAAGGTTGCTCTAATGCTCCTCATAAATGTATTAATTCACATGAAGGTCATAATATCTCTATTTTGCTTTCTTTTGTTCTTATTAAAAGCATGAGTTGTTTCTTTTTTTTTTTCTTTTGGCTTTTCTTTAGTAGAAAACTTGTCCATTTTTAAGACAATTCTCTCCTTTTAGTAGTGTTTGTCAAATCCTGTCTTGCATATGTGTAATCACTCTTAGTATATTTAAATTAGGAAAGATTCTTTTTATAAAAATCAACTTGTCAACATTACTTGTTGTTTCAAATGTATCTTTATTGTTATAACCATGTAGAAGATGATGAATTAAGACACAAAACTATTTTGCTGTTGTGATAATTTTGGAACATTGCAGTTGTTACCTAATGCAAGTTTGATCTCTTTTATCACATTTGGATTGGAAATATTGTTTATGTGAAAATCAATTATTTGTTGTTACTTATTGTGTTTAACAAAGCTTACATAATATATTCATATTCATGTGAGTTATATATTTATGTAAGTTTCATCTCTTGTTCATGGATATATACTAATACACCACAAGTCCCTCACCAACTATATCATTGTTAGTAAAGCCTCCTCTGCCACCTCTTTTGTATTTCTTACTATTATTTTTATAGCAACAAAATTCCAAAGCAATTTTATAAAACTTATGAGGTTTATATTCCTGATTATAAAAAAAAATGAAAATTGCAATAAAAACTAGTAGACTCTTAAGTTTCAAATTATAGAATAGGATAAATTGAGAAAAGAGAGGAAAGGAAAGAAGAAGAAGAAGAAAGAGACAAGATGAGAAAAAGAGAAAAGAGTTTCATTCAGCCAAAAATCAATGAAATACATGTGAACTTCCTTCTTAAAAGCACTAGCTAAAATAGTTGAAGTAAAAGATCCCCTTATCCTTATAAAGTCCAAAATACCCTTGCTAATAGAAACTTCACCCTTATCCCCAAGGGTGCACAAGCTTATCAAACTCAGAGAATTGTTGTTGAATTTTAAACTAAAGTTCCCAAGTGGCTTCTTCCTTCATTTCTTCTTTCCATTTTATAAGAAACTCAATGATGACTTGGTTGCGTTTCTATACAATGCAATGATCAAGTATACATTCAAGCTCTCATTTCATTGACATTAAGCCCTACACTTCAGGTAGTTATTGTGGCACAATAGAAGAGTCAAGACAATGTTTTAATAGTGATACATGAAAAGTAAGATGAATTTTAGAGTTTGAAGGCAATTTAAGAGTATAAGCAATTGGCCAAATTTTATCAACAATCTAGTATGCTCCAAAATAGTGAGAAAATAGTTTCTCATGGTGCCTTTGTTCAACTAAATGTTATCTAAATGGTTGTAGCCTTAAGAAGACCTAATCTGTTATTTGGAACTCCTTTTCAAATCTTCATTTGTCAACTTGTTGCTTCATTCATTGTGCAGCAAAAGAAAGGTTCTGTTGTAATTTATGTAACATGGATTCTTGAGCCATAAAACTTTAACCTAATGGGGTGTTGTACTAATAGAAGAATGGAAGGTGGTGTTGTACTACCATTTAGCTAGAAGTAGCCAACAATTCCATTCTTGTGGTGCTTGCCAAGCTAAACTTCATAGGTAATTCTTAAGGCATCAATTCAGTACTTTACTTTGTCCATTTGACTATGGATGGTAAGCCAATGACAAATATTGCATGACTCTTGGCTTTTTAACAAACTCATGCTAGAACCTACTAGTGAAAATTGGATCACAATCACTAATAATATTGGCAGGGCCTCTATAAAGCTTATAAGTGTTGTCCAGAAATACTTAAGCTAGTTGAGAAGCCATAAAAAGATATGCTAGGGAAACAAAATGTGCATACTTGCTTAATCAATCAATAACAACCCAAATAGTGTCTTTGCCATTAGACTTAGGTAATTTCTTAATAAAATCTATTGCAATACTTTGCCACGCTCCCTTTGATATAAGTAGAGTCTATAACAAACTAGGAGAAGCTATGGTCTCATATTTACATTGAAGACAAGTTTCACAAGTCTTAATGAATTCTTTAATGTTAGAAAGCATACCCTTCTAGTAGAAAACAACTTGAAATCTTTTCCAAGTGGCCTTAATTCTAAAGTGTCTACCTTGTAAAGAAGAATGTAGCCATTGCATAAAATGTCACATCTGAGTGTACCATTGTTACCCATAACCACCTTATTCTTTCTTGTAAGTATTTCCCCTTTCCACTTAAACTTGGGAAACAAATTAGTATCAATTTAAAGTTGCTAAATTAAACATTGTAAAGCTAGATCATCAACCCATTACTTCTTAATTTCTCCCCATAAATCAATCAACATTGACGAAGCAATAAGTTGCAATAACTCTCCATGTTGGCTTTAAGGTAGTGCATCTGCAATTGTGCTTTCCTTCCTTTTTTTATGACATATATCATACTACAACCCTATAAAGTTTTGTTACCTAATTGTACTGAGCTGGAATGGAAAGTCTTTGCTCTAGCCAGTACTTCAAGCTCTGTTGACTTGTCAAAATGATAAGTTGAAATGAGAGGCATTGTTGCCATTTTTTCATGCATAAAGTATTGCGACAACTGTCAATTATAAACAAGCAACATATGGTTTCTTAGAGATAAGACCTTATTAATGTAGGTCAGAGGATGCTCATTTTGCATCAATACAACCCTTATCCCAATGCTAGAAGTAAAAGCATTTATCTAAAATGGTTAAGTTAAATTTGGCAAAGTTAGGACTAGTGTGCTTGACAACATTTGCATGAGATGTTGAAATGCTTTATTAGCTTTTGTTGATCATGCAAATACTTCTTTTTTTCAAAGATGAGTTTTAGATAATTTTTTTGTAATATTTGACCACCAAACCTAGAAAGCTCCTCAACTGCTTCACAATAACTAGTACTAGCTAATTAATCACTGCCTTCATCTTTGACGGATTTATAGCTACCTTCCTATTTAAAATAAAGTGGCATAGATATTTAATTTGGTTCACTACAAAAGCATATTTACTAAATTTCATAAAATTTTAGTGCTTCCTTAAAATCAATAACACCTCTTTTAATAAATGCAATGATCCTCTTCATTGTTGCTATAATTTAGAATGTCATCTAAAAAAAATCACATTTTTTTAATTGAACTTTAAATATGGCATTCATAGCATCTTGAAATATGGAAGATGCGTTGATTAGCCTAAATAACATAATCAATAATTCAAATTGGCTTAATTGCATTTGAAAAGCTGTTTTGAAGATATATTCATCTTTCATTATAATATCATGATAACCAGAATGCAAATCTAGCTTACAAAAAATTGTGGCCTTTGCTAATTCATCAAATAAATCCTTTGCCAAGGGAATTGGAAAACAACTTCTTATTGTAATTTTGTTAAGTGCATGATAATCCATACACATTTTCTAATTGCCATCTTTTTTCCTTACCAACATAACAAAAGATGTAAAAGGAGAAGAGCTTCTTTGTATAATTCCTATTTCTAACATGTCTTTAACCATTTTCTTGATTATGTATTTTTGTTGAGTTGAATATTGGTATCACCTAATATTAATTGGATTAACTCCTTCTTTAAGTACTATGAATGATCATGATTCAACTTGTGCAGAGGAAGGGATTTAGGTTCTTCAAATACTTATCCAAATCCTCCAAGCAATTACTTAATGGGTTTTAATAATTGATTCTTTTCTTATGCTCTAATGACATAATTAGTTATTGAATCCTATGGCACCATCTACATCATGATGGCAATAGGATTAGAAGCAACTCTCTTATGTAGTGTTGTTTCCTTTACTACCTTATTGTGATGTTCTTTGGCTGTAGGTAGCTTCACAATTTGGCCGTTAGCTTGAAATTGTATGCATAAGTTCAAACAATCTAGGTGAATAACTCCCAAAGACATTAGCCATCACATTCCAAGCACCATATCACACCCTACTAGAGGAATAAAAATATCATCAGCTTCAAATTCCTTCCTTTAAGTAACCCACTTCAAACTTTCACACTTTTTATGCCTTTGTATCCTACCTTCATATGCAATATTAATGCCAACTAATTTAATTTTTTTAATGTTCCAATCAACCTTATTATTGAACTTTTCATCCATAAAATTGTGGGTACTACTTGTGTTTTCTCAAATATGCAACTTCTTTTTTCCTACTTGCCCTTATAGCCTAATGGTAAGATACATCGAAGTACCATGGATAGTATAAGAAGTATTGCCATGCAATGCATTAAAAGTTATAATATGCTCATTGGTTTGCTCTATTGAGACCTTATTTTTTTATTCCACAAGGTTTGGCACATGTATGTTGTCACTATCATCACATTCCTCTTCAATTGCCATTTAATATAGTTGCATTTTTTTTCTTTTAAGGGCAATTATGACCAATTGCATATTCCTTATAGCAAAAATAGCAAATGTTTTTTGCTCCAATACTCCTCAACTTTTTCTTAAGTTAGCTTATACTAAAACCTTCATGAAGGTTTTTCTAATATCCCTTTATATTCATTACTTGTACTCTTTATAGATCTATCATTTAAACCCTTCTAACCTTTAGCTTCACTGTCAAACCATTTTGCCATGTTATTCCCACTAAATTCACCCTTGAATGGCCTATTACCACCCTTGCTTCCACTACTTACACATCATATCTACATTCAATTCTTGTAATTTCACTATACGAGTGGTGTTAAACAAGGTTTATGGATTGAATAACTTAACTCCTGTTGCTAACTCATATTTAAGTCTAGCGATATAACAACTTAATTTTTGCCTTTCAATTAGATCCACATGGCATACTAATCAATCAAATGCTTCTTGAAATTCCATGAGGCTTCATCTTTGTTTCAATTACATTATTCTTCCATTAGATCTTCGTAAATAGATCTGAACCTAATCTTAAGTGCCTTAATTAAACTTAACCAACTAACTCTTCCATTTTTACTTTTCTCGAATGTTTGAGACCAATGATATGCAACCTCATTTAGAGATAAGCTAACTAGTATTACCTTATTATCTTCTAAAGTACCATTGAGAATGAAAAACTACTCACACTTTGAGATCCATCTATCCACATCTAATGCAATAAACTGAGGAAACTCCACCTTCATAAATTGGGTAAGAACCTAATATTCAACAATTTGATTCGTTTGGTCATGATCCACATTACGATTCATTTCCTTAGTAAATTGGAATGACAACCCTTGAACCAATTGTTGTAATCCCTTAACTTGTTGCTCCGTCACCAACATCCACTGGTCAACCTCTGAATGCAAACAATCACCAACCATGGTTGGAACATTCTTACTTTACTACAGATGTTAAGTTTCAAAGTACAAAATAGGGTAAATTAGGGAAAGAGAGGAAAGTGAATAAGAAAAATGAAGAGCTGGGAAGAGAATCAGAGAAAAAAGGCTTCATTAAGTCAAAATCAATGAAATACATGTGAACCTCCTTCTTAAAAGCACTAATTTAAACAATTGAAGTAAAAAGACACCCTTGGCCTTACTATTCACCAACAAAGTCCAAAGTACCATTGCTGATGACAAACACCTGACATATATATGTGTGTGTGTGTGTGTGTAAAAATACTATATTTTTCACTATCTTTGAAAATTAAACTTACAAATCCGTTTCTTTTAGAGGTTCTAATATATATATTTTTGGGCTAACTTAATTAAATTTGATTAGCCAAAAGCCAAAACCATCATGGAATGGAATTCTAGAACTTTGTCCACTAGATGAAATTAGATTATTTTATTTAATTTAGCATAATTTTTTAACATTTTAATCAATTAATTAGTTAATTAATAGTATAATTATTCATTTAAAATTTTATAATAAAATTAAACTAATAATAAATATATTTTACAAAATAATAACATATTTGTTTAATGTTAAAATCAATAAATTATATATATAATAAAAAAAACATCCAACTATATTGTAATCAAATGCCTGCGACCAAATGACAGTCGGATATATATTCTAATTGCCATTTAGTCGGAATATATATATATATATATTTAAACATATAATATTTATACATTAATATATATAGTATTATAATAAAATATTATATATAATATACAAATATAATTTAAAAATATTTATTATATTTATATATATTATATTTAATTTAATTAATATATATTAAAATAATATTTATAAAATTTTAACATAAATACTAATACTTATTGTATTCAAATAATAATTTATAAAGAATGTTTTTATTTTATTTTAAGTGTGTGTTTTCTTTTAATAAGCAAATTTTTTTGATCTTATTCAAAAATAATTTTTTCTTATCATTTGAACATTTTTTTAAAATTGCTTTTCATTTTTTTTCATTATTCTTATTTCTATTTTAAAAAATATATATGTAAAAATTTAAAATAGTTAATTTATATTAAAAACATAATTTTCTTTAAAAATATCCCAAATTATTAATATTAGATAATAACAACATTATTATTATATCAAATTAACACATTTTCTTTTTTTTATATTTCTTTTAGTCTATCTAAATATACCAAAAAAAAATATTTTCTTCTCATTTTTTTTTTTTACTTTTCTATTCCTTAACTTTTCTCCTCCTTCGTCCAAACACTCAATTCAAACAATTATCTTACTTGAAAAACTCAAGTTCTCAAAGTCATACAATCTTGTACAAAATTGTTTCTTTTCCTATCCATAATTGATTTTTTTTCTGATCTCTTTTACTTCAAACGTCATGGAATAGTCTGATATATAAATGATGAAAAATTGGAACCTCCTTAGATAGGTGTGCGGTTTTGACGAAGAAATTGAGGAATTGAAAGACAACTATTGAAACTTAAACCAACTGGCTTTCAAATCACAATTTAACTTTTGGAAATCCGTACTTTTTCAACTACAGCTTAAAATAATTTCAATAGAAAATTGCTATGTTGTATCCCCGAAAAAAGAAGAAGAAAACTGCCATATACTGTTCCCTTGATATGCTGGCGTGATCTAAAAACTGCACTGATCACCATCTCTGTTCTGTTTTCCTTTTTCCTGTTTCGATTATATAAATACAAAGGGTGGGGAAAAGAACATCTTCAATACCTAGGCGAACATTTCTTCTTGTTCCCCGAACTTTAGTGCAAAATATGTTTACTATTTTGCATTAACAGCACTTTTACTTACTGTATTTAGAGGCCTGATTAATTTTACATTTCAATTTTTATTGTCCATACATCGGTCTTCAGCCAACTCTTTTGCCTCCAGCTTGATGAGGATGTCAATGAAGTCCTTTTTGCTCTCAACATGGAGTCCCGCACTGAGGATAGCCGCTATTCTGAAGCTGCTCTTAAGCTTGAAAAATTGTTTAAGTTCGAAGATGGGCCAAAATATTATCCATACGACAGGGAAGATCAGACGTTTGAAGCGAAACCCAACACACTGGAGTTCCATCCTAGTTCTCTCTATGAACGTGCTTTCGCAGATCAGAAGTGATTTTGTGAAGCCAAATGAAGGTGTTGCACTCCATTAAACAATTCTAGCTGTCATAATGTGTGGGTACTATTGTTAGTTATCTGCAGATTGGACTGTCTAGTGCCATATCAAATTCCTCATATGTGTATGTATAAGGAATTTTAACATCTCTTTGAAGTGGGAGATAAGATATTAAGATGTCATTTGGATGGCAACAAATGATAAGGAACCATCATGCAACAAAAATTTATTTAAGGGTAAACACAAATACTGAGCGTTTTTTCTCTTAATTATGAACATACAATCAAGATATATTTACACAGGCCAAACAGTGAACAGACCAGACAACATCTGAGACGTAATGACCCATAAGCGATGCAGTTGCAGTCATTAACCAACACAACCAGTTGCCACCACTGTTTTATACGAGGTCCAGTTAGTTTGCATGAATTTGTGAGTTAGGCAGACCTCATATTTTGATCTGCTTGCAGCCTCAAAATTGAAAGGAGCCATCTCTTATTGATGGTGATGAGCATTTTGCTTGCACAGCCAATGTTTTAATAACATCCTGGCATAGGTCACCTCCGAATAAAAGGTTTGAGATTTCAAGGGAGCAGCTCCTTTTCCCTTGGCAAGCCTTCAAAACATAAAAAATAATTTTTTTAAAGAACAAAAACTGGTATACAATCTAAATTATGTTAGATCAACCTGTAATAACAATATTAAATTTGGCATTAGAGACGGGCTTTTGTAAACATACCATAACTGGTTTGCTTAGATCAGAAACCAGAAAATCATTAGGAAAACTCCATTTTTATTAATATCATCAATTGGAACCCTTACGATAGTATTTTACATGAGAAAATTACTATTTTAAGTGACATGATGCTCCTTTGCGATGTCCAAACAAATCACAAGTGTTAAGTTGCTCCCACCATGATTTTTGAAACGTCTATTATATCGTCGCCAAAATTCCAGACGTAGTGACACATGAAGCATCTAATTGAACTCCATAGCACCAAATTCATGTGGAACTTTTGCTTTCTTTTCATAGTTCTCAAAGGGTAAGTTGTCCATAACAATTTTATCACAAGTACTTGCCAAGAAGAGGAAAAATTTGCTCATTTCAGAGCTCACCTTGGATACCACGAACAATGAACTAGGTGCATGGCAGCTTCCTCTAACAAAACTCTGACAGCTACCTTGAGGAGTTCCATAGCTAGCAAATGTTATGGATGAAATTACATCTCCATCTCGACAATACAAGTTCATTTCAGGTGTCATATTATTTATGAGAAGTTCTTGACCAATAAAATCTGAATCTCCCAACTTTGACATAGGCAGGTAATGAGATTCTGATGTTTTAGCACAGATTATTCTGGCTGAACGTAACTTAACCGAAATCCCAAATGGATTTCCTCCAATTTCTTCAAAAATGACAAGTAAATTGTTTGATGCTTGCAACCATGAGTGTGGCACATGATACCTAGAGATTGATTAATAACTCGTGTCAAGGAAAGCTTGAAGTATTATTTCAACTTTAGGACGAAAATGGATGCAAAGGTGAAAACGATGCTTTGAGTGGCTTAAAGTGTTTGTAATCAGATACCAACAGTTTTAGCTAGTTGAAAGTATAGGAATACCAGGTTTGAGTTGGCTTTCCATAATTAGTTAAACACTTGTCTGAATTGTAAGCTCCACGATAATCACATACTTATTTCACATCCATCCTTTGGGGCAACCAGAGTCCAGTATCTTCCTATATCGTGACTGTTCACCTAAGTCTGACCTTTTCCCATGCTTGCCAAATCAAGAGCAACTGAGTATGTTTCACCAGCGGCATCAAAATATGTCTGCTTGAAAAAAGAAAAGGCTTAGATGATTGATAACAAAATAGCTTTTGGCACAAATGACCATTGTGCTGTGTAGCACCTTCATACATTCTGAGACGAGATCATGAGTTTTAGAATTCACTCAATACATGGTGAGTACTAACTATCAGAGAGGAATAAAAAGTATATGAGGAAACAACCATAAAGAGAACCAAAGAGAGAATATCAGAAAGAAAAACAATAATCTGTCATCAACATTTATCAGATTAAAGTAATCAGCCTTGGATTTTTGGGAATTTTTTTTTTTTTTGGGATAGAAGAAGAATTGAGATACAATGCAGGAAAATTAGGAATATTCCTATACTACGTATGAAAATAAATAAGAAATACGTCAGCTCAAAAGAGCTAACACTTCTCTGCATATCAGACATGGAAAATCCCTTCATGAGCTGAAAGCACAGGGAAGCTAGGAAAAAAAAACCTATCTCACAGTAAATCAGAAGAAAGAAAACCCTAGCACTGCTCCTTCCAATCACAACACCCTCTAGCAAAAAGAGCACAATTCCGAAACACCTTACTCTCCAGTTTCCTCCCCTAACCCCTAACCCCTAACCCTGCGGAAAAAAGACTTCCAAATTTGAGGGACAGATTCTAATGTTCTTCAAACAGCCCCAAAATCTTACAGCACAACTGCCGAGCTACTTCACAATGCAAGAATAGATGAGATCACTATTTAATTCAGAACTTGATGGAAAGCAGAAGGGTAACTAGATAGATTATATAGAATATTACCTTCAAATAGAAAATTAACAGCACAACAAGTCTCCCTAGTCATTAAATCTCCCAACAACACTCCAGAATGTTTGTCCAGCCCTCTCTTCCGTTTCTTCACCCTTTTAAAACTCTGAACTACCCCCAAAACAGTCCAGAACAGTCATCACACCTGTCTGCTGGCAAAACTACCTCACAGTTAACAGAATAGTTATATAACCACCTTCAACTGCCTAAAACTACACAAACAATTACATAACCACCCTCAACTGCCTAATAAACTTCCCAAGACAATTTAGTAAACACCCTCTACTGCCTATAAACAACCTAAAACAGTTACATAATTGTGGATCCATCAAAACTCTTGTGACACAGAATGCAAATATCAGCTGAAAAAGGCCTTGTGAGGCCCATGCACCTCACATGTAACAAGCCATTACTGTTAATTTTATCAACTACTGCTGTCCAAACAACACAATTAACCATAGGAGGCTTTAGACTTCCAAAACTTTGTCAAGAGCTGAATATTGAGAAGGGTTGAAAATTAGATATTGAAAAAAGGATTTACAAATAAAAGATCTAGAAGGGTCTAAGTCCAAAGAGAACATCAGGGTCATTAGAATGAGGATAGGAATCAAGAATGCCCAATAAAGAGACAATCAGAATTCTTCCAACCATTAACACAAGAAATCCTAATTCATGACAGGGATTAAAATTCTAATCCTACTATGGGATAAAGAATCCCAGGACCCAAAAAGTAAATTTGAATCCCAAAATACTAATAAACCCTAAACGATTAATTACAATCTCTAAATCCCAAATTACAATTACATCATAAATTAATACAATATTAATAAATATTATCTCCTCATACGACATTAGCCCATGCAAGACCTTTGGGATGAGGAAGAATGTAAGATAAACTCATTCTGAAGTCTGTACATAACAGCTTAAAGTTTGAGGAAGCTACAATGACAAGATAACTTATCTATTTGAAATAAATGTATCAGTGTCAAGAAGTCTCTATATTTATTTCTTTCATCTTCTATTTTATTTTTCAAAATACAACAGTTAGCATAGATTTAACTTTTCAAAAACTCATATTTGCCTTGTGCCATGCAAACGCGGATGGAATGACACCATAAGTCAATTCAGCCCACTCTGCCTTTTCATTCTCTTCAAAGTAAAATTTAAAAACACACCCTGAAGCCCAACCTAGAACCAAAATAAATGAACTGGAGTAAGCATGTGCCAATTCCCCATACTCACAAATGGGTATAAAAAGAACAATCCCAAGAACAATCTCAAGATGACAATTCTGTAACAATGAAATCAACTTAGAGAAAAACCCAAAATACCGAGAAAGAAAATAAATAAAATAGAATGCGCAAGTTTCAAGTTTTTCATTTGAGGAAAGGTAGAAATAGAGTGATCATTTGGTGTAGAACAAAGGCATAAATCAATAATCAATAGGGAAAGCCCCTTGAACTATTATCAATAAATTTCAATGAGAAGACCAATATCCCTCCAGAGCCAGGGACAAAGTGGGTTAAACAGATTTTTATAATTATGGTAAATAGAAATTTAGATGATTTATTATATACTACAATATGTGATTCACAATGTGACCTTCAACATAATTAGTGATATACTGTTTCAATTTCTTGACTTTGAAGCTTAGATATTTTCAATTTGCTACCAGTTAACATAAAGTAGAGAATACCGAGATGAAACATTAAATACATACCTGGTAGGTCCATAATGACTTTGAAAGATCAACGTCTCCATTTTTAAATCCAGTGAGCTTGATTTTACCTCTAATTCCAGCCCCATCTTTCTCAAGGTAGGCACCATAATTCTGTAGCATTGTCGAAATAGTGTAACAATATATATAGAATCAGTCATCATTATCTCTTCTGGGTAATGCCAGAACAAAATTAACAGAGATATGAAATTTTTGAGAAAAACTGTTGCTGGTAAAGAATTTCTAAATAAGACAGACTTAATAAGACACTCAGGTTACAGGTGTTGCTTCAAGAGGTAAAACTCGTTCTCCTTCTAAATAGAGTAATTATGCAATATTCCAACCTTGCACATGCATTACAATATATATTAACCTACAGACAGCTGCCAAAAATATATAAATTCTTGGCAGAATAATAAGAGGAAAGTACAACTAACAAGGTAATTATCCTCCTAAAATAAAAAAAAAAAAAACTAAAAATAAAAAGGAAATCAAAACAGATGGTCAGTGACTCAGAGTGGACCGATTATTTATTATTTGTTATTTATTTTTTTAAATCCATATGAGCTTCTAAATAAACATGATCTGTTCATTATCAATCAACCCATTATCACAAATTCGTTAATGGTTAATTCTAACCATTTAATTCTATTGATATAATTGAATAACTTATCGCGAATTAGGATGGACTCATAGACATGAGTAATTTTTTCCACTCCTAACTGATCTACTAGAAATCACGTGATTAATAGCATTTATGGCTAAGTGAGCATGTGATTATTGACTAGTTTTTATTATGTCTTTTTGGCTAACTTTCTAATCTTTTTATTTTTGGTTTAATCCTGTAATTTATTTCAAATATCACTACTAGTTAATATTCAATGATTCCAGGGCATTTAATGAGCAGATTCTTCATAAGAATTATGTGGGATTATAGATGTTAATGGGCTAAAGTCAAATGGTTTTATTTCCTTATTTGCTTCCAGTATCATGAGTCTTTATTTTGCATTTATGTTCTTGTCTTTTCCCTTTTTGGTTGAGGTTGATTGGCTGATTCTCTTGTAGCCTACCTCCTCCCTTATGTAGCAACTATTGCTTTGAAATATACAAGAATTTTTAGAGTTATTATTTTTTAAAAAAATCTTCATAGTGTCAAAGCTTAAAAATATCTAATCATCCATATCTCATTTTCAACCAAGTTTCGACCTTTAATATAGAAGCTTTGGATGGACAAAGCTCTTCAACAGGGATGACTACTACAGCCCCACACGTTCATGGGACTTCCTCTCCCAATGGAGCCCCTGTCATTACTAGCACTACCAAGCCCACACCCATTCTTATCACTGGGCATGAGCTTAATGGAAGTAATAACCTATAGTGGTCATCAAGTGTACTCAAGTATGTGAATGAGAAAGACAAGGTGGGTTATCTCACGAGTGACACACCTGCTTCAAGTATAAATGATCTAAAATACTTAACCAAGGACGTAGAAAATAATGTGATTATGTTATGATTGATCAATTTCATGACACTTGACATAGGTGAGAACCTTTTTGCTTTGAATAATTGATGTTGAAATATGGGACACTGCCTGGGACACCTACTCATTAGATGAAAATATGGCTATCTTGTTTGAAAAAAAATCACTTCTACATGATTCCAAACAAGGGAACCTCATGGTTACCTAATACTATAATGTGCTGTAGCACCATTGGCACCAGCTTGACATGTAAGAAACCTATACATGGTCATGCTCTATTGATTCTATGCTATTCAAAAAAATTATTGAAAGAGAAAGAGTTTATAAATTCCCTCTTAATGAACTCCACTTTTGAAGACATACGAGGCCGAATAATGAGCATTTATCCTCCACCTCTTACTCAAACAAGCTATCTTAGAAGTTCAAAAGGAAGAAAGCGAGAAAAAATTAACATGTGGATAGTAAAGTGACTTTACTACTTTTGATTCATCATTACTTGTTGCCCGAGGACTCAATTTTCCTCAAGCAGATAGTGAGCTAAAAAAACAAACCCATACCCAATGTGATCATTATGGCAAATCAGGTTACACTAAGGAAGTGTGCTAGAAACTCCATAATAAACTAGTAAATTAGAAGTCAAGACAAAAAGATGAAACTAGTGACTCAATGGTGACCAATGAGGAAAAACCACAATTTAAGGCTAATCCTTTTACCAAAAAGCAATGGGAGTTATTACAAAAATTACTTGGAAATAAGGACCAAAACATTTTAAAGAAAATTGTGGATTCAACTTCTTTTGCTGAAGCAAGATTTGGGCTTTGTGAAGAAGATTAGCCATGCTCACTCCAAGTTATGCCCAATTTAAGGGGAAGTGTTGGAAATCATGTAACTAATAGCATTTATAGCTAATTGATCACATGATTATTAACTGATTTTTATTATGTTTTCTAATAATTTCTTATCTTTCCATTTTCGGTTTCTTATAATTTATTTTAAGTATCTATTGCTGGCTAATATTCCATGATTATTGGGCATTTAGTGAACATATTCTTCATAAGAATCACATGGGGTTATAGGTGTTAACAGGCTAAAGTCAAATGGCATTATTTCCTTATTTACTTTCAATATTATAAGTTTTTATTTTACATTTATGTTCTTATCTTTTCCTTTTTGGTTAAAATTGATTGGCTGGTTTTCGTATAACTTACTTCCTCTTATATGTAGCAACTATTGCTTCAAAATAAACAAGAATTTTCAGAGTCATTATTTTTCTAAAAATCTTTAATATTAATTGACACCAATGTAAAACATAGTCATTCTCACATTATTACCTAAAATTTCATAAGTTGAAGTTTCAAAACATAAAATCCACTATTGGATTAAGAGCTCCCAACATGAAAGGTCAAGCTAAAATATTAATATTAAGTTGAATTAGTTTATACTTCATCCATATTGTTAGAGATATTGACAAAACCAACCCTAGGCTTCACTTAATAGCTTAAGCTTTTGGAATGAAATGATCCTTGACATAGGATGTGCGCATTTTATAACCAACTATTAATAGATTTAATTTTTATCATTCTTATTCTCCTAATTAAATTAATCTTAGCATGAGGCATAATGGGCTTGTGCTTTGTCCATGCTCTAAGCCCATAGAGCTTTCGCATGAGGGGAAGTGTTATAGATATTAATGAAACCAATCTTGGGCTTCTTTCAAATATCTTAAGTTTTTGGGATAAAATTATCCTTGACACATGTATCTAAATAGTAAGATCAACTATTCATTTTAAACTCAAAAGATTGTGAATAACTTACTTACGTTTGAATCCATAAAAAACCTGGCATACAAAACCAACATCATGAGTACTCATGATTTAAAGGTCAAATAATATATATATATATATATTATTCCACATAAAAAGATATTTAGTAATGCAATCATATGAAATCTAACATTGGTATTAATTGATTCCTATCCTATATACACGCACACATGCACATACACAAATAGTTCAAATAATTTAAGGCATAAACTATAATCACAAAGACACAGGGTAAAACACACCATAAACTTCACCTGCAAGCCCACTGTATGAGTTAATAGTATTAAATCATTGTGTCTTGGGAGAAACTGAACAATTTGGGCCATCTTGACCCAATGACTGTCACACCCAAAAATGCGACCGCGTGGCGCCTTTAACAGAGAAATTCGAAATTGATTTCGAATGAAATCGAAGAATGGAATTAAAATTGAAATAAGATAAAGTAATGGATAGGGTTCAGGAGTCGCCACCAAAATTTTAATTTTTAAAAGGCAAAACTTTGGAAAAACCTTTTGTTTGAAAAATAGTCTGCAAACCAGAAAATGGATCCGGGAGTCGATTGTGAGTGGGGAAGGTGTTAAGCACCCCACTACACCCGTTCTTAAAAACGGTTACCCTAAGTCAGTTGTGCAAAAATAAAATGGCCTTACTTCTATTCTAACTCTCCCTAACAAATCACATGTAACATAGGAATAAAGAAATTAAAGGAAATAAAGCTGAAAGAAGGAAGAGAAAAGAAATCAATATTAAAATAAAACACAAAGGAATTCAATAATTGAAATAAAAGGGAAAGGAAAGAAATCAAAAGGAAAATGCTTTATTTTCAAGGGCGGACTTGACCTAAGATGAAAGCCTAGGACCTACGTACCCTTTAGGAGGGATCAAAGTCCACGTAGTTCGAGTTTAAAAATTGGTTGATGTTTTGTTTTCTTTTTTTATTTTTTTTTTTGTGTGTTTTTTTTCTTTTTGTTGAAAAGACAAAGAAAATAAAATTTACTTTTTCTTTTAACAAATAAAATAATTTTAAAATTAATTGATGTGTTTTAATTTGTTAAGAGTAAATGTAATCTTACTTTCCTTTTATCTTTTCAATTTTTTTTCCTTTTCTTTTTATCATCCTTTGCTTTTTTATTTTCTCTTTCTATGTCTTTTTTTGTTTTACTATATTTTTTTTGTTTTATTTTTTGTTTTTTATTATTATATTTTTTTATGTTTTGTTTTTATTTTTTTTATACTTGTTTATTTTTTGTAGTTTTTTTTTCTTCTTTTTTTTCTTGAAAAAACACAAAGAAAATAAAATTCACTTTTCCTCTTAACAAATAAAACGATTTCGAAATTGATTGATGTGTTTTGATTTGCTAAAAGTAAATGTAATTTTATTTTTTTTAATTTCTTTTTTTCTTTTTATTATCTTTTAATTTTTCGTTTTCTATTCCTATTTTTTTTGTTCCCTTTCATATTTTCCTTTGTTTTATTTTGTTTTGTTTCTGCTTTATTTTTTTGCTTTTATTTCTTGCTTTTTCTTTATTTTGTTTGTGTTTTTTCTTTTCTTGTTGCTTTTATCTTCTTTTTTTTTTTTTTTTTCTTATTGTTTTTGTCCTTCTTATTTGTTTTTTTTTTTTTGACTTTTGTCTTTGGTTTTATATGTTTTGTCTTGTTTTATTCTTTGACTTTCATGGTTTTTGGTGGTATCAAAAGGACTTTCCCTTTTTCCTTGAAATGTCTATTTTTAACCTTTGTTTTGCTCTTGTATTTGTTTTCTTTCTCTTTATTAATTTTTCTTTTTTGATCCTTTCCCACAAACATACTCAAAAGGAATAATTAACTTTCATTTTGTATACCGGTTCTTCCTTTTTAGAGGAGAAAAAAAACAAAAGAAAAGAAAACCTTTAAGAAAGAAGAAAGAAACAAAAATTATTAGGAATTTATTGTAGGAGACAATTTTTGTTTTTGTTTTGTTTGTTTCCTTTTTGTTTGTTTGTTTTTTTTTGAAATCACTTCATTTTGTCTTAAAAAACTAAATGCACTTCATAAAAACTCTATTTGATTTTTTTTTGGAACTTTGTTTTGAATCATCATTTAATAATAACCCCTTTTTCATATTTTCCTTTTTTCTTTTGAAATCTTTGAAAACAAAATTAATTGAAAGGGTTGTTGAAGTCCAAAATCTATTAGAACGTAACTTTAAGACCCATCGTACACCAAGGGGACTTATTGCCCCACATGATCCTTAGGTAATTTCGTACAAGTCTGAGGGGATAAAAAAAATCCCACACGACCATTCTAAAAAGTAAAAATAAATGATAAAACCAAGATTAAAATTAAACTATTAGAAAGAAAAGGAAAAAAAAAGTTAAAACAAAGATAAAATTGACATATATACAAAAGCAAGATATTCTACCAGAAGGAAATAATATCACATAATCAAAAGGAAGAGAAAAAAATATAAGAACCCCGAATCATAAGTCATCTTCGCATCCTTTTGGTTAGATAGATAAGTGGCCCTCATGTGTTTTCCAACAAGCCCATGTGTTGCTCCCCTGTACAGCTTCTTGCCCTCTTAGTTTTCATCAGATCATGAGCCTCCAGGTCATAGACCTCGCATAGAGCATAAGTAAAAAGCACAAAAGTGGCGTATTAGCTTCTATGATATGCTAAATTATCCTTCATAACTGATTCAGGAGAAAAGCAAGCTTTGTATGCATCAAATGAGAGTCTAAAGCAGCATCAACATGCAACTAAACATTGGAAGAATTTAAAAATTCACAACATGATGATTTTACTTCACAAACAGTGTAACAATGCATTACTTCGAACAACCAAGCCAGAACGGAAAAGGGGAAAGGGCAGAACGCAAAGCAGTAATAAGATGGGAGGCCAAATTCGTCTTTACCTTTAACAATGTCAGTTCCAAATAGAACAATATATATCAGGGGTCAGGTGCTTGGTATCATTGCCATTTTCAATGGGTAATCCCAAAACAAAGAAGGCATGAAACGCTAGTGATCCAATACCAGCCCACAAATCAATTCAGAATTACCACTCCTATTTTGGTTTTCTACCAAACTCATAATAAACATTTCCTTCCCCTCTCAAATCTCTAAAATATATCAGCCTTTGAAAGTTGCATTCGAAATATTATACAACTCTACAACAATTATTTCAAGCTTCCAGAGATACGACAAATGCAAAGTGTTGACAAAAGGGGTTGGTTACGGATGAAGGGATCATTTAAAACTGAGTTGCCAAAATACAAACCAAAATAAACTCAAATTACGGCATTCTAAAACAGGACACATCCATCCAAGTTCCCGGAGTTACTAACAAATTACTAGTTTCATCATCACAAGACACGAATTAGCTGAACTTAAGGACTCGAGACATTTACGTCAATATTGACTCCAACACATATGCCCGTTTATCACAAAATCATGGCAGAGAATAAAATTCAGATTAATGCATTACGACTCGACAGATGCCAATATTGATTCCAACACATATGCCCGTTTATCACAAAATCATGGCAGAGAATAAAATTCAGATTAATGCATTACGATTCGACAGATTTAGTGACAACAATCAAACACTATGGCTCCATTCAGAAGCATTTCCTCAAACACATACCATGCATATCTTCAAATGAAAAGGAAACGCAGTATTTAGAATTCCAGTCTTCCATTACAATTCCGCATCACCAACAATCATCAGCAGAAACCCATTGGGCAGTCAAAGGATGCAAACAGTACTAGTGGCTTACTTGTAGAGACTTTCGGGGAAGAATGGGCTCCTCCTTCGATTTTGATTCGTTCCGGCCTCTCCGTCTTTCGTACTCTTCGATTTCCTTTCAGCCTCTGTCTCTTCTTTTTCGATCAGCACATCCTCTTCATCCCCTTCCTTTTTCTGCCTCACTCGCTCAATTTCGGTCTCTCCTTTTTGTTTTTCTTTCTTCTCTCAGCACCTTCCCCTTCAAGCTTTCTCCCTTCGATCTCGCCCTCTCTCTGTCTTCGATTTTTCGGATCGATCTCCTCCCTTTTTTCGTCAGATCCTCTTCTCTATTTTCTTCTCCTCCTCCGCTTTCTCGTTCGCCTTCTCCTCTCTGTTGCCCTAGTGCCTCCCTCTGTATCTCTCCCTCTCTTCCATTCTCCTCAATTTCTGCCGCTCCCGATTTTTTCCTCCCCCAATCTTTTTTCTCTCGCTGAATCCCCCTCTTAATTTCGCCCCTTTGCTCTCTTTCGATTCCCCTCTCTCTCTCCCCTTTTTTTCTCTCGCATCTGTCACTCCTCCCCTTTTAATCCGAAAACCTCCTCCCATTTCTGGTTCTCTATCTCTCCTCTCTGTTGCCCTAGTGCCTCCCTCTATCCTCTGCGTCTCTGCCTGTCTTTTCTTGCGTCCCTCTGTCTGCCTCAACGCGTCTGTCCCTCTGCTTTCCTGTGTCTGTGCGTGGGTGAGTCAGAAAAGTGGTCCCCTCCCTCTGCCTCGTTTTTTTTTTGTCACTCAGCGCCCCTCTGCATTTTCTATCTGTCAAAGGAGAAGGCCGAATAGGACAGGGCACCGGGGGGAAAGGAAATGGGTAGGGTTTGAATATGGGTTTGGGTTGTTGGGCTTGAGTGATTGGGTCTGGTTAGATTCGATTGGGCTTGTTCTTTGATTTTTTTTATTCATTTTTGAGCTGATTTTGGACACTATTTGTTTTTCTTTGGCCCTTCTTTTTTGATTAGTTTTAGAATATTAATTTTTTTTTGGGTTTCCTTCTCTTTTTTTACATTATTTCGATTTTTCTTTAATCCTTTTTGATGAACTTTTTTTTGTTTTGTTTTTTATTTTTTTAATTATTATTATTTTTTTGGTGTTATTTTTTTTGTCTTTAGCCCCTTTTTTTGGATTTTACTTTTTTTCTTTTCTTTTTTCTTTTTTTTTTAATTCATTTTTTCTTTTCTTTTTCTAGCCCCTTTTGATGATTTTTTTAATTCTATTTTTTTTTTTTATATTACTCATTCTTTGATTTTTCTTTTGTTTTAATTTTAGATTAATGAGCTTCTTCTTTTTTTTATATATTTTTTTAATTTTTTATTTATTATTTTATTTCTTTTTTTTTAGTTTTTTTATTAATTTTTTTAGCTTATTAAACTAAAAGGATCTACTGATTTTTTTATTAGTTTAATTTTATTATTATTATTGGAGTATGCCCGGACAAAATACAGTGTTCACAATGACCAATTACATTGCCTTCACTTGGAAAAGACATGGTAAATTTAATAAGATTTAAGAGAAACAAAAAGAAATAAAGAGAAAACTATTATGAATTTACCCATTATTATGGATGTCCATTTAGTTTCTTAACCCCCCAAAATTCATTGAAAATATATTATGATTCTATTTTTTATGAGAATGACCATCTCCTTCAAGAATTGTAACTCTTTTGATATTTATTTCTTACTTTTATATTCTCATTTATAGTATATGATTTTATATTTAGGATGCGACTTTTTAGAGTTATAAACTTTTACCTATAAATAACTACCTCATTTGCATTGAAAACTATAAATAAAATTTGAGAAGCATTTCTCTTATCTTATGTCTTCTCTAAATCTTTTCTTTTTTATCTCTTGAGTTATTTTATAATACATTATTAATACAAATTTGCTCTTAATCATTTAAGCAAGAAAGCTAAAATCTTTCCATTTAACTTGTTAAATTTTCCATTAGTTTTATTATATTTCAATTATCATGTCAAATCTTACAAAGTTTGAATTTGTGGCCCTTGATCTTTCTAGCAAGAATTATTTGTTTTAGATTTTAAATGCTGAAATTCACTTTGATACAATGGGTCTTGGAAATGCCATCAAAGAAAGAAACAATTAATCAATACAAAATCACATTAAGATGATGATTTTCCTTCATCATCACCTCCATAAAGGGTTGAAATTTGAATATCTTACGATGAAAGATCTACTTATACTCTACAATAGTTTGAAAAAAAGGTATAACTACCAAAAATTATTATTCTTCCAAAGGCTAGTTATGACTAGATACATCTACAATTACAAGATTTTAAATCAGTCAATGAGCATAATTCCACAATATTTCATATTAGCTCTCAATTAAAATTATGCGAAGAAGTAATTACTAAAAAATATATGTTAGAGACAACTTTGTTTACTTTTTATGCCTTTAATATGCTCCTGCAACAACAATATTGAAAAAAAAGGTTTAAAAAATACTCAATTAATTTCATGCCTTCTATAGTTAAGTAAAATAATGAGCTACTAATAAAAAATCATGAACCTGTCCAACTTGTTCTACTCCATTCCTAGAAGCAGATATGACTATGATTAATAATAATGGATAAGGACATAGTTATGGTTGTGGTCGTGGTCGTGGTTGAGGGCGTAGACGTGGCTAAGAAAGAAATAATACTCCTTATAATAAGAATATTGCTTATCACCAAAAGTGGAATAAGAGAGAAGAAAAATAAGGAAGCATAAGTAGATAAAAGAAACATGTGAAGAATTTAGAAAATTTATACTATTGTTGTAGTATGAATGGACATTGGTCACGTACCTATTGTACAACAAAATACCTTATTGATCTTTATCAAGTATTAATGAAAGAAAAGAAGGAAGGTGTTTATAGTAATTTTACTAATCTATATGATAATTTTGCCAATAATCCTATAAATACTATACACTTAGATGTATCAGATTTTTTTGTCAACTCATAAGAAAATGGTGATATTTAAAATAAGTTTATGTGTTTGGAATTGTTTTTATAATTATAATTTTATATGAAATTTTAAATATAAATTTTTATGATGTTTTTATACTTTTATTTTGTTTAATTTTGAAAAATATGAATGAAGATATATATCTCACAGATAATGCAAGCACCCATACGATCTTAAAAGATAAAAAATATTTTTCTCAAATAAATATGGGTGAAATTTACGTTACCACAATTTCTGATAGTACAAGATTAATTCAGAAATTGGGAATAGCTATTATCATATTACCGAAAGGAACAAGATTTATTATAAATAATACTCTTTTTTTCTAAGTTTCAAAGAAATTTGGTGAGTTTTAAAAATATTCTCCATAATGGATATCATATAAAAACTATGTGTGAAGAAAGTAATGAATATCTCTATATCACGAGCATTATTTTTGGTAAAAAAAATATACTAGAAAAATTACCAATTTTCTCTTCTAATTTTTACTATATAAGAATTAATACAATTGAGATATATGTAATATAAATCAAAAGCTTATAGATTCAAAAATATTTACCATATGGTATGAATAATTGAGGTATCCCAAAATAATAATGATGTGAAAATTATTAAGAATTCATATGAGTACCTATTGAAAAATCTAAAGATTTTTCAATTTAAGAGATTCTCATGTGCTACTTGTATTTAAGGTAAATTAATTATTAAGTGATCACTAACTAAAGTTGGAACTGAATTTTTAACTTTTCTAGAATATATACATGATGACATTTGTGGGCCTATTTACCCATTATCTAGACCATTTATATATTTTATGGTATTAATAGACGCATTCAATAGATGGTCTCATGTATGTTTATTATCAACTTGTAACTTAGCATTTGCAAGATTGCTTACTCAAATTATTCAATTAAGAGCACAATTTTCAAATTATACCATTAAGTCTATTTGACTTGATAATGCTAGAGAGTTTTCTTCACATGCTTTTAATAATTATTGCATGTCAATTGGAATAAATGTTAAACATCTTGTAACTCATATTCATACACAAAATGGTTTAATTGAATTGTTTATTAAATGACTTCAATTACTTGCTAGACATTTACTAATGAGAATGAATCTTCCTATTTCTACTTGGGGATATGCAATTTTATATGCAATAACACTTGTACATATAAGACTAATAAATTATCATAAATACTCCCATTTACAATTGGTTTAAGATTAGGAGCCAAATATTTTTCATTTTAGAATTTTCAGATGTGTAGTATATGTTCCAATAGCTCCACCACAATATATCAAGATGGGGCCTCAAAAGAGATTACAAATATATGTTAGGTATAATTCTCCTTCTATTATAAAATATCTTAAGCTAATGACAAAAGATGTATTTACAGCATGTTTTACTAATTGTCATTTTGATAAGTTAATTTTTTCAACATTAGGAGGAGAAAAAGATAAGCAACTGGTCAAAGAAATTACGTGGAATACTTTGACATATCTTAATCTTCGCACAAAACAATGTGAACTTGAAGTTGAAAAGATAATTTACTTCTAAAGTATAGCAAATCAACTACCAGATGCATTTACTAACCTAAAAAGAGTAACAAAGTCATATATACCAACTGCAAATACTCTTGTAAGGATTGAAATCTATGAAGGACAATCCATAATTGAAATAGCTAATGACTCCAAAGCATATCAGAAGCATGTCAAACCAATTGGTTCAAAAGATAAAAATCCCTACAAAAGGAAAGGAACAATTATTTATAATAAGCCTATTAAAGAAATAAATACTCCTGAAGAGATTTCAGAAAAAGTTCAGAAAAAGTTCAAGTACCTGAAACTGATAAAAATGAAGAGATTTCAATAATATATGTTTCTATGAAAAAAAGATTTAACTGTAAAGAAATTGTTGTCGACAGCACCTTTACATATTTTATAGCACTTAATGTTATAAATGATAATAAGAATTATGAATCTATCGATGAGTGTTGATGTAGATGTGATTGGCTAAAATGAAAAGACGTAATTTAAGTAAAATTGAACTCACTTGAAAAATGTAAGGTTTTTGGGCCTATAGTCTGAACATCTGAAGGTAAATGGATATTTGTGCGTAAACGAAATGAGAAAAGTGATGTTGTAAGAGATAAAGCACGATTTGTCGCATAATGATTCTCATAAAGACTTGGAATTAATTATAAATTCATTTATTCTCCTGTGGTGGATGTAATTACATTTCGTTATCTTATTAGTCTGACAGTGTATAAAAATTTTGATATGCATTTTATGAATGTTGTTACAGCATATTTATATGGTTTACTTGATCATGATATTTATATGAAAATCCCAAAAGGATTTAAGATGCTTGAAGCATATAATTCAAGGTCTTGAATAATTAATTCAATTAAATTACAAAAATCTTTGTATGAACTAAAACAATATGGACAATGTGGTATAATCATCTTAGTGAATATTTATTAAAAAAAGAGTATAAGAATGACCATATATATCAATGTGTTTTCATAAAACAAGCAAATTCAAGATTTGCAATCATTGTTGTATATATTGATGATTTGAATATTATTAGAACTCTTAAAGAGATTCAAAAGGTAGTAGATTATTTGAAAAAAGAATTTGAAATGAGAGATCTTAGAAAGATAACATTTTGTTTTAGCCTACAAATTGAGCATTTGAAAGATGAAATTTTTATACATCAATTAAATTATACAAAAAAGTTCTTAAAAGATTTTACATGGATAAAATACATCGATTGAGTATCCTAATGGTTGTTCGGTTACTTAATGTAAAAAAATGATATTTTTTGACCTTAAGATAATAATGAAAAACTTCTTAGTCCTAAAGTACCATATCTTAGTGTAATTAATACATTAATATATCTTGCTAACAATACAAGATCTGATATAGCTTTTACTGTAAGTTTGTTAGTTAGGTTTAGTTCAGCTCCAACATAAAGACATTGGACTGGAGTTAAACATATTTTTTGATATCTTTGAAGTAACGTTGATATGGGCTTGTTATATGTAAATGGATCTAGATCAGAACTCCTGATATATGCAAATGTTGGATATTTATCTGACCCACACAAAGTTAGATTTCAAATAGGTTATATATTTACAAGCGAAAATACAACTGTATTATGGCATTATACTAAACAAATACTTGTGGCTACTTCCTCGAATCATGCACGAATTATAGCAGTTCATGAATTATGTCGAGAATGTATTTAATTGAGATCTATGACTTAATATATCTGAGAAGTATGTGGGTTATCTTCTTACAAGAAAACTCCAATTATACTGTATGAAGACAATGCAACATGTATAGTTTAGTTGAAGAAAAGATATATCAAAGGAAATAGAATAAAATATATTTCACTAAAATTCTTTTTCATTCATGATCTTTAAAAGAATGGTGATATTGATATTTAATAAATTCATTCAAGTGATAATCTATTTACCAATGCATCATCTACCTCAACATTTGAAAGATTAGTATATAAAATTAGGATGCGTCGACTTAAAGATCTACAGTGATATTTTGAATAAGGGGAGTATAAAAGGAATGATGTATTTATTTTCCTTCACTAGAGTTTCTTTTCACTAGGTTTTTCTCTAGTAAGGTTTTAATAAGATATATTTGTTGTATAATGGATATTCAAGGGAGAGTGTTATGAATTTATCAATTATTGTAGATGTTTATTTAGTTTCTTAACCCCCAAAATTCATTGAAAATATATTATGATTTCATTCTTTATGAGGATGACTATCTTCTTTAAGAATTGTAATTATTTGGATATTCATTTCTTATCTTTATATTCTCCTTTATGGTATATTATTTTATATTTAGGATGTGACTTTTTAGAATTACAAATATGTATCTATAAATAGGTACCTCATTTATATTGAGAGGAATGAATAAAATTTGAGCAGTATTTCTCTTATCATGTATTTTCTCTAAATCCTTTCTTCTCTATCTCTTAAGTTATTTAATAATAAAAACCTCTTAAGCTTAACAATTATGCTAAAAAGATATGGGACAGGATTAATTTCATCACTTTTTTTTAGTGTTCAGCACATGGCTTGTTTCGAAGAGTTTCCTTCATAGACATGTAGAGGCATTGGAAGTTCTTTTACATTAATAACTTTCATAGTTCTTGTTTTTGTGGTTTTTTTTTTGTGCACTTTTGCCACTTATATCAAGGAGGAGGATAAGATATCCTCCTTCTTTGTAATCCTTTTCTCCTTCTAGAAAAAAAAATAATAAATTTATTCTTTTATCAACCAAAAGATTTTAAAAAATCTTATATTTGAGAAAAAACATACTTTGTACTCCAAAACATGAATAGTATAAATCAACAAAACACTTCGTCTTGAAAACAAAATTTATAGCTGACATATCATTGAAGTTTTGAATTCTACCAATTAAGCTTCATTCATGTTGTACTCATTTTGTTTTTGTAGTGTCATTAACAAGATCATTGAAAGTGATTAAAGGCCGAAGCATATAAAATTTAAGCAATAATCATCTCACGCCCTAGCTTAAGAGTGACATACTTAAGTGTTTTATAGCCAATGAACCTGGATTGGAAGATAAGAAGAAAGGAAAAGTAAAATTTATATGTTTGAGAAAGAGAAATAGCCAAACAGGTAAGAAATTTATTGTGTTGAACTAGAAACCTTAAAAGAAAAGATGAAGAAAATGCTAGTGTTTAATTATAGTTACTAAAGACAATAAAAATTGAGATAAATAACCTTAAATCAAGTAAGAGGACAAAGGTAGTAGGAGAAAGGAAAGGATTTTTTTTTCAAAAAAAAAAGTACAATAATAATGAATATATTCCCAGTAACAATAAGTTTTCATACAAAACTACCCTTCCCACAGGTTAGATAGTAGCAAAGATCTCAAATACTAATGAAGAAAATAATAGAGGAATAATTATGGAGAATTGGGTTTTTCTCATTGCACGAGTAGAAGGGAGAATACAACATATGGATCATGGCAACATGTTTGCCATTAGAATCCCTTAAGACAAGGCAATAAAACCATAATCAATAATGAAGATAAAATAAAGACAATAGAGGAAGAAAAAAAAAAGAGATACATAATCATGGAAAGAAGAAAGGAAAGAAATATAGTTGACTTTGATCACATAAGATCAGTGATTGAATCCCTCAGATCTGGGAGTGTAATGGCTAGTTTACCAACAGCTAATTTATTAGCTATTATTTTAGTTCTAGAAGTAAATACAACATGTTAAGAGGTTTTCAATGCCAACCATATTGTAATTGTCATTATAGTCATATTTTGTAATAGAGCTTCCATGAAAGAATTATGATTTAGGGAAATTAAGAAATAATTATCCCATTTAAGAACAACCAAATGAGTGATTAAAAATGCTTAAAGAGTGGTTAGTTAGTGTGTAAAACACACATTGACTTTATGAACTAACTTTAATGTTCTTAAATTTTATCACTAAGAGTTCCTAAATCGTAATTCTCCTATCTTCTTTTAATTTTAGGAATAAACAAAAAATAAAAAGATATCTTCAAATACAATATAAATTTGGTAAAATACAAGATCAATTACCTATAAGCTGGCCATTAACGAATATGCCCAAAACATCACGGATACTGTCTATTATAAGTTTTGGATGAACATTATTTTCCTCCCAAAACAAGATGTCACCATTTGGAACATAAATTCTGCATTTGATTCACATATCAAATAGACTTCAAATGAAACAAAAATCACAACAAATAATCAACTGATCCCAGTAAGCATGGAAATGAGCCATTAAACATATCAGGATGTCATTTCACTCTTGAATACTATTCTTTGTAATTTCACAATGTAAGGATTTAGTTACCACTATCATAAAGAAAATAATATTTTGTACCATTATACCCATGGGTTAAGATGGTTGAGGGCCTTCATTTGCAGGCCTTTTAAGAAATATATTTCTTTATTGACAGCCCTATAAGGAACCAATCATCCTGAAATCTTAAGCTCTTAGGTACGGCCTAGGATTAGTGACACACCTTTTACAAGCAAACCCCTTGGATTTGAAGGATAGACAAAGCATTAGCCCCGCTTACCATGTGCTAAGATTTAATATAATTGGTAGCAACAAGGGTTAAGCTCTTAATAACTAGGGAAAAAATTTAATTAGGCAAATGATGGTAGTAACAAGGCTCAAGCTCTTAACACCAAGGGAAAAAGGCTCTAAATCGATGTTAAGGAAAAGCTGAATCATCAATTGTAGACTCAGGAATGAAATTTATTTAACAAGAGACATGAATGAAGAAAGGAAGATTATTTCTATATAGGTGGAAGATGGTATAAAAAGGACTCAAACAGGTAACAAGCATGCATATTACACATGACATCTATTAGGAATTAAACTCAAATTGAAACAGGTCGTATAATATCTTTCATGTACATAAAATTTGATTACAAAATCTTCAAGAGTTCATAGTTACCTGGTTACATACCATAGATAGTCGGATTGATCCTTCATGACATTTAAATGCTCCAATATACCTTGTACAGTGCAATTGTTCTTACTCCAAACATTGATTGGCTCTTTTATTGTCATCCATGATTTTGAGATGTGGGAAATGCCATTATGGCCCATCAATTGCAGGGCTAGCAAAAAATTAGAAACTAGAGGCAAATCAAACTTTACCAATTTGACTAAAGTTTGTGCTTCAACCGATACAAAGTTTAGTAAGAAAAAGTTTGCAACATCCACAATAAGATAATAATTATAAATATTTCCACAATAAGTCCAATAACAAGTATTTTAAAGAATGCATACCCTACCAAAAGAATACTTGTGAGAACAATAAATCCTCCTAAAAATTCAAAAACACAAACTAACAAAGAAACAAAAATGCATGAAAAATTTATTAGCTTAAGGAAGGGTTTCCCCTTGAAGCCAAGATGTTAAACCCACCTTAGCAATATTAGCTATTTTCCTGCAGTCTGGCAATATACTTATAGACCATATGGTATAGTATAGTTTTTACTACGAAATGTTACATTAGCAGCTTTCATTCATCAATATTAGCAAGAAATGCAGAGCATCTGCCATGAGATTCAGACAAAGATAAGTTCAATCCTTTTGGGTGAGGATTCATGTCGTAGACATGCTCCTTACTAAACAAAACAAACTTAGAAGAAAAAAAAATCTGATTACATAAATGAGCCACCTATATAATTTCGCATACTGATGAAAGTCAGTCAATTTCCTTAAGAAATGACATAAAAGAAGGATATCAAAAACATTTATATGGGTAAAAAAATTATTTGTTAACTTGAGTGACATTAGAAAAGTCTGGGGGAAGATCTGCCTGCAGGTAAGATGCATGCACGATGTCATTATCATAAGAATAAAAGAAAAAAAGATATCAAAATCTTAATTTATCGATTTAATCAATAATCAGTAAGTATCTATTTTGTTTTACTAAAGCCCTAGTTATAAGAAACTGAAATAAAAAATCTTAATCCTAGTAAAATATAAGATGAAATAACATCTCCCTAGGCTCAAACACCTATATTGATAACTCCTAACTAAATTCCAAAATTACGCCAATTATCTAACTATAAATCTATAACATCACAAAGTAAAGCAAGAAGCAAGAGCAATGAGGAAGAAATGCAGGTTAGAGATTGTTAAAAATGGCCTGTCAATTTTTTGATCGAGAAAGAAATGTTACTAGGAAGAAGTAGAAAATATAAGGTAGTAGGATAAGTATCCTCCTAAAATGAACTATTAACTAAGAATGTTGGCGAGGCTTATGCCATTGTACCACATGCCCTGCATTGTTTAACACAATATCAAAGCCTAAATTAGAATGCTTTTCTGACAGAGACAAAGACCCCCTAAAGTTTTAGACTTCTAATAATATCTTCTATATATCTCTAGGAGTCTAGAGTGCTTAATTTCTAAATATGTGCTTTGCCACGAAAATTAAGATGAAAATAAAAAACAAATGAAAAGCCAAAATTTCGATTCCATGCCTAATTGCCATAATAGTAAGTGTGGACTATGAAGGTAAAAATTGCTTCATCTTTGCAATGGCAATGATAGAAAGCTTATTGCCTTTCATGAGTGGTTTCATTTGAAATATGAAGAAAAAAATTATTTGAAAAATTAATTCCTGAAATAGCTTTGAAAAAGTTCCATATAACTTGATTTAGAAACTTTAAACTCAATGCTTCAATTACATCCATTCAAAATATATAAATAAAATACTAAATAATATTATTGAATAAATACTTTAAATGATTAATTAAGTTGGTTTGCAAAATTAATTATAAAATATCATTCACAAAATTTGTTTTGTCCATATTTTTATTCAAAAGAGAGAACATGTCAAAGTTGTTCTCTGTTTTCTGATCTAAAGTACAATAAAATAAAATAAAATTTTCAAAAAGTGAGAACAAAAAGTAGTTATGTCAAATTTCAATTTTCTGAAATGCAAAAAATTATATATTGTTTCTTATATTTTTACTGTCAAATTTTTCAATCAAAATATAACCAGTGTATGATTTTTCAATAATAACATGATAAATATAGAATTCTCTAATTAAACTATACACTTGTTATATTTTAATTAAAAAACCATACATTTGTTATATTTTAATTAAAAAATCTAGTAGTAAATAAATAAAGAACAATATCTAAGTCTAATCTTTTGTAAAATTGGGTACACTAAATCTCATATCTATTTTCCTTATTAACTTTTTACATCAATTCATAATTGATGCTAACTTTATTTCATTGTAAAAATTGTAGATAATCAGATAATTAAGAGTCTAAATTCTTCTCTCTTATTTCAAAGAAAGGATTGCATATATATAAGGAGAGTTGGCTACAAGAATCAACTAATCACTCCACAAAATCAGAGAACAAAAGATAAGGGAATAAATTCCTAATAAAATCTCATAAAACAAAGAAAAACCAACATTGACAATTAGGGATTAATGGGCAATAAACATAGGATTCCAACACTCCTTTCAAGTTGGACTGTATATGTTCAACATACCAGTTTCGAATTCAAGTCTTCAAATTTAACTTTTGATAATGCCTTAGTTAAGATGTTAGCCACTTGGAATTGAATTGAAGTGTAATTCAATTTGATGACACAATTCCAACTTTTCTTTGATGAAGTGGCAATAAATCTCTACACACTTTGTCCTATCATGATGCACCAGATTTTTTGTTTTTGTTTTTGCAATACTGGTATTGACCACATTATCACAGAGAATCCTTATAGGTCATTCTATATTGACTTTAAGGTCTCCAAGAAGTCTTTTCAACCAAATTCTTTAAGAAATGCCTTATGCATGGGCCCTAAACTTTGCTTCAACACTACTCCTAACCATAAGAAGTTGTTTTTTACTTTTCTAGGTTATGAGATTACCCCATACCAATATGCAATAACCTAAAATAGATTTCCTACTAGTAACAAGACCATCCCCATCTATATCTGTGTAAACCTCAAGACTCCTATTTGTCCTCTTCATGAAATAGAAATCCTTTTCATGAGTCATTTTCAAATATCTAAGAATTTTGTAAATAAATTCCAAGTGTTCTTGATTTGGCTTATTCATAAATTGGCTCACTATGCTTATTAGGTAGCTAATGTCAAGTCTAGTATGTAAGAGGTAAATTAGTTTACTCACTAGCCTTTGATACAAACCATTATTAATTAGAGAACTTTCAATTTTAAGTCCAATCTTGTAATTTGCCTTCATAAGAGTGTCAATAAGATTGCAACCTTGCATTCCTATCTCCTTAAATAGGTCCTAAGTATACTTTTTTTTGGAAGACAACAATACCTTTCTTGGATTTGGCAACCTCTATCTAAAAAACAAAAGAAAACTTTAACTCTTCTAAATCTTTAGTATCAAATTCTTGGCCCAAACCACTTTTTAGCCTCCTTATTTAATCAATGTAATCACCTATAATCATAATGTCATCAATATACACAATCAAAATAAAAATTCTATCATCAAGTAAAAACTTGGTGAACAATATATGATCAACTTGCCCTTGATTATACCTATAGTCCTTAATAGTTTTGGTAAACTTATCAAACCAAGCTTTTGGAGATTTCTTTAACCCATAAAGTGATTTCCTAAATTTACAAACTCTATGTGTATTGCCTTTGAACCCAGGAGGCATATCCTTATACACTTCTTTCTCCAAATCATCATTTAAGAATGTATTCTTCATATTAAGCTAGTGGAGGGCTAGTCAAGATTAGCTGCTAATGAAAAAAGTACTTTTATAGTGTTGAACTTTGCACCAAGTGCAAAAGTTTCTTGAAAATCATCTTCTTTAAGTTAGAGTGAACCTTTTAGCTATCAATCTTGCTTTGTGATGACTAATGTTCACATCTAGATTGTACTTGATAGTGAATATCCACTTGTACCTAACAAGCTTCTTCCTCTTTGGTAAATTAGTAAACTCCTAAGTGTTATTTTTCTTAAGAACATTTATCTCATCTTTAATGGCTTTCCTTCATTTAGGTTTCTTCATTGCTTCACCAACACTTTTAGAAGCCTATTCATTTGAAATACTTGATCCAAAACAATGATAACTTCGAGATAGCTTATTGTAGACATAGAGGATGCTAAGTGTAAGACCAGCCCATTACCCCTTGTCTTAGAGCAATAGGCAAGTCTACCATCGCTTGTGTTGAAACTTAATTTAAAATAAAAGATGAGGGGCAGCAAGGGTCAAATTCCAAACCACTCGATCATAAATGCTCAAATATCATATCAAGTACCATTGTAACCCAAAATCTTAAAGTATTAAGTTAAGGCTCATAATTATTATTATCTCTAACAAGGAGGAATGCTCTAATTTTCTAAGTAGTTTCCTTGTCTATGTAGTTGTAAGGGGAATATGATAGTTTTTGTGGTTTACCCTTGGTGTTCGGCTTATGGTCTTTTTAGAATGGTGCCTATGGAGGATTTATAAAGGAATTGGATGACTTTGCTATATGTTTGATGTTTTGTTTTTAAACTTAATTATTTTCTTATCTTTAATAGTCTTTAATTAGGAGGATACTTTGTCCTACATTGTAACTTTTTCCTGAACAAAACTTCTTTTTCTATATTTAAAAAATCAAACTAAGTATAGATTCTCTAAAAATACTTAAGCTATGACTTGCACAAATAATCACAGTTGATGTAATGTCATAATTGTTTCAAGTTTGATGCATATTCATTTTATAATGTTTCCTAAAAACTTTAGTCTTCCTTGCATGTTATAGTTTTACATTTAAGGACCTAGACATTAGCTTATTTTCATTTCTTTTTTAGGAAAAAAAAGATTATACTATAAATGTAAAATCCTAGCATCTAGCATAAAATAAATTATAACAATTACTAAACAAAGAGCATTTTTTCATTTAGAAGTATATTTGAATAACTATCATGTCATGAGTGCATTTAAATACATGAACTTCCTCTTTTATAAGTTGTTTCTTTATATGGAAAAGTTATTTTCTAATTTTCTATGAAAAAAAAATTGCAAGATCATAGTGGAGAAAAAGGCAAGACCCAAAGTTCCACTCTGCGCGCACATAAGGGCCTATATGGAGATGGAGATAAAGTCCACTGGATCCAACCAGCTTCACGAACTTCACTAGATTATATCTCTCTTCAAAGTTATACTACACAAGTACAACATATTAAATGTTAAAAGAAATCAATATTTTAGCATAATTATTTATACAATTGAGGAAACCAGATAAGTTACTAGCAAACTAGCTGGGAGAAATGCAATTTTACACCTGCCCTTTAACTGACTCATGTCCATTTGAGAAAACATGTCTGGATTACATGTGCCCCTCCTTCCTTACTCTTTTCAATCAGATCAGGTCACATTTGACATCAAAGAAATGCATAAGAAAAGAAATTTAACTTCGTAAAGTATCAACAGAGACTTAATTATATTACTCTATAATATATCTCTACATTGGAGCTCTTGTGCTTTTTTGTGTATACTTTTCTATTATTGATTTTTTATTTACTCGTTTTTTTTTATATTTTAGTTATTTTCTTATTTGTTTAGTTTAGTATATAAACAAACCAACGAAAGAGCACATGAAAGCAGTGTATAAAAGGTACTTGAAAATGACACCTAGTAAAGGTATTTAATTCGAGAAAGGAGTTGAGAGAGGTATAAAAGTGTATACAAATGCCAATTGGGCTACTTCTATTATCGATAGATGGTCCACTACATGTTACGGCTCCTTTGTTTAGCTAATCTAGTAACATGGAGGAGCAAAAAGCAATTTATTATTGCTAAGAGTAGTGCAATGACTGAGTACAAGATCTTATCTCAAGGAATTTATGAATGAATGTGGATGAAAAGATTGTTAAGTAAGCTAAGAATTTTGGTGAAGGCTCTTATAAGGATTCTTTATGATAATATGGCTATCGCACGTACTGTAAAGAACCCAGTCTATCACAATAAAACCAAATATGTTGAGTTAGACAAACATTTTATTAAAGAGAAACTTGATTTTAGAGTGTTTGAGCTTTATCATACCCCCGCTCCGCTTTAAATTGTTGATCTATTCACAAATGCAATATCCAAAGTCAAACTTGAAGGATTAAGATACAAGTTAGGAATAATCAATCTCTATTTTGTAACTTGAGAAGAAGTGTTAAGAGTTCTTAAGCTTTTCCATGTCTAATTTTTCATTATTTATTTTCTATTTACACATTTTTTATATTTTAGCTATTTCCTTATTTGTTTAGTCTAGTCAACTTTGTATTTCTGTTGTTATTTCTATATCTTAGGAGTTGTTATCTTGTAACTTAAGTTAAATAGTTATCTAAATTAATTAAGATTAGGAAAATGGTAACTGCTGTCTCTTAATTATCTATCCTTGTTTTATATTTGACTAAGCACAATTAATGAGATTATGGTTAAGAGCGCTCTCTTCTCTTCCTCTCTAAAATTCTACACTCATTAAAGCATTAGCTACAACCCCCTTATTGGCCAGTAAATCATTGATTGAAATTGTCTTATTGAAATAATTAACGCTGTTACAAATTTTGCCTCGGCATAGGTTAGCAACTATTTTTTGCTCACATGCACTAATTAATAGGTTCAATTTTCTGGTAGTGTTTTGTGTTCTTTTGGCTAGTAATCCACAGACTAATTCATTCTGGGATCCCATTGTTCAAAAGATTTACAAGGGTTTAGAAGCATTCCCCTCGACTACCTCTCACTATTTTAGATTTTGATGGGAGTGGCTCAAAAGGATGGAGGAATTTATGAGCGACCTCATTTGTTCTGGTGTGACCAAGTGGAGAAAAGATCATGTTGTGAGTTCGTAGATTTGTTGCAAGCCTAAGAATCAAGGGGGATTATCTATCTATCTTATATAGTGAAACTCAATTTTGCTTGCACTGTTTATTTATTATTCATAACCTATTCACTGATAAAACACGTTATTCATATATTTTGCATTGTTTTTGGCTTTTTTTCTCTTTGCAATTATTTTTTCCTTTTCTATTTTTGTTTCTTTTTTCTTTTTCATTTATTCAAATTCGAATGGGGCACAAGCCCCATGCAATTGTGTGCAGGCCCCCACCTAATTTGATATATAAAAGCATTGTTTTAGTAGCTAAAGGGCTATGGCATTTTTTAGCAGAGACTACTCTATCTTGAAACCAAGTAATTCAGAGTAAGTATGGTTCACACCAAATTGGATGGAAAGCCAACCCAATGTTAACTGCAACTCATGCAACTTCCTAGAATTTTATATGATCCTTTTAGACCATTACTTTCTTCAGGGAGAGAAAACGTTAAGTGGGGCAGAGACTATGGATTATGGAAGAGAGTGAAAGTGATAATGCAACTTGAAGTGCAAGGTCTGCTGATTTCGACCCGAGGAAGTTTCAAATGAGAGAGGAGATGAAGCGTTGAAGAGTGCAACTTCAATATCTACTAAGACAGCATGCGGGGGATAAGATTATGTGATTGAACAGAACAGAAGCAACCCTTAATTGTACTTGAAGAATTCACATGTATGCTATTCTCTCTGAATTGCAAAAGACTACGCATTTGTTCATAACGGGTTTGTGACAACTAACAATCAACGAATTTTACAACATACTCACATATATATATATATATATATATATATATATATATATATATATATATATAAACTCCGTCTTCTCAAAAAGCAACCGCGGCCTGGAATTTAGTAGCACACCTCGGGAGTGGCGCGTGGATAGTGAATTCCAGCAGAGACGAAGATGCGGCGTTTGCCATCGATGATCAGAGCCCTGTGATCGTAGGTGACGTTAAGGGCTTCAAAAACGTCGCGGCTGTTACCTCAAAGTGAGTTGACAGATACAGACAAAGGAAATGGAGCAATCCTCTCCTGAGAATCATTTTGGAAGGAAAACAAGAGAGATGGCCGCTGTGATAGAGAAGACGAAGACGAAAATGTGTGAGGTTAGTGAATATGGCTGGAGAAGAAGCATGCGCCGGTAGAATCCAACAGTGATTTGCAGCGCAACTGTTAATAGAAATGAACGTTGTATATGAAAATCTACGAAATATAGAAAAATGAATTAATTACATCAATTTCACTAAAGGCGTACTCATAACTACAAAACGGCATCTTTCATGGCGGTTGATTTGTCGTGCTGCTCAAAGAAAGTTATTCACGAGGGACATAATTTATAGAACATTGTAAGTACCAGAAAAACAAGGACAATAACAGCTAATAATATTTATTTGAAGAATCATAATCTAATTGATAAAGATTTTGTGAAATCTTTTATATTGACGAAACAAAGATGGAGCTGGTTATATGCTATTTTACCAGAATAATTAATCTAATCCATTTATGTGGAAAAAAAAAAACTTCAAATAACTCACGATTGAAGTTTTGTATCTATTTATGCCCAAGAAAGAAGTATACCTATAAAACTATTTTGTTCCACTAGACTTCTTGTATTTGGAGAAGGCAATTAGGTAGAATATCTTTCTCATAATAGCCTATCGAATTTAAACTACTATACTTAAATCATCCTCCCGTATAATCCTATCGAATTTAAACTACTATACTTAAATCATCCTCCCATATAATATGAAGGTTATAAATATACAAAAAGGAGATGGAGATCCGGCTCCTCCGAGTGATCTGTCTAGATTTCGGAATAGAAATGGGCAAGGAAGATCAGCCAAGCCAAGGGGCGAAGCGGTCCAATTCAATGTGTTACTGTTACGCATAGTGAGAGAGAAGCTCTCCTGTTAGGAATCGATCTAGCTGCTTATCCTATAGATAGAGTTTCGGCAATCACCTCCGCTATTTCAGCTGTTATCGGCATAACTGCTTCGGTAGTGGTAGTATACTTACCTAAACAGATAATTCGTACCATGATTAGCAGACCCTTCTCCACTCTAGCGATTTCAAGCAGACCTGTCTCCAATTACCTTGCAAAGCGTTAGCGCTAGCCAGGCCGGAATATTATAACTGTTACGTATCTGGGTAGTACGCCTGGAACACTGAACGTGGGATGACTTTTTTCTTCATACCTTCTAGTCTGTTTGGAAAGAGAACTCTCCCGACCTACCGACCTTTAAGGTGTCTTCGCATGTGGGACAAGACATCAACCGAATTGGTCGGGAACAGGCAGATTAGAACGGTTTCATAATCATTTATAATATATAGTAGTTTATCTTCCTTTCTTGTTATATGTTCTGTCTTTCTTGTCATATGATCATCATATTACTTAAAAGAATTTCAATTCAAACAATTATCTTATTTGAAAAACTAAAGTTGTAGAAATCATACAAGCCCATATTAACTTGTTTCTTTTCCTTTCCATAATTTATTTTCTTTCTTATTTCGCTTACTCTAATCTTAATGGAATAGTCTGATATTTACATGATGAATTTTTTTTTTGTGGGTAAACTATAGAGGCCAAAAACCTAGAACAAAGAAACTAAGAAAAGATTACGCAAGACATGTATATTCCCACCGCTTCAGCAAGCATAGGCAAGGTGCAACAATTGAACTAAAATATGTGCAGGTTTGACAAAGATATTAAGAAATTGAAAGATAACTAAGTGTGTGTTTAGTTGAGCGTTGAAAAAAAGAAAAACACATTTGCAAACCCCTTTTATGTAAAAACAATAATTTGTTGCTTTTGTTTAAATCACGTTTCTTCCTTTTCTAACGCGCAGCTAAACACATGCTAAAAGTCCAACAATTATTGAAGCTTAAGCCAACTGACTTCCTAATCACAATTCAACTCTGGAAAACCAAACTTTTTCAACTACAGCTCAAAATAATTTCGATAGAAAATTGCTATACTACACACACACAACTACGAAACACTCCTCCCTTGATATGCTGGCATGATCTAAAAGCTGCACCAATCAAATAGGATGCAATTGTGATGTCTAGCTCTAGGCATTACAAGATTGGACCATGTGCCAAATGAGTATCTCAAGTATTGCCGTGCTGTTCAAAATTAAAAAATCAAGCAAAATACGTAAGACTGAACTTTCTTGCACTTTTGGGCTTTAGGCTTATGGCAAAATACTTTTAAGATGTGAACTACATGCAAAGTGCAAAGTTCCCAAATTTCGGTTTTGTCCTAGCCCTTCTTTAATTCATTTAGACTCAAGTTGAAAAGATTTCTTTGTTTTCTAGATATGTACATTAGGCATGATGACACTCTAATTTTTAATCCTTACTCAACAAAATAAGCTAACCAAGCCTCTATAAAGTAGCTTCGTATTAAAAGTGAACATGTAATGTGTGAATTTCTTGGAACCAAGGCACAAGAAATTTTCTTGTGAATCTCCTAGTCCAAACATGAATAACTTGCCTGATCCAAACATCCCTCACAACAATACCAAAAAATAAGAGTTTTGCATTTGGTCTTGCATAAAGGGGGATGTAACTGTTAGCAAGGAGAAATAGGTATTTAATCCTAACCACAATAAACTAAAACCATATCCCTAAGGCATCATTGGGCAGAAAAGTTAAAAACGAGGGAGAAAATTAGGCAACATTGGTTGATTAATGCTGTTTAGGAACCCTCAGCAATTGTTCATTACCAGAATCAGTTGTGTAACAAGAGAATCAAATCAGAAATGTTGATCACCACCTTTCAATTTATATAAATCAGGGCATTGAATTTGAGATGAAATACTATACTAAGCTTTTCTGTAACCAAATGCACCATCAATAATCGGACTTTCACTATGAATTGGGCTTCTAATCATAAGCTGTATAAATCTCCCTATGAAATAGAATTCACTAGTTAGCTGTTGGAAGATAGACCCTAAACATGTCAGACTTTCTAAGTTTACGCCTGCAGGTGGGACATTTGTGTTGAGCAGCTATTGCAGCCTGAATGCACTTCTTGCAGAAAATGTGGCCACACTTAGTTGATGTCTCTTCAATCAGCTGGCCCATGCATATTGTGCAACTGAAGGTGGGCTCCTCGGGCAGCACCTCACTTGGAGACAGCACCGGAGGTGCAAGAACATCAGTTTTCTGCCATATACGAATCACCCATAAAATTTAAATTATCTCCATTTTAATTTTCATCAGACATGTAATATATAAAACTGACTTTTGAGCTAACAAACCAATTGTTTTAAAAAATTAGGATCAAGATTAATTTGAAAACTTAAAAATTCCATCTAAATTTTGAGGCAGCCATGGACTATTGAAATCATGACAACATAATAACCAACATGGAGACTATGTTACAACTAAAAGGTTGCATCACTTGCTTCCTTTGTAAATAAGATGTTGCAAGCGTAGTATAAGATGGTAGCCATGGTGGGACAACGAACAAATTGTAACGCATGCCATAGAAGCTATGAGTAAAATAATTGCCATGGGTGAAAGCCATACTAATCAAATGAATAACGAACCTAGACAAAGTCAACTTCAAGCAGCAACCAAAACAATTCGAATTATAATAATACCCAACCCAAATTTCAAATAAGGCCAAGAAACAGTTGGCCGCAACTATATTCTTTTCCTTTCTTCTTGCTAGATTTAAATTAGAAAGGATAAGCTTAAGTCTTCTATTGTCCTAGGTTCTTAGTTCGACTAGTAACTACCCATTATCTCACTTCAGCTTCTTAATATGTTGGGTAAGTAACCAAAGTGGGCGGCACCATAGTCATAAATTGAACTGTACACGAAAATGCACAGATATATGGTTGCCGGCTGAAGGAAGGACAAAAACTATGCTGGCTGAGTTTTAAAGAACTAATCAGATTGTTAATCGAGAAAAAAGTTTATAAATTTAAATTATACTTCTCCCAACCAAAGGGCTGACACTTCAGTAGAATCAATTAAACGCAGAGGAATGGCACACAATATTTGTTTACTTGTTTTCTGAATCAAGTGTCAACTTAATCATTAGAACAGTCCTATGCCTTCACTTTAAATTAGTAAGTGATGATTCATTGCTAAGACTCCAGTCAGATAAGACTTCAATGCTCAGAAAGAATCAAGCAAAATATATTCCAGAAAGAATCTGGAGTGATCTCTAAAGCAATAATTACCAGCAATTATCCGCATACCGAAGATGTAGAAGAAACAATAGCAGGCTAAGGATAAGTGGCCATGATAAAAGAGAAGCAGCATATAATACCTTGGCTTTCGTACTGTCTTCCACACCTAGGTGCAGCTCACAGTCCACAATTGTTTGATTTTGTGGAGTTTCAAGTCTGTTGTCACTAATAGGGTAGGAAATTGCATCTGCTGTCAATTATGTAAATCCAGAAAATCTGTAAGTGAACCTTCTATAAAAGGAAGAAAAAAAGTACTGCAGTCTTAGTTTTCAACGTCATTTGGCAACATTAACAAGACTTCCACAAATGGCCAAATCAAATGGCCAAATGCTTTATGGCCTGCAGCTTCTCCCCCTTCACAAAAAGAGAGGGTGACAATGAGGAGAGAAATGGAGAGAAATCAGATCTGATAAGGTAAAACTGAATGGCACACTTTGCCCCAAAGAAAAAATGAAAAAAAAAAAAAAAACCAACAGCATTTCGTACCAAACCAATCATTTGAAGGAGATTGAAAAGGAGGAAATAACAGGAAATCAAGTGTAAGCCTTAACAAAATTTCCTGGAGATACAATTGGATTACAAAAGCAAAAAGGGAAATGAAAGCTGACAATTGCAAAAGCTGTTAATGAAACCAAGTACAATGATACGGTACAAAACTAACATCAGTACACTGCATCTTTAAAATTTGAAGGTTAAATATCATGATTGGTGACATATTTGGCATCCGGAAATGTTTTCAATAAAACATTTATCTGAAGTGTAACACAAAGATAGCATGTACTTTCCCTAACTATCCATTGCCCCTTACTTGCCAATATGTAACAAAAATGTAGAGTAAAATCTAAGGAATCCTATTTGATGGCTAAGCATTTGCCTGAGTCCAGTCATGTGACTGCTGTTCCATACAGACAGACAGCAGGAAATAAATTGAAGTTTTGCCCAATGCAGCCTAGTTCAACTACTAATTGATATAACATATGTGTCAGCCCCACTCACCCTTTTCATGTCATCTATACTAATATATGGCTTTGGGCCTTCTGGTCATTGGTTCCAAATCTATATGTTAGTAATGGCACATAGATAAAATAAAATATAAATATAAATTTTACTATTAAAAAAAGAATTTAAAAACACAAGTGGGAGAGTGGGAAGTTAAATAACTTCCCACTACTTTTTATAATTTTTAAAGTAAAAAATTACTATAATTTAATTCTATATTTAAAAACCTATTTAAAAATAAATTAAAGAGAAAATTGGGCATGCACTACTACGACTAGTAATAAAAACACTAAGGTGGTGCAGCCTGCACTAGAATCAACAAAAAATACAAGCTAAAACTACTGTGAGCTTACTAGTCAAATTCTGATATGTCATTAAAGTCTCACCTATTACACCTCATTCGCCCCTCCCCTCCCCCCCCCCCCCCCCCCAAAAAAAAAACACCTATAAAACTGTTCAAATATCATAAAACTACACGGTGAGACAACCAGGAGAAAATAATGACAATGTATGAAAAGTCTAACAAACCTGAAATGTTTCCTCTATCTTCATCAAGCACTTGTATAACCCCGTAGCTTCGACAAGCATTTTTTCTTCGAGAGTTGTTCTTTGCCTAAAAAGAAGAGAGCTTACTATAAGAAGTCAATCCAAAACAACCTGTAATTTCATATACAGTGAGAAAAAAATGAAAGTTTGAATATAGATTAACATACTTCTTCAAATTTTCTTGGGGAGATTATAACAACATCATCAAGTCCAGCATCACCTGTCTGCAAATGCAAAGTTTCATTATCAAGGGCCAATCCTTGAGTTGTTGCATCCAAGCTCTCCTCGTGAAGAGGAAAGTTGAGGTCCAAGTCTAAAACCACCATTTGCTGACTTTGAAAACCTCTTGCATCTGCCCCTTGGCCTTCACTTGATTCTGAGCTGCTCATATTAAAAGCCTAGCTTTCTGTATTGCAAACCCTAGCAGCCTAAATTATCCATAAAAGTGCATTATCATGAGCCAAGTGAAAACTTGAGCCATTCTGACCCTCAATTTCCTTAATTCATCTCACCAAAAAATGCTTACAATTTTTGTTTGCACGGACATGCATTATATCTGCACTATGCATGATTCTGTTGATCATCAATCCTTTATATTTTCTTTACTTCGATAATTCCATTTTTAACTTGCAATTTGAGCTTAATTAATGGAAAAGATGAAGGGGAGAAAAAACTAAGACCTTCTATAAGCTTTTCAAAGTTAATCATAGGGCAGACAAAAGCTCAACTCAGTTCCGCCAAAAGGTACATGTAATATATATTTGTAGTTGATTTTGTTAGTTATGTTTTCTTCTTTTCTAAAAGAAAGCAAAGCTTCTTCAGATTTATAGGGAGTTAAAAAAAAAAAAGAACGTTTTTAAATACCGTACAAGAAACGTCGATAAATAATAAAGGGACGAATGTAGGACTAGAATTTTCACTCCCTGGGTAGAATTTAATTTTCATTTCCTATGAGAATTGAACCCTAACATTATTGAATAGAAGCAGCTACTTACAAATCCTAAGCAATATGTTTGACAGCGGGACAGACGTAGATAAGGGCTAGGGAGAATCGTTCAGGGGCGGCAAATTTCAACGAAGAATTAATCAAAACCTCATAAACATCCGTTAAATCAATTTGAAAAAAATAAACAAATAAAGCCAGGAAGAATTTGAACATGATTTATCTTCAAAGAAATGAAAATAGTGAGATAAAAGATTGGTACCTGAGCGGAGTAAATCAGTAGCTGGGTCGTGAGACAGAAGAAGAGGAGGAAGAACAGAAGAGAGGGAGCGGCAGCAAGTGCTAGAAGAAGAAGATCCTCATAAAAGAGATAGGAAGACGAGGGGGACGGAGAGGATATGAGAGGGGAGAGATTATTGATAATGGCAAGTTCAAACTTTCTATGTGTGTATGTATTTGAATTGAGAATACAACCTTTGCCTTCCTTTTCCGCCTCCACGCAATTTCTGAAACACCTTTCTTGCCCTTTCAATGCTCTTTCTCCCTCCGTTTTCTTCTTTTTTATAGCATCTCTCCATCTATCTATCTATCTATCCCTTGCCTGCCAATGCTATGATCTCCCGCTCCCGCAGAAGTCAGCACAGCGCCCCGGAAGAAAATTTGGCTTCTTCTCTCCTTTCCAACCGAACCCAAATAATAAGAAGACACATATATTTCTTTTTTTATTTTGCTTTTTTTTCCCCTAGTGATTCACCAAATAAATTTTTCATAATTAATATAAAATCATCATATAAAGTCAACAAGGTAATTTCGTTCAAAAAAATAATAGAAAGAATAATTTCTGAGCACTTCCCCCATCACATCAAAGTTATAAAGACTATTTAACAGATTTATACAGTCAAATTGCAAAAACAGTATATTCATTGAATCTAAAAATAATGTCAAAAAAGGGAGCAGGGAACTTTAAGGAGTTGCGTATAATGACAAATAATGCAATAGTAAAGTTTATTAATGTACTACAACCCAACTCAGGCCGGTTTGAATTCGCTAGGACCGAGGGATGTTATGAACAATTATTACAAGAAAATAAGTATAATATTATTTAATAAAAGTATATTGAAGATTGCTATAAATTACATATTATTGCAGGAAGACTTGACTAAAAAAATTACAAATTTATTATAACTAATTTAAACTATAAGATAGATATTATACAATTAGATGGATAAATATTGAAATAGAAAATATGATTTTTTATAATCTTTCGTATAAGCATCACCAATTTTAAAAACAACTATATAAAAATTTCCTAAAATGGCAGTAATTCTTACAAGAATTAAATTTAAATACAGTTTCTTATATTGTTGCTATTAGATTTTATAATTAAAATATGATAAATGTATCATTCTTTAATAATATTATGATAAATGTATATTTTAATTGATGAATCATATAATTATCTACAAAAATTATTTTTTTATTATAATATTATTAGATAATCATATATTTATTATATTTTAATTAATAACCCTTATAACAAAGATATAAAAAGTTGCATATACTTTTTTTTTTCTCTCAATTTGAGGTTCTCTATGAAATGAGGCATGGAATGAAATCTATACAAATAGGTACAATAGAAACTTCAAGCTTATATTATTTATGGGTTAAGAATAGGAATTGAACTTTATGAAATATAGTTTTATGTTATTCATCAATAGTTCAATGATAGAGTAGTTTGCTCTTAACTAACTAGTTATAGATTAAAATCTTACTTAGAGTGATTTAAAATCATTAATTCAAAATGAAAAGGGTTTGCTTTAACTTATAAGAGTAAATAACCCATTATTTAAGGGTTATAACATTAATTTTTTTTCAATCAAAGATTGTAATATTCTTAAAACAAAATGATTAATACAATATCATCTATTAAGTTGTACATAAGGTGATTTTGTGGATGTTTTTTTTTTTCTTTTGGTCAATGTAATTTTGTGAATGGTTGCTAGGTTTTTATTATTATTATTTGTCGCTAATTTTATTTTAATATAATCCTTTAATTTTATCTCAAACTTTATTTTCATATTTTAACATTATTTTTTAATTTAATTTTTAAACTTTATTTTAGATTTCACTTTCACCATTTAATTTAATTTAATTTTAATATTGTCCTTCAACATTACTTTAAAGGTAAGTTAGGTAAGTGATAACGATGGAGAGAATAGAAAGTTAAGAAAATACAAATACAAATACAAAGAGAAAAAATTGTGTAATGTTTATTTGGACTTATTTCTCAATTCCTCATAAGGTTTATGTTTTCTAAGAGTAGTTGAGTGTTTAAATTTGATTTGGATAGTTTGAGTATTATTAATATTTTTTAATTTTTTCAGTCAAATATCAATTTTTTTAATTTATAGTTAAAAGACTGTTTTTATTTTGTGTTATACTTTCTTTAAAATAAAAAATAATTAAAAAATCTAAATTTGGGCAATTCAAATGATACTCTTATTTTGCAAGGATAGGAAAATTAAGTGATATTTATTTTATTTTTATAATTATTACTCAATAATATATATTTATTTTTATTACTTTTTCCTATCTTATATATTTACTTTTTTATTTTTTTTTCTTTTTATTTTTATTTCATTTCTTTCTTACAAACTAAACGTAGCCTGGATTTTATTTTTATTCTTTAATTAAAGTATGCATCATTCGAAAGTAAGGGGGGGGGGGGGGAAGAAACATCACGTCATAAACAGTCCACACAAAGATTTACCTTATATATATATATTGATTTTATTTTATTATAATTTACTTTATTAACTTATAAAACGTAATAAGTGATGATAGAAATAATATTATAATAAATAAATTCAAATTAATAAGAGATATTATTCTAATTAAGCCACAAAAAAGTTATACAAGTTTTGTTTGTTAAAAATTTTAATTTGATAATGTTAAAAAAATATTTGAATAATTTTTTAAAATTAAAGAATTAAAATGAGTTAAGATAAAATTAAATGGCGAAAATAAAATCTAAAATATATTTAAAAAATTAAATAAAATTAAAGAGTAAAAATGATACCAGAAAATTAAATGGCAACACATATTTTTGTTTAGGGTATAATTTAAAAGACAATTTAAAAGAAAACAAAAAGGAGGAGCGCTAATTTTCGCTGGTAAGAGCAACCGCGATCGGACTCACAGAGTTAACTCGAGCGTCACCTCGATTTCAAATTTCCCTCCAGTAATCCTTAGCAATTCGATCCCGCAGAGACATTTTGCTTCAGCCGAGAGATCAGAGCTAGAGAAATTGGATTTTCGATAAAAAAAATGGCAGAACAATCTCAATCCATTCCATCGCCATTGCCATCCATGGACCTCCACGCCCTTCTCAGGTCGTTCTCCCTCTTCTTGCTTTTGTTCTTGCTATTTCTCTCACTCTCTCGCCATTTTTGTTTCTTTCAGTCGAGTCGAGGAGCTTACAGAGCTTCACAAGCGTTGTAGCGAAGACATTCCTGAATTAAACCCTTCGGACGCAGAGAAATTACTGCAGGATTCTGCCCTTGAATTGGAGGTATTGTTGCATTGTTAGCATTGTTTTCTTAGTCTCTTCACGGTCAATAAATGCCTTTTAGTTTTTCTTATTTACAGAGTAGAATAAAGCAGATTGTATCCGAGTGCTCTGATGTGGGTTTCTTAGAAGATGATGATATGGGTGAGTACTCTTTGAGTTCTTCTGAATTGCTAGTGGGACAAGTTTCTATGCAGAACAGGATGAAGGGTATAGTATATGACATGTAGTGGCCTCTACAACGGGTTTCCTTTATTGAAGGAGTTGGTTTTCGACTTTCTCGCTCTTCCTTTTTTTTTTTTTTTTAAATGAATCACTATATTAGAGCTCGCTAGAATTAGTAGTTTGATAATTGAGTGCAGCTGAATGGATTTCTAAAGTATAGAACTCAAACTAAAGATATTTCTTTGGTGCATTTCCTCTAGTAATTAATTAGTTATTTAGATATTTTACCAAGTTTTCTTGTGCTTTCTGGGTCTTGCTATTTTATTTTCGTTGTTCTATTTTGACACTGATGCTTACACATGGAATTTTAAAGAGGGACTTAAAAAGGTGAGGCAGAAAGTTGCAAAATATATGATGAGATTTTTTTAATCGGTCAATTTTCACACAGATGCTTACTTAGAGCATTTGAAAGAGGAACATAACAAGGTGGAGGTTGAAAGCTCCAACATAACTAACGAGATTGAGCAGCTCGCCAAAATGCATAAGGAAGGTGAGGCCTTTTCTTGTGTCATTCATGTCTATCAAGAGAATGGAGCTGCCCATCTTTGCTCATTCATTTATTTTTCTCCTTTATCCAGATTCTAACCTGTTGGAGGCTAAACTTGAAGAACTAAAATGTTCTTTAGATTATGTTACATTAAAGGTTGGTTCTCTATTGAAGAGGAATTTATTGTATTTTACACTTTTTGGTACACTATGAAGCTGTAAACTCAAATTGTACCCTGGTGTGCCATTTTCTTTTTACCCTTTATTTGAGATGAAATCCTCTCAATGATATGCTTTCAGAAAATCAAACAATAAGAAAATATACTTGATGTTTGAAAAAAATCAAAATCAAGTGTTCTGCTAGACGTTTGAAAAAAATATACTTGTAGCATCTGTTGGATGTTTATGTAATTGGTGTCTAAGAATAAATGCCAAACAGTGTAAACGATAGAAAGACATAGCTTAGCTGATTTATAAATATGTCTTTCTTTATTGGTGCATAATTATTCAGGCAATGTCAGAATTTGGATAGGCTACTAAACAATTATGTATACATTGAGATCATACCAAAGCACCTATAGAATGGCATTGGGCTGGCTGATGTATGGGTCAAAATATCAATCCTTATGATTTCTTTGCTGTTTTTACTTTGGATTGGATTTAGTGTTGATCATATGGTTGTATTTTATCATTTTTCTAATGATTTAGATGCACTTATACTTATGAACATACTATGTCAAGTTATGCTTGAACTAATTGAGTCATTATACTAATAGGTGATTTTGTACATTGACATGCTTTAATAAACATATGAATTTTTCCAGTCTTGGTTAAAATCCTGCTTGTGAGGGTTATGAGATTTTCATGTAGCAATCATATTTTAACTTTGGTTTCTAATATTACTAGGATCAAAAGACTGCAAAGGCAAGTGAGGGTGTTGATTCCCATATGCTAGCAGATAATGAGTCAACTTTGATCACTGCGCATGGAGACAATAATTTAGAGGTTTTGTTAACTAATCATGCTACTTTTCTATCTATTTGCTTCTTGAGCATTGTATGAGTTTATAAGACATGTAGACTAAGTATTTGGTGATCTGTGTTCTGATTCTTTATAAATCAAATTATTCTAGTGATTGGATGTAGCTAATTAGCTTATATGACTCTCCCTTTTTTTCTCCTTCCAAAAAACAAAATTTTGCTTCCTCCTGGCAGCTATTAGAACTTGATAATAAGATTGATGAAATGAAGTCAACTCTCAAGTCTCTGCAGGATCTCAAGAATATGGTCAAGTGGTAATTTCATCCACCTCCGCTTACACTTTAGATACTTATATGCACTGTGCCTTGACCATCTTGTTCCTTTGTTTAGGTTTGATGTAGTGGAGCAGATTGAGGATGCTTTGACGGGTCTAAAAGTCCTTGGGTTTGATGAGAATTGCATTAGGTTGTCATTGCAAACCCACATGCCAAACAATGATGCAGCTGAGGTAAACCATGAGTTACTGATTGAAGTTTTAGAAGGGACTATGAAGTTAAAGAATGTTCAGGTATCAAAACATATGGTTATTTCTTAATTTGATATGTTGTTAGTATCTATGTCCAATTTATTTAAGGGGAAAAATTCAAAAGCCCCCTCCTTAAACTTTGGGTCATTTGCAAATAGCCCCTTACACCTTCAAAATCAGAAAATAAACCGCTCAATTTTCACACTCCAAGAAAAAAGTCTTTCTTTCTATCTCACCCTATGACGTCCTGAAATAGACGTTCTGGCATTGGGGACAAATGGAAGCATGCAACACTAACTATAGAAGAGTCTAAAGTGGCATATGAAGTAATCATATCAAAGGTGAAATAGAAAGAACGACTTATTTTTAAGAGTGTAGAAGTTGGGGCACTTATTTTCCAATTTTGAAAGTTAAAGGGGCTATTTGTAAGTGACTCAAAGTTCAAGGCAGGTTTTTGCATATTTCCCTTTATTTAACAATCGTGGAAGCTAACTGATATGATCCAACAGCGTTGATAGCGAAGTAGAGACATTTAGATAAGCTCCTTCTAAATTATGAAAATCTTGTATGTTGTCAAAAGCTAAATAAAAGTGGTCTTAATAGTTATTGGTTGCTTTTGTAAGTGGCTGTGCTAAAATTTGTCAAGGATCATGTCATCCCAAAAACTTAAACTATTATGTAAAAGCTTAGGATTGGTTTTATTAATATCTCTGGCACATGCTCTCACGCAAAGCCTGTTGGGCTTGCTGAGTGGGCAAAGCAAATGGCTACTAAATCATGTGATAAAACAATCTATTTATAAAGAGTGAGAGTGGCGAGGATTGAATTTCTAATTACTTGGTTATGAAGGTTTTACACCATGTCAAGGAGCATTTCATCTCAAGAGCCAAGGCTGTAGGGTGAGGGTTCATTATTGATTTATACAGTAGTCTATGGTGTATTGAAGCAGAACAACTAGGGAACATCTTCAATATACAAAAAACAAGGATTTATGGTTTAACTTTAATAAATAGCCTTAGTGTATGTGTTCCATTGGCTTATATAGGTTTGCATCTTGTTAGGTTTAGTGAGTCACCATTGTATCTTGCCTCAGTTTTTTTTTCTTTTTTTCAACTTTTAAACTTATGTTGGGATTTTTTATAAGTGAACTTCTGGATTTGCTGGATGTATGATGTGGTTATACTTATACCTTTGGGTCTTGCATTAAATTATTGGTCTTTAGTTATTTTGAATTTTAATTTAAAATCCTCGTAATCTCTTGATGATTTATTGATGTTCTTGGCATTGTTATATAGGTTTTTCCAAATGACATATATGTGAATGACATTGTTGATACAGCAAAGTCTCTCAGGTCTGCCATGTTCTTTTTTCTCGGCCTCTCTTCCCCTGCATTCCTTACTGTTCTAACTTATATTTATGGAGTCCGGACTATCATTCTTTTGGTTCCCAGTAAGATAATATTATTATAATCTAGTCAACTTATATGTTGTATTTAAATATATATGTCAGCTGATAACCTTTGTTTTCAATATCCTAACCAAATCAGATCTCAGTATGCATAGGACTTGTACAAAATATTTGAAAAAATTATGATATCAAAGAAAATTGACTACCCTAAGAGTGAAACTCCTGATATTTGAAGCCCTAATATTATGCTTTATGTAAACAAATACCTTCCTTCAAAGAAACAACCACAAACACACACAGAAGGAAAAAGAATATGAGGGAAGAACAAAAAAAGATGCTTTCTATTGGGTAGGATTTTGCCAAAGTTAGATCTGATTATTTTAACCAACCTTATTTCTATTATTTATTTATTTATTTTTATTTATGTTGCTTCAATGAGCTAGTGAGGGATGTGCTAATCTGTGTGTAGGATTTTCCCAATGGTTGTTACTTCAATTGACCATATTTTTTCTGAAGGGAATATGCATTGTTATTTGCATTGTTTCTAAAATTGGAAAAAAAAAAGAACAAGTAATTTGATTCACTTTATTGTATTTACTATGCAGTAATTCTTCATTGCAGTGGCTTATAAGAAAAGTGCAAGAGAGAATTATACTAAGCACACTTAGGCATCTTGTGGTAAAAGATGCTAATAAATCAAGGTGAGACTTTTATGTAATCATGTCGTTTTGGTGTACTTAAATTTGGTTCACCTGACTTTTGATTGATTTTTTGTATACAATGCCTTATGATTTAACATGGACTTCATTTTATGTCCTATTACAGATACACGCTTGAATACTTGGATAGAGATGAAACTATAGTAGCTCATATGGCTGGAGGAATTGATGCATTCATAAAGTTGTCTCACAGTTGGCCACTATTTGGTTCTCCATTGAAGCTGATATCTCTCAAGGGATCAGATAATCTGAAGGAAATTTCTCTAAGTTTTCTCTGCAAAGTTGAGGTCAGTGATATCATCTCCTTGTATTTTTTCTTGCTTTTGGGTGTATAAGGGAATTCTTATTAATGTGCAAAGTTTTGACGTTAGAGAATGTTCCTATTTTGTATTTTGTTGAACCTAACTTAGAGAATGTTCCTATTTTGTATTTTGTTGAACCTACTGAAATTTCAGAGTAGCTTATTCCGAGTATGTCTTTTTCATTTCTTTTGATAACCAGAGCGGATATTTTATAGTAACCATTTGGTATATTGGTATTTTACATTAAGGTATCTAGGATCAGGATACTAGAATATAAGATACCAATCACATGAGTGGATTCATTGTTGCATTTAAATTTTGTACTTTTTGTGGCTCCAAATATGCCCATAATTATTGTGCCTGTGTTGCTTATTGATTTTTATATTTATAACGTACATTAGTCTCATGTTATGAAACTTTTTTTTTTTTTATGGTAATTGCATTCAAATACTTTATAGGCGGTCTTTCCTGTAGATGACTTGCTGGTGGTGTCTTGAATTTTGTCACATGGATTTCGGAGATTAAATAGCTTTGTGAGACTGTTTTTAAGTGGACATTAAAAAAATTTGCCTTTCAGCATCCTCTCTATCTTGCCTTCTAGTGCTATTCTGAATCCTGATCATAATCTTATTGACTATAAATGGTTGGAAGACTACTAACTTCTTTTTTTAACTTGTATTTCTCGTGTTTTCCTTTGGTTTGGGGGTTTGATTCTTTAGAGGTTGGCTAACTCATCAGATTCTCATATTCGGCAAAATATACCAAGCTTTGTCGATGCCATCGAAAAGATACTGATAGAACAGATGCAGTTAGACCTTCATGCCGGTGACTGTTCAGCCTATTGATATTTGTGATGCTTCAGATTTGTAGATACCTCCAGAGTCCATTTGTTCTTGGACTTTTGTATTGGTAATGATTCGTTCAAATTCTTAGAATATGTCCTTTTGCTCAAGCATGCTTCCGTAAATCTATTGGTGAAGATTCATATCAGTTAGGAGAATGGCAATTTGAATAGGAACATCTGGCAATTGAACGATTCATATCAGTTAATGAACTTGCGTGAGAAAAAGCAAATTCAAATTGAGAAGAGTAGTCTGTAAATTTTATTCAATGATTAAATACGGAGATTAATAAAATTGTGTAAAAATACTAATGAATTAGGAAATAATTAAATCTCAAAATGTATTTAAATGAAGGATTTTGAGCTTAAATTAGCCTTCATTGGTTAAACTTTGGTTGTGAAGACCTCTGTTTGAAAGTTTTTCAATTATATGTAATAATTTTTTTTGAATTAACATTTATAGTTGTTTAAAGTTAAGATATCTATTTATCAATGATGAGCTTTTCTTTTTAATTTTCTATAAAATTATTTGCTAAGTTATTTACATTAAATTATATATTGAAAGCTTACATGATTGATGCAATAACTATAACAATGTTGCACAGCACAATATCAAATAGAGAGAAAAATATTGAAGGGGATGATGATTGTCAAACTTGGAACGTAAATTCTTAAATATAAAGGGTCAGTCTAAATGGTAAATATCTTTGTGACTTTGCTTTTTGGGTTTGGTTAAGATGGCTACAAGTTAGCATTGCTATCTACTCAACCAAAAGTAATTTTTTATAATAAAATTACACAAATAAATAAAATTGTACATTACACAAAATTCTCTGACGTTGGAATTCATAATTGTAGTACAGAATTTCAAGTTGTACATTATCCTTTTACATATTTAATGGGCAACTGTAGGTTACAGAATTTCCTTACAAATTTGTAATGAAGATTAGAATATGAAATGAACATTGTTTGGCTTCTGATGAAGCATTTCTGAAAATAAGAACATAGAAAGGGGAAAAAAAAAAAGAAAATTACTGTTGCCGCATAGAGCAAATATAGGGATTCAGACAGCCACACTATGGAGCACAACCGTCTCCACAGTGAGCCCAGGTCCAAAGCCGAACAGGACACCCCATTCAAGCCCCTCACCAGTAGTTTTAAGCCCATCTTCGACTGACTTCTTCCTCATCTCATCTAGGATAAACAACACACAAGCACTGGACATATTTCCATATTCACTCAGTACATGTCGAGTGGCCCTCATCTTTTCAGGCTTCAAGCCCAATTTGACCTCAACTTGGTCCAAAATTGCTGGCCCACCTGGGTGTGCAATCCAAAAAATAGAGTTATAATCGGAGATTCCTAATGGTTGGAAGGCTTCAACTAAGGCTTTCTCAATGTTCTTTGAGATGAGCCCAGGAACATCTTTGAGAAGATGGAATGTAAGTCCAACTTCCCTAAGATGTCCATCAATGGCTCCTTCACTATCAGGAAGGATAGTTTGGGCTGTCCACACAAGCTCAAATAAGGGCTTCTCAACTTGTGGGATGGGGTCGGATCCAACTATGACGGCAGCTGCCCCGTCACCAAACAATGCTTGACCCACGAGGCTATCAAGATGAGTATCGCTAGGGCCACGGAATGTGACTGCAGTGATCTCGGAACAAACCACAAGCACACGAGCACCTTTGTTATTCTCAGCCAAGTCTTTGGCCAAACGGAGCACGGTGCCACCAGCAAAGCAGCCTTGTTGGTACATCATGTAACGCTTGACGGATGGACGAAGGCCTAAAAGCTTGGTGAGTTGGTAGTCAGCTCCAGGCATGTCCACACCACTTGTAGTGCAAAAGATCAAGTGGGTTATTTTGGATTTGGGCTGACCCCATTCCTTGATGGCCTTTGTTGCTGCCTCTTTTCCCAGCTTTGGTACCTCCAAAACCACAATGTCTTGTCTAGCATCAATGGAAGGTGCCATGTAAGCGCACATGTTAGGGTTCTCTTTTAGGATTTCTTCTGTCAAGTGCATGTATCTTTTCTTGATCATTGACTTGTCACCTGAAATATATAAGGTTTCAAGAGTATGTCAGTTCCATATTAGCCTTAATAACAAGTTGAAGAAAGAGAAACAAAACCAAGATATATATATATATATATATGTCTTACACATGCGCTTGAATTTCTCCTTCAACTCTGTCATGTGCTCACTGTTTGTGATACGAAAATAGTAGTCCGGATAGGTGCTTTGCTCCACACAGTTAGCAGGAGTTGCTGTGCCGATCCCCATCACGGTAGCTGCGCCTTCCGCCCGTTGCTCCCTACGGATGTCTTCCACCTTCACCATCTTTAAATTTCCCTTAAACTTGTTGTAACAAAAAGGGAAAAAAAATAATCAAGAAGACAAAAAAAAACTAAGAGGTACCACTTGGTGCTAGTTTGATCAGCCAAAGGCTTAAGATGAGAGGCTATACATATACACAAACTGGCATCGAAAAGTTAGTATATATATTGAGGGCGAGAGTGGGTAGGTAGAGATGGCATGCTTGACCAAAGCTTTACATGAATTAATTAACGGAAGAAATGTTCAACAACTAATTGAACGGGGGGTGGCTGCGCAGTTGTAATTGAAGTTAGGTGAATTTGCTGCTTCCGCGTGATTAGATGGACTGAAGACTCATTCACTTACCATTTTATATTTAATAAGACAAAACTTACTTAGACAATACTGAATAGTCAACATATTGCAGCTTAAGTATATATTACAACAATGTTCACTCCGAAACAGGACCTACCTAATTAATTTTTGTGGGAGACGCTATGAAATTATGCGGATATTACATGAATATTGTTTGGTGACGTTATTGATCTTAATTAAATAGACTTCTTTTTGATGGGATATCTATTTTTCTTTTATATGGAATGTAAAGAGACTTTAATATCACCATGTTTTGCTTAGAGTTCAATCAAATTGACAATAAGTTAATAGCTTACATGATATTAGTTTCAGCTAAGAATTAAAGTGAATATGATATACCGGGGTTTTATTTCAACTCTTAACCTTAAGTTTCCTGTTAATGACCTATACTTCTTAAGTTCCACAGCATAATGAATGAAATTATTGACGCCAAAAGTATGACTTTTCATATTGCATAGTAATTGAGGTAAGATTATATTATAGCAAGGCAATATGAGTGGCTTTTGTATCTTTTCCTCTCTTCTATGGAGTAGTTAAAAATAAAACAGGCGTTTTGTATAGTTGCCAATCGCAAATGATCAACATAGATTCAAACTTGCATCGATAATCACCGTTATGCTTCTTTCATTTTTTAATTATCATATTTCAATGATGTACATCATCAGTCCATAACAATAACAATATTTTATTTTTAAAATGTTATTCTATTTAAACATAAATTTTTTATTTCATTTATATAAAGGTTATACATATTATCATAAAATAATTTGAATGCATGGAAAGACATATTTCTTCCCAATTGATCATGCTAAACATATTGTAGTTGTTACATCAAGAGCAAAATATGTCTCGGCCAATTAGAAGGCAAATTTTTCCTTAGTCAGTTCCCATTTGTTGGTCTATAATTTTCTTTTACAAAAGGCATGATGCCCATAAATTCATTCAAGCCTAACAACACTTCTAACAATTGTAGAAATTTTAGATCTAATAATAAAAGATAAATGTTTATTTATTTATTTATTTTTTGATTGAACTAAATTATAGGAAAAGCTTTATTTTGTTCACTATCTTGATTAAACTTTATCACTATCCTTGGTGCTTCGACAAAACAATTACAACTATTAGTCTGAAGATCCATCAAATTTCATAAAAAAGTATTGAGTCATGTCTCATGACCGATTAAGTAGGAAAGCCTCCATATAAATAGAGGATCAAACTCCAGAGAGCTATACAAACTTTCACATCTACCAGTAAGGCAAACATAAGGGGGGAAAAAAACCTTTAGGTTTCTTATTAAAAGCAATCAAAAGACACTATTCTTGTACAAATGAAATTCTAGTGTTCAAGGCAACATGGGAACCTGTGGAGCGAATAACAATGGGATTAAAAATAAACAATTGGAAAGAATTTTTTGGGCTTTTAAACAGCAACACTGTGGAGCACCACCGTCTCAACAGTAAGGCCAGGCCCAAATCCAAATAGAACACCCCACTCAAGCCCTTCACCCGTTGTGCCAAGCCCATCTTTTGCTGACTTCCTTCTCATTTCGTCCAAGATGAAAAGCACACATGCACTAGACATGTTACCATACTCACTAAGCACATGTCGAGTGGCCCGCATCTTTTCAGGCTTTAAGCCCAATTTAGTCTCAACTTGGTCCAAGATCGCTGGTCCGCCTGGGTGTGCTATCCAAAAGATTGAGTTGTAATCAGAGATTCCCAATGGCTGGAAGGCTTCAACCAAGGCTTTCTCAATGTTCTTTGAGATGAGCCCAGGAACATCTTTGAGAAGATGGAATGTAAGTCCAACTTCCCTAAGATGTCCATCAATAGCTCCTTCACTATCAGGAAGGATAGTTTGGGCTGTCCACACCAGTTCAAATAAGGGCTTCTCAAGTTCTGGGATGGGGTCGGATCCAACAATGACTGCAGCAGCCCCATCACCAAACAATGCTTGGCCCACAAGGCTGTCAAGATGGGTATCACTAGGGCCACGGAATGTAACTGCTGTGATCTCGGAACAAACCACAAGCACACGAGCACCTTTGTTATTCTCAGCCAAGTCTTTGGCCAAACGGAGCACGGTGCCACCAGCGAAGCAGCCTTGTTGGTACATCATGTATCGCTTGACGGATGGGCGAAGGCCTAAAAGCTTGGTGAGTTGGTAGTCAGCTCCAGGCATGTCCACACCACTTGTAGTGCAAAAGATTAAGTGAGTTATTTTGGATTTGGGCTGACCCCATTCCCTGATGGCCTTTGTTGCTGCCTCTTTTCCCAGTTTTGGTACCTCCACAACTACCATGTCTTGCCTAGCATCCAATGAAGGGGCCATGTAAGCACAAACATTTGGATTCTCCTTTAGAATCTCCTCGGTCAAGTGCATATATCGCTTCTTGATCATTGATTTTTCACCTGAAATTAGTTTCGAGTGGAGAAAATAAATTTGTTAGTATTAAAAGTTAATTATATAAAATTTTTCAAAACAATAAAAGCATGATTAACTCTCAAGTTAAAATACTTACACATGCGCTTAAACTTCTCCTTCAATTCCGTCTTGTGCTCACTATTTGTGATGCGGAAGTAATAGTCCGGATAGGTGCTTTGCTCCACGCAGTTTGGAGGAGTTGCCGTGCCGATCGCCATGACGGTGGCGGCACCGTTGGCCCGTTGCGCCTTGCGGATCTCATCGACGGTCACCATCTTTTCTCAAAATTTAGAGAATTCACAGAAATTTTGAGAGATAGCTATGAAGATGAAGCAGAGTTTAAGAGTAGTAGTGGTGGTAGATGTAGTGACGAGGTTGTTGAGCAGAGTGATGTGTATATATAGGTGTGTGTGGAAGTGGAAAGGGAATGGGTAGATGGGAATCACATGCTTGACCAGAAGCCTAATTAGGCGGCCAATATGGAGATTGGTGACTTTGCATCTTAAACTACCGCATGATTTTGTAGACTCAAAGACTCTTTCTCATTACTTACCAACCCAGTATGCATTTTGTTTTTCGCTTTTTGCTTATTTCTTTATTGGTTTTCGTTTTTATTTTGTTTTGTTTTTGCTTTTTTCAACGGGAGACTTTGAATTCAAAGGTCAACAAAACGTTTTTTTTAAGAAAGGGAATTTGGGAAAGGATTTACAAAATACGAAGAAGCAAGCTAGTCATTTTTAGCCCATGGAAGCTTGGTGCCTCCATACCCCCCAGATGATATTTTTCACAAAGAGTGTGACCTATAATTGGGGGTGACAATAGGTAGGAATTATTATTTAAATTTAGTTAAAATGGGCCCCTTTTTTCTTTTGGTGCTAACAAAAAATTTGCATTAAATTACTTAATGTAATATTTTTCAAACAATAATACTTGTTATAGGAGTTTCACAGGCCCAATAATTTTGTAGGTGTAGAATGATCAAGCTCACATTACTAATATCTATATAATTATAGAGACATCACAAAATCTTAGAAAACAAAGCAACAGCTAGTGCGGATTTTTAGTTATATAAGAGCAAAAACCTTATACTACAAGGGGAATTGGCTACTATCCCTAAATACGGCCATTCCACCTAAGCAAACATAACGTAAGTTCATTGAGAATTAGCCTGGTAGAATATCGTAAAGTATCTCATTCCCACCAGAGGCCAAGTCTTCCAGTTATTTATTTATTTATTTTTTGCTGAACATTGGGTTATGCCAAACATTTCCCATCTGTAAGTTCATTGAGAGAGTTAGATGTTGTTCATCTTTTCAGGAGCAACCTCTCTTGACAAGTATGTTTCGAGGATTGCGGAATCAAATGCTTATCGTAAGGTCAAAAATTATAACTATTAATCAACATATAATTCTTTTTACTTAATGGCACATAGTTAAAATGTCATATTTTGATTATAATTTGGTTCTACACAAGCATTTACCATAGTATATCTACTGTCATACTCTAGCCAACAATATCTCTCTTAGCAATTGCCCCACTGAGAATTAAATATACGACATTAACTCTAATATTAATTATTAAATTAAGTGCTTACTATTAAAAAAATTATAATTATTAGATACAACTTAATTCTTTCTATTTAAAAGTACTCAACTCAAACCTTTTATCAAGAATTCATAAGGTACAAATTGGGGAGAAGAAGGTTATGGAAGAACATCAATAGTCTATTAAATATGCTTGTTATCTTTTGCATCATTGTAATATAATGAAATGACATAATTAGTAGTATTTGGACATTTTATTTGAATTCTAAGTAATTACCACGTAAATACTAGGTTATTTTAATGCATTCTCTCTCTCTCTCTCTCTCTCTCTCTCTCTCTCTCTCTATACACACACCTTAACTATGAGTATGCTAATAATTGGCATTTTGTGAAATTTTTTTACTATATTCTCCTTTAATTATAAATTTAATTACAATTATGTTTGATTTGTTTCATTTAAATTTGAAATGATAATTATGAAATTAATCGTATTTATATTTTCTTGATTCCTTCATTTGAAATCCTTGACATACTCAATCAATATTTTTAATTACGAAATTGATTGTAATTATATTAATTCTTTTTTTTCAAGACAATACTAATAAATATGTGTTGAAGTCTGATAACAACAGATTATTCTCATCTTCTCAACTAATTATATAAATTTGACCAATCAATATTAAACTTCACTTCAATATATTAAAATCATTTTTGACAATCAAGGATTCCTCTCTTCCCAACTAAGAATTTTAAATTCAAAATGCATCTCTTTCCATTGATCAAATTAAATGTAAATTCTTATGCTCTGGAGTGGGAAAGCTGCCGTAATTCTTTGGAAATGGATAAAGATTTTATCTACTCCTACTATGGTCCAGGCAATGAATCTTTCTTTAAATCTTACCTAAACTAACATTTTGCTTTGAACGTCGAATTTCATATCTACTGATACTTTTGCTCTGTTGCAGAGAGGGTTTACTGTCAACTGACTTTTTTGTATGTACCTGTATACGTTATAGAAGATGCCCGATTATACAATTCCTGGATATCATCATTTATTTCTCTCCTAGTGAGTTGTTCGTTTTTGTCCATAGGTGCAAGTAAAGAGATTGGAAAAACTGATAGAATCATCTTATGGTGACAGTCAGTAAGTACACAGATGCTATTGCTTCTCAAATTAACATGTCTTATCTCTGTTTTCAAATTGCATGTGAAAGAACTTTGATGGGGTGGTCATAGGAAAAGTATTGAATCTTCTGAAGGTAATTTCATATACAGTCCAATTGTATTCTTTTTTATTTATTTTATAATTTATAAATATAACAAGTTATTAGGACAAACCATAAAATACAACCCGTAGGGTCTGTAATTTAGACATCTTAATGGGACCAAGCTGGGTTAAAATATTTCAAAAAAGCCAAAAGTAAAATACACACAGAAGTCCCGGGTGAGCAGTCCCATTCCTCATGAACTTTGCGAGGTTGTTGCATTGTTTGGCAAGAATTGCCTTTCCACGTTTTGGAACTTTTGTCATAGCATTAATATGCAAGGCTTGATCACCTTATCATCTGTACATGCTTCTATTTTTTTTTTTTCACCGCTACGTTGTTTTTTACTTATTTATATTATTTTTATATTTATAACTATTCTTCGTTAAATGTTATGTTTAACTTTGAAAACAAAAAACAGCTAAATTGATTAGAAAAAACCAATTAATTAATATATATGTAATGTAGAATTAATTAATCATAATTATACAAATGATGTATGTAAAAGTGAATTTTTTTTCTTTTTTTAAAAAATACAAACAGTAATCAGAACTGGGGAAAAAAAAAGGTCACATCATTGTAAATTAGCTTGCTTGGTTACAATGTTAAATCATGCAAGCAAATTAGTCCTATATGTTCATTCAAAAGCTCTGTCTGATAATCAGCAAATTCTTCATCCAGTGAAGCAGTATCTACTTTCTTAGAGAAGTTTTATGTTTATAACCTTTTGCTATAATCCTTTTGTGTCCTTCAGCTAACACCCATATTTAGAAATGAGAAAAAGGTATCAACATCACTACTTGTTGATCCTTAAATGATAATGTAGATAGCTCTTCTTGTTCCTTCCAACAAGCAGAGTATCCAGTTGCAAATTGTCAAAATTACCTTGTAGTTGCATAAACCAAATCTTCAACAATTCCTTAAGATCCTGTGGTTGAATGTACTCCGTCTAAAAATGATAAAGAGGAACCAAACCATACAGCACTAGCAGAAATACTCTGAATGAAAGGGTCATTAATATATCAATGTTTCTGCTGACACAGTTGGCTTTTTATTTGAATATATATGATATGCAACTTTAGTGATAAACACACCCAAGAATGGGTGAATTGGGTGATTAACTATTTAAACCAAAGATGCAAAGATTAAAGGGTCAAAATTGACTCATCTCAATAAATGGATGTATGCAATATTCTGTAGAGACATAAATAAGCTAAAATTATTGGAATATTTTAAAATATAATGGAATATTCTTAAATTACTCTTTGAATTATTTTGAATTTTAAAATATATCTTATGGTCCTTGTCTATCTCCTATATGATTTTACCCTTTTGCCCTTATAGACAGTTATAGACAAGAAACTGGGTCATTAGCTAGTATCACAATTACCAAAAACTGACTCTTTGATGAAAAGAGTCAATTATTCTGACTTTTGTTACTGCATTTTTAGGTTTTCACAATTGCAGATAACTGTGTTTGGGCTTTCAACTTTCAATTGGAAAAACTATTGCTGAAGGTATGATTAATTTGTTTCCAATGTGTATAATCTCTTCTATAAATTATTACAAAATAGGAATTTTATGGTGATGAGAATTTCGCGATTGTAATGTGTATAATTAAATTCTGAAAAAGATAGGAGAGATTATTATATGGTTCAATTCTGTAGGAACTTCATGACTGAATATTAGAGTTGCCTTACAGAAACAGTATGTGAACCAGCAAAAACAGTAATTATGCTTCAGAAACAGAAAGGGCAGAATGAGCAATATCATCTGACATTTGCTGACTGATTTCTTGACCAGACAATTTACTCTCTCTCTCTCTCTCTCTCTCTCTCTCTCTCTCTCTCTCTATATATATATATATATATATATGAAGAATATCTCTCAAAATTTCACATGATTTATTATTGGTTTCAAAGAATGGAAGGGTGTCATATGCATTGGAAATAGCCATAAAACTTCTGCCAACAGAAGTACCCTTCTAATCCTTCTCTTTCTCAGCCCTTGCAATCATATATGACAAAACATTAGCACAAATAATAAATGAGTGTAGAATTACCTTGTCCCAGTCCTTTCTAAGGCAAAATTTACCAGTATGATTACAATTTAACAAAATCTTATAACTCACTGTGGATAACAGATTGTGAAATGATATTTATCCAATGCTTGGAAAAATTCATGTTCTGAAGAGCAGTATACAAAAGATGTCCATGAAAGCTTACCATAGCTTGTGTATATCAAAGCCTAAATTTCTTGGAATTCTGAATATGATGCATCAAACCATGATTATATTATCATATATAAGCCTTCCTTACGTAAAAGGACTTTGATTAAGCATATTGCTTCTCCCAAAATATTCTTCATTATATAAGACTTTAAACTTTAGAGATAAGCTTGAAATGGTAGTGTTTATATGCACATCAAGTAAAGTTGCGGAGTAGTTTAATGTATTTGAGCCTTTAAAATAATAAACTTCCCGTTTGATGTTTGATAATATGTCTAGAGAGTTCGATTTATGCTGTTATTATCAGCTTTTGTTTACCTTTGTGAATGATTTTTAACAATGTTATTTCCACAATTTAGACCAACAGCTCAACTGATTGAACCGTTGCCAGATAAAGCTTACCATCAGAGTCACATTGTAGAACATGGCTAAATTATACTTAGGAATCCCAAAATCATGGTTTCAATAGTGAAATAAATGCACTTGTATTGACTATTCACATTTGTTACAGCTGATTGACAATTTGCAAAGGACTGTGATTTTGTATTCTAGAGGTAGTAGTTGACTATAAGAAGGTATGACACAATGGTTCCCAGACTATGAGCGCTGGTTTCACAACTGTATAGGAGCTTCATTTGTGCCAGTTAAGAAAGAGATTATGAAGCCACCAGCGAATTGGACATATGTAAACTCTTATTTTTAGTCTCACATTGAAATAAATGCATTTACAATGGAAAATTAGCATTTTGGTATACCCAAGATTAAGCTTTTGCTTGGAAGCTTTGGTTTTTGTTCCATAATTCTTATTTAGACTTGATGCCAATGTATGGCATATTATTAATATATATCGTTAGTTTTATAGTAAGTGAAAACTTAAATAGTCGTTGGTGTCTGTTAATAACTTAATGTTATAATTTCTTTTACTATTCCCAAATAAAAGTTGAAAATGTTCATATTTTGAACGTGGGCTCGAAAATGTCGAGTCCAACTTATATATGCACTATTTGTCAAGCATTGCTCTCAGGGCCTATTCCTAGGAGATTTTTTTTTTTTTGGATGTATCATACTGTTGTGAAGGGTACATCCTTGGGCGATCTCAAGGAGAAACCTTTAGGGTTTGTTTGGTTTGCGAGAGAGTTGAGTGATAGAGAGGGAAAAGGAGTGGGATTGAAGGAAAAGCCTGTTTGGTAGACAGGAGACCTCTTTCTTGGGAGACAACATTCCCACTAACATGGGAGAGTCCATTCCTTTGTTTTGCAGTGAGAGAGAACTTTATTGAGTAGGGGAGAGCTTTACTGAGTAGGAGAAAAAAAAGTTAAAATTATTTTATTCTTCTTCAAATATTTTTTTTTCTATTAAAAGTAAATTAAAAATAAATTTTTAAATTAACATGTTATTTTATTATTTTATTATTATTATTGATAATTAAAAATAAAATGTTTTATTATATTTTATAATTATTAAAAATATTTTAATTTTTTAATTCTCTTCTCATTTTATTTTTATGTCATTTTTATCTAACTAAATATAAAAAAAAAGTAAAATTATTCCTATTTCTTCTTTCATTATACCAAACATAACTATGGGGTACAAGATTCATTTCCATTTCCATTCCATTTTCCATTCCCATTCCATCAAAACCTAACCCCTCATACCAAACGAACCCTTAGGGTTTAAAATTAAAGTTCATCTTAAAAGACTAATCCTCTGGATGAAAAAGTCTCAACACTAAATAGTATAGTCATATCTGTCCATAAAAGCACCAGTGTTGACGGTAGACAATGTGAGATATCAGTACCTCTAGTAACCATGCAGAACAATTCCATGTTCTCTTTCTGAATCCATCTAATGTTATGTTGATCTAAAGAGCACAAGTATATAATAATTCAAATTTAGAATAGGCAGCCCTCCACATCTTTATTTATATCCCATCATTTCATTCAACTACATAACAATGCAATGTTTCTCGTGGGAATATAACAACCATTTATCTCTAAACCAGCCAGTTTTTATAACAACATAGCAGCTCCACAGAATTCTAATTTTTTTTTTTTGGGGGGAGTGGAGGAAGGAAATGTACTTTCTGGTTCGTGAAAGATGGATGCCTCAACTATTTGGTCTTTAAATCTTATAAATACATAATTTCATCCCTGGAAATTTTTAACTTGCTAGTTATTAGTCCTTGGACTATGTACATCTACTTTGTTTTTACCCTATTTTTGATTGATGGAGGACTAATGAGTAGCAAGCAAAGACTTTCAAAAATTGTATTGTGTATTTTTAAAATTCAAACACTCAATAGTTGAAACATGAATTTTTCATGGAACAAAAATTACATCTCAATTTTTTCCATCCCCTAAAGATTAAAACGATAAAAAACTCTACAGCTATGACTTCATCCCAGTTCCCCATTTACGCAACAGAATCCTAATTTCAATTAGAACAAATAACTTTGGAACTACCAACCTTGGGTAGTTTGTAGGAGATTTGAGGTTCAATCCTCCATGCCATTATGTACCAAAAAGGAAAAGACCACCGAAGATGTCATCTACTATAATCCATAGAGTAACATATTGACTTACGTATGAATGAACACATAGGATTTTACAAAAATCCCTTCTTGGATCTGTACATGCATTAGAGGATTTGCCTAACAGAGTTTGAACAGGAAACATTTAGAAGAAACAAAATTGATCTTTATGCTCAAGTTTCAGATTCAGTACAAATGAAAATGAAAATAAGAACAGAGAACAAAATACCTTTTTTATATAGAATAAGGGTAATTACATAAAAATAAAAGTAAAGATAGATAGAAAACCATTATAAGGTACAATATAAACTAGATGTGTACAACCATAGCTAATGGAAGAGAGTATACTTTAGAATGCATTCAACAAATCTGTGCCCTTTAGGCCACTTCTTGTAATCGTAACTCAAGATCCTAGACAGCCAAGTGTAGCTGCGCACAATGGCGGGGATACATTATCCATCAACAATGAATTGATCTTCTTGATTATCTCCCTCAACCCTAGTGTCACCGTGAACTACACCATTTACATGATGCAAATTTTGCATCATCTGTGAAAGATAATGGTTACTAGCACTAGTATGATCAGATAGACCAGCGGGTTGGGCAGTCCATTGTGAGAAAATACCAAGTAATTGGCTAGTAAGATTTTGTTGCTCATGAAGTATACGAGTTTGCATCTGGCCCATTTCTGCACGGTGCTGATTTAAAATCTCATTAATCCTCTTCCTCCATTCTAACCTTTTGTTATTCATTCTCTCCTCCCAGTCCCTCTCATAAATTAACTCTTCCTCTCTTCTTTTCCTTTCTATCACTTCATTATCCTTCTCTATAGCTTCCCACTCACACATTCTCTGCCTCCTTGACTTCTCCCTTTCCTTTTCCCTCTCCTCCCTCTCCTTTTCTCTTTCTTCCAGTTTCTTTTCCCATTGCTTCTCTAGCTCTGTTCGGAAGTTTTCCCTCCTCTGCCTCTCCCGCTCTCTATCTATCTCTTTATGCTCAAACCGAACCTCCATTTCCCTCAATTGCCCAAGCTGGTTTGCAAGAATCCTCCATGCCTTCTTTTCCAATCCCTTCACCACCTTTCTCTTCTTCTTTAAGTTAGACCCAGTCAGTTCCACTTCTTCATACACATAACCATTTTCTGCATCTTCCCTCAATCGATCACTTCCATTATAATTCACTTCTCCTTCTTCAGCATCATAATCAAAACCTAAACCCATTACCTCATTCTCAACCCCATCGATCCCCGCTGTGAAGTCCCCATCCCCTGAATGACCTATTTGGCCAAACTCAATCATATCCATAGCCCCACTATGCCCCAGAAACCCAGCTCCATTTTCACGATCACCATTCGCTAAAGCCATTAAATCATTATTATTATGACCAAGTGCCACATCTCCAAAGACCTCCTTATACCTAAGAAAGTTAGACCAATGGGTAAGGCCCTCCACCCAATCAAACTCATTCCCATTAGAATCCCCACCAGAATTTTCCATAGACGAAAACTCAGGCTTCTTAATTTTTTGCTTAACAAGCAAATACTGGTGCCTCATGTTTTGGACCTTAGTAGAAACATCCTTCCAAGTCCACTGCCAAGGGTAGGCAACGGGATCACGAAGATGGTGCACGGAATTGACATAACAAGCTATGGGTTTAAATTTTTTCTCACGGGTTTTCATTTTGGCGAGTGTCCCGTCAGCAACCATCTCGCCATACTTGTCAATTAGGGTTTTTTCCTCAGCCTCGGTCCATTTCTTTCTTCTTGGAGGCATCATGGGGACCCAATCCCAGTATCCGCCTCAAAGATCACAGGCTTATCGGATATCGATTTTTATAGCATCAAAGACATGAACCGACCACAATTCAATCAGGCAATACGAACAAGAAGAAGAGCAGCAACTGAATACCGCTTACCTTTTGTGATGGTGAATTGAAATCACAAGAAGCCTTGAGCGACGATTGAAGCAAGAGGCAGGAGCTGCGGCAGTGCTGAAGAGTGACTTTCTCGGGAAAATCGGAGGAGATTCGAGAGAAATTGATGCAGGTGATAACAGGAATCAGGAACAGAGGGGGTGAAATTTTCCGCTACACTTCTTAGTTTTTAGAATAATCTAGCTTTATTTTCTCATTTATTTGTCTTGTATTAATCAAAATAAATTTTTGGAAGAACTCGTCCGTCCTGCTCTCACACCGCAGCGGTTATAAATCCTTATTACAAGACCTGGATTGTGCCCACGTAGGTTCGAAACCGGCCTCTTCCTCTGCTATAATTTTAATTACTATTTCTTGAAACAAGAAATGAACTTTTTTTTAATATCTTTATTATTAAAATATACCAATTGTATGCTTTTTTTGTCTTTGTTTTTTTTCAAAACATGGATAATTTGGTACATCCTTATCTTTATTTATACATTTTAAGGTTTCAAGCATTTTGGATATCAAAATTACGTTAATATATTTAGTATACACGCGTGAAATTTCATTTGTTGCAGCGAATCTAATAATCTTTGAAAAGGTTGAGAATCTCACATTCATAGGAAAGGACATTTCCAACTTCCATGAATTACCTATATGTTACTTCTATGCTAGTTTTCAATTTTCATGTGTCATAAATGTACATCTTACATCAAGTATATAAAATAAATAACTCATGCTATAAAATAAAAATAGCTTTTTCTTTAAAATAATAAAAATAAAGTTTGACTAAACACTACAAGATCTAAGAAATATACTATTTTAATAAAGAAGCTTCTCCACAAAGAATCTTGGACAACCGAGCTCGAAGTCTCAAACATCAATAAGTTGAGGAAAAACTAGTGTAACTGCAAGTTCATCAAAACTTGAGATTAAAATCGACAAATAAGTGAGTCTGGCAGTTAATGGATCAAAACATTAAGTTCCAAACTTCATGGATTAATTGAATAATTGAGAGACGGTGGTCAATTTTTTGATGTCAACGCATGAATAGTTGAAGGCATCAGTGTATGCAATGATCAACTACTTGTAGTAGCTCTGGTATACAAGGTTTTTCACCAACAAGTTCTATCTTGTTTTCACGTACGCCGCTCCATACCTGTGTTTCAGAGGTCTTCCAAATTTTGCACTTCTCGGCACTCAACATTTTGTTTCTGGACCCTCTCTCCCGCTGCTAACAATTATAGATTAGATATGGATAGAGCATTATAAATTTTATTTGGAAAAAATTTATATCTAGTCTTTTATATTTTTATTATTAAATTTCTTAATTAAAACATAATGAATATATAATTTTTTAATTAAAATATGATAATTTTATGATTTTATGAATATATAATTCTTTAATTAAACTATATACTTATCATTTCTTTATTATAAAATTATATATATGTTATATTTTAATTGAGAAATCTAAACCTAATTGTAAGGGTATAAGGAATTGTATTTAATTTTATTTTATTTTTAATTTATATTTAGTGGATAATTTTTTTTATTTTTATTGAATATTAGAATTTTAAAATCTAAATTTATTTATTTAAAAAAATTAAAATAGAACAAATTTTTCTTAAGTTGAGACTTGTTTATAAAAAAATCACAACAAAGAATAAAATACCTTAAATAATTATAAATATAATTCAAGTTCCATAAAATACTAATTGAATGATTTTTTTACATTTTATAATATATTATATTGGGTAATATAAATAAATGTGTAAAACATAAATCAATATATACATACATGGGTATCATGCTACTCAAATTCATACCTTTAAAATACTTATAAAAATTTTCATGATCCAATTAAATAAATTATATAGGTACTTAGAGGATTTGGGTATTCATCTCTATTGTATTAATAAATTATATACACCCATTGTATCGTGGATTCAGTGGTAAAAGGGTTGGACATTCTCACCGAAGGGAGGAAGTTCGATTCCTGCGATCATTACGGCACTTGGGGAGGCATCATCGCAGCTAGGTGAAACAGGTGTACTACTAAGGTCGCACACCCTCTTGGGTGTTTTTGCGGCGTAGGATTAATAGGGTGTTTGTATATTCTTATCTGGGCCAGTCTCTATGGATCATGAGTTAAAGGCTTTATCCTTAAATCGTGGGTGAATCTAACCCTCTTTCTAAATTTTGTGTATAAAAAAAAAGTTAAATTATATACTTTTAGTTGCCGACGCGTACAATGAAACAAATTATCGTCATTTATTTCAAGCTCTATATTTCTTCCCTTTGCGCCGTAACGATGTTAGTTCAATGATCTTATATGATTATAGTTTTATTTATTTCTTCTACTTCTACCTTTTTTTTTTTCCTTTTCAATTTCCTTAAATATTTTAATTTAATCTGCTTATGACTAAAAGAAGGAAAAGCGTAAGGAAAGAGAGAGGGTATCAGGAGAGCAGAGCTAAATGTTGACATATCCCTAAGATTTGTCTGAAACGCTTCCTGTAATCTTTTACAATAACGTCATGATGCCTCTTTACCTTTGACGCTGTACAAGCTTGTTAAAACTAGAGAACACGGTACCCTCTTCCCCCCCCCCCCCCCCCTCTTCTTTTTTCTGGTTTGCTTCATTTTAAAAGACCAGAATAAAACCTTGATCAGATTTGTATAGCTGGTTTGGGTAGGGGGGGAACACATGTGAAAGAAAGACCATTTTGCAGTTCTGCTTAGCCTCAAAAAATTTGATGCCTGTCAGGTGAAAGATTCATAAGAAATGGCTGGACTTGCTGGAGTAGTGGGTTCCGTAGGTTTGGGACCCATATCTTTGGTTTTGTGAAGGAGGAAGGTCCCAGATAAAATTGTCACAAAGCCACACAACTCAGTAGCAATCTGAGATGCATTTTGTGAGTCCCACTCCTGCAGCAAATAAAGGAAGGAACAAACAAGAAGTTACTTTGGAAAGCAGATAATAAGACAAATTGAAAATGATCACCAATATTTCAGTTACTTATGTACCCTCTATAATGAACTGCAGGTTTTCACTATTATTACCCTATTTTCTTAACGCTCCCTTAAAAAGTTACAACGTTAAAGATTACAAAAGTAATACCTACGCTGAAAGATCTTTTAATGATCAACCAACCTCTCTCGTCATGGTTATTGAGTCCATTTTACTTCAAAACAATCATTTACCATGTAGGCAACCAACACTTAATAGCTCTATAGTGATTGGCCAAAATGATTTGAGAGAATCTTAAGATTCAACGTCTTTCAATGCTGTTGAATAATCAAGAATAGTTATCTAAATGTAAAAGTGACAGAACGCAGGCTTCTAAATTTTTTTGACTTGTAGACTAAAATTAAAGCTGCAACCTAAAGGCCTAATACAAAAATGTCCTAAATAAGATTCATCCAATGATTATAAGTGATTTTTTTAACTTTCAGTTCTTTTAGGTGAATATTTCGGATTTAGTTTAAATTTTCCCTGAATGCACTGTCCGGAAGCAGCCATTTTATTCCATAAACTTACAAATGTCCAGTCATTTTATTCCATAAACCATTGATCTAAAGTGGGAAATGTAAAGAAATCCAGAACCATAGAAAATAATAAGCACCTTAAACATGATCACGCTGGCTACGATGGTGAATGTTGTAAACATCACGTAGTAAACTGGCGATACGACAGCTGTGTTAAAGGTGTCCAAAGCCTGCAAGCATGTTTCAAAATCAAATAAAAACATTAAACCATGATAGGTATGATTCTAGCAGTACTGGTTTCGCATTTTGGAGCAAATTTAAGAGAATGCTTGAGTGATGTAGAGTTTTATTTATTTATAAGTAAATTATTCTCCTATTTTTTAAGAGATATCCTAATTATACAATTTTTTTATTTTAAAAATAAACATTTATCTCTTAAAATTAAAATATAACTAAAATATCCTCAAGAATAATATTAATTTCTTTTGTTAAAACTATATATTTTTAAATTTGTATTTCAATCTTATTTATTCTATATTAAAAATCATAAATTTAACTTATTCTAAAATTTATTAAATTTATGATGATACTGATGTTTATTATAATATATTTAATAAAAATATTATTATTGAAATTAAATTCTTATCTATAAATTAGTTAAATTAAAAAAGTTATTTTGTGAATTTATTTTTTGTTTTCAATAATTTTTTATTAAAAGATTTTACAATTTGCTAAATTTAAAAAATTGACTATTTTATATTGGTCAAATATATATTTAATACTTATTATATTATATCAATAATAGATATAAGAATATTTTGGTTAAAATAAGTGTAATTGTATCTTATTTTTTATTGCAGGTGAAGTAAATCTAGTGCATCTTTGGGTGTTAATGGGGGAGAGTGTATATTTTCAAAAGAGAAGAAAAGATTATGTAGTTTAGTCATCTATCAAGGGAGAAAAGGGTAATTTACCCTTCATTTAATTACATTATAAGTCACTTAATTCCTTAGCTAGCTAAGAAGCGCCTCTTGCTAGTTAAAAGGAGCTAGTCAAATAGAAAGATCACATCCCCTCCCTTTAAGAACCTAGCCAATTTGTCTTTTAGATAGTAAATGTAAGTAAGATTTCTTGGACGTCTGGAGGGTGGAGTACTAGCCTTGGCCTAGCACAAGGCTTCCTCTTAGCCTGTTGGCATCCAAGCTCTATGGCATTAAGTGCCTAGTGTCTATAACGTCACAGTGCAACTCCTAGTGATATACTCGTTACTCTAACTCGACCCCTCCCAAGAAGTTTAATGTGAAGAAGAGTGAGAGACGGTCATCCCCTCCCTCAAAACTAACACAATACTAACTTGATAAAAACCGCAATAAGGTTATTCTAACTTCACAAAAATTTAATGCTCTCCAAGCAAGTCTTGCGCAAGCTAGGTGCCACTTGCAGCACCTAACTTAGACAAGGTTAGGAGTATCGTGAAGAAGTTACCGACATTTGCCATTCCCTATGAAGAGTCCTTGGGTGTGGCTTAATAAGATTGAAGTAAAGGCGTCTTCATATTAAGCATAATTGCTCTAGGTAAGCCAATTAAGAATTTATACTTAGTAAATACAATTGTAGTTTTTGCTAAGCTCACTTCCCAACTCTCTTGTCATCACCTCCTAAAAGGCAACATTCACTTGCCGATCTAGACACATCACCATAAACCACTATACCCATAATCACATACTTATTGAAGGAATTCAGAAATCAATAATTTAATTATTTAATTATTCAAACATGAATAGAGGTATAATATATAGAGAGGGAAGAATAGCTTCACACCCTCCAAAAAGGAAAACACAGAAATAAAACACCTAATTAAAGTTTGATTACAAGTACATAAAAAAGGAAAATAAAATGTTAGACCCAATCAACAAAATAAGGAAATAAATAAAGGCACTAAAGTTTGAAAATAATCACATAATAAATGTAATGCGTAGCAAATAATCACATATTAAATATGATTTTCAACACTCCCCTTTATTAGGAACAATTTGGAGTTAACATTGTCATTCTTCTTTCTTGAAATATTTATTTTGATTCTTGACTCTCTGTTTTCTTTTCCTCATTTTATAGTAAGGGTCTTGATTTTTGACATTTTTAGTTTTTTCTGTTGGGAAAAGGTTTTGTTGTTTTTGTTAGTTTTTGCTAACTATCAATATATAATTTTTTATATTACCTACAAATATATAGTTTTTTCACGCTAACCACTAATATATTTTGTCATTCAGGCCTTGTAAGCTCTGATACCATAACGGAATTTAGAGATTAATATTCTAATTCTTTTATTATTCAAGTCCAAACAAAGATATAATATATAAAGAGTGGTAGATAGCTTCTCATCTTTCAAAAAAGCAAAAAATAGAGAAATAAAGTATAATAAAAGATCTACTTCAAAATTTGATTACAATCACATAAAAAGGAAACAAAATATTGACCCAACCAACAAAATAAAAAAAAAATAAAGGCATTAAAGTATAAAAATAATCACATATTAAATATGATTCCTAATATTTACATCTCCCACATACATGTACTATGCATGATCTCACATGTCCCATAAATTCAGCCCTCCATCTAGTCCCTTACCCCATATACTGAATGAGCACTTAGTGCCCTGCGTTCTTAGCTATGCCTGTCCTGGACATTAACTGTCAAGTCAAATCTCCCACTATTCATACACACCCTTAGTCATGAGAAGGACACCCTAACAGGCTTTTAGACTTTCACACTTACACACTTCAGAAGAATCAAAACTCTTGCGATTCCCAAATTTTCCAAAAGCCTCTGAGCTTAATAAGAACAAGACTCTATTTACTAAGAACTTTGCCTTTTAGCCTTCAAAAATTGAGGCAGTTTCACAGAGAAAATTAAGTCGAAGTTACAATTAACTCTGTTATCTTGCTTAAGTGTTTTAACCATAGTGCTTTACTTTTTCTCTACTAAGACCTCCCAGTGACTAGGTCTACTAATTGCTTTATAACTCCCAAGTTCGAACTGCCCATTCCCGGAACAAACTGTTAGTTACTGAAAAAAAATAGCATTTATAAATATGATACTATGTTTCTTAAAGTTTACATGTCAAGCTGTGTTGGTCATTAAGTGAAAAATGAAGAGTGTATGTATACTATATGCTCTGCTGGTTTACAATATTTTTTTTTTTAGTACATGAATACATACATTTGTGTGTGTGTCTCATATTTCTACTTGGCATTATCAATTGTGTACTGTGGACATAGTATAATGACAGACAACAGTCCATTAATTAATAAATATAATGCATTTTACCTTGTTCAAGTAGTTAATCTGCAAAAGACAAAATCCTATCACAATCACGGTAAAGACCCAGGTCTCAAAGTATTTGAATTGATTCATCTCTTCAAATGAAAGCTTCAAAGCTATTCCCACGGCTTTCACACCCATAACCTACACAAAAACAAGGATACATATTTCATATATAGAGGACAGGTTTTCAGTCAGCCATGACACATATGAGCTTCAAGGATATAGTTAGTACCGTAAGAGAGCCCATGAGAGAACATATTCCAACATAAATGACCATATGTGTCTGCCCATAACGTGGTACATACCAGAAAATGAGGACACAAACCACAAACAAAACCGCAAAAGTGTAAACAAGAAAGCCTGTTGATGAACAATTTTCACTGTTAGCTAGATTTACCATAAATAAATATATAAGAACCCAACTGAATTTGTTAATGGGAAGAAACTGCCAAAACAAAAATGAGGCACAAAATACCCGGTTCTGTAGCAAGATGCCACACTTCCTTAACAGACTGAATCTTTCTCTCATGCGGTGCATGCAAAACAATACTTGTAGAGCCCACCACACACAGAACACATCCAAGCTTACCAAACATGTGCAATTTCTCATGTAGGATAAAATGAGCTAGCACTGCACTGCATTATGATATGAGTTTGTAATATTTTTCTTTCATGTACTCATCCAAATTAAATGTAATGATTGAAAATGCACATCCACAATGGGTCAAAGACAATTAAAACGTCCTTAGAGTTTATTTTGTGAAGAATACTGTTGGTTACCTGAAAATGATGCTTAAAGCTCCTAAAGGAGTTACAAGTATTGCAGGAGCAAATGCATAAGCTGCAAAGTTGGCAATTTCCCCAACGATCACTGGAAATAATTTAAGCATAAAATTTAGCATCATCTACAGAATAAGTCCGTGGAATATTAGCTAGATCAGTGGTTCAGAAGCAAAGGACATGTTTACAGTTAAGAGTTCTATGAGCAATATATGGAAAATATGCACTATGGAGGACCAAGAGAGATATAAATATAGCCCGGAGGTAACCCTTGCTAGGGCATTCTGATATCAATTTGCACTCCAAAAGGTGCTGGAATCTTTTCCACTGAAAATAAAACTCAAATACGTAATAATTCCACTTTTCTACCTTTCATGTTGCCTATGAGCAGAAACAGGAGAAAAGGATGGTGTCGCGCATCAGTACTTCATGTAAACATGTTGGAACAGATTAGAAGTTTCATAGCTATCCTATATAGCAAAAATATGGAATCCCCTGCTGACTATTGAGCAGATCTTTTGACAAAAAGAACCAATTTATTATTGTTAAAGGAAGAAGAAAGTAAAAACCGAATTGTGAGATATCCTCCAATTACAACATTTCAAAAGTATAGAAACAGAAACATAAATAAAATACATTAAGATGGTTATGCCACCAATCTCTCTGAATATCTGTTATAGAAACTCTCAGTTATCCTTCCTTCTATAAAGCTAATCATCAAAGGGTTAAGATTCAGGAATTTAATCTCCAGGATGCATGCGACATCATCATACACTGAAGTTTAATTTTGTGTATATCAATAGTCTTCATTTATAATGGTAATTGAAAAAAAAAAAACGAAAGTCAAGGTAATGCAGTACAATAATCTCTCTTTCACACTACATTTTTCAATTTCCAATCAGCAAGGAAGAAAAGGAAAACAACTCTCAAAGTCTAGAGTTAAAAAAAAAAATCAAATATTCTAAATTTATTTTAGAATCAATGTAAGAATTTCAAGAACAGAACGTTATCAGAAACTACTGACGCCCGACGAAAGTCGGAGACATTGCACTATGATTCTCGATTTCCATACACAGACGGTGTGTATAAGAAATAATCGAAATAATCATCTTTCTGGGGATTGCTTCTGTCAGAAACCTAGAAGTTTAAGGGACAGAACTGTTTTTTATAACCCTAATCCAACCCCACATATGAATATTGATATGCAGTGCACACATTTCGGACCTAGTATGATATAAAGTGCAATTTTATATCCCTTGTCTTTTGGACATGTAGGGAAACAATTGACTTAATTGGAAACACGAGAGCTACGGCGCCACTTGAAATTAATCACAAATAAAAGAAAAGAAAAGATTAGAATGAACTCTGTTTATAATAGAACTTGTTAATTGGGAATTGCAGAAAGAATATCTTATTGCATGATGCCATATGATATATCAATAAAATTTTGTAAAAGGAGCTTGACAGAATAAAAATCACTTACTTGTAATCATCCCCATCCACCACCACGGTTCAAACAGGTATGCATGCCCTCCGGAGGCTGATCATATTAAAGAGGATGAAATAATGCCAATTTAAGGCAAAATTTTAAGTTTGCGACGTTTCAATAATCTAGAAAAAAAGCAAGAAAAGAAGGGAAAAAAAAGAAGAAGGAGCTGAACCTGCTCTGTTCCCCGTATTCCCAGCCTTTTGGAGACCCTTCTTTTTTATTATGAAGCTAGACCCAATGAAAACGCTCGAAGACACAGCCAGAACAAGCCCTTTTACGTTGTCGGACGATATCCCCATATGTTACAAAAAATGAAAACACCTAAAGAATTTTAACCGAAGATTGCAGGGCTACGCCAAGATGAGCAGTCAAAGTTCTTGTATCATCGCATGCAAAAGAAAAGTCACAATTTAAAAATGGCATAACAAAACAACGCAAAATTCAACCCCGAAAAAAAAAAAAAAGAAAATCATCATAAACTGTATACCTTCTTGGCACCCTGCAAACAGGTATCAAGTGAGAAACTGTATCCCCAAAGGATGAGAAATCAGCATTTGTTAATCGCAAATTCTGGAACTTGGATTCTTCAGGTGATTGTTGTAACAAAGACGATTAATCGGAGGAACACGGAAAGACAGATTAGAGAAGGGTGAAGGTGGGGAACGACGAGAAACGTAGAGGTGAGGCAAAGACGCAACGGTTTGTCCGTTACATTTGCATCCCACGAACAAATGGGAAAATACAGCCACAATTTAACATGTTTCCCGCATCCCGCGTTCTCTTCTTATATGGGGCCACTTTTATTTTCCCCCTTATGATTGTTTAAAATATTTAACTGTAACCCCTATACTATAACATATTGCATAAGTTGCCACCCGAAAGAGCTTAACTCCTTTTTTTCCCCTTCTTTTTTCTTGTAAATTATATATTTAGTGTCGATGAAAGTATATAAACATTTCTTTTATTTTTAAAACATACACAAATTTCCCTAAAATGTAAAATAAATTACATAAATCTTTCATGAGTTTATTTGAAATTACACATTTTTTATTTTTTAAATATATATAAATTTCTCTAAAACAAAAAGTAAATTATATAAATCTCAATTTTTTTAAAATTACACAGATCTTAATTCTATTTTTTAAAAAAATTTGTATATAGTTTGAAAATAAAAAAATTCATGTAGTTTCAACAAAATTAAGAGAAAACCTATATAACTTATTTTTTTGTTTTAAAAGAGAGTTGTGTATATTATGAAAATATAGAATAAATCTGTATAATTTTAGTAAAATTTAAAAAATAAAAAAAATCTGACAATTTTAACAAAACTTAAATGATAATTGTATAATTTATTTATTCTTTAACTTAATATGCTCCCGCTACTTTTACAAAATTTTAATTTTGAAACCTTTTTTTTCCAATGATTTTGACACAAAATTTTAAAATAATATTTAATCTCTTCAACTATATCCAAAAAAAATTAGTATATATTAGTTAAAATTAGCATCTAAAACTTAAAAGTCATGTTAAGAAAAGAAGAAATTTAAAGAATGACGGAGGCATAAAATATAAATATTTCGTGTAGATCAAATAATTTTCAAATGAAAATTTTAATATTTTTTATAATAATTTAAGAGAACTAAATATTACATTTAATAATCCCGGCCGTGAATTGACGCGTGTTAATTACTTGACCTCAACACATGCGACCTCATAACTATAATGTCTTCAGAGTTATCTTCAACAATAAATAAAAGTAAGAGGCATGTCTGATATATTGTCATTTTCTTAAGATATTTAAAATATTGAAGTATCTTGGATATTTAAGTTTGATATCTTTATTGAATATGTAACTTTTTTTTTAATTATTAAAAGATTTAAAATTTTGACATCATTCATATCTTCACCTCACTTTTATCATTGAACTATCTCCAAATAATGAATATGTTTATATGAGAAGATATAAATTTCTTTTATTTTACAAATCTATCATATCCTTTAAAATGTATGAAAAATTGTAATTTGCTATGATTTATGTCAAATTTTTAGTTACTATACCAAATTATGGCTTTAATTGCATTAAATAAAATAATTAAGTTTACTAAATTTTGAATCAAAGAGTTAAATAAAAAATCTGTAAAATTAAAAATATTAAATGTGCTCTTTTTCTATTTTGATATTATTTTTATCTTTAATGCTAGGATCACAAGAAGCTTGAAATTTGAAAAAAAAAAAATCAATTTCCATTCATTGTTGTCTATTCTATATTTATTGATGTATTCTAAAAGAAATTAAATTTCAGTGCTGCAATGTAAGACAAAAATATTGATGCCATGTTAACATTTGTCACAAAATATGCGATAATAATTTCATGGTGCTTTTTAATTGAAAAAAAGTGATATTATTTAATCGAATTTAAATGAAGATAACAAATTTTAATAGATTTTATTAGACAGTGTGAATTGGAACCCTCTAGAGTGAGCATATGAATAATAAGGATTTGCAATAACTTTTGGATAGAAATAATCCTTTTCTTCAATTAAATCTAAATAGTAATGCAGTTTAAAGTAGATTTCATTCAGTTTCAATTTAATTAATTCAAATTTTTGTTGTGATATCGACGTTTAAAATAATGAAAAATTAATATATTACAAGAATATTAACTTTTTCATAAAATTAACTCTACATCAATTAAAATTGAATTAGATTTATTTAATTATAGTCGTTTATACTGAATTAATTAAGTATTCTTTTAATCGGTTGATTTGGCTAAAATATCCGAATCACTTTAGACCAACCCGATACCATGACAAGAAAGTAATAAGAAATCTAGAAGCAAGAAACTCCAAAATGAGTCTTCTGATCGTGTCCGTCTCCCACATCTTTGAACGTTAACATCATAAAATCCAGTGACATTATAATAAAAATTAATTTTAATTTTTAAACTTCTACATTTGAAATATTTATTGTATAAGTTAAAAAACATATATATATATATATATATCATTTTAAAGTGTTTGTACATATTAAAACGACTAATTATAAAAAGGATAATAAAAGAAATATCATTTTATACATGGCATAAGGTTACATTAATAGCCACGTGTATAATTTTCTTTATTCTTGTTAAATTAAAATCAATGATAGAATCGTATGTATTACTTAAAAACAAAAAAAAATGCTTAAATTATTTAAATACAATTGAAAACTATAGTTGGCCTGCAACACACACGGATCTTCAAATTAAATTAATGCACCCATCTAGCCATTTTCATTGTCAAAATCTTTCTCTTTTTATTGGCACGATTCTTGGCAGAAATTCTCATCTTGCGCTTGGCATTTCGCATTGGATTGATGACAGCCATGATCTTTTCTTCTTGTTTCTTCTTATCTCTTTTTGCCTTTAGCTTCTTCCCAATAAGGTTGTACACGGAGACAAAGTTCTGGGTCCCCAAAATGTTCTGCACTTTCTCACGGGTTTCTTCTGCTAACTGCTTCAGATTATCTGATGAAGCACCATCATTCAGTAAAACATGAAATGAAGTAGAAACAAACAATATATTATATTGCATAAATTCAAGAAATAGAATATTGTAATATATTATATAGGTATAAAATTTTTTAATAAGAAAATTAGAATATAAAAATATAACATGATAATATTAATAAATAAAAGAAAAATAATAGATAACATACGAGACAGAGGGGGTTATCAATTGTGATTTTCTTTTTCTATCCGAATTTCAGACCAAGCATGCCTAGACTCATACAATGCTTATTTCAAGAAAAAAGAACAGAGTCTAGAGAAATTTCTGGTATCCATGCTGGTCAAACCACTTCGGTAAAACCGCTAATGTGAGAATTTGACTTGCAGGAAAATAGTAAAATATGCCAGGAAACAATCAAACTTTGGTTATTTTCCTACTTTTCCAGATTATTAGAAAGGTGGAGGAGGAAAGAGAAAAGAAGAGGGGGGGGGGGGGGGAGGAACTTACCAGGGATCACTTTTCCAGCAAATCCTTCACAGACTTTATATAGAGGAAGCAAAACTTCAGATGCGTAATGCAGACAGTCATCCTGACTAATCTGTGACAGTATACTTTTAAAACTGTTGAAGACTATTCCCATCTGCATTAAATAATCAAAGTACTTTTGCTAATGAGCACATTTGTCAAGAGAAAGATTACACACACACACACAGCTTGCATACAAACCTGGTAAGCCTCCATTTGAAGGGCAATCTTCCCCATTTTCCTGAGCAATACTGAGACAAGAACATGTTGAATATTATTTGCACTCTGCTGGTTGTTTTGTTCATGTACAGAAGTAAGAGATAAGAACATGCTTCTTCCCTTCCCTGAATCAAGCAAGTCAAAAGCTTTAAAGAACCGGTCTTTCTCTTGCTGCTCAAGAGCAGACCAGAATGCAGAAGGATCTACAAATGCAGTTTGACCCATCACAGAATGGACACCGCAAACGGCAAAGACAATACTTTGGTTCATCAGGTTGCTGTCAGCATCATCCATGAGTGGCGTTTTAAGTTGGCAGCAAAGCGAAGCAGCTATATGAAATAGTCTGCTTGGGCTCATAAGAAAATAACTTCCCAAGGACTTTTGATGATTTTCTTTGCTAGTATCGACTATATGTGTAAAGTATTGGGCTATGAGGCGGACTGATCTGGTGCGTATCCATGAATGCGGGTGCAAAAGCATCTCACATATTACATCCCATATAACCTGAAATTTGTGCACTTACACGTGAGAAACTACGAGACTAGGCCAATTTGGCATAGATGTGGAAAAAAAAAATACTGCTAATTTTTTACAAAGGTGATACTTTTACTTTATGTTTGGCCAAGACAGTCCGCTTTTAAATGATAGCAGAATTTATTTTTCTGTTTGAGAGGCAGGAATTTGGGGATACTACTTTGAAACAGAATCAGAAACAGAAATTGATTTTCTTTTGGACAATTGCTAAAGTAAAAAAACTACAAATATTATCCAACCTATCTTTCTTCTAAATATGCCCTTATTAGTAATTTGACGGAAAAAAAGTACTTTTTTGAAACTAAAAGATGGGCCAACCACTAATGAGACTGATCAAAATGTTTATCAAATAACTTAACCAAATGCCAACTGCTTCTTCATTACAATGCTTTTTAAGAAACTGGATTTTTTAATTTAAAAAAAAAATTTCAAAATAAGCAAAAATTAAAAGCAATGCCAATGGACACTTAGGGTATATTTGGCTCAAAGAAAATGAAGGGAAAATGAAGGAAAGAGAAATTTTAATTTAGATATTTTCTTGGCTTTATATTTAAATATAACATTTCTTTTTTCTCTCAAAAAACATTCGGATTGAGGGGAATGGATGAGAAAGAAATATGTATATATATATATATATATAAATATCTATATATATATTTACTAATTCCACAACTACTATGTTAACATGAGCACATTTATACATACTATTATCTGAATCCTTATATGTATTTAAAAAAAAAATTGTTAATGAGAGATTACCTCAAGATCCCCAGCAAAGCATAAATCATGGAACTGATAAATCATCTTCTCTAACATGACTAAAGAATAGTATGCTTCCTTCCAATGGGGAACAATAGATTCAGCTGAAAAGTCAACCTGCCTGTCTGTGACTACATCTATGGTTGACTGCAAGATGCGAAGAGTGATTGGTAAGATACAATTAATATATCTATAAAATCCTTTCTTCAATACCTCGATCAGCAGCCCCAAAACCTGTATCAACATATTTAGATGTCATTATACATGATAAACCCACGAAAACATAGAAATGTGTGCTAAAAAAATCTTTTAAAACTAAAGCCATTAAAAGAAATTTGAAATTAAATTATACACAAAAATCGATTTGAAATTAAAAGTCAGTCTGACAAAACAGTACAGCAATTATTGAAAGACAATGACGCTGTACATAAAACTAACCCCTCTACCTCTATTTATACCAATTCTATGATCACAAAAAGACACCTATACCCTTCAGTTGAGGTGAACTATAAGTAACTGTTCTGTTAACTAGAAAACTTTTCTAAATCCTCCTCAATACCTCTTTACACATCTGATACTTCTTAAATACCTGATAAACAAAAAGTGAAATAAGGAAAAAAGAGGAGGGGGGGGGGGGGGGAAGTTGTGCAAATTATATTGAATTTTTGACTAACAATATAATTCCGAGGATATTACCTGTGCAGCAGCACCCCACAGTTGCTGCTTCCCACCCAAATACCAAGATAGAGCATACTCAAGAATGGAATTAAGTGAATTTGGGCTTATTGAACCAATGAGCTCCTTTATAGCAGCCCCACTCATAGAACGGACAGAATTATCATTGTCATTGGCCAAGCAGGCCACTAAATGGACAAATAATGTCTGTGCTTGCTCGTTCAAAACACTTCTTGGAAATTTGACTATAATAGCATGAATCATTTCAAGAACAGATTTTCTTCCAGTTGAATACTCATAGCTGCAAGGATTAAAATATTCACAATCATAAAAAATAGGGAAAAAATATAGCTATAATAACCAAGCAACATACAGACTACTCTTGACCACTTGCCTTAGATTTGCAAGAAGGAAATCTAGATGTTGTTGCAGGCGCTTCTCTGAAAGCCGATAATCAAGCAAAAATTGCAACAAAATCTTACTGCATTTCTTGCGAATTGATTCCAATTGACTTGTCACCATCAATTCCGCAACCCTAGTAATAAGATCATAAATTTCAGGTACAACAAGCTTGCGATTGACAATACCCTTAAGCAGTGAAAGGGCCACAGGAGATTGATTCCTTTCAAGGTCAACAAATAGTGGAAGCTGAATTAGGAGGAGTATCTGGTCTGATGTAAGTGTAATTTTGGTGCTCCGCAAAAGCACAGTCAGCAACGTCAAACATGATTGCATTAAAGGACTACTAGAGTTGACCGAACTATGTGCAATGTCCAACAGGGCAGCCTTGACTCTCTCAGCTTGGGATTCAAGGGATGGTAAGGGCAACCTTACCAGTAGAGTAAGGCATCCAAGGGAAGCAGACAAGATATCCTCATATTTGGAGCACAAGCACTCACTTAGTAACCTGACAAAAGGATCTAGTAAGGATAGAATATGTGCATCTTTCATATCCTGTTTCATACCTTTAACATGTTTATGCAATATTCTGAGAGCAAACACTGTAATTAGGTGTGAGCATAATGAGCCACCTTCAACTACATGGCCCATAGAAATTTTTTTAGCATCAATACAAGAATGCTTATCCACCATGTTAATTGATCTATTCTCATGCCGGCCAATCTCATCTTTAATCCCATCTTCAACAAGGCCATAAATAAAGATAAACAGATCAGTCTCATCTACTGATGGATTGACTTCAATACCAGCAGCTATATGATGCAACATACTTTCCAACTTTGCTTTTACTCTTGGTGTGATGTTCTTCTGCATATGGGCTGTCACTGGTGCAAGAAGCTTCATCGCATAGCTTTTGAATGTAATGTTTTGGGCTATCAGTTTCAAGGTTTCAAAAGACTTTTTCCTCCTGGTTTCTTTCATCTTGGAAGCTATCTTTTCCACCTCCTTTTCTTCAGCAACATCTCCAAGAATGTCCATCTCAATTACACAAAGAAGATCCTCCAAACAATAATCTAACTTTCCATTCACTGTATTCAAAAGACACTTAGACAAAATAAAATTAAGTGTGTAACCTAACACATGAAGTTCATATCCTCTCTTCAAGGTAGATTGCAAAACCTTGACAATGAATTGCAAGTATTCCAATCCAAGCTCCTTCAAACAAGTTGCCAATGCAGACCTAGCTTCATCACGAACGCTCTCTAGATGACTCTTTAAAAAGTTTGAAATTCGATGAACAATACTTGAAATATGCAAATCCATTACATCTCCTGGAAGCAACTTAAGTAGTTTCACTGCTGCAAGACTGATATTCACATTGACCCTTTCTGACTCAGAATTTAGCAGCTTTTGTATCTTTGGGAAAACAACTTTAGAAAGGCAAGTCTGTATCTCTGTGTCCACAACAGAAGTACCACAGTTACCTAAGATAGCAGAAGACACAGTGACAGCAGTCCCAGAATCAGAATCAACGCCAAATGATGATTCTTTAGGGTAAGAAATTTCTGAAAAATGAAATTTGTCCAAAATAGAGCATATCAGCCGTATAAACACTTTCTGCTTTTCTGGACTGCTGGACATCCCCCGCAAGCATCTGATCAATAATGCATAGTATGACTTCCATTCCATCTGACCAGCCACAGAAGCAATGGTCTCTATACATGCATTTTTCATGTGTTCTGCCTTTCCTTCTTGTTCATCAAATAACATGTTGAAGAAGAGTGGCACAAACACTCTCTTGATGATGCCCTAGAAGTAACCAATAGCATATTACATTCAGTAATTAGGGGGGAAAAATTATCCATATCATAGGATAAAGTCATTACCTCGGACATCTTGTTCATACTAATAATATTTCTAAACCGTGACAATGCCCTCACTCTCCTATGCATCTGCAGTATCAAATGTAATAATTTAAGAAATGTAGCATCTTACTTAAAGACCTACGAAAATATAGGAACTTAGAAAGTAATAACTGAATAACCAGTAAAACAGTTTGATAGAGTGAAGAAATAAGCATTACAGTGTATAATCATGCCAAGGAAAAACAGCAGAAAGATGAAAGAAGTTAGGCTTGAAAAAAAAAGAGGAAGACATCAAATCATTATGTATTTGGAAGTGAAAAATCTCCATCCTGTGTAAACAAATGAATGCAAGGTAACTAAGAGCTCTAAATATGGAGTGCAGCTTAGTGTATTTGGAAATAAAAAACTCCATACCTATGTAATCTATTGGAGACGACATAAAAAAGACTACTTGAAAACATCATAAAGAAATCGTACTTTACAACACATGCAATTTAGCATATTTTAATATTAGGTTTTTTTTAATTATTTTAGAAAACATTATTTTGTCAGGTTTTTCATTATCTTATTTGGGATAATCATATTTTAAATTTTAATCTAAATTGATTAAAATAAGATTATTTTAAGTATTTTGTTTGAGACAGAAGTTTTAGATAGTAGGAGTTTTGATGGGCACCTAAATAAGGTCTCCCAAAAGCCAACTATTAAGGTGGAAGAACCACCCTACTTAAGTATCCCATTGAGTATCCCATATTACTCAATGTGGGACTTTGACATCCCATAATACCTTGATTTCCATCTATTGACCGCTCTTGGAAAGCTGATGTCCCAATGGCTACACTCTATGACATTTCATTCGGCGGCACTTCACTTGACCTTCCACTTGTCAGAATCCTTCACAAGTAACCCTTTTCGAAATCACTAACCACCAGCTTTGATACCAATTGATGGGCACCTAAGGTGGGGAACCTTCCCCCAAAAGCTATCGATTGAAGTGGGAGAACCACCCTACTTAAGTACCTCATTGAGTATCCCATATTATTTAATGTGGGACTTTAGCATCCCATACTACCTTAGTCTCCATCAAGTTTTCAAATAAAATATTTTACCATTAGCTTTAGCTTAAGCCTTATCATTATCTATTGTTGGAATTTGGGTGACAAAGTTTGTTGCCCTGACTATTTTCATTCAATAAAATATGTTCAGAGGAAATTTAAAACCGTGAATTTCTACATAAACAAATAAAAGCAAGGAAAGTAAAAGTGCCAACTATGCAAAATGCACCTTAATTTAACACAGAAGGATACCTTTGGGTCAATTATGTTATTGAAAAAATCTACTTCAGCATCTTCACTGCACAGTGCCATAAGTGATTTAAAGTTTGACACTTCTGGAAGCTTCAAGACCATTTGACGCAATACTTTTATCCATCCCTGCAACAATATCATTCAGTACACAAACATAGAGGATTAAATGTAAACTGGTAAACAAAACAAAATATAAGAATATTAACAACTAATATATAATTGAGTGTGTGAGTCTAATCTTCCTATCTTGCAATGCATGGAACTAGGAAATATATATATATATATATATCAAAATGTGATAGATTATGACAACAAAGGGAGAAGGACTGCTATGGACTACTATGACAACAGAGAGGAGAGGGACAGAAGGTTTGCTGATATATGCACCAACATATCTAACTTATATAACTAGAAAATCTATATAGCACTAGTTAATGTTATATTATGATCAATGAATAAAATTAAAATGACAGAATACCTTTCTAACAGAAAGTACTCCATCCATTGCATCAGCAATATGCTTCAAAAGAAATTTGTTTGTGATATGCTGGATGCATGATCTTGTCCAACAACCATCAGTCTCTCTCATAACAGACAACTCTTGGTCATTGTTTCCTTCTTTATAAAAGATCAGGGCAGAAAAATCAACAAAGGACAGCAATGAACCACAGGCGCTAACCACAAAGGTCAGTTCTTTAGATGACATATCATGCACACAGTGTGATAAAACAAGCAATGCATGATCTGCCTTAACATTTCTGAAGAAATCAGTATTAATGCTTTCATAAGCCTCTAAAATTGCATCATGGTTAAGCCAACCCATTGAAGATGTTGCATTCAGCTGACGAAGAAGTTTTGCCTGCATTGCATCAAAATAGCATAGAAATATTACAGAAGCAGACAATGTATATAGTTCTGTCAGAAGCGATGCACAGATAAAGAGATAAAAGGGCAAAAATTACCACTGAGAGAATAGACGCATCAGATGCTACAAGAGCATCAAGAAGATCACAGACCCTCAGCCGCAAATCCAGCTCAGCCAAAATATATAAAGGAGAAATAGCACTCAGAATTTTAGTAGTACGACTGTTTCCTAATATTGGCATGAAATTTTGAATGACTTGCAAAACTTCAGCACCGACATCTACAACAACCAAGAGAATTTCAATATCAAGGTAGCAATCCAGTCTGAAAAAGAAAAAATAAACTGGAAATATATGATATGCACTCACCAGAAATTTGGGATTTCTTTTCAATGAACAGAAGCAAAATATCAACAAATTGCTTTGCCAGATCTACATCCTTGATATATTTTGGTAAAAGTTTGAAAATTTTTATTACCGTCTCCCCAGGTGATTTGACCAGCTTTCTGGCATAAGAAACAGAAAAACATTGAGTGCCCAAGTCCTCATTCTCTTATCTGCTTTTCTAATAATTATAAGGAGATTGTTTCTTTCTGGCGCAATATGGAATCAGTGCAATCAGAAAGCATGGTATCTATTTACTAATATGATGAAAGTTTCATGTCCACACATTCCCTAAATAAGTCATCAATTACTTTTTCTTGTGTTTTTTTCTTACCATCTTGCCAAGGAGAGTAAGTCATATTTCCAGTTCTTGTTTTGAAAAGGTAGTAATTAAGGGATATTTTAATCCCTCTCTAAATCTCAAATATTCAACTCCATTCTTTATTCAACTACAAAGGCCATACGGTAATCAATAACACAATTGACATCAGCATTAACACTTGATTTGAAGTTGTCCTAGTTTTGTGCAGGAATAAAACAAGTACTTGACAAAAAGGGATAACCAAACATGAACTGACTATTAGTTATGGTGATTAACTAGACAGGTAATATATTCCATTAAGTGTTTAAACTCTTACTTGTACCATAAAAACATAATAAAATTTACTTTCCACTATAATGTGGCACATATGTCAAATCCAATAAGAACTTGATTTCGCACAAAATGGCAGAATATATGATCTCACAAACTTAACTACTAATAAGATCTCAGAAATTTCAGCTCTATGCATATTTAAAAAAGATAATGGAAGAAATGTGTGACATTAAACATATACAAGCACATCAGTAATATAAGCTCATACCTCTTGGCTGTAGTATCACCTCCAAATAGACAGCACAAGCTCTCTACAAGTCCCACAATGTTGGAATGTAAAACTCTTTGTGCAGGATTGTCTTCATCATCCAACTCATTGTCAAGGTTCAACAAGTTCTCAACAAACTTTAGAACACAAACTATAACTGCCTCAGAAGCTGATTTAACACAGAGAATTGAACATATATCAGGTACAAGACTCTCTTCCCGGCATAATAAGGCCACAAGTTTATAGTTTCTACTCATGGCCACAAAGCAAGAGAACAGAGAACTTGGTTTCTCGCTACTAGCAGCTTCCTGCTTGAATCTATCAATCAAAGGTTTTACTGAGGCAAAGAATAAGCCCCACAAATCAGAACCAAATTCATGATCTTCATATTTATTAAGGACAAAGGAAACAATTTTCAGGCACAAAGATCTCATATCCTTGAACTGCTTCAAAGTTGTGTTGGTCTGCACATATAAATTCAAAGTTAAAAGAAATTAAATAAAACAAACCAAAATGATAATACAAGGGAGAAAGAGAATAATAGATTCCCGTACAGAATTCTATGCTAAAAATTACAAAGCTAAATGTTACAAACTTACAATTATAAAATAAAGGAGGGAAAGGGGAATGAATAATGCTGCCAAAAATGCCCAATATAATAGGTTGTAGGACAGCACCGATGTGGTTATAATTCCATTTTAAAAGTTTTTTGGTTATAACTAGAAACTTATCTTTTTTAATCCCTCATAGTCTTGATTTTTTTTGGGCATCCTCGAGGGTAATTTTCTCATTAAAATACTCACAAAAGTAATTGCCAAACACAATAGACCAGATGGGGATATATAGTCAGGCAAGAACTACAACTATGCCATGGCAAAATGGAGCTTAGTCCACTCTTCTTTTCCAGTAATACAGTTTATATAAATTGCAGAATAAATTATCATATCTGAATGGGTTCTAATAATATTACAGAAGACTTTGCAGCCTAGTACAAATTATATCACTTTAAAATGTCATACAAGCTGTTTTCATGTCTGTCTACATGGGGGTTTCATACTTCACCAGGGAGACAGTGATTTGAGCCATTATAGCATGGCACTAAAGAGGGAAATAAAAAACAATGAGAATATGATAAGCAACAAAGCAATTAGTTGCATCACTGCCACAAACTTCCACAAAAAATTGATAGGGATAATACCAAAATTAATTTCATAGACTAACAACATCAGCCATCCATCATTCATTTTTTTATCAAAGTTAATTGGAGAAGTTCAAAACAAATAAAATTCTGCATTGATAATGATCAGGATCTTACCAGGATTTCATTTGCTGGAGTGACGTCTTCCTTCAGGAAAAACGAATTAGATCTAGAATCACTTTGATCTAAAGGGAATTCATTCAATTTTGCATTGTCAAGACTTGATGCACAGCTTCCTAATACCCGAACAACACACCCCATCAATAGATCAAGGAAAGGTCTGACATGCAATTCATCAAAAACTCCAAGGACATCTTCAATGACATGCAAAAAAGCAAATCTTTTTTTCCAGGAAAGTTCTGCAATATTTTCCAAGGTGAAATATTCTAACAAAGATGATGCTTGAAATTCACTAATAGGACCTCCAGGTAGAGTCCAGAACAACTTAGCAGGTCCATTAGTTTTATTTACTATCTGCAATGGCTTTATCATTAATGCAAAGAAGATTGGCAGCTCATTGACATCGACTTCAGCAATGAATTGCAGAATAGCCTTTCGATGATATATGCTTGTATTCTGTTGAAATGAAAAGATGATGAATCATCAGTTTAGAACTAGCCAAATGAAATGCACATCTGAACAACCAAGACCTTTGTTTGAGACCAATGAAAACAACCAGCTAAGAGGTTCAAATTAAATATACCTTTCGAGAAGCAAGTTCCTTTAGCATTCTGACTTTTGGCATCAAAAGACGGATAACTAATGGAACAATATGAATCCTGTGACATTCTTCTATGGTGTCAGCTTCTCTAGATAAACTCCATGTTGTTAATTCCTCTCTTAAATTTTTTGAACTGATCAAGTTTCTCAAATGCTGATCATATGGTACAAGGTAATCATCCTTCCAGGTCAACAAGCAATCCAGAACTTTCATTTGTATTTCAGGATCATTTTCTTCCAGAAGCCTGTCCAAAACCCAACAAATGATGTCTTAAGTAAGGGGGGGCTCCAAAATGAAGTATGTTAGTAACTGATGAGCAGATAAGATTGAGCAAGATACAACTGTTAAGTAAGACTCCCCCAAAAAATAAAAAATCAATTTGTGCATCAACCTGTTCTGCAAAACCTCCTTAAGAAATTGACTCCAGTAAAATGACTTGGGATTTTTCATCAGCTTCAACAAGTTTAACCATTCTTTCAGTACAGCCTTCCACTCTTTGCCTTTACAAGCATGATAATCAAACAATCCCACACTGTAATGTGATATTACAAAGGAAAACAAACTCTCAAACTAGATGATTTGAATAAAACCTCATATTCAAACTTAAAAAAATGTACCAATAGAGAGACAAAATCAACCATATAAATACCTCACAAGATCATCAGTGTTGTATCCTAAAAACTTTAGGAATAGAGGTATGAATTGCCGAGACCGGGATTCAATGACAGTTGGAATTTTTTGTAAACATTGCAGCAACAATGACAAGATTGTCACACAAGGCGTGCTATCAGAGGCACAATTGACAAATTGTTTGAAACAATCAAGAAGACCTGAAAAACAAATAAGCTTAAATACTGAATCGAAAGCAAAGCAAATCAATAACTAAAACTTAAAGTCAAGCTCACTGATAAAGCCATTCCTTATATTCATCTCCCTTTGACTATTTTGATTGATCTATTTTTTTTTCTTTTATGGTAAATATAACCATGAATTACCATGAATAGCAACACGATCAATTTCCCTATTTTTCTTTAATGATTGGAACATTAAATTTCTACAAGACCAATATTTATATAAGTAATAAACTTTATTTATCAATTAAATTAAGTATAAAACATCAACTAAACTAATTGCACTTTTCACAGAATATATCAACCACAAAGTCAGATTCATAGATCAATTATTAATTACATACAACATTTTTTTAACATAGGTTTTCTGTTGCATTTAAATTAGTTTAACCTCTATCTTTCTGTCTTTGAAATTTTCTTCTTTGACACATATACATATGTATGAGTGGTGCACACAAACTGCACACAAACTTTAATTAATAAATAAATATAGTATCTAAAAGTATCAATCAAGTTGGAAAGTACCAGTTGGCTTATCAGGCAATACAACATTCACACAATGATGTACCACAGAAGAGGTCTGTGATGTCAATTGACACCGTTTGAGATAACAGACGAAGTTATCCCACACAAGTGCAAAATGTTGACTGATCAAGACTGCAAGACATTCCAACGCAGGACTCCAGAGGTAGCTAAAACGATTATTCAAGATGCCCAACAATCCATTCAAAACAAGGGGCACATAAACTTCAGAGATCCTTCCAGCAGATAGGTTCATCTGTATCTCGGAAATCACTCGCTGAATGCACCTGCTTGTAGCAATTGAAATAGGAGTTGTTTCAATTGAGAGGAGGAGCTGAAGAACCTGTTACTTCACCAAAATTAGTGCACTATAAACTAGAAGCTGAAGTAAAAAGATAACAGCACAGAACATAAGATATACATACATTACTTGGTGTGCCATCCACACTGGAAATTTGAGAAACTTCAGTTTTCCTTTTCTTCTCAGCCATCTGATCTGCTGAAGGAATTTCCCCACCCAGAAATTTATAGTGACAGAGTATTTTAAGAGTTGAAATGCGAATCTCCTTGTCTGAATGGCTCAAATTATCAGCAAATATGGGCACCACATTGTCAATCCTATCTTCAATTTCTGAATAATATTTTTTACAGCCAGTTTCTTCTAAAGGAGAACTACAGTTCAGCAGAGAGGGTAATAAGAACAGAGCTTTGACTGTCATAAACACCAGTTACAAAAACCGAATACTAAACAATGAAAGGAGATGTAAATATGTCTACAAACATTTAACCATAAACACAAAGCCACTTACCCATACTTGGATTCCAAATGATCAGCAACAGCAGACAGCACTTGTGAAGATGATCGATAACTTTTTGCAAGACTTAAAAGCTTTTCTGTTGCATCAGCTCCAGAATTACTGTTGCGACATAGACTGTTATAAGAACTTAATGCAGCACCTATAATGCTTTCCCAGGCTTTCTTAGAACTATCTGCAATGTAGCCTGAGGAAACAGTGTCTGCCATTAAGAAAAATACAACAAAAGAAAAAAAAGAAAGAGAAAGAAGAAAACAAATTATAAAGAATTCTACCTTTTTATTGTCCACATGGTTAAATGGAAAAACAAGAGAATAAAAAAGAAAATGATTATAGCAACAAAAAAATGCACCCATCCCAATGTATGAACAGGGCCAGATTTCTTTTTCTAGGTATGGACCAACCCCATCCGCAATTATAATAGAAAAGGCAATATATTAGCCTTCTGATTCAAAGGAACAAGGTTCTACAAGGTTGTTCATCAAAAAATTATATTGCAAGCAATAAAGGAATGAGATGGTACCAGGTTTAACTTTCACAAGCTGATCTACTGCATCCACAAGATCCACTAACAAAGATGGATTGGCCTCGACAACTGACATATGAGAATAGCAGCTAATAGCTCCCCATAGCAGTGCCAACTTTCCTTCATCAATTTGACATGATAGATCACAATGTGCAATATCATTTATTGCTTTATTGATAGTTCCTTGCAAATGACTGCAAATCCTTGCTAGTGCTTCAGCACTTATCCCTTCCACAAAGTCTGCGTTCTGTACATTTAATTGCATTTTCTCACAGAAGGACTGTAACAAACATATTACTTCTTCCTCTGAATTCTCCATCAAATCATTTATTGCACTAGAAATCAGGTTATAGAAGTTAAATATTATATTTAGATGGAACCAAACCATAATTTGTTCATGCACAGTTATAGAGCTCAGAGGTTACCTTATAACATCACTTCTGAAGGCATGCACACAATGTTCCATGAGTAGCAGCTCTCTAATAAAATGCAATAAACTGCAACAAACAATAAACACATTAAGAAGGAACACAAACAAACAAAAGAAAATGCCAATATCATAAACACATTATTCAAGTCAATACCTTGAGCTTCGTAACTTAAAAATAGGAGCCCACTGGAAAGCACACTCAGATATTATAGATTTATCATTGTAATTACAGAGCCCGTTAAGAATACCCAACATAAGTTTCAAAATTTTGTCAACCAACAATGATATTTCATCTTGCAACTTGATCATCCCAGAAGGTGTGATGTACATCCGCAAAAGCAGCAAGATAAGTTCAAGCATAGGCTTATAATCTGCCAATATAATTAAAAATAAAATTAGTACAAATGCACACAAACAGTGAAAATCAAAGTAATCAAATCATGATTCAACTCGTGAATCGAAAAGCTAATTTTTGCATAGTAAATCGTATCAAATCATACGATTCAAAAACATATTTAAAAATAGTTTAAAATATATGAGATAAATTATGTATACCATAAAAAAAGTTTATAATATTAAATTTAAATGAGAATTAACAAAAATTTAACCATAACTTATACAAAACAAAATTATAATTTATACTATAAATATAAGTTATAACTTAATAATTATTTAATTGATAACTTTAATAAATAAAAAAACCCATAAATAACTAAGTTCAAAACTAATTACCTTCTTATTCATTGAAACTATCATATATATATATATATATATATATATATGAGCACGCTGATAAGAATGCAGATGGGAAAAAACACACACACACACACACACAAAATATATAAAACAAGAATCTGAAGGAACCTGTTAGCACCTAAAACCCATTCCACTTGCTTGTTTTGATGAGCCACATATATTATTAGAAATAAGATGGGATTAAAACCCATAAATTCTTTATAAGTAAGTTCAATTAAAATATACAAAGCAGAAGATATTATATATATACATATATATATATATATATGAACTTACCCAAAACTTTTTGCCCATTGTGTGCCTTTACAGCTGAAATAAGCACTGATAGAAGGCGTCTTAAATGCAAAATCCTTCCAGTACAGGTGCATTCTTTAACTTCCTCATATAAGCATTTCCATACCAAATCCAATTCCTTGGGCTCCATCTTCTCACATAAATTCTTAAAGACAGATTTTACAATTTTCAGCACAGTGCTTGACTCTGGGTCAAAGAGGGAGAGAGAACAATAGTCAAAGCAATGAACCAATATATTAAAAATCATTCACAAACTTATTTATATTTACAAACAGCCACATCAGGCAACTATAAAGAAGCCATCAAAAGCCTGAGGGGGAAGATCTCCAGTTAAAGGAACCACAATCATTTTGATGAGTAACATCCAATAGGAAACATGTCAGAACCAAAAAAATTGCAGGACACAATAAAAAATGCCTATTTAACTTTGCCACATTAACAATACTTTGAGTTTTAACTAGTGCCCATATCATGAGATTATTGGCCAAATTTTTTTGTCTAGAAAACATATTATTAACACTTGTACATCTTATATTTTTCCTAACCGAGATGGAAAGGTATTGAAGCTGAGAGAAGGCATCTAGAAAAAGCAAGGAAGGGCTCATAAGTTGCATCAACAATATAAACCTTCAAAATGTTCATCACAAGCCACGTATTAACAACATAAGAATCTTATGAAAGCAAATATCCTCTCACCAACTTAAATAATTCTTATATACAACCAATTAATTGTTGCAAACTATGTGCCAGTGAGAGTTTGCAAATACTAAGGTAGATGGTGCAAATGAAACTCAAGTGCCAATAGCAAAATTTCGCAGGACAGACATTAGGGAAGCTGAGCTAGTCCAAACAGATGAATAACTACATTTTCATCACTAACCTCTATTAGGGTTATTTTCATTTGGTCCTGTAGTCAGGTTAGTAATGTCCATGTATGGACTCCACTTTTGTCGGCTTTTCCTTCCTTTTGTAGGTAATTAGGCTTTCACTTAAGTTCAATGTAGCTGATTATTGACTTAGGCCCAAGTTTTTACTACAGAAAAAAATGTTATTAATGAGAAGAGAAAGCAGAAAACAAAACAACAAGGGACAAGGAATCCTCTGAAACCAGAGAAAATAAATAAATAAACAATCATTTACTAAAACAACCATTTCCTGAAGCCCACAGGGAGGCCAGAAAAATAACCCTCTACCAAAGATGAGATGGGAGGTACTTCTGATTAAAACTCATGCATTCCGTTCTAACCTACACACCACAATCCAACATCAATGAGTTCATACTCTATTTTTTTAAAAAAAAAACTAGTTAAAAGATGTGACATGCATCCCTTACATGCGATGCCTATGAAAAATAGTTAAAGAACTTGGACTGGCCTGGGCATTGATGAGCTGATGAACCTGCCCTTTACCAGGGCCGTTTGTCTAAAAAAGGCCAAAGCCATCTGATGGGTAAAAGATCACTCATACATTGATTTTGGTCAATCCTATAGCAATGTTCTTTGTACGCTACTTTTCAACTATGATCAAAATCTTGTGAGATCAGCAGAATCAAAATAGAATATATCAATATATTCATATACAAGCTTGCCTCAAAATTGTGACCAACAATTCCATTGATGATACATACATAAATACACACACACATATATCTCTTTTTTTTTTGTTGGGGGGGGGGGGGGGGGGAGAGTTTTTAAACCAGGAAACAAGCTTGCCTTGGTTAGCTTTATCACCAATAGAATATATCGCTTTGCCTGTCAGTAATTTCAATACTCGCTCTGCTTTTGAATGAAATCTTAATGCTGAACCTGTCATAACATAATAAAGTAGAGCTTCAACACCTGATTCTCTGCAGGGAGAGGGCTTCTTCACAGCTTCAAGCATGACCCTTCCAATACCTATCCAATCCGCCAGTATTATAAGTTTTACAACCACACGAACAAATAAATGCACAAAACATTTAAAAGAGAGAGAGAGAGAGAGAGAGAGAGAACTAGAACCAAACAAAATAATATTAAACTAGGAGGCAATGTAAGTGTCATAAAAACTTCTGAAATTGATTAAAGAAACAAAGAAAAAGACTAAGTTAAAGCCACTAAGAGAACTAAGCAGTTCAGTCCCATTTGGCCCGCAATTGAAAGAATATATAGATCAATACCTCTTTTAAGATGCTCATCCGGTGCATTTCTCAGAACAAATGACATGGCCTCCGCCATGAACTGTTGGATATACTCCTTTGGGTAATATCTCAATTTCACCGTGACCCTTGAAGTACCAAGATAAACATAAGCAACTTTATAAAGTTAAATCAACTTCAAAGTTGAAGGAATAAAGTTTGTGTATAATGTCTCTGTCTTACACAGTTTAACAGATCTTTACATATTAATCAAATATTGTTGGCTAGTACATAACTGTGTGATCTAAGATGAAAAGTCACCAATCTGTTTGCCAACCCATTGGCATCAAAGATATAATTACCATTTAATTTTAGGAACCATAAAAGTTTTCCACATGTCTTGAGCTTCCTCATGTAGATAAGCATGCATATCAAATTGTAAAATGAGACAACAAACACCTTAAGTTCATTAAGGAAATGAAAGGCTTTATCTTAAAAGTACCCCATTACATTCAGTTAATGAACCTTACGAATGTGACAAACTTTAGTGAAAGAGTTCCATCTCAGTCCACTTTGGGTTGCACACATATTAATCAAGTTGGCATTCAGCAAAGAGGTGCAAATAAATAAATATCAACAAGCAAATCAGGGTTCGCTGAATAGTCAATATTTCAATTGGAAAGGTTAAATCAAAAGATACAGAAATCAAACTTCATCACTCACTTGAGCACATGTAATGGGTTATGTATTAGATATTTCTGCAGATACATCATTATGTATGACCATGACATGAACATCTGCATAACAATAAACATAGTTTAGTATTCACACCAAAATGGTGAAGAAAAAACTACAAAAGTCCAAAATGAGAGACTACATAATTCTCCCTGTAAGAACAAGCCCAAGATGATAGCTTATACCTGCTCAAGGATCTCTGGCTCTCGATCAGCACCATTTTCTAGGAGAGACACTAAAGAATCTACAATTCTTGGCAACAGCCTAGCAAAGTCCACATGCACAATGATTAAGTAAACAATGTGAGAATATTAATGAAAAGAAAAGCACAAGAAACCAAGCTAACTCAGAAACGTTCATAAAAGGCAGAAAAGGAGATTTGGAACCAATATTACAGCCTACTTTCAATAAAAGAACAAGAAATTGACAAGTAAAATACTGGGCAAGTAAAATAAACGATAAAAGACAGAAGCCCTATAAGATTAATGCATTCACCGAATTAAATCTAGTCCAAGGGATAAGCAACTCACGGAACAAATTCCTCCAGGAGATCTCTAGATAAAGCTGCAATTAACCTGCAGAAACAAATCTTTGAGATTCACTAAGAAGATAGAAAGAAAGAGACCTACATAAAATCTGGTCTCCCATTAACCAAATCAAAGGCTACTTGATTTAAAGAATCAGAAAAATAAGAAAACAACAAATAGTACCTATTCTTTTTTTTTTTTTCAAGTAACTGGTATTTGTCAAAACAGTATATTTAAATGGCTAGATTTTGATATTAGACTGTTATTGAGATCTGTCCTTGAACACAGCTCATTCCAGTCCTGTATAACAGAGACATATATTGCAACCAAAATTCTGTGGCCCAAATAGAATCCCTAGTCACTTGAACACCATATAAAGCCCCTAACTATTACTATTGCAAACATAAGAGTCAGTGACATACTAAAATTGTTGTCGTCAATAAAGGAAGACAAGATCTTTGTCCCATTAACATAAAATGGTGCCTTGTTCAAAATTTTCAAGAACTAAGAATGACATCTGTAGTCAACATTCCATCATAAAACAAATCAGCATCCCCAACCAAACAAAATGAAGCAATACACAAAAGGGCTAGCATACCTGAGAATCGGTTCAAGGGATAGCCTTGCTTTTAAATGCAACCTACAAAGAAGTTTTGAGATTAAAGATTCCTTGTGCAACAGTACCAAGGGCAGTGTTTGTGTATAGGGCATAACTTCTTCATACAATGAGATGAAATCCTCTGCAGTATTCAACTCCTGTATTGTGACAATTAAAGCAAATAAAAAGTTTCAAGCATGAACAAGATGAGTTTTCTTTTCTTTTCTTTGTGTGCGTGTGCACACGCACCGTATTACAAATAAAAAGAGAAAAAGAATCAGGTTGATATTGCACCAATTTCGCTGATATTCAGGGAAAAATGGAAAAAGGAGAATATTCAATTGTAAAACTTTCATGAACAAATAATTGAAAGCATTTTCTCCCAAATACATTCTATATAAAAGAGCATGTTTGTACACATGACTGGCATTGAGTTCTAGTTCCATCCCCAGAAATTATCATTCCTTTGTTTGGTACGACAAGAGACACAGTCACACAGGATGTCACATTCCATGCTCCACAAAGATAGGAATCACCAATCCATCTTGAAGGCGGTATGGTGATTCCACCATTTATTGCACAGTCACACATGAATGCTTTGCTTGTTTTGTTTAGTCATTTATCCTCATTTAGTCACAGTTGAGTCCATTCTATTCCAATTCGATGTACCAAACATGAGAAAATGAAATTCCCTTCCACTCCTGAGGGTGTATAAAACTAGAACAGGAATGCTCATTCTATTCCCATCCCAATCCCACAAATATCGGTTCCGTGAACCAACTTCAATCAACTGTACAGAATGGCTAGGCTTATATAGTATGCAATCAATGACAAAATAATGACAAGTAGTACAACAGTTGCATGCATCTAACAAAACCAATAACCTTTCATACATAGAGCACAAAAAATTTAAATATGTCAGCTCTGTAGTTGAAGGCCATACCCTCCATTCTACAAGGCAGTCTCTGAAGAACGAGGAACCCTCAGATGGCTCAGACTTGACCTTTTCAAGACTTCGATAAACGTTTATATCTATATCATCTACTCTCTCGGAGAATGTCTTAAACTGTACATCCAAGAAAAATATAGCAAGCAATTAAATCAAAATAGTGGGCAAGTAAAAACAAATCGAATAGACCAAATTAAACATATAAGAAATTCTTCCGCTAGAAGCAAATGATTCAATATTAAAAAAAAAAAAAGAAAGAAAAAAGTGAACAGATAATTCACCACATCTCAGAAGCAATAAATGGTATGAGTTGCTAATAAAAGAAATGGGTATACCCTATACATACTCATTATCAACCTAACATCAAAATAAAAAATTTACAAACAAAATAAATAATTAAAGCATAGCCCATTAATCTTCGCTTAACTGCAAACCAACTAGAGTTTTTTTAAAAAAAATTCCTCAAACAAAACGCAGGGTTTAGGGTTTTAGCATGCTCTGCCACACTACATAAATAATTAGATGATGACATCAAAATTGCAAAATCACAAACAAAAGCAGAACCCTTTATTTTTCGCTTAACTAAAAACCAACTTTTACTCATACAAACCACAGGGTTTGGGGTTTTAGCTTATACTGCCACCCTTTATAAACCATTAACCAAATGGGGAAAAACTATCACTCGAAGCTTTCACTGGAAAGAACAAATAGATTGGTATGCGTGAGTGGATGGCGCGCACTATGTGGTTGAGATAGAAAGCTTACAACAAAGCGGCGGCGCCCAGGGGATTTGTTAAGAGACTTGACGGACGACGTTTCCATGTTCGAAGACGAAGGAGAAGATGCGTAGGTCTGGATGCAGCGGGTGTATGAAGGTAATACCCAATAAAGGCGGTGCAAAGAAACGGGGGGAAAAATTAGACTATGGTGGGAAGCTGTGACGGCTAATGCGATAAGGGGATGGAGGCGAGAAAGGATTTCGGGAGAAAATGTTTAATATGAGTGAGCAAGAGAGGTGACGTGAATGAAGGGAGAGGAACAACGTCTCAGCCAGAGAGCAGAGGAGAGGGAGGAGAGGAAGTGCCACTCTTCAACTCCAACTCCAACTCCGTCCCTGCTAAAATAAAGCCCGTACGAACGACGAGTTGAACCCGAATGATCGTCAGCAACTCAACCTGTTATCAACTGAAATATAATTTTTATTTTACGAATTTTAGTAAAATTTAAATTCGCAAATTCTTTTGCCGGTTGATAAAGCTAATAAAGTATTTTTTGTTTCAAAACAAGAGGAGGGGAGAAAAGAGGTTTTAATAATAATTTATTTGATTTATCTCTGTGAAAAAGGGGGAATGGAGAAATTTTACTAAAACCTTATTTAGTTAAAAGGAGAGGAGGAGGGATAA